>OU343224.1:216485726-216521021 GCA_910596185.1 Chrysanthemum makinoi
TTAGAAGGCTACGGTCCCCTTGAGGTTGGTAGGAGTTACCTCCTAATTGTAGGAACCTTGGAAAGATATACTGGAAAGTGAAGCCACCGAGTTGGACACTCTAGCCGTGGTGTGGACCACCACAAGTCTCACAACTTTGCCTATGTATTAACTTGTTGATTAGAATTTGTGTGATTCATTTTAAGCATGGCGGCGGATATTTCTTCCAACTTTTTGTTGAGAGTGGTGAATTCTGAAGATGGAAGGGTGGTGGATCTCGCTGACTCACCTCTCGCAGGAATCCCAATAATTGTGGTGGGCGGTCATGTTTTCGATGAGATCATAGCACTCTTCGGGTCGCCTTTTCATAAAGGTACCGCCGCAAAGCAGATGATTGTGTCACGATGTCTCAATGTTAACCCGTTATAGAATGTATCTATTTGGGTGACAAGCAACATGTTGTGGTTCGGACATCGGTCAATTGAAAGCTTATAGCGTTCCCATGCCTCGAATAAGGACTCGTCGGGAAGTTGCCTAAAATTGCTGATTTCATTCCTTAGTTTCGTCACCATCGACGGTGGAAAATATTTCGCCAAGAACTTGGAGATCATTTCATCGAAACTATGGATTGAGTTCTTGGGAAGACGATCAAACCATGCGGTGGCATGAAGCGCCAAGGAATATGGAAAGAGGTATAAGCGGGGCGCCATCGGTGACCCCATTTTGCTTCATACTTTGGGTGACAATGAGAAATTTGTCAAGATGCTTGTTGGCATCTTCACCCGGTGATCCGTGAAATTGGCAAAAACTTTGGACTTGTTGAATCATGTGATGCTTAAGTCCAAAATCCGTTGCTCGATGTTGACCGGCAATTGGACCGCCCCGTCCATTCATCGTGGGTTGGCAAAGCTCCTCCATCGTTCGGAGATCGGGAGCTGGATTGTGTGGATCGGGTTGGACTTGAGGTCCTTCCCCTGGATTCCGACATGGTGGGATGCTCAACGGTAATGCATCTCGGCACGTTTTCCTTGTTAAGAATATGCTACGAGCTTGCGGAAGAAAAGCATACACTCAGACGTAACTCTAAGAAACCTCAGAGTTAAGGAGAGAAATGGGAATTATGAAAATCTTTCAGATGAGAATGAGAATTATGAAGACGTTTTATAAAACTTGGGTGAGAAGAATCTTTATGGGTTTTCTGGTTCTGAAACGTCGATATCACAACAAAATCAATTAACACAAGATCGAGGCAAAACAACAGTGAACTTAACCAATAATCCAAGATGAATGGCTTCTTTGAAAAGGTACACCAATCACAAGGACACAAAGGCAAGTTTTATATCTTTGGTTCGGGAACTTATTATGGTCGCACCCCCCAGTAGGTAGTAATTGCCTTTGGTTTATGTGGTAATCTTTTAAGTTGTTATTATTAAAGAAAACGACGAATCTTTTTGTATTTTTATTATTTGATACATATATAGAAACAAAAGGAAAAATATTTTTGTGTTTTATAAGTTTTTGGCTGTTTTTGGGTTTTTGGATTTTTTAGAAGAAAATATGGATATATATATAGATAGATAGATGGATGATATGAACAAATGAGTGAGTATTCAAACAACTAATCTCGCTAGACGAAGACAATTAGCACACTGCTAATGGGCGCAAAATTTGATCAGTTCCAAACAACAAGTCTAATCACGCAAGTCTGCCACTTGTGAATGACAGACTGTAACAAGCTTAAAACTGCTCAAAAACCAATACAATGAAGATCTGAGGAGTATAATGTTTCCCCGGGTCGTTATGTCCCAACGAGCCGTGCGAGAATAGTCAAACGTTTAGTGATCGAGAAGATTTGAATGGATACAGAGATTTGATAATGATTATAACTGAGGAAAAAGCCAACAAATTAAAACGGCTTAAATGCAAATTAAAGGAAATTAGAAAGATAAAATCTATTAAATAAACGCTATCACTATAATTAAAATGATGTTTTTGTTTTTATGTTTTTATAAAACTGAAATTAAAATCTACGCGACGTACAAATTAAAAAGTGAAACTAAAGCAATATTAACCCTAAAAATATGAAAATGATGTTTTTACAATCCTAATGATAAGAGAAAATTTATGGAAAAAGAAAATTAATTTTAAAACTAATTATCTAATTTAAAACTGTTTTTAACTAATTAATAATAACCTAAAATGAAAGAAAATAGGAAATAAAGCTAGAAAAATAAAATTATGAAATGGAAAAATCTAAAATATCAAACTAGAATTTTCAAAACTACTTTTGTATTTTTCTGATTATTTTTCTATTTTCTATGAATTTTAAACTATTAAAAACTAATTTAATTACTAAAAATTACCAAATAAACTATGAAAAATCTGGAAAATGACTTTTTTCACTACTTATATTTATCTAAACCTAGGAAAATTGAAAACTTATATTTTTGGACCTTTTCTGAATTTTTTCTATTAAAAGCTATTTAAATATGCTTAAAAACTAGATAAAATGCAGAAAAATACCAAACAAGCTAGGAAAAATCTGAAAAATTCAGGAAATGCTTAAAATAATATTAGGAAGCTATGAAAAATGGAAAAACAGGAGCTTGTTTGGAGGATTTAAGAACTGATGTGGAATGAGCTTAAAATAAGCACTTCCAATAAGCCAAAAGCTACCTAATGACCACCACACTTAAACAGAAGCTTGGATATGCTAAAGGAACTCAAAAGCAACAAGTAACAACTAGCTATAACCTCTGAATTCCCAATTGCAAAGATTTGATGTTTTGAGATTTTGCTTAAAACTTAAAGGGGTACCAAGTTTGAGCTAATGCACAAGCTTCAATACAAGCTAAAACTGAAAAATACCAATTGGAACTGTTATAGACACGGTTGAGAGTATTTGTACCAAAAATCAAGCTATGATGAACTCTTATGAGCTCTGTGCACCTTGCACAAAAACCGAGAAAAATCTCAAGTGACTGCGAGACAATGAGCGGGGAGAATGGTCCAAGTTCACAAGCTAATTTGGAGCTTATAGAAAAATGACAAAAATCAACAAAAATGCAGATAAGTAAGAGCACCAGTTGAAGTTTCTAAAATACCAAATTTCACTTGATAAGTTCAAAAAATGAGCTCAAGAAAATTCTTTGTATTTGGCTCAAAACGATTCTTGCAACTTTGACTTTTGAAGCAGGTTGAGAAAGTTTGACCTTTTTGAACTTTACCACAGATTTTAAGTATTAAGATTGGTGTTATATGATGTAATGAACCTAATGCAATCAATGTTTAGGACTTCTAAACACAAAACAATGATTTGCAATACCAAATTCTCAACTTGAAGGGATCGTTGAGAGATGAGTTAAGTGAAAATTTGACTTTTAGAGGTTACGGGCACCAAATGTTGACAGTTTGGGCTTAAATAAGCTTACTAGATATGAACTAACAGAAATCAACCACTGCATATACCTAAGTGACAGTTTAACCCATTGAACCAAACACCCTTGATTAACTGGTTTTTAAACAAAAACAGATTTAAACAATGATCAAACTTGATGGCATGATCAAACTAACTTTAATTAACCTAAATATTACTATTGAAACAGGCTTCAACTATTGTTAACCACTAAAACAGATTATGCAAAGAATTAAGCTTGAACTTACAATTTGTCCAAAGCCACTATGGCTTGCAAAATGTAAACCCAAGAACACTATCCTATACAAACCAACCAATGGCTTCCAAATCAACCCACATTCATGTGCAGATCAACCATTGCCATTCTTTCCTCGATTTGCCCCATGTTTGACTTTCTTTGACCAAGAACAAAAATGATTTGAAACTTGAATTTAAGCTTATACAAAGCTATAAGAAGCCCATATAAGCTTATTAGAGCAGAGAAATAAGCTAGTTGAAGCTTTGTCTCGAATTTGAAATGGAAAAATTCAACAGTAATGCTAAAGTGTGAAATTAAATAAAACCTTGGATTCACTGATTGAAAATTTCTTACACTACAATTATAACTTGAGTTTATCACTTGAGAACACAAAATTACAGATTTGAAATCAAACTAATACATTAAAGATAAAAACGACATAAGAAAATTTAAAAAACTAAAACTACTACCCTTTGCATGCTTCCAATGCTTCTTTTTTATATCCAATCTTATCCTATCTCTCTTCTGATGAAATCCCACCAATTCTCAGCCCTTCGATTGCTCAAATTAATCTCAACCGTTTAAATATGATTTTGGCGCCTTTTTTCTTTGTTTGACAGATAAGGTTGAGTGAGGGGGAGGGAGGTGCATTAAATGCACTTTGGATGTTAGTTGGAGGTGGGGAGACATGGTGGAGTGATTGGAGAGGAGGGGGAGATGGGGTGTAAGCTAGTTGCAGGCAAAGCAGTTGAGATATGTGGACTTTGGCGGGTTGAGAAGATTTACCAGGTTTGACCAGGCAAAGCTAATAATAGGGGGGTTCAAAAAGGTTTAATGACAGGGGTCCAAAGTGTGTCAAGGTCCAAAATTAGGTATAAAGGATTAAATATTACAAGGACTAATGTGTACTTTCTGAAATTCCAGGGACCGTAACGCCAATTCATCAAACTTGTTCCAAGGGCTGAAAATGACAAACTTCAAAAGTATAAGGACCAAAATTGCCATTTTGCAATTTTCAGGGCCATTTCTCGCCAATTTTGAAACTTGAAGGACCATTTTTGTAATTTTCTCAAACTTTTAATATTTTTCACCAAAGGACTAAATTTGACAACTTTTGATTTTAAAAGGACCTTGGTGACTTTACTTTTGAAATTATATGCTCGTGGACCTGCTTTTGACAACTTTTTGAAACTTGGGGACTCAACGCAATTTTTGCAAAATTTGATATGTTTTTCATCTGATTTTGATATTTTTGCATTTGAAACACATAAAACACTGATTTGTGATATTTTGATCATTTTGATGTGTTTCGAGTGTTTTTCAGATGATTTTGCAGTTTATTTTGTACAAAAATGATGAGTATTTACACACTCATCAATAGGCCAGGTGTTGACAGTCCCTGCAGGTAATCGATCAACCCATGTTTTAGCAGCTCCCGTGAGATAAATAGGGAATACCCGTAACATGATAGCATCGTGTGAGACTCTGGGAATTTTGAATAGCCGACAATGTACTCGACGTTGTCTATATGCTCATGGGCATCATCTGATGCTTCCGAGAAGGTATTTGCACGTAATTCCCTCATGAACCGAGGTTTGATTTCGAATTAAGCATCTTCTCGATAGCCGCCTAACAATTCTGGTCCTTGCTCTTCCCATGTTAATGCCAAATATTCCTCAAGAGTGAGGTCATTGATGTTAACAACTTTTATGGTACCTAAAAACTTGAATAATGATCATGAGAATAGAAAAGTTTAAAACGAAAATGAAAGACTTAATATCAATCCTAAAATAACTCCCCAACAAATGCGCCAAAAACTTTATGCAGGTTTTATGACGGTTTTAATATTTATAAAGTCTCGTTATACCTATGGTCACCCTAATGCACTAACCGCAGGCGAGTGTATCCGGTCGTGTGTAGTGTAGTATTCGGTAAAACCGAGGTCGTCCTAAGAGCTATGTGTGATGGATTATTACTAAGTCTAGATGTCACAATATTTAATAATGGTTTCAATAAGGAATTAATTATTAAACTACTATTGCAAGTATAAAAGCAAATAAAGGTAAAGGATAAATCAATAGAGGATAGTGGTGCTAACCTAGTTATTCCTCCTAGCTAGTAATGTCTACATCTACTTACTTCCAATTACTTCAGGTGGGGTCAAATTCGAGAGGACATCATTTGGTCAATTTGCCCTAACCTATCAACAAAAGATGCCACCACAGGAGAAGTCGTGTCCCTCATAAGTCTGTTGTTCCTGGTCCCCTAAGCCAATTCATTAAGTACCGCTACATGCTAGATTTATAATAGTGAGTACCAGTGCTAGCAACTTAAACACTCCACCCCTAATTCTTAAGTTCATCCAAACGGTAGGTGATCAGTTGGTCAAATCGCACAAGTAGAAAGGGTCATCAGTTGGTCATATCTTACCCTTCCCGTCTCAACCGGCTCACCTAGGGTCGGGTTGGTCATATCTCCTAGGCAATTGGCCTCTACCGCCATTCAAAACTAACGAAACAAGGGTAGCTACCAATAAACTATGCATGCATACACTTAGAAATAATTATATGGAAGTAATATAAACACAAACAAAACAATTAAGGAATCATAACTAGGCCAACACCAAGAGGTGCTTAGCCACTCATATTAACCATACAAATCAATTCAATATTCAAAGGTACGAAATACATGAATCGAAGTAAAGAAAAGATAAAATGCTAATGCTTATCGTAGGGGAGTGATTTCTCCCTTGGAGACAATCTCCAGATGCTCCTCTAGACCTGCCTTTAGCTTTTTCCCACGTTCTCGGTTGTTTTGTCGCGGAATGAGATGATTAGAAATGCTTTGAAATTAGGTAGGGTATTTATAGGCTAGATCCGGGTTACGGCGTAACTAATATAAGAGTTACGCCGTAACCATCAATTCCTTCGTATTTTGCACTAGATTTGCTAGTTACGGCGTAACCATATTAGTGGTTATGCCAGAGTCTTCAATATACTTGTTTACCGTAGTTGATGAAATAGTTACGCGAGTTATCGGCGGCGATGGAACCTCATTTGACCTAATATAGTTACATCGTAGCCTTTGGGAGAGTTACACCTGTAACCTTCATGAGTTGGTTTTCTCGAGTCACGCTTTTAGTTACTTAATGTGAGAGATGAGTTACGTCGTAATTTCTTCAAAGTAGCATACTATGATAAATCTTTTGATATTTCTACAGTTCCACGTCTCTTTAGCTCCAATGCTCGTAATTTACCTGAAAGTGGAAAATAATGGAAAACAAGCGTAAATCCATATAAATGATATAAATTACAAGCATTATCTGGGAATTTGACACATATTATTCAGACTATTTGATGTTATCAGTCATTATTTGCACAAATACTTATTTGTCGGTCCGGAAACATCTTGAACAAATCATGAATCAATGCAAAAATCATTGGGAGTTTATGATTCGTTAAAAAGCTGATTACAATGTTACTCAAGAACACACTTTGACATACTAACAATACTTGGGTAGTTTTTCAAGGGGATAGTTGCAGAATACTATCCCCGTTGAGTGACAACTAAAACTCACAAAGATTCAAACTAAGTTTTGAATTCTAAGTGATGAGGACTTCTACTACTATAATACTTTGTATTATATTTTGTGTGAAATCGCTCTTCGCTACTTACCTTTCTCATTTTTGTAACAAGTATTCATAGTTGGAGAATTACTCTTGCGCCACGTGAGAATTGTAATTTTGTCAACTTGATTTTGATAGGCATGCGCCTAGACTTTATGCTAGAATGTCCTTTTGGTTTACCGGAGTTGACAGTTGCGTGTACCCATGAGCTACTTTAGTGTCTTGGGAAGGAGCAATAATTTATCTTCCCAAGGTTTATCCAGCTTAAATATTTTGGTAAGAAAGTCCCGCCTAAATCTCATAGAACAAGAGCTATGCTCGTTGGTCCGATCAGAGGCTGAGAGGTCATCGGGTATTGCTTCCTTGATGAGTCATATACTTGACTAGAGAACCTTGTACATATTGGTTGACCCGTGTCGACTTGAGATTATGTTTTCAAGAGATCTTAGATTTATTGATGGTGTCTTTGATTTGAGCTTTGATGGAGTTGCTTGCTAATTCTACCATTAGCGAGGCTTAGATTAGATCATTTGCTTTGTCGCCAATGAGACTTTTGTTGTTTTATAAGAAAGGTGTATCGTGAGACAAAAAGAAAATTTTCAGATCTCAATGTACCTGACGTTACTTAGTTGCTTTCCTCATTGACTCCGCATCAGTGAGGTAAAGTACGTGCATCTTCAGTTGGTCCGTGACATTCTTGAAGCATGATGTTTGAGTGCGTGCTCACTGATTTGATTTTATCATGAAAGTGACATAGCTATTTTATGTTCAAATACTTGTTAGGAACATTTTGGGTAAAATATTATCCCAACAATATCTTCTGCAACGTGGCTAACCCATCTTCTCTATGGAAATCTTCTTGGAAAGATATGTCGAAAGATGTTCTGAACATACTTTCACAGATACTTGGACCATTAGTTGAAAGAAATGAAGAAGAGTTAGAAGCATGCTTTTGTGCGAGCCCTAAGGCATTCGAATAGTTACTCAAGGTCACTCCGAATTCAAATTCCTACCTTTTCCTCTTAAAGAGTTTTTGAAAGCATTAAACAACAAGATCTTCATGGAAGAAAGAAACTTTAACCCGAATTGTTGTTTAAAGAGAAAGAATACATTATTCCAAGACTAAACAAGGAGCAAAAGAGGATATTTGATCTCATTGTTAATGTGATTAACAAATAATTACCAAGAACTGGTATTTGTTTACGGCCATGATGGTACATGTAAGACATTTCTTTGGAAGACTCTAATATGCATATTCCATTCTGAAACCAAGATTGTTTTGGCAAGTAGCATCTTCCGGCATCGCATCATTGCTATTACCGTAGAGGGTGAATAGCACATCCACGATTTAAATTACCATTGAACCTTATTGACGAGACAATGTGCAATGTAAGAAAAGGTACCCAAATGGCAAGCTTATTGAAAGAAACTGACCTCATCATATGGGACGAGGCACCCATGAATGACTGTAGGTGTTTTGAAACACTGGATCGCACCATAAGAGATATTCTTGATGCTCCAAATACTTTATTTGGAGGCAAGACTGCCATGCTAGCGGCGATTTTAGACAAACACTCCCTGTTAAAAGAGGTGCATCAATAAAAGAAATTATTTGTTCTTCTATTGCAGAGTCATACCTTTGGAGAAGGTTGAAGGTGTATTTCCTTCATGAAAACATGTGCTTACCAAGAGAAGCTATACTACACACTAAAAGCAGAGCATCGCAGATTTTCCAAATGGTTACTTCAAATATGAGATCGCAGAATGGGTACACGAGACGAATCGATTTATGTAACAATTATTCTTGGGTGGAAATTCCACAGCTTTTGTATTCTGACTCTCGACACCTAGAAGTGCGAATTGATAAATTTCATATAATGACAATAACCGCAAGAGCCTTCAAGATAAAGCCATTGTATGTCCAAAAATGAGACTGCATAATTATTAGGAATGGTTGAAGGAGAGTTGAAATCTTATAAGAGTTCAGATAAAGCTTTACCTAAAAGATAAAAGCTGAAGCCAAATACCAATTACACTAAAGTAGGTACACCAATCATGCTCCTCATATATATGAACCTAATTGGCGACCTATGCAAATAAGTAACAAGGCTAATCGTCACACAAGCTAGCCGATGAAAGTTATTGAAGAAAAAATTATCAATGGCATACATATTTCTGAGAAAGTTTTACTCCCACGCATTTAGTCGATGAATAAAAAGATAGATTGCCATTTAGATTCAAAAGAAAATAATTCTTGTGAAAGTCGCTATGAAATGAGTATCAATTAAAGCCGTGGTCGGCCACTCAACAAAATTGGGATCTTTCTTCCTAAACCGCTTTTGGCCACGAACAATTGTATGTGTCATTGTCAAGTGAAACCTCGGTAGAAATAAAATTTGTGGATCTAGGTTTCATAACATTACTATGTATAACACGTTAAACTCTGTCGAGAAGCTCCATTGCCTCAAGTGCAAGAAAACCAAAAGTAACAAACATAAAAGGAATACAAACATGTTGATTTTCAATGTACACTTTCTCGTGTTTTGCCACTTTGTACAAGGTGGCTTTCAAAGCAAAATGTCCCACTATAAGGCCCCAACTACTCAAACACACGAGGAGAAACCTCGTTAGATCCATTACACGCATGTTTCCCTCCAACCCATCCAAAACCAAAATGTTCCGCTCGAGTGTGGATCTTCCATCCAATGGGTCAAGAAAAAAAGTTCACAAGTGCTTCTTTCTTGGCGTAGATTTTGCACGCCTACATACGTAAAAAAGGATGTCCCTAACCATATTGTGTCTATACTTGAAGCCCAAGAGCTCTTTCTAATGAACCATATATTCACCAAATGAATCCAAATATGCCTTGCGACAAAATGGGCATACCTCATCAGCCGAAAATAAAAAATCATAAGGTGATTCTTAAGGATACTACGATATTCCACCGGTGACATATGTTGACCTAGCCCATCTATCGAGATAGCTAGAAGAAAATCCTAGGCATGTGGTGCTCGTAGATACTCAAAAATTTCTTTCTATCTCACAGTCATCTCGAAGTGGAATTCCATATACTATATAACATTTATTGAAGTGTTTTGGGTGCCGGCATTAATCCGCCGCTTGGTGGATCGACTTGAGGAGTGGGCTTGGGTGCACTTTGTGGAGCCACGACTTGATCCAACACTATTCACATGCCGTCGATAGTTTAGAGGATTAAACAATTGGGTTAACACATTTTTATTAGGGTTATTCACTAACTTTCAATTAATTAGGTGGGGTGATTGCGGATGTTACATCCGTTATGCATTGATATCTCATGGTTCGCTAAATGTTGTGCACTTGTATTCAATTATCGATTTGAGAACCGATTGCATAAGAGGCATCGACGTTTCAATTATTTAGTTTTTTTATACAAAAGCTCTCTCTCTCTCTCTCTCTCTCTCTCTCTCACACACACACACATACACACAGTTGGCGCATGTAAGAATATTGGATCCAAAATTTATTTTATGCACAAAATTGTTATTTAGGGTTTGTTAATTTATGTTAAATCTAAAATTATTTTGGGCATTTTGGTAGGGATGATAGGTAGAACGCTTAATTATGTTTGATTTATTGTTTTTGTTTAAAATTTGATTAGCATGTTGTGATTTTGTAGAAGTTTGGCTAATATGTATAATTGTGTTTCCTTTTGTGTGTTCCGATATTATTGAATTTAAGGGCGTCAATTTGTGGGTAGTGGGATGTATGGTTCTAAAAGAGGATGAAGTGCTGCCTGACGTTAATTTTTTTATTGAAGGTATGTAATTCTTTATGTTCTTTTACTTAATTGTAGTTGATTTGTTTTAGTTTAAGTTGGTATTGATAGTATTTTGGTTTTTGATCCGACTATGGTTCCACAAAACGATTAAGGCATGTCGTTTTATTTGTGTGAGCATCCATTATGTTTATCTTTAACTGAAAAGTGTAGTCCAGTGTGTTATGGTTTATGTTTGATGGTGATTTTTAAAGTAAGGTTGTTGCATGTTGTGGTTTTATAGGATTTTGTGTACCAATTTTTGATGTTGTTGTTGCATGTTTCGGGTCTTGCATTTTTTATTGATTTAGTTATGTTTTATAGACTACTAAACAAAGTGTTTGATCCTTGTTTCAAAAGTGGGTAGAGGAATGCGTTTTAGCTGCATTTGTCTTTAGAGTTCCAAACTTTTGCATCCTTTTTAGAGTTCTCGAGATTGCTACGTATAATTCTTATTTTTGAATTCATTTTTTCGGTAATCGTTGATGTTGCCAAAGGAAGTGGGTTCAAGGTACATGGCACGCCATAAAGTTTTCATCAATTGGTGCACGGATAGTGTCGCCAAGCGTTTTTCGCTTAAGGTTGATACTTTGTGTTTTTGTTTTACCGAGACCGTGTTGTTTAGGGGGTATTGAATTGCTTGGGACTTTGTTTGTGGGTGAAAATAGTAAGATTGGTGGCCGTTATGCATGTTATAGTATATCAGATGTAAGTTTGTTTAGGCTTAAAAGTATGTCATTTAAGGTTTGTGTTTGATTGTTTCATCCTTTCTTTATGTTTTGTCTGTTTCATTGTGTTGTGTTTTATAGTTCCTGATGTGAATAATTATTTCATTTTTTATATATATAAAATTGTTATCCGTAGGCCATTGTCATTATATGTGGATTCATTTTTAGGTTTCATTGCTTTATCGGTGTGTGGCTTCATCATTGTGTTTTAAGGTTTTCAATAAACCAAGCGGCAACAATGTGGGTGAGTATTTTTCCTTTAATGGTGATACTTTATGTTTTTGGTTTTGCTCATTCTATGTCGTTCTAGAGGGGTTTGTTGGATTGTGTAGGACTTTGTTTGTAAATTTGCCGAAAGTAATAAGATCGCCAAATCGTTTCATGATGTTATTTCTTATAGTACAATTGTAAGTTCGGCTAGACAAAAACTATGTCATTTGAGGTTTACGTTGGATTGTTGTTGTTGTTGTTGTTGTTTTGTTGTTGTTGTTGTTGTTGTTGTTGTTGTTGTTGTTGTTGTTGTTTGTGTTTCAAAATATTGAACTCATAGTTTGTTTTGTTGTGATGTATTTATGGTTTTCGACAACTATCAATATTAGTGGCTCAAGCTTAATAATAAAGGCAATTACAAAAGCTCATCAACACTTGTGGGCTAGATTCTAGGCCATGCCCGCCCGTAAAAATTTCTTAGGCCTAACTAAGTAAGACAAGACTATCGCTTTCCAACTGTCACTAGCGGTTAAGATGTACCATCGACTATTGTGGGGATGCACGATAAGCACCACTATGTACGAGCTAAAAGACGAACGAAACCTGTCCTCCTTATCGCTTCTCGGATGATCAACACTTGGCCCTCTAGTAGCCGTTGATCATCCCCACAGGGTTTTTCTCTAAACCCTACAAGTCTCTCTGTAAAAGGAGAGCAATGCACTCAACTTCACAAGTTTCACACTGTGTTGCAAAATATCGCTTTACAACGCTGTAGTATGGTTCTTGTTTATGTTACCCGAGCTTCTTGATCTAGATCAATCTCATCGGGTCCTTACTATTTAACATGGGAAACCAAACAACAATATCATTTACACAAGCACGCAAGTACTTCTATTATAACTTTAATCCTTAAGGGCTTAGCCCTTGATCTTACCTTGTCCACATAAACCTACAAAATATTCAACAACTAAAATGTAAACTTTCGCTTAGTAGGTAAGTGGCAATAACAAGCTAAAATATATAATTTAATCATCTTGAATCTTTCACTTTCCATAGCTAATCCATATGACTAAACCAAACTAAAAATTTCATTAATAGCACTTAAAATAAATCAACAACACAAAACCATCACATGCCAAGGCTAGTTATAAAACTAGGCTAACAACTTACCTTATCTTTATATGACTAAATAGCCTAATCCTAACATTGGCTCTATGCCATCTAATCTTTTTTTCCTATTCACATAACACACTCATCATTATGATTCTCAAAATAATAAATCAGTACAATAACAAGTTATAACCAATTTACTTACCTCAAAAAGCGGCTAATCTTCCTATAAGTGCCATCAACAATGCATTTGATTCTTAAACAATAATCACTATCAATACTTAACATTTCTCAAATGGATAACATGGAAAAAGGGTTTAACACTACCCATTCATATACCTAAAATATTTCATAACATGCATATGATCATTTATCATGATTGTATGACAAAACGGATTTGTAAAAATTTACGCCAGTTGAACAAGGCGAAAACACTAATTATAGACAAAACACTTGCTTGCATGCTTTTTTTTTCCCAATGCAAGACAAGGTATACATGGATAAATGATACGAACATAAAAAGTATCCCCCACTTGAGATCAACTATCATCTAAACCCGATTTTCTTCCACAACCCTTTATTCAAAACCCGTGACTCTCACTAGTGGAACCAAAATTAACCAACAGCGCCTGGACCATGGACATAAGGAAACTACTGGGTAGGCTAGGCGATGGGTGTAACGAAACATATATAGGGTGAACAAAATGAAAGGAAAGGCTCAGAAGGGTGTATCTAGGGGTATCTTGCACTAATGGAGAGTGCAACAAACAGGGTTTAATAGGGGGATTGACTAATCGATGTGAAAAGTCAATATACACAATACATATGTGGGCTATTTGGGTTTAATCCTAAAATTGCCTTAAATCCTAGTTGCACCGATCACACCAAGTTACCTCAGTGTAATGCTCATGATAATGGTCTCAAAATATATACAAGGCCATGTTCTAAAGTCTACTACAACCACCAGCACACTCATTTTTATGGAATTATGTATAAGGGGAAAAAGGAAAGGCTTATCCTCACACAATGGGAATATAGGGTAGGTGTGCTCACCTAGATTAATCTAGTTAAGTAATGAAAAACATGTCAAAATTTATTAATGAAACACTTTTCATCAAAAACTAGAAAAATAAGGGCAAGTAAAATCAAGCGGTGGTCTATGTCTAATCCCTTCCCCCCCACTTGGGTCATACTTAAGCATATAAATGAAAGATAAGAAGGGTTAGAATTGGAACAGAAAACTCCCCTGGTATTGCTTGGCATGATCGAAGACTCACGAGTAAACGTGTCCCGCTTTGAGATCAATGAGTAAACTTTAATAACCTGAATTCACTTAAGACAACTAAATGCATCATACTAGAAAAACAACAAGTAATAAAAGAAAATGATAAACCTAACTCACTTTCATAGGAATCACGGTTGCATTTAACGTATGCAACAAGCCTTTTAAACCACTTGGTGTCCCAAGTGGACGAGTGAAGTCTCGTGAGGGTTTACAAGGAACACACCCACAAAGTTCATTTAAAATGCTAATACAAGGTTATTGTGTTTTAAAATGAAAGAATTAAAGCAGAGGAAGGTTACGTCGTAACTCTTATGAGGGAGTTATGCCGTAACTAGCAAAACCTGACATAAGCTGCAAAGCGAGTGGTTACGGCGTAACCACGGAGATGGTATTACGCTGTAATTATTAATGCGTCAAGAATTCTGCCGCTAAAAGTTGGTTACGGCGTAATTACTAAGATGAGTTACACCGTAACTTTGGTCGATCAAGAACCTGCAGCAGAATTACTTCCTCGTTTCCGCAAAATGGTTAGAAACACACAAAACCCAACTATACTAATAAAATGAAAAAGAAAAGATAGGCATGGGGTGCCTCCCACGAAGCGCTTGTTTTTGTTCGAGTCACGAGCTTGACTCCACCCTTATTTACTATGTAAAAGGGTGTTCATCCCCTCACTTGAAATCAAGTGTGGGTGAAAATAGCAATAAACACCATGAGGGTGTGAATTTGCTATAGGGAGGGGAAATGATAAATTATGATCATACCTGAAAGGAGATGTCATTTCCCTCCATACCTTACCCGTTTTAGTTGATGGCATTGATGATTGGTTCACCTTGTGACGTGGCTGATTAATTGGCTCGTATGTCTTCTCGTTAATCACTGGAGTGTCCAAGATCTTGTCCTCTAATTCCATTGCAAGATCAACTAAAATTGGTTCAGTAGCCGGAGCTACATAACCATCATCGGGTGATGTGACGGGTAGCACGATTTCATCCATAATTTTAGCAACCTGTATAGGAAAACTAGCAAGATTGTTAGCAAATAAAGAAGAGTTAGAAGTGTTACCATTTTGCGTTGTAGTTGATTCCACATTAGCTTGTGGCATTGCTTCATCATCCTGTAAGCTCCATGCTTCCATATTCTTCAATTGATCATTGCTTGTTTCTTCATTTCTCGTAACCTTCAAACGTCCTGGAAATGGGATAGTTGGGACATAAGGTCTGATATAAGGTAAATCACCAAGAACCGGTTCATTGTTGACTTCTTTCATCTTTCCCACCGTTGCTTTGATAGTTCCAACCACATTCTTTTTACTTTCTAGGACCTTTTGGTTTAATTCTTCAAGCTTAGCCTCCAAACTTTTCCTCTTGGTGTCAAGGTTTTTTAAATTTAAGTCCGCGTCCTCCTTGAATTTCCTACTCCATTCATCATTCGAGTCATGCATCCTTTTTAGATTTTCCGAGAATTTATTGACGGCTTCTTCCAATGACTCAATATACCGGACCTGCTCATATTCATCGTGTTCTTCTAGGAGAGAATGCTCTTGTATAGCAAGAATGTCTTCCTTAACCGTATTCATATCACATCCAAGTCTATCAAGCTGCTTGGTGATGTCGCCAATGTCATCCAAGCTGTTGCTATTTAAGGCCCAAGTGGTTGCTCCATCATACCAATTTTGTGAATGGTCAACCATCATTTCAATTTATCTAAGGGCTTGTGCAGGTGGCATTGTAGGAATAGGTCCTTGAGAGTCGAGAATTTGGCGGGACGAGATGTTTAAACCTTTGTACAAAATAAGGACCATCTGATGGTTGCTGATATCATGCGTTGGGCATCTGTAAAGAAGGTCATTATATCTTTCCCAAGCTTCATCAAGCGTTTCATCCATCTTCTGTCTGAAGCTCCTTTTTGCTTCCATCATCTTGGCAATCTTTGAAGGAGGACAATATCTCCAAATGAATGCTTTCTTTAAAAGATTCCATGTATTGATCGACCCAGCAGGAAGCATCTTCATCCATCTTCTGGCTGCACCAGTGAGTATAATAGGAAACACTCTAAGCATCAATGCATCTTGAGTGACTCCTGGAGTGTGGAAAAGATCTGCGATCTCTAATACTCTTCGCACATGTAGGTGGGCATCATCATTATCAGTTCCCACAAAAAGCTTTTGTCTAAGTTCCCCCATGAACTGGTAGTTGATCTCAAAACTGATGTTATCATTCAATTCAGGGCATACCACGCCCGATCTTTGGTAATCTTGAGTCAAAGCAATATATTCATCCATAGTGAGCATGTCAAAATCTGAATTCTCCATAACCTGAAATATCAAAAACAAACAAAAACAGAAAAGAAGAGAAAAAGAAAACTAAAAACAAAAATAACAGAAAATAAAAGAAAAACTTAAATTAAAATCCTAAATAGCTCCCAGGAAGCGGCGCCAAAAACTTGATGCAGGTTTTACTGACCAGGTCTTAATATTTATAGTGTCTCGTTATACCTATGGTCTACCCTAGTGCACTAACGGGCAGTGTACCCGGTCGTGGGTAGTGTAGTATTCGGTAAAACCGAGGTCGTCCTAAGAGCTACGTGGATTGGAAATTAACTTAAGTCTATGTCACGATTTTAACTGCTTTTAAGATTGAAATAATAAAACTAACTAACAAAACAAGGAAATAAAGGAAAGCAGATAAAGGCAAAAGATGTGATCAATGAAGGAGAGTGGTGCTAGCTTAGTTATTTATCCTAGCTAGTAATGTCTACGCCTACTTACTTCCAATTACTTCAGATGGGGTCAAAGTCGAGAGGACATCATTTGGTCAATTCGCCCTAACCTATCAGCAAAAATGCCACCACAGGAGAAATCAGGCGCACCGTCATAAGTCCTGTTGTTCCTGGTCCCCTATGCCGAGTCATTAAGTACCGCTACATGCTAGATTTATAATAGTGAGTGCCCGGCCGTTAGGAACTTAGACACTCACCCCCTAATTCTTAAGTTCATCCAAATGATAGGTGATCAGTTGGTCAAATCGCACAAGTAAAAAGGGTCGTCAATTGGTCATATCTTACCCTTCCCGTCTCAGTCCACTCACCTAGGGTCAGTTGGTCATATCTCCTAGGCAATTGGCCTCTACCGCCATTCAAAACTACCGAACCAAGGGTGGCTACCAATAAACTATGCATGCATACACTTAGAAATAATTGTACGGAAGTAAAGTAAATGAAAACAAAACAATTAAAGAATCATAACTAGGCCAGCACCAGGGTGCTTAGCCAAACATATAATAAATCATACCAACAAAAATGAATAAATCATAAATTGAATTGAACATAATGTTTGATACAAATTACTTGATGTAGAGCTAATAATGATGATGATTGCGAGTGAATTCTTCCTTCAAAACTGGCTTCGGACTGCTGGAAAATGCCCTGGAGTTGTGCCCTAATCGACCCCTAGGAGAGGGGTGAAGAGAGATGCTTAAAAATGCAGATTTAGGGCTGTATTTATAGGCCGCGACATAGTTACGGCGTAACCTTAAGTGCAAATTACGCCGTAACTAAAGACTGCGTAAAGAATTCTGGATCTCGAATAGTTACGTCGTAACTAAAATAAATAGTTATGTTGTAACTAAGTTACGCCGTAACTACTTACAGTAAATCTCAACTTTGTACTTTTTCAACTCATCCATTTATATTGAAACTTGTACACTCTTGTTGACGCTTTTAGCCCCTCATCGTACTTCATATTTTTATAACAAGTCCTTGAAGTAAATAAACTTCATATAAGTTGTCACCTTTAGTCCCTGATCGCTCTAGTTATTTTTACCTTCGGTCCTTGTGATAAGTGACTTGTTATTATTTTGACCGCCTTTAGTCCTGTGACTTCAAAACTTTGCCCAAGCAATAAATTACGGCGTAACAAATTATCCGAGTTACGCCGTAACCCTTCGTCCACACATGATTATCCATTCCGAAATTATCTCTACGGCGTAACTAAATTGCAACGTTACGCCGTAACCTTCACAAAACTAATTACGACCTAACCATAAGAATTGGTTACGCCGTATCCTTCAAAGCTCATATTTACGCCGTAACCTTATTAGCTAGTTACAGTGTAATCTTCACATAAAATCCAAAGACCCTCGTAAATCAATCTTCAGAACATATACTTAGCCTTTTATCATTTATTTTCCGCTCCAACACCTAATTTATCCTGAAATGCAAATATGAACGAATATGAAAGAATTAAGTACCATATTAATGCAAATGAGGCCATAAACATGGGAATTTGATATATAAAAGATCGGGCTAATTTGATGTTATCAAGTTCCATTTCGCTCTACTTGAATGAAATGCACATTTTCCTTAAGCTTCTTCATGTCTCTTCCTAGACTTTCTAATTTGTTGTTTATTGCTGCAAGACCTTCCATATCTCCATTTTTACTTCGGTTGCTCCCTCCATTGTGCCATTTGTGAGAGTTGTCTGCCATCTTTTGAATAGTTTCTAAAGCCAAAGTGGGTGTCATACCAGGAATCGGTCCCTGAGAATCGACCATTTGTCTTGAGGAGATGTTCAGACCTTTGTAGAAGACGTTCACCTTTTGTTGGCTGTTGAGGTCATGAGTAGGGCATTTGTATAGCAATTTGTTATACCTTTCCCAAGCTTGGTATAACGTTTCATCACCTTTTTGCTTGAAGTTATGGATTTCTTCTAAATGCTTAGCCGTCTTTGATGGAGGACAGTATCTCTGAATGAAATACTTTTTTAGGATAGGCCAGGTGTTGACAGTCCCTGCAGGTAATCGATCAACCCATGTTTTAGCAGCTCCCGTGAGATAAATAGGGAATACCCGTAACATGATAGCATCGTGTGAGACTCTGGGAATTTTGAATAGGCTGACAATGTACTCGACGTTGTCTATATGCTCATGGGCATCATCGGTGATGCTTCCAGAGAAGGGATTTGCACGTAATTCCCTCATGAACTGAGGTTTGATTTCGAATTAAGCATCTTCTGCGATAGCCGGCCTAACAATTCCTGGTCCTTGCTCTTCCCATGTTAATGCCAAATATTCCTCAAGAGTGAGGTCATTGATGTTAACAACTTTTATGGTACCTAAAAACTTGAATAATGATCATGAGAATAGAAAAGTTTAAAACGAAAATGAAAGACTTAATATCAATCCTAAAATAACTCCCCAACAGCGGCGCCAAAAACTTTATGCAGGTTTTACTGACCAGGTTTTAATATTTATAAAGTCTCGTTATACCTATGGTCTACCCTAATGCACTAACGGGCAGTGTATCCGGTCGTGTGTAGTGTAGTATTCGGTAAAACCGAGGTCGTCCTAAGAGCTATGTGTGATGGATTATTACTAAGTCTAGATGTCACAATATTTAATAATGGTTTCAATAAGGAATTAATTATTAAACTACTATTGCAGATAAAAGCAAATAAAGGTAAAGGATAAATCAATAGAGGATAGTGGTGCTAACCTAGTTATTCCTCCTAGCTAGTAATGTCTACATCTACTTACTTCCAATTACTTCAGGTGGGGTCAAATTCGAGAGGACATCATTTGGTCAATTTGCCCTAACCTATCAGCAAAGATGCCACCACAGGAGAAGTCAGGTGTCCCCTCATAAGTCCTGTTGTTCCTGGTCCCCTAAACCAAGTCATTAAGTACCTCTACATGCTAGATTTATAATAGTGAGTACCCAGGCGTTAGCAACTTAAACACTTACCCCCTAATTCTTAAGTTCATCCAAACGGTAGGTGATCAGTTGGTCAAATCGCACAAGTAGAAAGGGTCATCAGTTGGTCATATCTTACCCTTCCCGTCTCAGTCCGCTCACCTAGGGTCAGTTGGTCATATCTCCTAGGTAATTGGCCTCTACCGCCATTCAAAACTACCGAAACAAGGGTAGCTACCAATAAACTATGCATGCATACACTTAGAAATAATTATATGGAAGTAATATAAACACAAACAAAACAATTAAGGAATCATAACTAGGCCAGCACCAAGAGGTGCTTAGCCACTCATATTAACCATACAAATCAATTCAATATTCAAAGGTACGAAATACATGAATCGAAAGTAAAGAAAAGATAAAATGCTAATGCTTATCGTAGGGGAGTGATTTCTCCCTTGGAGACAGCTCCGTATGCTCCTCTAGACCTGCCTTTAGCTTTTTCCCACGTTCTCTGGTTGTTTTGTGCGGAATGAGATGATTAGAAATGCTGAAATTCGTGGGGTATTTATAGGCTAGATCTGGGTTACGGCGTAACTAATATAAGAGTTACGCCGTAACCATCAATTCCTTCGTATTTTGCACTAGATTTGCTAGTTACGGCGTAACCATATTAGTGGTTATGCCGTAGTCTTCAATATACTTGTTTACGCCGTAGTTGATGAAATAGTTACGGCGTAGTTATCAGCGGCGTGGAACCTCATTTGACCTAATATAGTTACATCGTAGCCTTTGGGGAGAGTTACACTGTAACCTTCTGATGAGTTGGTTTTCTGAGTCACGCTTTAGTTACGGCGTAATGTGAGAGATGAGTTACGCCGTAACTTCTTCAAAGTCAGCATACTATGATAAATCTTTTGATATTTCTACAGTTCCACGTCTCTTTAGCTCCAATGCTCGTAATTTACCTGAAAGTGGAAAATAATGGAAAACAAGCGTAAATCCATATAAATGATATAAATTACAAGCATTATCGGGGGAATTTGACACATATTATTCAGGATTATTTGATGTTATCAGTCATTATTTGCACAAATACTTATTTGTCGGTCCGGAAACATCTTGAACAAATCATGAATCAATGCAAAAATCATTGGGAGTTTATGATTACGTTAAAAAAAACTGATTACAATGTTACTCAAGAACACACTTTGACATACTAACAATACTTGGGTAGTTTTTCAAGGGGATAGTTGCAGAATACTATCCCCGTTGAGTGACAACTAAAACTCACAAAGATTCAAACTAAGTTTTGAATTCTAAGTGATGAGGACTTCTACTACTATAATACTTTGTATTATATTTTGTGTGAAATCGCTCTTCGCTATTTACCTTTCTCATTTTTGTAACGAGTATTTATAGTTGGAGAATTACTCTTGCGCCACGTGAGAATTGTAATTTTTTCAACTTGATTTTGATAGGCACGTGCCTAGACTTTATGCTAGAATGTCCTTTTGGTTTACCGGAGTTGACAGTTGCGTGTACCCATGAGCTACTTTAGTGTCTTGGGAAGGAGCAATAATTTATCTTCCCAAGGTTTATCCAGCTTAAATGTTTTGGTAAGAAATTCCCGCCTAAATCTCAGAGAACAAGAGCTATGCTCTGTTTGTCTGATCAGAGGCCTGAGAGGTCATCAGGGTATTGCTTCCCTTGATGAGTCATATACTTCAGCTAGAGAACCTTGTACATATTGGTTGACCCGTATCAGCTTGAGATTATGTTTTCAAGAGATCTTAGATTTATTGATGGTGTCTTTGATTTGAGCTTTGATGGAGTTGCTTGCTAATTCTACCATTAGCGAGGCTTCTTGATTAGATCGTTGTTTGCTGTCAATGAGACTTTTGTTGTTTTATAAGAAAGGTGTATCAGAGACAAAAAGAAAATTTTCAGATCTCAATGTACCTGACGTTACTTAGTTGCTTTCCTCATTGACTCCGCATCAGTGAGGTAAAGTACGTGCATCTTCAGTTGGTCCGTGACATTCTTGAAGCATGATGTTTGAGTGCGTGCTCACTGATTTGATTTTATCAGCGAGTGACATAGCTATTTTATGTTCAAATACTTGTTAGGAACATTTTGGGTAAAATATTATCCCAACAATATCTTCTGCAACGTGGCTAACCCATCTTCTCTATGGAAATCTTCTTGGAAAGATATGTCGAAAGATGTTCCGAACATACTTTCACAGATACTTGGACCATTAGTTGAAAGAAATGAAGAAGAGTTAGAAGCATGCGTTTTGTGCGAGCCTGAAGGCATTCTGAATAGTTACTCAAGGTCACTTCCAGAATTCAGCCTACCTTTTCCTCTTAAAGAGTTTTTGAAAGCATTAAACAACAAGATCTTCATGGAAGAAAGAAACTTTAACCTGGAATTGTTGCTGAAAGAGAAAGAATACATTATTCCAAGACTAAACAAGGAGCAAAAGAGGATATTTGATCTCATTGTTACTGCATTAACAAATAATTACCAAGAACTGGTATTTGTTTACGGCCATGATGGTACATGTAAGACATTTCTTTGGAAGACTCTAATATGCATATTCCATTCTGAAACCAAGATTGTTTTGGCAGTAGCATCTTCTGGCATCGCATCATTGCTATTACCAGTAGGCTGAATAGCACATCCACGATTTAAATTACCATTGAACCTTATTGACGAGACAATGTGCAATGTAAGAAAAGGTACCCAAATGGCAAGCTTATTGAAAGAAACTAACCTCATCATATGGGACAAGGCACCCATGAATGACCGTAGGTGTTTTGAAACATTGGATCACACCCCAAGAGATATTCTTGATGCTCTAAATACTTTATTTGGAGGCAAGACTGTCATGCTAGGCGGCGATTTTAGACAAACACTCCCTGTTAAAAGAGGTGCATCAATAAAAGAAATTATTTGTTCTTCTATTGCAGAGTCATACCTTTGGAGAAGGTTGAAGGTGTATTTCCTTCATGAAAACATGTGCTTACCAAGAGAAGCTATACAGCTACACGAAAAGCAGAGCATCAGCAGATTTTCCAAATGGTTACTTCAAATATGAGATCGCAGAATGGGTACACGAGACGAATCAGACAGAAACAATTATTCTTGGGTGGAAATTCCACAACAGTTTTGTATTCCTGACTCTGACACCGCAAGGTGCGAATTGATAAATTTCATATACGACAACTGCAAGAGCCTTCCAAGATAAAGCCATTGTATGTCCAAAAAATGAGACTGTACAATTATTAGGAATGGTTGAAGGAGAGTTGAAATCTTATAAGAGTTCAGATAAAGCTTTACCTAAAGATAAAACTGGCGCCCAAATACCAATTACAGCTAAAAGTAGGTACACCAATCATGCTCCTCATATATATGAACCTAATTGGCGACCTATGCAACAGAACAAGGCTAATCGTCACACAACTGCTGATGAAAGTTATTGAAGAAAAAATTATCAATGGCATACATATTTCTGAGAAAGTTTTACTCCCACGCATTTAGCTGATGAATAAAAAAGATAGATTGCCATTTAGATTCAAAAGAAAATAATTTACTGTGAAAGTCTGCTATGAAATGAGTATCAATTAAAGCCAGGGTCAGTCACTCAACAAAATTGGGATCTTTCTTCCTAAACCAGTTTTTGGCCACGAACAATTGTATGTGTCATTGTCAAGTGAAACCTCGGTAGAAATAAAATTTGTGGATCTAGGTTTCATAACATTACTATGTATAACACGTTAAACTCTGTCGAGAAGCTCCATTGCCTCAAGTGCAAGAAAACCAAAAGTAACAAACGCAAAAGGAATACAAACATGTTGATTTTCAATGTACACTTTCTCGTGTTTTGCCACTTTGTACAAGGTGGCTTTCAAAGCAGCCTGTCCCACTATAAGGCCCCAACTACTCAAACACACGAGGAGAAACCCTGGTTAGATCCAGACACGCATGTTTCCCTCCAACCCATCCAAAAACCAAAATGTCTGCCAGTCTGAGTGTGGATCTTCCATCCAATGGGTCAGTAAAAAAGTTCACAAGTGCTTCTTTCTTGGCAGAGATTTTGGCACGCCTACATACGTCAAAAAGGATGTCCCTAACCATATTGTGTCTATACTTGAAGCCCAAGAGCTCTTTCTAATGAACCATATATTCACCAAATGAATCCAAATATGCCTTGCGACAAAATGGGCATACCTCATCAGCCGAAAATAAAAAATCATAAGGTGATTCTTAAGGATACTACGATATTCCACCGGTGACATATGTTGACCTAGCCCATCTATCGAGATAGCTAGAAGAAAATCCTAGGCATGTGGTGCTCGTAGATACTCAAAAATTGCTTTCTATCTCACAGTCATCTCGAAGTGGAATTCCATATACTATATAACATTTATTGAAGTGTTTTGGGTGCCGGCATTAATCCGAAGCCGCCGCTTGGTGGATCGACTTGAGGGAGTGGGCGGCTTGGGTGCACTGTGGAGCCACGACTTGATCCAACACTATTCACATGCCAAGCTGATAGTTTAGAGGGATTAAACAATTGGGTTAACACATTTTTTATTAGGGGTTATTCACTAACTTTCAACTAATTAGGTGGGGTGATTGCAGATGTTACATCTGTTATGCATTTTTAGATATCTCGATGGTTCGCTAAATGTTGTGCACTTGTATTCAATTATCGATTTGAGAACCGATTGCATAAGAGGCATCGACGTTTCAATTATTTAGTTTTTTTATACAAAAGCTCTCTCTCTCTCTCTCTCTCTCTCTCTCACACACACATACACACAGTTGGCGCATGTAAGAATATTGGATCCAAAATTTATTTTATGCACAAAATTGTTATTTAGGGTTTGTTAATTTATGTTAAATCTAAAATTATTTTGGGCATTTTGGTAGGGATGATAGGTAGAACGCTTAATTATGTTTGATTTTATTGTTTTTTGTTTAAAATTTGATTAGCATGTTGTGATTTTGTAGAAGTTTGGCTAATATGTATAATTGTGTTTCCTTTTGTGTGTTCCGATATTATTGAATTTAAGGCTGTTGTGGGTACGGGATGTATGGTTCTAAAAGAGGATGAAGTGCTGCTGACGTTAATTTTTTTTTATTGAAGGTATGTAATTCTTTATGTTCTTTTACTGAATTGTAGTTGATTTGTTTTTAGTTTAAGTTGGTATTGATAGTATTTTGGTTTTTTGATCCGATTATGGTTCCACAAACAGATTAAGGCATGTCGTTTTATTTGTGTGAGCATCTGATTATGTTTATCTTTAACTGAAAAGTGTAGTCCCAGGTGTTATGGTTTATGTTTGATGGTGATTTTTAAAGTAAGGTTGTTGCATGTTGTGGTTTTATAGGATTTTGTGTACCAATTTTTGATGTTGTTGTTGCATGTTTCGGTCTTGCATTTTTTTATTGATTTAGTTATGTTTTTATAGACTACTAAACAAAGTGTTTGATCCTTGTTTCGAAAAGTGGGGTAGAGGTGCGTTTTCGCATTTGTCTTTAGAGTTCCAAAACTTTTGCATCCTTTTAGAGTTCTCGAGATTGCTACGTATACGTTCTTATTTTTGAATTCATTTTTTCAGGTAATCGTTGATGTTGCCAGTGAAGGGGTTCAGTACATGGCACGCCATAAAGTTTTCATCAATTGGTGCACGGATAGTGTCGCTGCGTGTTTTTCATTTAAGGTTGATACTTTGTGTTTTTGTTTTTACCGAGACTGTGTTGTTTAGGGGGGGGGTATATTGAATTGCTTGGGACTTTGTTTGTGGGTGAAAATAGTTAGATTGGTGGCCGTTTTGCGATGTTATAGTATATCACCGATGTAAGTTTGTTTAGGCGAAAAGTATGTCATTTAAGGTTTGTGTTTGATTGTTTCATCCTTTCTTTATGTTTTGTCTGTTTCATTGTGTTGTGTTTTATAGTTCCTGATGTGAATAATTATTTCATTTTTTATATATATAAAATTGTTATCCGTAGGCCATTGTCATTATATGTGGATTCATTTTTTAGGTTTATGTTGCTGCTGTCGGTGTGTGGCTTCAGTACTCACTGTGTTTTAAGGTTTTCGCCAACCAGTGCAGCAACAATGTGGGTGAGTATTTTTCCTTTAATGGTGATACTTTATGTTTTTGGTTTTGCTCATTCTATGTCGTTCTAGAGGGGTTTGTTGGATTGTGTAGGACTTTGTTTGTAGCTGAAAGTAATAAGATCGCCAGTCGTTTCATGATGTTATTTCTTATAGTACAATTGTAAGTTCGGCTAGACAAAAACTATGTCATTTGAGGTTTACGTTGGATTGTTGTTGTTGTTGTTGTTGTTTTGTTGTTGTTGTTGTTGTTGTTGTTGTTGCTGTTGTTGTTGTTGTTTGTGTTTCAAAATATTGAACTCATAGTTTGTTTTGTTGTGATGTATTTTATGGTTTCTGACAGCCTATCAATATTAGTGGCTCAAGCCCACTAATAATAAAGGCAATTACAAAAGCTCATCAACACTTGTGGAAGCCCGGCTTAGATTCTAGGCCATGCCTGGCCTGGTAAAATTTCTTAGGCCTAACTAAGTAAGACAAGACTACTGCTTCCCAACTGTCACTAGCGGTTAAGATGTACCATCTGACACTGTATTGTGGGGATGCACGATAAGCACCACTATGTACGAGCTAAAAGACGAACGAAACCTGTCCTCCTTGTCTGCTCTCGGATGATCAACACTTGGCCCTCTAGTAGCCGTTGATCATCCCCACAGGGTTTTTCTCTAAACCCTACAAGTCTCTCTGTAAAAGGAGAGCAATGCACTCAACTTCACAAGTTTCACACAGGTTGCAAAATACTGCCTTACAACAGTGTAGTATGGTTCTTGTTTAAGTGTTACCCGAGCTTCTTGATCTAGATCAATCTCATCGGGTCCTTACTATTTAACATGGGAAACCAAACAACAATATCATTTACACAAACGGCAAGTACTTCTATTATAACTTTAATCCTTAAGGGCTTAGCCCTTGATCTTACCTTGTCCACATAAACCTACAAAATATTCAACAACTAAAATGTAAACTTTCGCTTAGTAGGTAAGTGGCAATAACAAGCTAAAATATATAATTTAATCATCTTGAATCTTTCACTTTCCATAGCTAATCCATATGACTAAACCAAACTAAAAATTTCATTAATAGCACTTAAAATAAATCAACAACACAAAACCATCACATGCCAAGGCTAGTTATAAAACTAGGCTAACAACTTACCTTATCTTTATATGACTAAATAGCCTAATCCTAACATTGGCTCTATGCCATCTAATCTTTTTTTCCTATTCACATAACACACTCATCATTATGATTCTCAAAATAATAAATCAGTACAATAACAAGTTATAACCAATTTACTTACCTCAAAAAGCGGCTAATCTTCCTATAAGTGCCATCAACAATGCATTTGATTCTTAAACAATAATCACTATCAATACTTAACATTTCTCAAATGGATAACATGGAAAAAGGGTTTAACACTACCCATTCATATACCTAAAATATTTCATAACATGCATATGATCATTTATCATGATTGTATGAAAAAACCCCAAAATATCAATTTACCTATAAAACATTAAAGAAACTTATGAGGTGTTTCTTCTCCGCTTAATGAGTGGGCCCAAACCTATATTTTCTCTTATCAGGGAGTTCCACAAAAACATCCTTCTCTTAATTAAGAGGCTAAAATAAATATCTCTTCAGACCACTTAATTTAGTAAACAACCTCTTAATCCTCTTATATCATTACTTGACCACTTTGGCTCAAAACCTTCTTAAACCAAAATCCTCAATTTGACTTACATGCACTCTAATCTTATAATATGCAAATACATTAAGAATTAGTCATACTTACTTGGGGGGGATTATACCTAGGGAGATATTTCTTGAATTTTCTTCTCCTTCGCTCCCAAGTTCTTATCTCTCATATTATACATACACTATACATTTCTACACACATTTGGAAAGTAAGAAAAGTCAAAGGATAGTTACTTAACTAAAAAAATATGGTACATCTTTGCTAAATTGGCACTTTTGGTCCCTCAAGTCCCAATCTCATAGTAATGGCCATAATAACTTTTTATACCCTTAACACCTGACTTTTAGTTTGACTTTCCATTTAAGCTTATTGACTAACCATTCACAATACGTTTTCAAACACATAAATATTATAGTCAAACTTATATAAGGGTATTTTAATAATAAAATACCTCAACGAGTTTAGGGTATTACAATTCTCCCTCTTATTAAGATTTTATTCCCAAAATCTATTTGCTTAAAGTTTGCTACCATTCGCAACACTTATCTTACTTCTCTATTCACCATTCATGCTTATAATCCTCAAATTCATTTTTAAAATTTTATACAACTTGCTTGGTCTCTAAATTTAAATCATACTATTGAATAGTCACTTCTAATTCTTTGATGACTTAGATCGCCTTTGATTCAATTTATACTCCATCTAATAGGAATTTCTATTCTCTAATTCCTAAAAATATTTCTTGAACATTAAGTTTCGCCATATATTTTTATTTTCTTCCTTTCAAGGAATTTGATCAAAGAAACCCATCATAGTTAACTACCAAATCTCGGTCTATTTGAATCTTTTTGGATTTGGCTTTATCATTCTCTTAAATTGTATCACACTTTTCTAAAATCACATTATTTCACACTTAGTTTCTACAAACTTTCGTCTCTTTCTTATGATGTCATATTACGCATATCACAGTTTACTATGGACAATCTTCTATTTCGCCAAATTTCTAGTAAAATAACATGTTTCCTCTTGCTTATCACAAATATCTCTAACATGAGAACTTGTTGCATAACTTAATTTGACATTTGACTTTATATAAGTCAAACTTTGAATACTACTTCCTACAATATCTATCGATGCGCTATACGACTTAAATTTAATTTTGGTCATTTTTGTATTCACTTCTATATCATAAGATATTTTCGAGAAATTCTTAAATTTGACACAATTATTAACATATTGATTGTTAACTTCTTTCAAATTCCAACAAGTATGACTTAAATAACACTAATAAGCCATACACCATACTCACTTGGCAAACTTTCTAATTTCACGGGAAATATCTATATACTCGCTCAGTTAACTTTATAGATAATCCTTCATTTTAGATATCTATCATATAGTTCTCACACCTTAACCATAACATAGTCATTTATTTCAACTCATACTTAACTTATATCATAAAAAGAAATAAACTTATTTTAGTTTTCATATTTCAGTTCTTAACTTGTACTCATGTTATATCAAATACACACAAGTCCCATGATTTACAATTTCATTATTATATGAAATAGCGCCCCATTTCATTTAAGTAAAGAGATTATAACTTCATGGGTTGACAATTTACATTTTTGTTATTTAAATGAAATGGAATACGATTTTATTGAAGTAAGGGGATTCTAAATTCACCATACTTATGCATTTTCAACACAGATTGTTACTCATCCAATAATTTCATTACTTTTCTTACTTCACATATTTGACAATATGTCAGATAACATTTCTATTTCCAAATTCCTTAATTGCTTTTCGCAGTTTTATCACACTTTCTAATTAATATTTATCTTAGACAAGATTTCTTACATGATACTTGTCAATATTTCAATTTTTTTAAACTCATCTATTATATGCATTTTTACAATGCACTTTATCATTCATCCGTCAACCTTAAGTTGGTCATACATTCGATTTTATGCAATCATCATATTAGTCTAACCGACTCTTTTATGCATATATCCAAACAAGTATTGGTTTTTATTAACACCTTCTATTTTAATTTTTACTAGCCTTGGATCTAATCTCGCTAACATTTCCCCAAAGGGACTGCCACTTTTCCCCGAACGAACTTAACCTTACCTTAACGGGTATTTACCAACCTAAGTTGACCTTAAAACATCCAACCAATAAAGGGTGGACCTAATATACATCCAACCCATAAAGAGTGGACCTAATCAACATCCAACCCATAAAGGGTGAACCTAAACCATGCTAAAAAGGCAATCCATGTCGGTGAAGCAAGCTAAACCATGCTATGAAAAAGGCAATCCATGTTGGTGAAGGCAAGCTAAACCATGCCATGAAAGGCAAGCTAAACTATCCTGAAGGATTTCCTCACACCTCTCTCGAAGGGTTCGTCAATCGAGCATTGGATCTAAGCTATTATTACTTTAACATCTTTACTCTTTTATCAATCATGTACTTTTATAATTAAGTACCTTTATCATTCGTATGCTTAAACCACAAAGTGGATACATACCTATATAATCATTTCATTCACAATCTTTTAACATTTTATCATTTTTATTTCCCCATAGTCAATCATTATTACATAATTTGATAGTAATTAGGGTTACGACAATACCATACGTTTATTACTTCATTGTGCACATGTAGTAATAATTGTACTATATACTCGTGTACCTAATGCTACCTAGTCATAAAATAATAACTTTTGCTCACTATCAACTTTACGTACTTGTCATGTACATTTCTTATATCTTAAACAACTTCTTTTCTTTATCTTATAATGATCATCATATACATTTTTAACATTCTTGATATGCCAACATCACTCTATTCATGTTTTCAATTCTTTTAGCACATCATATCTCATTCATGATTACTAACGCAAACTTACATTAACCATGTATTTTTACGCATTGCACTTTAAACATACTTTATATTAAGATTTCTAGCAATCACATTCTCTCTAACACCACATACTATATCAATTAAGTTCATTTCTTGCATCTCCTGGCATCAACTTTAATTGTTGCTTTCCATTGTAGTTAAACATCTAGTAATTTACCATAGATGTAACTTTACATCATCATACAGTCTTACATCTAACACTATGCAATAACTGATAGAACTTTCTTAATCGTTATCAATTCAATTTGTCTATGGCCCAAATAACACATTTGCAATAATTTAATTATGTCTAATATCCTTATTCTATCATTATCATAAACACTTAATCTACCTTATAACTAACACAACATACTTCTTTCGCATAACACTCTTATGACACATGCAACTAATAGTGGTTTAAGTATAGGAAATCCTATAGTGGAAACCTAAATCTCTTAAACCAATGCTCTGATACCAAGTTGAAACGCCTCAAACCAATTTATTTCAGTTTATTATTTTTTTAAAATCAGACACCCTATACGTCAGATAGGATAAACCCTATACACCGTATAGGGCTATACATCATATAAGCTATCAGCCTATACACTGTATAGACCTCATGTAACCAAAAAATCACATTTTCGAGGACTTCCACGAATTGATAATTCATGAAACTTTGAAAACATACTTAAACATCATATATTTTGTATTTATGCATAAAAATTTCAAAATAGAACACACAAAAGATATACTTTACCAAAACGGGTTGTTAACTCAAACACACCTTTTTTTTAAACCCATTTGCATAACAACGTGCACAACGTTTTCTCCATACATATTATAGAAACTATTTGGCACAAAAACATATAAATACCCAAAATACTTTTGTTTACAATACATGATTTAACTTGTTTCGTAGCATGGTTATCTAGTATTACTTGCGGATACACAAACGAAGAATATTTCCATTATCTCTTCAATCATTAATGCCTTAGTCCTTGATCTAATCTTGTCCACATGAACCTTCAAAAAATGTAACAACTAAAACGTAAGCTTTCATTAGTAAGTAAATGACAATAACAAGCTAAAATATATAATTCAATCATTTTAAAGTTTTCACTTTCTATAGCTAGTCCATATGATTAAACCAAACCAACACATGCAAATAACACTTAAAACAATTCATCAACATAAATCCATCGAATGCCAAAGCTAGTTATAAAACTATGCTAACAACTTACCTTAGCTAATTATGACTAACTAGCCTAATCTAGCATTGGGTCCATGCTATATAATCCTTACTTCCTATTCACATAACACACTCATAATCATGACTCTGAAAAATGATAAATTAACACAATAACAAGTTATAACCAATTTACTTACCTCAAAAGGTGGCTAATCTTCCTAGAATTATCATCATCAATTGACTTGATTCCTAAACAAGAATCATTATCAATACTTAGCATTTCTCAAATGCATAACAAGGAAAAAGGGTTTGATACTACCCATCTATACCCAAAATGGTTCTTAACATGCATATGATAATTTATCATGATCACATGAAAAAACCCCCAATTTATCAATTTACCATATAACATTAGAGGTACTCAATCCTCTTACATCATTACTTGCTCAAAACTTACTTTACCCACAATCCCCAATTTGATGTACATGAACCCTTATCTTTAAATATGCAAATACATCATGAAGGCATACTTACTTGAGGGATTATAGCTAGAGACATATTTCTTAGATTGAAACACTAACACACTTTTAATTTATCACTTGGAATTTATCTCCTTCCCCTTGTTCTTATCTCTCATTTCATACACACACTACACACTTCTACTAACTTTCTTTCGAAAAGTATTAGAAAAGTCAATGGATATTGACTTAACTAAAAAAAATATGGTACATATTTGCTAAATTGAAACTTTTGGTACCTCAAGTGTCAATCTCATAATTTTGGTCACAATAACTTTCTATACCCCGTATTACTTTAGCACTTGCCTTTTAGTTTGACTTAGCACTTAAGCTTATTGACTACTAACTATAATCGATTTTCAAACACATAAATATGATAGTCAAACGCGGTCCGTGTGTTATAAAGATAGTTTGAACTGCGACGTCAAAACAAGTTTTAAAGGATGTTGAGAGACTTCAGAGATCAGAGCTCACCCCACCAACTAAGCTTACCTTTTTTATAGTTCCGCATAGTTCACCATTTTACAAATATAAATAAACTTCTCTGACTATAACATGCATAATGAACCATGAGTAAATATTGTTAGAGCAGTGGGTACCATAACGCATGATAGGGCGTTATGTTGAGTTGGATCGCGTTGGACTTGCATTACCATACCAGGTTTCTCTCGTTTTGATCGGTGTTATGGTGTACGCTGCCACAACAACGCAAGACGAAACATGCTAGTGGACAAAAAGCAAACAAAAAATTTACATAACCAGTCCTGAAACGACTGTGTGTGGAAATGGGTTTTTTTGGTTTGGGAGGCGTCAATGAAGAAGAAGAAGAAGACACGTATTGTTTTTCTTTTTTCTTTTTTTTTCCGGTTAACTTTTAATGGTAATTTGTATTTTTTTTATTATAAAAATATTTTTTTTATATTAATTTAATGAGTAAAATATTAGTTAAGGGTTTATTTAATGAATGAAAATAGTTAAGGGGTTAATTTGTAAGTTATACTTCATCCGTCCCAATTTAATTGTCCATATTTTCATTTTTGGATGTCTCAAAAAGATTGTCTACTTTCATTTTTTAGTAAAAACTAGAGAATCTAAAGAGGGAATATTTTATTCGTGTGGTTGAAAATTAAAGTGACACAACTTTTATTAAACTTTGTGATTTCTCTCTCCTGACAATTAAATTGAGACGGAGGGAGTACTTTTTTAAGAAAAGTGGGTCTCAAAAAGTGGTGTTGAGGTGGTGTTACGATAATGAGTGTTTTTTTATGTTAATGTTAAAATGTTATAGCTGATGTGGCATTAACGTGACATGATTTTTTTCATAACTCAAGTTATGGTACCCATTGCTCTTAGTATTTTTTCTTATACATAAGGTGTACTGATACTTGAAATCATTTTAAACCTGGTTAGATTGCTTATTTCTAAAAACCCATGATTTATTCTAAAAATACCAAGTATTATTTTTTATTGAAGTTTTATCTGTGAATATCTTGAAAATAGGGGAGGTGGGAGGGTTATTTAAATAGAAGCATAGCCCACACCTTACTCCCATGCACTTAAATCATCTTCCACATCTTTTCATCCATTCATTCTTAAAATATTTGTACATCAATTTCCAATAAGCAAAAAAGATAAATATGTCTACAAGAAGATCAAGATCAAGGCAGTCAACAGCATCAAGAATCAGTGATGATCAAATCAACGATCTTGTTTCCAAGTTGCAACAACTTCTTCCTGAAATCCGAACTCGTCGCTCTGACAAGGTATTCATATGAAATCATCAAGCTTAGTTTTAGCTACGTTAGAAACTATCAAGCCTGTGAAAATGGTAGTTTTAGCTTTGTCGAAAATCAACCATGCTTGCGGAATTTTTTTTTACGGGAATTAGAATTAACTCGTAGCAAGGAGCTAGAAAAAGACTACGAAAACTTTTTATGAGAAAGACATACCATATACTTGTTATATTCGAACATATTTTCGAAATCTTTTGTTACTTTACGATGGCTGTTTATGAGATAATATCAAGTGCCGTATATGGCTATATAACTGCTCAAACTTTGTAAGGATAATACTTGTGAACTTATAACTATCATTGTAAAGTTTGTTCAAACATAATAAACGTGATCACACTATATAAATGACTTACAATGAATTTAGAATTAAATCCCGAGTACCCGCAACGAATTTAGGGTCAATTATATTTTATTGAATACATGATGTTGACCAGCTAAACTGAAAAGAAATAAAAACGTGCTTGTAATACTGGATGTAATCTTTTATGAATTATAATAAAGTTTCGATAACAACTTAGAACAATAATAAAGTTTCGATCATCAAAGGTGCATAAGTATTTATGAGCTAACAACTTAGCATGCACATCCATACATACAAGTGTTTTCATGACAATAATTAAATAAATAACAAATGTTTTTTGATACTGCAGGTCTCGGCGTCAAAAGTGCTACAAGAGACATGCAACTACATCAGAAATTTGCATAGAGAGGTTGACGATTTAAGCGAGCGACTATCTGAGTTACTCGAGAACACGGATTCGACTCAAGCCTCCATCATTAGGAGTTTACTTTCACAATAGTTAAACCATCAACTTCTACACAGAGATTACCATTTTCTCCCTCTTTTTTAATGTATTATGGTACTATGAGGGGTCTTTCTTGTTATCTTACATCAGAAAAACGAGTTTTTAGACTTCGTATGAACAAATTACTTAATTTGCTTAGCTGAGTAGTAAGTTATGTAATGAAAGAAGA
>OU343224.1:216521121-216573054 GCA_910596185.1 Chrysanthemum makinoi
TTTTATACACAATTGAGTTCCAAAAACGTGACCTCCCACATTGCGACTCACTAATTTGGACATCAGAGGCGACAATAATACATCAAGAAGAAGAAGTTGACGACTACATCTCAGCTGAATTACTAGACCTAGAAGAAGATCCTAAAGGCTATAGAGTAATATCTAAGTTTATGGTGCGAAAAGAGGATTGAGAGTTGGAATAAACTTTACTCTGACAGCATCTAGGGTTCCTCGAACTAGGCCATGTGGTTGGGCAAACAAGAAAGCTCCATGTATGCAAGGATCAGAAAAATGCATAGGCATTTCCCGAAGCAATACTGCGAAAAGACCTATATTAAGAAGGATGGTTATGTGCACTCCCAAAGACGAGAGACAAGCATAACAACAAAAAAACACAATGTCGAGCTCGATAATGGGTATGTTGTTCCATACAATCTCCGCCTTTGTATGCGTTACTATGCATACATCAACGTAAAGTATTGCGGCTGGACACTGTTGATTAAGTATCTTTTCAAGTACATTTCAAAAGGAACATATCGTGTGATTGCAAATGTAGCAAGGCCAATTGGTGAAATGTGTTAGTCTGCTGAACACATAACCATACGCATTGATGAAATCAAAAGTTTCCTAAAAGCACGTTTTATTGGACCACATGAAGCGTGTTGGAGACTATTAGTTTTGACATTCACAACAGGAACCAGCCGTGCAATATTGGCAGTCCACTTAGAGCACCAACGACGCGTCACTTTTAGAGCTAACGAAACAAAAGAGTCCATTGTTACCAACCCTTGTAGAAAATGAAAAACACTGACAGAATGGCTGGACTACAATTCTAGACACACCGACGGCCGCCATCTGACTTACTTAAACTTTCTGTCTCAATTTTTTGGTATACTACTGACAAGTACTGGCAACGCAGGTGAAATTTAAATAATTAATCAATTGGAAGGTTGACGTATATAAAGCCAAGTTTAGGTGACTTAGTTTACCAAACGATGCTTTTGTGCCATCAAAAAGGACACAAAAACTTTAGGGATATACGCATGGTTGACAACAAGGTGTACCCAACAAATAGAGCAACGTGCCAAGCCATGGGTCTCTTGGTTGATGATCAGGAATGGAAAATTTTATTAGAAGAGGCATCTCTTTACGCAACTGCTTCACAATAAAGGTCAATGATGCAAGTTTTACTGACCAGGTTTTAATATTTAAAAAGTCTCGTTATACCTATGGTCTACCCTAATGCACTAACGGGCAGTGTACCCGGTTGTGTGTAGTGTAGTATTCGGTAAAACCGAGGTCGTCCCAAGAGCTATGTGTGATGGCTTATTACTAAGTCTAGGTGTCACAATATTTAATAATGGTTTCGATAAGGAATTAATAATTAAACTACTAAAGCAGATAAAAGCAAATAAAGGTAAAAGGATAAATCAATAGAGGATAGTGGTGCTAACCTAGTTATTCCTCCTAGCTAGTAATGTCTACATCTACTTACTTCCAATTACTCCAGTGAGGTCAAAGTCGAGGGACATCATTTGGTCAATTACTAACCTATCGTGAATGCCACCATGAGGGAGAAGTCGGTGTCCCCTCAAGTCCTTTATTCCCGGTCCCCTAAACCAAGTCATTAAGTACCTCTACATGCTATATTTATAATAGTGAGTACCCAGGCGTTAGCAACTTAAACACTTACCCCCTAATTCTTAAGTTCATCCAAACGGTAGGTGATCAGTTGGTCAAATCGCACAAGTAGAAAGGGTCATCAGTTGGTCATATCTTACCCTTCCCGTCTCAGTCCGCTCACCTAGGGTCAGTTGGTCATATCTCCTAGGCAATTGGCCTCTACCGCCATTCAAAACTACCGAAACAAGGGTAGCTACCAATAAACTATGCATGCATACACTTAGAAATAATTATACGAAGTAATGTAAACGCAAACAAAACAATTAAGGAATCATAACTAGGCTAGCACCAACAGGTGCTTAGCCGCTCATATTAACCATACAAATCAATTCAATATTCAAAGGTACGAAATACATGAATCGAAAGTAAAGAAAAGATAAAATGCTAATGCTTATCGTAGGGGAGTGATTTCTCCCTTGGAGACAGCTCCGTATGCTCCTCTAGACCTGCCTTTAGCTTTTTATCACGTTCTCTGGTTGTTGTGTGTGGAATGGGATGATTAGAAATGCTGGAATTCGTGGGGTATTTATAGGCCAGATCTGGGTTACAGCGTAACTAATATAAGAGTTATCCGTAACCATCAATTCCTTCAGATTTTGCATTAGATTTGCTAGTTACGGCTAACCTTATTAGTGGTTACGCCAGTAGTCTTCATACACTTGGTTACGCCATAGTTGATGAAATAGTTACGGTAGTTATCGGCGTGGAACCTCATTTGACCTAATATAGTTACGTGTAGCCTTTGGGGAAAGTGCTGTAACCTCCGATGAGTTGGTTTTCGAGTCACGCTTTAGTTATGGCGTAATGTGAGAGACGAGTTACGCCGTAACTTCTTCAAAGTCAACATGATAAATCTTTTGATATTTCTACATTTCGCGTCTCTTTAGCTCCAATGCTCGTAATTTACGAAAGTGGAAAATAATGGAAAACAATAAATCAGTATAAATGATATAAATTACAAGCATTATCGGGGAAATTGACACTTAATATTCAGGACTATTTGATGTTATCAAATATCCCACAGAACTCTACTGCCTCAAGTAGACCTTATTAGAAAGATTCCTAAAAAGATATCTCTCAAAACCTGGAAAATATAAGTTTACAAATCCCTTATGGATTTTTGAGTTCCCAAATCTTATTTTTTACCAATCTTCTAATGATAATTCAATATCATGTCGCTCACCCTTGTTACTGATTCGTTATCCTTTCACATTCATGAAAACGATTATCACGGGGGCCATGATATTCGTTACAGTTATCCTTGGTTAATATCGAGTTAGGAAATGTTTGTTGAGAATGGAGTTTCCTCATGCCTTGAACAATCTTTCCCTTTGTTTTATGCAATTATCAACATTCTCTACTATCATTTAGTAACATGATTAAAATGCAGAGTGGGATCTAGTGATTGAACATTAACAACATCAACATTATTTGAAATTTCAACTTTGGTTTAAATGTTCTTTCATACTAAAAGTTATTCGTTCATTTTACGTTCTCGAAATTTGTTTTTCAAAAACCTTAATTTGAGCCCATAAGTGGCCGAAAATGTCTTCCAACAATTAAGTTGTAAGCCTCCCGCTTTCCCATGTCAATAACCACAAAATCAGGTCACGGAAAGAATTTTCTAATTTTAAAAGCACATTATTCATAATTCCCTCGGTACAACTTTAGAGGTCGACCATTTCAATCTTAATTGTTGTTTCTTTTAAATTGGTAAGTTTTATTTTATCAAATAAAGTGGTAGATATAAGGTTTACCCCGACCCCCAAATCAGCTAATGCGGGAATCTTAATATTACCAATAGTGCATGGAAGAAGAAAACTTTCCTGGTATTGTTGTTTCTCAGGAAGTTGGCTTGGCAGGACCTCGTCGTCTTCTGATTTATCATCCTCACTTAGGTAGTTAATCAGGAAAGATCATTTGTGATAGAGGATGTGAAATGCTCTTTCTTTGCCTTATTTTGCGCAAATATGGCTTTGCAGGCAATGGCTTTAGCATTACTCGTTTCAAGGTTTCTAGTTAATTGCCCAATTTGTGTTTCAAGGTTTTTAATCGACATCTTGGTTCGTGGGTTCATATTGGTGTCCTCCTTCACTGACCATCCATTTCTTGAGTTTATCTCCCTTTTGTAGATTCTTGATGTGCCTATGCATTATTTCTTCAAGGCTAGGTTTAGGAGGATTGTTGATGATTCTTGTGTAGAATCACGGGGATTTTCTTGATATCTTGGCCCGTTATTATTGTAATTGTTGAAAGGGTTCTCTCTTCCATATTTAACTTCTCCGATCCTTTTAACTTCCTCGTTGGAGGAACATTCTTTAGTAGGTGGAGTTCTGATGCAGGTTTTACTGACCATGTCTTAATATTTATAGTGTCTCGTTATACCTATGGTCTACCCTAGTGCACTTACAGGCTGATTAATGCGGTCGTGTGTAGTGTAGTATTCAGTAAAACCGAGGTCGTCCCAAGAGCTACGTGGATTGGAAATTAACTTAAGTCTATGTCACGATTTTAATTGCTTTTAAGATTGAAATAATAAAACTAACTAATAAAACAAGAAAATAAAGGAAAGCAGATAAAGGCAAAAGATGTGATCAATGAAGGAGAGTGGTGCTAGCTTAGTTATTTATCCTAGCTAGTAATGTCTACGCCTACTTACTTCTAATTACTTCAGGTGGGGTCAAAGTGAGAGGAAACATTTGGTCAATTAAATAAAGCTTATCGAAGATGCCACCACAAGGAGAAATCAGGCGCTTCGTCATAAGTCCACATTGTTCACGGTCCCTATGCCAGAGTCATTAAGTACCGTACATGCTAGATTTATAATAGTGAGTGTCCGAGCCGTTTAGAACTTAGACACTCACTGTCTTAAGTTCATCCAAACGATAGGTGATCAGTTGAATCAAATCGCACAAGTAAAAGGGTCTTAGGTTGGTCATATCATACCCCGGAGTCTCGGTCCGCTCACTAGGGTCAGGTTGGTCATATCTCTAGGCAATTGGCCTCTACCGCCATTCAAAACTACAGAACCAAGGGTGGCTACCAATAAACTATGCATGCATACACTTAGAAATAATTATGCGGAAGTAAAGTAAATGCAAACAAAACAATTAAGGAATCATAACTAGGCCAGGGTGCTTAGCCAAACATATAATAAATCATACACCAACAAAAATGAATAAATCATAATAAATTGAATTGAACATAATGTTTGATACAAATTACTTGATGTAGAGCTAATAATGATGATGATTGCTAGTGAATTCTTCCTTCAACCGTTGATTTCTTTGGAAAATGCTTTGGAGTGGTGCCCTAATCGACCCCTAGGAGGGGTGAAGAGATGCTTAAAAATCACGATTAGGGTTGTATTTATAGGCCTTGACATAGTTACGGCGTAGCCTTAAGTCTGCAATCTGGCAGTAACTAAAGAGCGCGTAAAATTTCGGATCTCGAATAGTTACGTCGTAACTAAAATAAATAGTTATGTCGTAACTAAGGGCCCGTTTGGTTCGGCGGAATCCTAAGGATTCTGATGGAATTGGAATTCAATTCCATTTCATAACGTGTTTGGTTGAAAATTTTAAAGATTTGGAATCGAATTCCATTCCTACTGTGTTTGGTTGACAAACGAGGAAGGAAATTCCTTCAAAATCCATATATATGGAATTCACATTCATTTATATTTATGAGAGGGATTGTTCTGGTCCATGGATTCATATTATCTTTATCATTGTTATTATTATTATTATTATTATTATTATTATTATTATTATTATTATTATTATTATTATTATTATTATTATTTTATTTTTTATTATTATTATTTTTATTATAAAAGATCATTTAATTATTATTGTTATTATTATTATTTTTTACAAACAACCATGTTATTAAGATTTAAAAATTATTATTTATTTAAAAAAATTTATTATTATTATATTTATAAATTATTGTTTATTTAGAATTAAATATAATTTATTTATAGCTTACTTTATTAATTTATACTTTAAAAAATACAATTGTATTTTATATAAAAAAAATATTTATTTAATATATTAGTTTATATAATTTTATTTAAAAAATTATTATTATAATTTAATAAGTAATTTATTTATTAAATAATATTTAGTTTATTAATCTTAAATTAAAATTAAATTTTAAAATTTTTTATATAATTGTTTTTTCTCATTTCATTCTTCCAACCAAACATGCGCTAAGTATTTTTGCAAATTTCAATTCCGTCAGATTTTAAATCCTAAGAATTTCAATTTCTAACATTCCATTCCTTCACATTCCAATTCCTTTAACAGATTCCAATTCCGTCAAAAACATTCTGCGAACCAAACGAGCCATTTATATTGAAACTTATACACTCTTGTTGACGCTTTTAGCCCCTCATCGTACTTCATATTTTTATAACAAGTCCTTGAAGTAAATAAACTACATATAAGTTGTCACCTTTAGTCCCTGATCGCTCTAGTTATTTTTACCTTCGGTCCTTGTGATAAGTGACTTGTTGTTATTTTGACCGCCTTTAGTCCCTGGACTTCAAAACTTTGCGCCCAAGTAATAAATTACTTACAGTAACAAATTATCCGAGTTCTGCGTAACCCTTCGTCCACACATGATTATCCATTAGAAATTATCTCTACTACAGAACTAAATTGCAACGCTACTGTAACCTTCATTAAAATAATTACGACATAACCATAAGAATTGGTTACGCCATATCCTTCAAAGCTCATATTTACGCCGTAACCTTATTAGCTAGTTACGGAGTAATCTTCACATAAATTCCAAAGGCCCTCATAAATCAATCTTCAGAACATATACTTGGCCTTTTATCACTTCTTTTTCCGCTCCAACGCCTTCATTTATCCGAAATGCAAATATGAACGAATATGAAAGAATTAAGTACCATATTAATGCAAATGAGGCCATAAACACGGGAATTTGATATATAAAAGACCGGGCTAATTTGATGTTATCAAATATCCCCCCACTTGAATCCTACTTGTCCTGAAGTAGACCCTTTAAATAATTCTAAAAAGATATCTCCCCAGGATTAATTGTAAGTTATGAGTCTGAAAATCACCTAAGCTTGAAAATTCCAAACCGAGCACCTTCTTAAAGGGAATTGAAATCACTCTCTCTCATAATTCACGTGTTTAATATTTTTGGGGTGATCACTCAACCGCCACCATGGCGAGTATTCTATCATAGGCTTGGCAAAGATACTAATCTCCACCACTAGAGTCTATAGATGCAACTATTCTAAAAGGCAATGGGTTGACACAACATAGGCTTATGGGGTTATTTTGTCATTACTAACAAGCTACGGCGAAGGGGACAAAACCAATGATACATGACCAAATCCATGGCCAAGACACCAATGATTGCTCGCTTCCTCACCTAAGCTCGATTCATGACTAAGGGTAGGATAAGACATGTGAAATTTTAAATGGGTGTAAATAAAAAGACACGAAACAAATAGATTCCTAAGTCCACAGTCGCCCCACCACTAGTCGATTCAATCCCAGCCTTAGCAAAATCGAGGGTCAAGAGTCAAGGGGTCTTCAATAATCCAATACACGAGTTAATGCATAAGAAATGTAATATGATGCCTCATAAACTCCATAATCTAGGCAAATAAGATGCATTAACTCTACATCATCATCAATGAAAAAAGAATGTGCTATATAAAAAAATTTAAAATTTGGGTCAATTTAGCACATATTTCTATCAAAATCGGCCATTTCTATCTCCCATCCCCCCACTTGAAATGTACAATGTCCCCATTGTACGAATATTGATTAAAATTTGAAAGGCGAGATAGAAATGTTCAGGTTTCTAATTTTATCCGTAAGACAAAACGGATTTGTAAAAATTTACGCCAGTTGAACAAGGCGAAAACACTAATTATAGACAAAACACTTGCTTGCATGCTTTTTTTTTCCCAATGCAAGACAAGGTATACATGGATAAATGATACGAACATAAAAAGTATCCCCCCACTTGAGATCAACTATCATCTAAACCCGATTTTCTTCCACAACCCTTTATTCAAAACCCGTGACTCTCACTAGTGGAACCAAAATTAACCAACAGCGCCCAGACCATGGACATAAGGAAACTACAGGGTAGGCTAGGCGATGGGTGTAACGAAACATATATAGGGTGAACAAAATGAAAGGAAAGGCTCTGAAGGGTGTATTTAGGGGTATCTTGCACTAATGGAGAGTGCAACAAACAGGGTTTAATAGGGGGATTGACTAATCGATGTGAAAAGTCAATATACACAATACATATGTGGGCTGTTTGGGTTTAATCCTAAAATTGCCTTAAATCCTAGTTGCACCGATCACACCAAGTTACCTCAGTGTAATGCTCATGATAATGGTCTCGAAAATATATACAAGGCCATGTTCTAAAGTCTACTACAACCACCTGCACACTCATTTTTATGGAATTATGTATGAGGGGAAAACGGAAAGGCTTATCCTCACACAATGGAAATATAGGGTAGGTGTGCTCAGTCTAGATTAATCTAGTTAAGTAACGAAAAACATGTCAAAAATTTATTAATGAAACACTTTTCATCAAAAACTAGAAGAATAAGGGCAAGTAAAATCAAGCGGGTGTCTATGTCTAATCCCTTCCCCCCACTTGGGTCATACTTAAGCATATAAATGAAAGATAAGAAGGGTTAGAATTGGAACAGAAAACTCCCCTGGTATTGCTTGGCATGATCGAAGACTCACGAGTAAACGTGTCCCGCTTTGAGATCAATGAGCAAACTTTAATAACCTGAATTCACTTAAGACAACCAAATGCATCATACTAGAAAAACAACAAGTAATAAAAGAAAATGAAAAACCTAACTCACTTTCATAGGAATCACGGTTGCATTTAACGTATGCAACAAGCCTTTTAAACCACTTGGTGTCCCAAGTGGACGAGTGAAGTCTCGTGAGGGTTTACAGAGAACACACCCACAAAGTTCATTTAAAATGCTAATACAAGGTTATTGTGTTTTAAAATGAAAGAATTAAAGCAGAGGAAGGTTACGTCGAATCTTATGAGGGAGTTACGCCGTAACTAGCAAAACCTGACATAAGTTGCAAAGCGAGTGGTTACGGCGTAACCACGGAGATGGTATTACGCCGTAATTATAAATGCGTCAAGAATTTCTGCCGCTAAAAGTTGGTTACGGCGTAATTACTAAGATGAGTTACGCCGTAACTTTGGTCGATCAAGAACAAAGCAGGCAGCTAATTACTCGTTTCCGCAAAATGGTTAGAAAATACAAAACCCAACTATACTAATAAAATGAAAAAGAAAAGATAGGCATGAGGTGCCTCCCACGAAGCGCTTGTTTTTTGTTCGAGTCATGAGCTTGACTCCACCCTTATTTACTATGTAAAAGGGTGTTCATCCCCTCACTTGAAATCAAGTGTGGGTGAAAATAGCAATAAACACCATGAGGGTGTGAATTTGCTATAGGGAGGGGAAATGATAAATTATGATCATACCTGAAAGGAGATGTCATTTCCCTCCATACCTTACCCGTTTTAGTTGATGGCATTGATGATTGGTTCACCTCGTGACGTGGCTGATTAATTGGCTCGTATGTCTTCTCGTTAAATACTGAAGTGTCCAAGATCTTGTCCTCTAATTCCATTGCAAGATCAACTAAAATTGGTTCAGTAGCCGGAGCTACATAACCATCATCGGGTGATGTGACGGGTTGCACGATTTCATCCATAATTTTAGCAACCTGTATAGGAAAACTAGCAAGATTGTTAGCAAATAAAGAAGAGTTAGAAGTGTTACCATTTTGAGTTGTAGTTGATTCCACATTAGCTTGTGGCATTGCTTCATCATCCTGTAAGCTCCATGCTTCCATATTCTTTAATTGATCATTGCTTGTTTCTTCATTTCTCGTAACCTTCAAACGTCTTGGAAATGGGATAGTTGGGACATAAGGTCTGATATAAGGTAAATCACCAAGAACCGGTTCATTGTTGAATTTTTTCATCTTTCCCACCGTTGCTTTGATAGTTCCAACCACATTCTTTTTACTTTCTAGGACCTTTTGGTTTAATTCTTCAAGCTTAGCCTCCAAACTTTTCCTCTTGGTGTCAAGGTTTTTTAAATTTAAGTCTGCGTCCTCCTTGAATTTCCTAATCCATTCATCATTCGAGTCATGCATCCTTTTTAGATTTTTCGAGAATTTATTGACGGCTTCTTCCAATGACTCAATATACCGGACCTGCTCATATTCATCGCGTTCTTCTAGGAGAGAATGCTCTTGTATAGCAAGAATGTCTTCCTTAACCATATTCATATCACATCCAAGTCTATCAAGCTGCTTGGTGATGTCGCCAATGTCATCCAAGCTGTTGCTATTTAAGGCCCAAGTGGTTGCTCCATCATACCAATTTTGTGAATGGTCAACCATCATTTCAATTGATCTAAGGGCTTGTGCAGGTGGCATTGTAGGAATAGGTCCTTGAGAGTCGAGAATTTGGCGGGACGAGATGTTTAAACCTTTGTACAAAATAAGGACCATCTGATGGTTGCTGATATCATGCGTTGGGCATCTGTAAAGAAGGTCATTATATCTTTCCCAAGCTTCATCAAGCGTTTCGTCCATCTTCTGTCTGAAGCTCCTTATTGCTTCCATCATCTTGGCAATCTTTGAAGGAGGACAATATCTCCAAATGAATGCTTTCTTTAAAAGATTCCATATATTGATCGACCCAGCAGGAAGCATCTTCATCCATCTTCTGGCTGCACCAGTGAGTATAATAGGAAACACTCTAAGCATCAATGCATCTTGAGTGACTCCTGGAGTGTGGAAAAGATATGCGATCTCTAATACTCTTTCGCACATGTAGTGGGCATCATCATTATCAGTTCCTCACAAAAGCTTTTGTCTAAGTTCCCCCATGAACTGGTAGTTGATCTCAAAACTGATGTTATCATTCAATTCAGGGCATACCACGCCCGATCTTTGGTAATCTTGAGTCAAAGCAATATATTCATCCATAGTGAGCATGTCAAAATCAATTCTCCATAACCCAAATATCAAAACAAACAAAAACAGTAGAAAAAGAGAAAAAAGAAAACTAAAACAAAAAGAACAGAAAATAAAAGAAAAACTTAAATTAAAATCCTAAATAGCTCCCCGGCAGCGGCGCCAAAAACTTGATGCAGGTTTTACTGACCAGGTCTTAATATTTATAGTGTCTCGTTATACCTATGGTCTACCCTAGTGCACTAACGAGCAGTGTACCCGGTCGTGTGTAGTGTAGTATTCGGTAAAACCGAGGTCATCCTAAGAGCTACGTGGATTGGAAATTAACTTAAGTCTATGTCACGATTTTAACTGCTTTTAAGATTGAAATAATAAAACTAACTAACAAAACAAGGAAATAAAGGAAAGCAGATAAAGGCAAAAGATGTGATCAATGAAGGAGAGTGGTGATAGCTTAGTTATTTATCCTAGCTAGTAATGTCTACGCCTACTTACTTCCAATTACTTCAGATGGGGTCAAAGTCGAGAGGACATCATTTGGTCAATTCGCCCTAACCTATATGCAAAGATGCCACCACAGAGAAATCAGCGCACCGTCATAAGTCCTGTTGTTCCGGTCCCCTATGCCGAAGTCATTAAGTACCGCTACATGCTAGATTTATAATAGTGAGTGCCCGCCGTTAGGAACTTAGACACTCACCCCTAATTCTTAAGTTCATCCAAACGATAGGTGATCAGTTGGTCAAATCGCACAAGTAAAAAGTGTCAATTGGTCATATCTTACCCTTCCGCCTCATCCACTCACCTAGGGTCATTGGTCATATCTCCTAGGCAATTGGCCTCTACCGCCATTCAAAACTACCGAACCAAGGGTGGCTACCAATAAACTATGCATGCATACACTTAGAAATAATTGTACGGAAGTAAAGTAAATGAAAACAAAACAATTAAGGAATCATAACTAGGCCAGGGTGCTTAGCCAAACATATAATAAATCATACCAACAAAATGAATAAATCATAAATTGAATTGAACATAATGTTTGATACAAATTACTTGATGTAGAGCTAATAATGATGATGATTGCGAGTGAATTCTTCCTTCAAAACCGGCTTGACCTGCGGAAAATGCCCCGGAGTTGTGCCTAATCGACCCCTAGGAGAGGGGTGAGAGAGATGCTTAAAAATGCAGATTTAGGGTCAGTATTTATAGGTCATGCGACATAGTTACGGCGTAACCTTAAGTGCAAATTACGCCGTAACTAAAGACTGCGTAAAGAATTCTGGATCTCGAATAGTTACGTCGTAACTAAAATAAATAGTTATGTTGTAACTAAGTTACGCCGTAACTACTTACAGTAAATCTCAACTTTGTACTTTTTCAACTCATCCATTTATATTGAAACTTGTACACTCTTGTTGACGCTTTTAGCCCCTCATCGTACTTCATATTTTTATAACAAGTCCTTGAAGTAAATAAACTTCATATAAGTTGTCACCTTTAGTCCCTGATCGCTCTAGTTATTTTTACCTTCGGTCCTTGTGATAAGTGACTTGTTATTATTTTGACCGCCTTTAGTCCCTGGACTTCAAAACTTTGCTCAAGTAATAAATTACGGCGTAACAAATTATCCGAGTTACGCCGTAACCCTTCGTCCACACATGATTATCCATTCCGAAATTATCTCTACGGCGTAACTAAATTGCAACGTTACGCCGTAACCTTCACAAAACTAATTACGACCTAACCATAAGAATTGGTTACGCCGTATCCTTCAAAGCTCATATTTACGCCGTAACCTTATTAGCTAGTTACGGTGTAATCTTCACATAAAATCCAAAGACCCTCGTAAATCAATCTTCAGAACATATACTTGGCCTTTTATCATTTCTTTTCCGCTCTAACACCTAATTTATCCTGAAATGCAAATATGAACGAATATGAAAGAATTAAGTACCATATTAATGCAAATGAGGCCATAAACATGGGAATTTGATATATAAAAGATTGGGCTAATTTGATGTTATCAAGTTCCATTTCGCTCTACTTGAATGAAATGCACATTTTCCTTAAGCTTCTTCATGTCTCTTCCTAGACTTTCTAATTTGTTGTTTATTGCTGCAAGACCTTCCATATCTCCATTTTTACTTCGGTTGCTCCCTCCATTGTGCCATTTGTGAGAGTTGTCTGCCATCTTTTGAATAGTTTCTAAAGCCAAAGTGGGTGTCATACCAGAATTGGTCCCTCGAGAATCGACCATTTGTCTTGAGGAGATGTTCAGACCTTTGTAGAAGACGTTCACCTTTTGTTGGCTGTTGAGGTCATGAGTAGGGCATTTGTATAGCAATTTGTTATACCTTTCCCAAGCTTGGTATAACGTTTCATCACCTTTTTGCTTGAAGTTATGGATTTCTTCTAAATGCTTAGCCGTCTTTGATGGAGGACAAGATTCTCAATGAAATACTTTTTAGGATAGGCCAGTGTTGACATTCCCGCAGGTAATCGATCAACCCATCTTTAGCACTCCCGTGAGATAAATAGGGAATACTCGTAACATGATAGCATCGTGTGAGACTCTGGGAATTTTGAATAGGCTGACAATGTACTCGACGTTGTCTATATGCTCATGGCCATCATCGGTGATGCTTCCAGAGAAGGGATTTGCACGTAATTCCCTCATGAACTGAGGTTTGATTTCGAATTGAGCATCTTCTGCGATAGCCGCCTAATAATTCCGGTCCTTGCTCTTCCCATGTTAATGCCAAATATTCCTCAAGAGTGAGGTCATTGATGTTAACAACTTTTATGGTACCTAAAAACTTGAATAATGATCGTGATAATAGAAAAGTTTAAAACGAAAATGAAAGACTTAATATCAATCCTAAAATAACTCCCCAACAGCGGTGCCAAAAACTTTATGCAGGTTTTACTGACCAGGTTTTAATATTTATAAAGTCTCGTTATACCTATGGTCTACCCTAATGCACTAACGGGCAGTGTATCCGGTCGTGTGTAGTGTAGTATTCGGTAAAACCGAGGTCGTCCCAAGAGCTATGTGTGATGGATTATTACTAAGTCTAGATGTCACAATATTTAATAATGGTTTCAATAAGGAATTAATTATTAAACTACTAAAGCAGATAAAAGCAAATAAAGGTAAAGGATAAATCAATAGAGGATAGTGGTGCTAACCTAGTTATTCCTCATAGCTAGTAATGTCTACATCTACTTACTTCCAATTACTTTAGGTGGGGTCAAATTCGAGAGGACATCATTTGGTCAATTCGCCCTAACCTATCAGCAAGATGTCACCACAGAGAAGTCGTGTCCCCTCATAAGTCCTGTTGTTCCTGGTCCCCTAAGCCAAGTCATTAAGTACCGCTACATGCTAGATTTATAATAGTGAGTGCCCGGGCGTTAGCAACTTAAACACTCACCCCCTAATTCTTAAGTTCATCCAAACAGTAGGTGATCAGTTGGTCAAATCGCACAAGTAGAAAGGGTCATCAGTTGGTCATATCTTACCCTTCCCGTCTCAGTCCGCTCACCTAGGGTCAGTTGGTCATATCTCCTAGGCAATTGGCCTCTACCGCCATTCAAAACTACCAAACCAAGGGTAGCTACCAATAAACTATGCATGCATACACTTAGAAATAATTATATGGAAGTAATGTAAACGCAAACAAAACAATTAAGGAATCATAACTAGGCCAGCACCAAGAGGTACTTAGCCGCTTATATTAACCATACAAATCAATTCAATATTCAAAGGTACGAAATACATGAATCGAAAGTAAAGAAAAGATAAAATGCTAATGCTTATCGTAGGGAGTGATTTCTCCCTTGGAGACAACCAGTATGCTCCTCTAGACCTCGCCTTTAGCTTTTTCCCACGCTCTCTCGGTTGTTTTGTGCGGAATGAGATGATTAGAAATGCTGAAATTCGTGGGGTATTTATAGGCTAGATCTGGTTACTTGCGTAACTAATATAAGAGTTACACCGTAACCATCAATTCCTTCGTATTTTGCACTAGATCTGCTAGTTACGGCGTAACCTTATTAGTGGTTACGCCATAGTCTTCAATATACTTGTTTACGCGTAGTTGATGAAATAGTTACGGCGTAGTTATCAGCGGCGTGGAACCTCATTTGACCTAATATAGTTACATCGTAGCCTTTGGGGAGAGTTACGCCGTAACCTTCTGATGAGTTGGTTTTTTGAGTCACGCTTTAGTTATGGCGTAATGTGAGAGATGAGTTACGCCGTAACTTCTTCAAAGTCAACATACTATGATAAATCTTTTGATATTTCTACAGTTCCACGTCTCTTTAGCTCCAATGCTCATAATTTACCTGAAAGTGGAAAATAATGGAAAACAAGCGTAAATCCATATAAATGATATAAATTACAAGCATTATCGGGGGAATTTGACACATATTATTCAGGACTATTTGATGTTATTAGTCATTATTTTCACAAATACTTATTTGTCGGTCCGGAAACATCTTGAACAAATCATGAATCAATGCAAAAATCATTGGGAGTTTATGATTACGTTAAAAAAAACTGATTACAATGTTACTCAAGAACACACTTTGACATACTAACAATACTTGAGTAGTTTTTCAAGGGGATAGTTGCAGAATACTATCCCCGTTGAGTGACAACTAAAACTCACAAAGATTCAAACTAAGTTTTGAATTCTAAGTGATGAGGACTTCTACTACTATAATACTTTGTATTATATTTTGTGTGAAATCGCTCTTCGCTATTTACCTTTCTCATTTTTGTAACAAGTATTCATAGTTGGAGAATTACTCTTGCGCCACGTGAGAATTGTAATTTTTTCAACTTGATTTTGATAGGCACGTGCCTAGACTTTATGCTAGAATGTCCTTTTGGTTTACCGGAGTTGACAATATGTACCGTGAGCTACTTTAGTGTCTTGGGAAGGAGCAATAATTTATCTTCCCATGGTTTATCCAGCTTAAATGTTTTGGTAAGAAAGTCCTGCCTAAATCTCAGAGAACAAGATCTATTCTCTGTTGGTCTGATCAGAGGCCTGAGAGGTCATCAGGGTATTGCTTCCCTTGATGAGTCATATACTTCAGCTAGAGAACCTTGTACATATTGGTTGACCCGTATCAGCTTGAGATTATGTTTTCAAGAGATCTTAGATTTATTGATGGTGTCTTTGATTTGAGCTTTGATGGAGTTGCTTGCTAATTCTACCATTAGCGAGGCTTCTTGATTAGATCGTTGTTTGCTGTCAATGAGACTTTTGTTGTTTTATAAGAAAGGTGTATCAGAGACAAAAAGAAAATTTTCAGATCTCAATGTACCTGACGTTACTTAGTTGCTTTCCTCATTGACTCAAGATCGTGAGGTAAAGTACGCGTGCATCTTCAGTTGGTCCGTGACATTCTTGAAGCATGATGTTTGAGTGCTCACCGATTTGATTTTATCGAAAGTGACATAGCTATTTTATGTTCAAATACTTGTTAGGAACATATGGGCAAAATATTATCCCAACAATATCTTCGCAACGTGGCTAACCCATCTTCTATGGAAATCTTCTTGGAAAGATATGTCGAAAGATGTTCGAACATACTTTCACGATACTTGGACCATTAGTTGAAAGAAATGAAGAAGAGTTAGAAGCATGCGTTTTGTGCGAGCCTTAAGGCATTCTGAATAGTTACTCAAGGTCACTTCTAGAATTCAGCCTACCTTTTCCTCTTAAAGAGTTTTTGAAAGCATTAAACAACAAGATCTTCATGGAAGAAAGAAACTTTAACCTGGAATTGTTGCTGAAAGAGAAAGAATACATTATTCCAAGACTAAACAAGGAGCAAAAGAGGATATTTGATCTCATTGTTACTGCATTAACAAATAATTACCAAGAACTGGTATTTGTTTACGGCCATGATGGTACATGTAAGACATTTCTTTGGAAGACTATAATATGCATATTCCATTCTGAAACCAAGATTGTTTTGGCAGTAGCATCTTCTGGCATCGCATCATTGCTATTACCAGTAGGCTGAATAGCACATCCACGATTTAAATTACCATTGAACCTTATTGACGAGACAATGTGCAATGTAAGAAAAGGTACCCAAATGGCAAGCTTATTGAAAGAAACTAACCTCATCATATGGGACGAGGCACCCATGAATGACCGTAGGTATTTTGAAACATTGGATCACACCCCAAGAGATATTCTTGATGCTCTAAATACTTTATTTGGAGGCAAGACTGTCATGCTAGGCGGCGGTTTTAGACAAACACTCCTTGTTAAAAGAGGTGCATCAATAAAAGAAATTATTTGTTCTTCTATTGCAGAGTCATACCTTTGGAGAAGGTTGAAGGTGTATTTCCTTCATGAAAACATGTGCTTACCAAGAGAAGCTATACAGCTACACGAAAAGCAGAGCATCAGCAGATTTTCCAAATGGTTACTTCAAATATGAGATCGCAGAATGGGTACACGAGACGAATCAGACAGAAACAATTATTCTTGGGTGGAAATTCCACAACAGTTTTGTATTCCTGACTCTGACACCGCAAGGTGCGAATTGATAAATTTCATATACGACAACTGCAAGAGCCTTCCAAGATAAAGCCATTGTATGTCCAAAAAATGAGACTGTACAATTATTAGGAATGGTTGAAGGAGAGTTGAAATCTTATAAGAGTTCAGATAAAGCTTTACCTAAAGATAAAACTGGCGCCCAAATACCTAAACACTCTTTCATTTTTAGGATTTCCGTCTCACCAATTACAGCTAAAAGTAGGTACACCAATCATGCTCCTCATATATATGAACCTAATTGGCGACCTATGCAACAGAACAAGGCTAATCGTCACACAACTGCTGATGAAAGTTATTGAAGAAAAAATTATCAATGGCATAACGTATTTTAGAAAGTTTTACTCCCACGATTTAGATGAATAAAAAGATAGATTGCCATTTAGATTCAAAAGAAAATAATTTACTGTGAAAGTCTGCTATGAAATGAGTATCAATTAAAGCCGTGGTCAGTCACTCAACAAAATTGGGATCTTTCTTCCTAAACCGCTTTTGGCCACGAACAATTGTATGTGTCATTGTCAAGTGAAACCTCGGTAGAAATAAAATTTGTGGATCTAGGTTTCATAACATTACTATTTATAACACGTTAAACTCTGTCGAGAAGCTCCATTGCCTCAAGTGCAAGAAAACCAAAAGTAACAAACGCAAAAGGAATACAAACATGTTGATTTTCAATGTACACTTTCTCGTGTTTTGCCACTTTGTACAAGGTGGCTTTCAAAGCACCTGTCCACTATAAGGCCCCAACTACTCAAACACACGAGGAGAAACCCTGGTTAGATCCAGACACGCATGTTTCCCTCCAACCCATCCAAAACCAAAATGTCTGCCCGAGTGTGGATCTTCCATCCAATGGGTCAGTAAAAAAGTTCACAAGTGCTTCTTTCTTGGCAGAGATTTTGGCACGCCTACATACGTAAAAAAGGATGTCCCTAACCATATTGTGTCTATACTTGAAGCCCAAGAGCTCTTTCTAATGAACCATATATTCACCAAATGAATCCAAATATGCCTTGCGACAAAATGGGCATACCTCATCAGCCGAAAATAAAAAATCATAAGGTGATTCTTAAGGATACTACGATATTCCACCGGTGACATATGTTGACCTAGCCCATCTATCGAGATAGCTAGAAGAAAATCCTAGGCATGTGGTGCTCGTAGATACTCAAAAATTGCTTTCTATCTCACAGTCATCTCGAAGTGGAATTCCATATACTATATAACATTTATTGAAGTGTTTTGGGTGCCGGCATTAATCCGAAGCCGCCGCTTGGTGGATCGACTTGAGGGAGTGGGCGGCTTGGGTGCACTGTGGAGCCACGACTTGATCCAACACTATTCACATGCCAAGCTGATAGTTTAGAGGGATTAAACAATTGGGTTAACACATTTTTTATTAAGGGTTATTCACTAACTTTCAATTAATTAGGTGGGGTGATTGCAGATGTTACATCTGTTATGCATTTTTAGATATCTCGATGGTTCGCTAAATGTTGTGCACTTGTATTCAATTATCGATTTGAGAACCGATTGCATAAGAGGCATCGACGTTTCAATTATTTAGTTTTTTATACAAAAGCTCTCTCTCTCTCTCTCACACACATACACACAGTTGGCGCATGTAAGAATATTGGATCCAAAATTTATTTTATGCACAAAATTGTTATTTAGGGTTTGTTAATTTATGTTAAATCTAAAATTATTTTGGGCATTTTGGTAGGGATGATAGGTAGAACGCTTAATTATGTTTGATTTTATTGTTTTTTGTTTAAAATTTGATTAGCATGTTGTGATTTTGTAGAAGTTTGGCTAATATGTATAATTGTGTTTCCTTTTGTGTGTTCCGATATTATTGAATTTAAGGCTGTTGTGGGTACGTGATGTATGGTTGTAAAAAAGGATGAAGTGCTGCTGACGTTAATTTTTTTTTATTGAAGGTATGTAATTCTTTATGTTCTTTTACTGAATTGTAGTTGATTTGTTTTTAGTTTAAGTTGGTATTGATAGTATTTTGGTTTTTTGATCCGACTATGGTTCCACAAACAGATTAAGGCATGTCGTTTTATTTGTGTGAGCATCTGATTATGTTTATCTTTAACTGAAAAGTGTAGTTCCAGGTGTTATGGTTTATGTTTGATGGTGATTTTTAAAGTAAGGTTGTTGCATGTTGTGGTTTTATAGGATTTTGTGTACCAATTTTTGATGTTGTTGTTGCATGTTTCGGTCTTGCATTTTTTTATTGATTTAGTTATGTTTTTATAGACTACTAAACAAAGTGTTTGATCCTTGTTTCGAAAAGTGGGGTAGAGGTGCTGTTTTCATTTGTCTTTAGAGTTCCAAAACTTTTGCATCCTTTTAGAGTTCTCGAGATTGCTACGTATATGTTCTTATTTTTGAATTCATTTTTTCAGGTAATCGTTGATGTTGCCAGTGAAGGGGTTCAGTACATGGCACGCCATAAAGTTTTCATCAATTGGTGCACGGATAGTGTCGCTGCGTGTTTTTCGTTTAAGGTTGATACTTTGTGTTTTTGTTTTTACCGAGACTGTGTTGTTTAGGGGGGGGGTATATTGAATTGCTTGGGACTTTGTTTGTGGGTGAAAATAGTAAGATTGGTGGCCGTTTTGCGATGTTATAGTATATCACCGATGTAAGTTTGTTTAGGCGAAAAGTATGTCATTTAAGGTTTGTGTTTGATTGTTTCATCCTTTCTTTATGTTTTGTCTGTTTCATTGTGTTGTGTTTTATAGTTCCTGATGTGAATAATTATTTCATTTTTTATATATATAAAATTGTTATCCGTAGGCCATTGTCATTATATGTGGATTCATTTTTAGGTTTCGTTGTCGCTGTCGTGTGGCTTCAAGACTCACGTGTTTTAAGGTTTTCGCCAACCGGTGCAGCAACAATGTGGGTGAGTATTTTTCCTTTAATGGTGATACTTTATGTTTTTGGTTTTGCTCATTCTATGTCGTTCTAGAGGGGTTTGTTGGATTGTGTAGGACTTTGTTTGTAGCTGAAAGTAATAAGACCGCCAGTCGTTTCATGATGTTATTTCTTATAGTACAATTGTAAGTTCGGCTAGACAAAAACTATGTCATTTGAGGTTTACGTTGGATTGTTGTTGTTGTTGTTGTTGTTGTTGTTGTTGTTGTTGTTGTTGTTGTTGTTGTTGTTGTTGTTGTTGTTGCTGTTGCTGTTGTTATTTGTGTTTCAAAATATTGAACTCATAGTTTGTTTTGTTGTGATGTATTTTATGGTTTCTGACAGCCTATCAATATTAGTGGCTCAAGCCCACTAATAATAAAGGCAATTACAAAAGCTCATCAACACTTGTGGAAGCCCGGCTTAGATTCTAGGCCATGCCTGGCCTGGTAAAATTTCTTAGGCCTAACTAAGTAAGACAAGACTACTGCTTCCCAACTGTCACTAGCGGTTAAGATGTACCATCTGACACTGTATTGTGGGGATGCACGATAAGCACCACTATGTACGAGCTAAAAGACGAACGAAACCTGTCCTCCTTGTCTGCTCTCGGATGATCAACACTTGGCCCTCTAGTAGCCGTTGATCATCCTCACAGAGTTTTTCTCTAAACCCTACAAGTCTCTCTGTAAAAGGAGAGCAATGCACACAACTTCACAAGTTTCACACAGGTTGGAAAATACTGCCTTACAACAGTGTAGCATGGTTCTTGTTTAAGTGTTACCCGAGCTTCTTGATCTAGATCAATCTCATCGGGTCCTTACTATTTAACATGGGAAACCAAACAACAATATCATTTACACAAACGGCAAGTACTTCTATTATAACTTTAATCCTTAAGGGCTTAGCCCTTGATCTTACCTTGTCCACATAAACCTAGAAAATATTCAACAACTAAAATGTAAACTTTCGCTTAGTAGGTAAGTTGCAATAACAAGCTAAAATATATAATTTAATCATCTTGAATCTTTCACTTTCCATAGCTAATCCATATGACTAAACCAAACTAAAAATTTCATTAATAGCACTTAAAATAAATCAACAACACAAAACCATCACATGCCAAGGCTAGTTATAAAACTAGGCTAACAACTTACCTTATCTTTATATGACTAAATAGCCTAATCCTAACATTGGCTCTATGCCATCTAATCCTTTTTTCCTATTCACATAACACACTCATCATTATGATTCTCAAAATAATAAATCAGTACAATAACAAGTTATAACCAATTTACTTACCTCAAAAACGCTAATCTTCCTATAAGTGCCATCAACAATGCATTTGATTCTTAAACAATAATCACTATCGATACTTAACATTTCTCAAATGGATAACATGGAAAAAGGGTTTAACACTACCCATTCATATACCTAAAATATTTCATAACATGCATATGATCATTTATCATGATTGTATGAAAAAACCCCAAAATATCAATTTACCTATAAAACATTAAAGAAACTTATGAGGTGTTTCTTCTCCGCTTAATGAGTGGGCCCAAACCTATATTTTCTCTTATCAGGGAGTTCCACAAAAACATCCTTCTCTCAATTAAGAGTCTAAAATAAATATCTCTTCAGACCACTTAATTTAGTAAACAACTTCTTAATCCTCTTATATCATTACTTGACCACTTTGGCTCAAAACCTTCTTAAACCAAAATCCTCAATTTGACTTACATGCACTCTAATCTTATAATATGCAAATACATTAAGAATTAGTCATACTTACTTGGGGGGGATTATACCTAGGGAGATATTTCTTGAATTTTCTTCTCCTTCGCTCCCAAGTTCTTATCTCTCATATTATACATACACTATACATTTCTACACACATTTGGAAAGTAAGAAAAGTCAAAGGATAGTTACTTAACTAAAAAAATATGGTACATCTTTGCTAAATTGGCACTTTTGGTCCCTCATGTCCCAATCTCATAGTAATGGCCATAATAACTTTTTATACCCTTAACACCTGACTTTTAGTTTGACTTTCCATTTAAGCTTATTGACTAACCATTCACAATACGTTTTCAAACACATAAATATTATAGTCAAACTTATATAAGGGTATTTTAATAATAAAATACCTCAACGAGTTTCAAGGTATTACAATTCTCCCTCTTATTAAGATTTTATTCCCAAAATCTATTTGCTTAAAGTTTGCTACCATTCGCAACACTTATCTTACTTCTCTATTCACCATTCATGCTTATAATCCTCAAACTCATTTTTAAAATTTTATACAACTTGCTTGGTCTCTAAATTTAAATCATACTATTGAATAGTCACTTCTAATTCTTTGATGACTTAGATCGCCTTTGATTCAATTTATACTCCATCTAATAGGAATTTCTATTCTCTAATTCCTAAAAATATTTCTTGAACATTAAGTTTCGCCATATATTTTCATTTTCTTCCTTTCAAGGAATTTGATCAAAGAAACCCATCATAGTTAAATACCAAATCTCGGTCTATTTGAATCTTTTTGGATTTGGCTTTATCATTCTCTTAAATTGTATCACACTTTTCTAAAATCACATTATTTCACACTTAGTTTCTACAAACTTTCGTCTCTTTCTTATGATGTCATATTACGCATATCACAGTTTACTATGGACAATCTTCTATTTCGCCAAATTTCTAGTAAAATAACATGTTTCCTCTTGCTTATCACAAATATCTCTAACAAGAGAACTTGTTGCATAACTTAATTTGATATTTGACTTTATATAAGTCAAACTTTGAATACTACTTCCTACAATATCTATCGATGCGCTATACGACTTAAATTTAATTTTGGTCATTTTTGTATTCACTTCTATATCATAAGATATTTTCGAGAAATTCTTAAATTTGACACAATTAATAACATATTGATTGTTAACTTCTTTCAAATTCCAACAAGTATGACTTAAATAACACTAATAAGCCATACACCATACTCACTTGGCAAACTTTCTAATTTCACGGGAAATATCTATATACTCGCTCAGTTAACTTTATAGATAATCCTTCATTTTAGATATCTATCATATAGTTTTCACACCTTAACCATAACATAGTCATTTATTTCAACTCATACTTAACTTATATCATAAAAAGAAATAAACTTATTTTAGTTTTCATATTTCAGTTCTTAACTTGTACTCATGTTATATCAAATACACACAAGTCCCATGATTTACAATTTCATTATTATATGAAATAGCGCCCCATTTCATTTAAGTAAAGAGATTATAACTTCATGGGTTGACAATTTACATTTTTGTTATTTAAATGAAATGGAATACGATTTCATTGAAGTAAGGGGATTCTAAATTCACCATACTTATGCATTTTCAACACAGATTGTTACTCATCCAATAATTTCATTACTTTTCTTACTTCACATATTTGACAATATGTCAGATAACATTTCTATTTCTAAATTCCTTAATTGCTTTTCGCAGTTTTATCACACTTTCTAATTAATATTTATCTTAGACAAGATTTCTTACATGATACTTGTCAATATTTCAATTTTTTTAAACTCATCTATTATATGCATTTTTACAATGCACTTTATCATTCATCCGTCAACCTTAAGTTGGTCATACATTCGATTTTATGCAATCATCATATTAGTCTAACCGACTCTTTTATGCATATATCCAAACAAGTATTGGTTTTTATTAACACCTTCTATTTTAATTTTTACTAGCCTTGGATCTAATCTCGCTAACATTTCCCCAAAGAGACTGCCACTTTTCCCCGAACGGACTTAACCTTACCTTAACGGGTATTTACCAACCTAAGTTGACCTTAAAACATCCAACCAATAAAGGGTGGACCTAATATACATCCAACCTATAAAGAGTGGACCTAATCAACATCCAACCCATAAAGGGTGAACCTAAACCATGCGAAAAAGGCAATCCATGTCGGTGAAGCAAGCTAAACCATGCTATGAAAAAGGCAATCCATGTTGGTGAAGGCAAGCAAAACCATGCCATGAAAGGCAAGCTAAACTATCCTGAAGGATTTCCTCACACCTCTCTCGAAGGGTTCGTCAATCGAGCATTGGATCTAAGCTATTATTACTTTAACATCTTTACTCTTTTATCAATCATGTACTTTTATAATTAAGTACCTTTATCATTCGTATGCTTAAACCACAAAGTGGATACATACCTATATAATCATTTCATTCACAATCTTTTAACATTTTATCATTTTTATTTCCCCATAGTCAATCATTATTACATAATTTGATAGTAATTAGGGTTACGACAATACCATATGTTTATTACTTCATTGTGCACATGTAGTAATAATTGTAATATATACTCGTGTACCTAATGCTACATAGTCATAAAATAATAACTTTTGCTCACTATCAACTTTACGTACTTGTCATGTACATTTCTTATATCTTAAACAACTTCTTTTCTTTATCTTATAATGATCATCATATACATTTTTAACATTCTTGATATGCCAACATCACTCTATTCATGTTTTCAATTCTTTTAGCACATCATATCTCATTCATGATTACTAACGCAAACTTACATTAACCATGTATTTTTACGCATTGCACTTTAAACATACTTTATATTAAGATTTCTAGCAATCACATTCTCTCTAACACCACATACTATATCAATTAAGTTCATTTCTTGCATCTCCTGGCATCAACTTTAATTGTTGCTTTCCATTGTAGTTAAACATCTAGTAATTTACCATATATGTAACTTTACATCATCATACAGTCTTACATCTAACACTATGCAATAACTGATAGAACATTCTTAATCGTTATCAATTCAATTTGTCTATGGCCCAAATAACACATTTGCAATAATTTAATTATGTCTAATATCCTTATTCTATCATTATCATAAACACTTAATCTACCTTATAACTAACACAACATACTTCTTCCGCATAACACGCCCTTATGGCACATGCAACTAATAGTGGTTTAAGTATAGGAAATCCTATAGTGGAAACCTAAATCTCTTAAACCAATGCTCTGATACCAAGTTGAAACGCCTCAAACCAATTTATTTCAGTTTATTATTTTTTTAAAATCAGACACCCTATACGTCGTATAGGGATAAACCCTATACACCGTATAGGGCTATACATCATATAAGCTATCAGCCTATACACTGTATAGACCTCATGTAACCAAAAAATCACATTTTCGAGGACTTCCACGAATTGATAATTCATGAAACTTTGAAAACATACTTAAACATCATATATTTTGTATTTATGCATAAAAATTTCAAAATAGAACACACAAAAGATATACTTTACCAAAACGGGTTGTTAACTCAAACACACCTTTTTTTTAACCCATTTGCATAACAACGTGCACAACGTTTTCTCCATACATATTATAGAAATTATTTGGCACAAAAACATATAAATACCCAAAATACTTTAGTTTACAATACATGATTTAACTTGTTTCGTTGCATGGTTATCTAGTACTACTTGCGGATACACAAACGAAGAATATTTCCATTATCTCTTCAATCATTAATGCCTTAGTCCTTGATCTAATCTTGTCCACATGAACCTTCAAAAAATGTAACAACTAAAACGTAAGCTTTCATTAGTAAGTAAATGACAATAACAAGCTAAAATATATAATTCAATCATTTTAAAGCTTTCACTTTCTATAGCTAGTCCATATGATTAAACCAAACCAACACATGCAAATAACACTTAAAACAATTCATCAACATAAATCCATCGAATGCCAAAGCTAGTTATAAAACTATGCTAACAACTTACCTTAGCTAATTATGACTAACTAGCCTAATCTAGCATTGGGTCCATGCTATATAATCCTTACTTCCTATTCACATAACACACTCATAATCATGACTCTCAAAAATGATAAATTAACACAATAACAAGTTATAACCAATTTACTTACCTCAAAAGGCAGCTAATCTTCCTAGAATTACCATCATCAATTGACTTGATTCCTAAACAAGAATCATTATCAATACTTAGCATTTCTCAAATGCATAACAAGGAAAAAGGGTTTGATACTACCCATCTATACCCAAAATGGTTCTTAACATGCATATGATCATTTATCATGATCAGATGAAAAAACCCCCAATTTATCAATTTACCATATAACATTAGAGGAACTCAATCCTCTTACATCATTACTTGCTCAAAACTTACTTTACCCACAATCCCCAATTTGATGTACATGAACCCTTATCTTTAAATATGCAAATACATCATGAAGGCATACTTACTTGAGGGATTATAGCTAGAGACATATTTATTAGATTGAAACACTAACACACTTTTAATTTATCACTTGGAATTTATCTCCTTCCCCTTGTTCTTATCTCTCATTTCATACACACACTACACACTTCTACTAACTTTCTTTCGAAAAGTATTAGAAAAGTCAATGGATATTGACTTAACTAAAAAAAATATGGTACATATTTGCTAAATTGAAACTTTTGGTACCTCAAGTGTCAATCTCATAATTTTGGTCACAATAACTTTCTATACCCCGTATTACTTTAGCACTTGCCTTTTAGTTTGACTTAGCACTTAAGCTTATTGACTACTAACATAATCGGTTTTCAAACACATAAATATGATAGTCAAACGTGTCCAGGTGTTATAAAGATAGTTTGAACTGCGACGTCAAAACAAGTTTTAAAGGATGTTGAGAGACTTCAGAGATCAGAGCTCACCCCACCAACTAAGCTTACCTTTTTGATAGTTCCGCATGGTTCACCATTTTACAAATATAAATAAACTTCTCTGACTATAACATGCATAATGAACCATGAGTAAATATTGTTAGAGCAGTGGGTACCATAACGCATGATAGGGCGTTATGTTGAGTTGGATCGCGTTGGACTTGCATTACCATACCAGGTTTCTCTCGTTTTGATCGGTGTTATGGTGCACGCTGCCACAACAACGCAAGACGAAACGTGCTAGTGGACAAAAAGCAAACAAAAAATTTACGTAACCAGTCCTGAAACGACTGTGTGTGGAAATGGGTTTTTTTGGTTTGGGAGGCGTCAATGAAGAAGAAGAAGAAGACGCGTATTGTTTTTCTTTTTTCTTTTTTTTTCCGGTTAACTTTTAATGGTAATTTGTATTTTTTTTTATTATTAAAATATTTTTTTTATATTAATTTAATGAGTAAAATATTAGTTAAGGGTTTATTTAATGAATGAAAATAGTTAAGGGGTTAATTTGTAAGTTATACTCCATCCGTCCCAATTTAATTGTTCATATTTTCATTTTTGGATGTCTAAAAAAGATTGTCTACTTTCATTTTTTAGTAAAAACTAGAGAATCTAAAGAGGGAATATTCTATTCGTGTAGTTGAAAATTAAAGTGGCACAACTTTTATTAAACTTTGTGATTTCTCTCTACGGACAATTAAATTGAGACGGATGGAGTACTTTTTTAAGAAAAGTGGGTCTCAAAAAGTGGTGTTGAGGTGGTGTTATGATAATGAGTGTTTTTTTTATGTTAATGTTAAAATGTTATAGCTGATGTGGCATTAACGTGACATGATTTTTTTCATAACTCAAGTTATGGTACCCATTGCTCTTAGTATTTTTTCTTATACATAAGGTGTACTGATACTTGAAATCATTTTAAACCTGGTTAGATTGCTTATTTCTAAAAACCCATGATTTATTCTAAAAATACCAAGTATTATTTTTTATTGAAGTTTTATCTGTGAATATCTTGAAAATAGGGGAGGTGGGAGGGTTATTTAAATAGAAGCATAGCCCACACCTTACTCCCATGCACTTAAATCATCTTCCACATCTTTTCATCCATTCATTCTTAAAATATTTGTACATCAATTTCCAATAAGCAAAAAAGATAAATATGTCTACAAGAAGATCAAGATCAAGGCAGTCAACAGCATCAAGAATCAGTGATGATCAAATCAACGATCTTGTTTCCAAGTTGCAACAACTTCTTCCTGAAATCCGAACTCGTCGCTCTGACAAGGTATTCATATGAAATCATCAAGCTTAGTTTTAGCTACGTTAGAAACTATCAAGCCTGTGAAAATGGTAGTTTTAGCTTTGTCGAAAATCAACCATGCTTGCGGAATTTTTTTTTACGGGAATTAGAATTAACTCGTAGCAAGGAGCTAGAAAAAGACTACGAAAACTTTTTATGAGAAAGACATACCATATACTTGTTATATTCGAACATATTTTCGAAATCTTTTGTTACTTTACGATGGCTGTTTATGAGATAATATCAAGTGCCGTATATGGCTATATAACTGCTCAAACTTTGTAAGGATAATACTTGTGAACTTATAACTATCATTGTAAAGTTTGTTCAAACATAATAAACGTGATCACACTATATAAATGACTTACAATGAATTTAGAATTAAATCCCGAGTACCCGCAACGAATTTAGGGTCAATTATATTTTATTGAATACATGATGTTGACCAGCTAAACTGAAAAGAAATAAAAACGTGCTTGTAATACTGGATGTAATCTTTTATGAATTATAATAAAGTTTCGATAACAACTTAGAACAATAATAAAGTTTCGATCATCAAAGGTGCATAAGTATTTATGAGCTAACAACTTAGCATGCACATCCATACATACAAGTGTTTTCATGACAATAATTAAATAAATAACAAATGTTTTTTGATACTGCAGGTCTCGGCGTCAAAAGTGCTACAAGAGACATGCAACTACATCAGAAATTTGCATAGAGAGGTTGACGATTTAAGTGAGCGACTATCTGAGTTACTCGAGAACACGGATTCGACTCAAGCCTCCATCATTAGGAGTTTACTTTCACAATAGTTAAACCATCAACTTCTACACAGAGATTACCATTTTCTCCCTCTTTTTTAATGTATTATGGTACTATGAGGGGTCTTTCTTGTTATCTTACATCAGAAAAACGAGTTTTTAGACTTCGTATGAACAAATTACTTAATTTGCTTAGCTGAGTAGTAAGTTATGTAATGAAAGAAGAATAATATTTAGAGAACCTTTATTTTGCAATTAACCAATGTTTGTTTTTACACCTTAGTTACCAGCCACTTCTTGTTTCTTTGAACCTAGCTAGAACAGTTGATTTGATTATTTACTTAAAAAAATTTCTGACATCTGAATAGTTATATAACATAGTTTAAACAAACGAATATTATGAATTTTTATAATGGTTTTGGATCTCAAAATCTCGTCACTCCAAGATGCATTCAAATCCGTCTACGATACAGTATAATGTAAAATGTAATTAATGGGATCTTGATGAAATTCGATCCATTTTGATTAGATTTCGAAAGAGATAGTGTAAGACTGTAAGTTAAAACTGTAAAAATCGTAAGTGTTAACTATTTATATATGATTTTGTAAGTACCTAGGCATGTACAGTAAATACGTATGGCGCGCACACATATCTTTGGTACAATATAGCCGAGTTAATTGATCGATATAAATGAAATTAGTATATATATATAGTAAGATCGATACATACGTATATGATATAATTCAGTGATTCACTCTGTATGCATGATCCCTCAAACCAAACTTGTAATAGCTCAACATTAGACAATGAATGTATAAATATGGTTGGTAAGAATTTCAACTTATAATCGTAATCATCTAATCAATTGATCAACGTTAAAGATAATCAGATGATCGACTTGATATTACTCTTAAAAGTTATAAAATGTTCTCTTAAATCCACCTTTTTTATTCGGTATGGGAACAATATATACATCTTTAAAGTAGTTGGTTATGTCTAACACCACATAAATTAACTATTACAAATCGTTAAAAAACCTTTAATTTGAAATAGCACATAACACCACTGAAACATCATATGAAACCGTAACAAAGCACCACCTACCCTTTACAAAATGTCTCAAGTAGACTACTCGACTAGCTTGAATGATCGAGGACCATCAAACTTCTAGTGTAACTTACCCTAAAACTTGTCTCTGCTGGTATATGAACCCAAAACCACTTGGTTGGAGCTCAGTTGCACTTTCAGAATACGTACTTAATTATAGGTCAACGGCCGTTCGATCCGTCCGTTTGTTCTAGTTTAAAATTATAAATAAGTAGTAAAAAATTAATGTTGTTTTTGCAGAAACTAAAGTCATTGTACTGATAGTAGGGTGATTTATTTGAGATATTATAAACTCATGTGGTATACTCGATAGTATCTTATAGTATTTGTAACTACATTAGTATTTGTATGGTACTAGTTATATGGACAAAGCGTGTTACTGGAAACCGATTATTAATAAATTCTACAAAAGACTTGCCTCTTGGAAAGCAAGAACACTTTCACACGGTGGTAGACTTACCCTCCGTAAATGTACTTGGTGCTCTTGGAACTTTTTCTGCATTTTTATGGCTCCTAAAGGTGTCATCAACTATCTCGAAAAGCTTAGACGCAACTTCTTTCGGGGTGGCACACTTGACACTAATAAAATGGCTTGGATTGCTTGGCATAAAGTTTGATCTTCGACTAATTGTGGAGGTCTCGGAATATTGGTAGTCTTCATGCGGCTAACTTAGCCACGTTGGTTAAATAGTGTTGGCGCTTTCACTCGGAACCTAACTCTCTCTGGAAAAGCGTAATCACATCCATTCACGGGTCTAATGGATGGGGGTTTCGGTACAATTGACTCTCCTTTGCCGAGCATGCCCTTGAGTCCTTTGGAAAAAAATCATCGGGGTAAATAAACCTCTTCTTCATGCCAACAACAGTTTACAATCAGTTTTCAAAATAAAAGTGGGCAATGGGTCCACTTTTAAATTCTCGGAGGATATTTGGATTGGTATATCAATCTTTAAAAGTCTTTTTCCTAGACTTTACTCACTGAAAGTTTACAAGGATTGCAAAATTATTGAAAGGTGCACTTTTACTAATGGGATTTTATCTCCTACTTGGACATGGCGTAGAAAGATTAGAGATGGGGTTGAAAAATCGCAGCTTGATGACATGTTGCTGCTATTACGTGATTTTCCACTTGTCGACGCTCCAAACTCTTGACAGTATACTTTGGATGCATCATATCGAATACCTATGACCAAGTGTATTGAACTAGCTATCTTGCATTTCTCGAGTGACAAGGTGAGATGGAATAAGATTCTCCCTATCAAGGTAAATATCCACTCTTGGAGACTTCGGATGGATCGACTACCTACAAGGTACAACATTGATTTACGTGGGATCGATCTAAACTCAGTGAGATGCCCCTTGTGTGACGGTGATATTGAAACTTCTCAACACCTATTCGTTGACTGCCCGATAGCTTGTGTGTGACCTTTGGAAGTACATCTCGGGTTGGTGGGGTTTGACGGCATATCCAAACGAACTTGCCAACTTACTTTCTTGGGCCGACTCGGTGAATTTCAACAAACCCACAAAGCTCTATTAAAATTTGATCATTTAAAACTTATATATGTAAAGGTTTTGTAAAAAAAAGGCAAAAAAAGGTAATAAATTTGCTTCATAAGCTTTTCACCCGTTGAGTTTGCTATTTCTGTTTTGAAGCGTTGGTGGGCATTGTAATAGAGCCTGGTTTCATGGAAGAAAAACGGGCTCTAATAGTCTTAATCATAAAGCCCGGTTTTAGTAAAGAGAATGGGGCTCTATACAAGGAATAGAGCCCGGTTTTTACGCAAAAAACGCGGCTCTAAACTTTTTTAGCATATAACCCGGTTCTATCAGAAAAAACACGGCTCTATACCCCCCAGAATCCCTTTAGAGCATGTTTTTCACAAAAACCGGGCTCTATTAAGGGGGCTCTATGTCCTTTTTTGTAGTAGTGCTAATTGGGTCCTTTGGAGATATCGAAACCTTGTTTGCTTCGATCCAAACACCTTAGGAAGGACACTCTCGGCGAGCAAGTAAAGGTCATATCTCACTCTTAGATCTCAAATAGAAGTAGGACTTCTCATCCGAATTAGATTTATTGGATTTACGATCCTTTACATCTTGTATGAACATACTGTAATCTCTTTTCTAGCCTTGCTAGTTGCTTTCAATATATATTAATTGTCGTTCAAAAAAAAGTTATAAGTACCGTGAGCGCACGGGGTTTACACATGAATCGAATTTGTTTTAAACTGTTTGTTCAATATACGAACATATTTTGTATAAGAATTTGCCCGTATTTACTATTTTGTAATTGTGATATTAGTACAATTAATAATTATGCACGTGTTTTAGATAAAGTTTTTTTTATTATGTATTAATATTTTGTAAAAAATTTTGTTGGTTGAAAGATTTATTTTTGTTTAATAGATATGGGTGTTCAGGTTGATATTGTTGTTTAAATTTTAACAACTAATATCATGTTGTACACAATATTCGAGTGTGAGAATATTATCTACCAAATGATTGTTGGTTCAAGCTCTGCTTAGGACATTGTGAGATTGATTAGTTGTGTAAATATTGTGAGATAATTTTTTGTCGTTAAAATAAAGCACATAATAATTGTTGATGCAATTAAAATATAAAATTTTTCAAAAATGTTTTTCCATATACCCTTATATAAACTAAAAATAAGAATTACATGAGTCGTTATTATAAATACAATCGCATTTATTTATTTTAATATCACAGTAACTCGTGCTTACATTTGATATTTACATTCCCGTTAATATCAATTTAGTCGTATTTAATTTTAAACCCGTATACGCATAGGTTCAACTAATAAAAAAAAATAACATTAGTCCTTATTAAACGCATATAAGTTGTTATTCTTTTTTCCTTGAAAAAAACTCATTAAGAGGAATAACATAAGTTTTCGTGTACGTATAACCTCATGTCTTCATTTACATACATAATAACTCATGCTTTTATTTTGATATTTAAAATCACATGTATGTACATGTTGTATTTTTAAAACCAGATATATGTTGTATTTTTATAAAATAAAGTCTATAGGGTATAAATTCTAAAGAAGTATTTCTTTATTTTTTTAAATTGTTAAAACAAATGGAAACTTATAAGTTGAAAATTAACTTCAAATAACTTATTTAAAATTCAACCACTAAAATTTTATTTATTACCTCTCTTTGTTTAAGTTTTTGTTTTCATAAATTTGACATTTATATTTTTATGTTTTTTTTTCTCTCCACAAAATCTCTAAAAGTTTGACCAATCATTTTTAATTGGCCAATAGAGTGCTTGATTTTGCCATGTGCCAAAATAGAACAACTTAATCGGCCCAATTTTTTTATCACTAAGATTGTTATAATAAAATACTTTTGAAACAATATTGTTTTAATAAAATACTTTTTTTATATATAAAAGATGTATAATATGATAACAGAAGACAATACACAAGGAGGTAAAATGTCAAAATACAAAATTAGATAGTACAAAGTGTAGCTTCAACGGTAAAAAACCACTTGTGTTTCCGGCCAAATTATTTTACACACAAATGACACAATAAACTCTAATCTCATCTAAAGTTTCACTCAGTATTTTCAACCGATCATCTACCGGTTTCCATAATTGAATTGTAGAATGTTATTGATTTATTGTAGGTACGAAAGGAAGAGGTGTTTGAATTAGGGTCTATTAGATAATGTAAAGTGCATGTCTTTATTATTATTAACTAATAAGGTATTCGCGCATTGTGGCGACGGTAACTATGTAATTAAAAATTTCCGACAAACAATATATTTTGATAATACATTTTTTGTGGCAATAACTTTATAGAAGACGAAAATTTATGGTTCTTATAACTTCAAAGAATTACAAACTATATTATTTAAAAGTAGATAGTATGAGCATACACATGGCATTTAATTAATTTTTTTTATAGAGTGTTACCTTTGGAGGCATCATGGACTAACCTATGCATAGTTAGATTTTTATGAAAGTATTATGAACAAATGTGTGTTGGTGTGATTTGGTGGTTTTGTGAACATCTTTTGATTTTTGTGTTTGCTAAAATACCTTTGGTGTGCTTGAACAAATTTTTTTGGTTTCTTTATGGATTAATTCGGGTGGTTTTGAGTTAATTCTGCTTTTTAGACATACATATTCTATTTCTCTTGGTTTTAAACTAATTTTTCAGGGAAATGCAATATCTATCAAAGATAGGGGAGGTAGGGAAGCTATACTGATGGAAGTGCCACTATTCAGAGTTAAACCTGGTAATGTCACACTTAAGTCTTTTTGACTATTTTAAGTTTGGTAGTGCAAAAATATTACCGTTAGTGCTGGTCGAGGGAAAATCCGTTTTTACTGTATAAAAAGTACAGTTACCTACTCTTAGGCGGTAAGAAGTATATATATATATATATATATATATATATATATATATATATATATATATATATATGGATACTTTTTTAATAAAATCTATATTTATCCATTATTTACTTTCTTTAAAATCTTTAAAAGTTCAAATATTTTCTCTCGATAAAGTCTGTTTCACCAGTATTAACCCTAACTTGCGCCGCACTACCAATACTTAAATTCACCACATTCATGGATCAATTGAAGTTTAATGACAAACACAACCAAGTAGGCTTCCTCAAGAAGCCAACTAAAAGCACAGGTTTCGAGCAAATTGTGGATTTCTTGAAGTGATCTCATATTCGGTATGCACTTACACATAATCCAATTATTTATATCTCTGCCATCAAGCAGTTTTGGCAGTCAGCAACTGTCATAACTCTTGATGATGAAACTATTGCTTCAAAAGCAATCATTGATACTTTGGATTATATAGTTACTGAGGAATCACCGGTTATCTTCAATTGGCTGATGCCTCAGGAACTTTTATGCTATCAAATGATGAACTTTTCAATGGACTTCAAAATATTGGATATCATACTGATGGCTCTTTTACTTTCTAGAAAAGTCACTTTACTCCTAAATGGCGTTTCCTTGTGCATCATCTCTTGCATTGCTTGAGTTCTAAAAGTGGTGGATGAGATCAATTTGGAAGCACTATTGCTTCTGCATTGGTCTGTCTATCCACTAATAGACTCTTCAATTTTTCGAAAATGATTTTTGATGCCATGGTTACAAATGCAAAGAAAGAGAAAAAAAATTTGATGTACCTAAGATTTTTGAAAATAATTCTTAATGTTGAAACAACAAACAAGCAACAATACATTGCTGTAGCTTTTACCAAAAAGATTTTTGCAAATATGAAAAGAAGCTTTGAAGGGGTTGACAGGCCTTTGCTGCCTGCTATGTTGGCTGGTGTTACTAACCCTCAGAGGTACATATGCTGCTGCTGAGTCTGAGGCACAAGAGCAACCACAAGAACCTACACAGAGGGTACCCACTCCATCACCACAAAGGACACCCACACCATCACCCCAGAGGACATCTAAACTATCATCACCACAAAGAACACCTACTCCGCCTCCACCTTCCCCACCTGTATTTGAGGAAGAATCCCCTGAAATTCCTCAATCAAAACCTCCAACACCTACTGCATCTGATCCAGCTCATCTATCTCAAGAGGAGCTCATCAATTTAGTTTCCCAACTTCTGAAAAGGATAGAAATATTGGAGAAGGATCTACATAGGTCAACTAAAGCTCAAGCTGACATCAGGATCGATTGGTTCGTGAAAGTCAAGAAGTTGGAAGCTAAATTCAAAGCCAAGGGAATAGAGATCACTGATTCTGAAGGGGAAGAAAATTCTCCCAAACAGGGGAGGAATATGAAGGAAGAAGGGGGATCAGAGTTCAGAACACCAAAAAAATCTTCTGAGGAGACTATCAGTCCTCAAGGTCGTGAAGCAGCTGAAATCTTAGCAAATAGCTTAAGTCAGAAGAAAAGAAAATCAGAAAAAGAGGCTACAGGTTCTGAGGTTAAGTCTGGTGATTCTGCCATTAAGTCTGGTGATGCTTTTGAAGTTAAGTCTGGCAATGTTGAAGTTAAGTCTGCCAACGAACCTGTTAAGTCTGGTGAAGAAGTTCCTCAAAGAGAAGGCAAGGGAATATTGCAAGAGTATGTTTAAGTCTGTTCAGTGTTAATTTTGGTAGCTTTAGTAGTTAAGTCTGGTAGACCAGAATTAAGTCTATTGGTAGTTAAGTCTGCCAGTACTAAAGATGTTAAGTCTGGTAGAACTTGTAATCGATAGTTAAGTCTGCTATGTCAAAAACAGAATAGTTTGTTAGAGTTATATTAGGAATAGATATGTATGTGTAGAGATATCTTAGGAGAAGATATCTTTAGCCTTCTACAAGTTTGTTAGTCAATTAGGTTTTCCTTAGAGTATAAAAGGATCCCTAAGGTGTTAGGTTAAGGTACGAGTTGTAAGCATTAGCCTTTGAGCAAATTAATAGAAAATATGAAGTTAGTTATTTTGTGTTCTTCATACTTTGTGTGTTAAGATTCCGCATTAACACATTAAGCTTTTGCAAGGAGTTCTTCATATAGTAATTTGGATTTATTCAAGTTTACTATTAGTCATTCAAGGCTACTTAGATCCATAAACTTTTGGACCTACATATATAAAGGCACACCACATAGGACAAAATAGGTCGTGTAAATTTAAGATACTGAAGAGCACCGGCAAAGCTGCGGTACAAAGTAGGATCAACTACTGGGTCACCATCAGGAGCAAGCTTAGAATTCGTATCAACAGGAGTCCGACAAGGTTTACACTTCTTCATATGAGTGCATTCAAGAATCTCCTCAGTGTAAGTAGTTTGAGATAATAATAAACATGTAGAAGAACCTTGTGCAAACATGCCAAGAAAATAATTAAGGGATCCTAGGTTAGTCATAGAAAATTCTCCATGAAGTGAGGAGATAAAATTCTATTGAAAAGTAATAGAAGAAGCCGTGAGAATTATATCATCAACATAAAGAAGCAAGTATGCAATATCTCTCCCGCGATGAAACATAAACAATGATGAGTCAATTTTGATGTACTGAAACCCAACTCATACAACATAATAAGCAAAGTGTTGAAACCATGCACGAGAGGCTTGCTTAAGCCCATAAAGATAACATTGCAAGTGACAAACATAATCAAGATGATGAGGGTCCACAAATCTAGGTGGTTAATACATATATATTGTCTCTGATTAATAACCATGAAGAGAAGCATTCTTCACATCCAGCTAACGAATAAGCCAATTCCAAAAACTACAAGACTCAAAACAACGTGTATGGTAGCCGGTTTGATAACCAGACTAAACGTCTCATCACAATCAATACCCAACTGTTGACTGCATCCATTTGCTACAAGGCAAGCTTTGTACTGACTAAGAGATCCATCTGCATTAAATTTATTTATTAAAAGACACATATAACGCACAATATTGACATTAGTAGTAAGAGGCTGATGCGTCGGATTGCAACATGATGCTAATTTTACCTAGATCATGTTTTAAATTGATAAGTCTCGTTTACCTATGATATATGCAGCACTATCGGGCAGTGTACCCGGTCGTGAGTAGTCTAGACGTTGGTAAAGCCGAGGTCATCCCAAGATAATCTAAGTTCTATTGTCACTTTAAAAAGGGGATTTTGGTTTGTATTGAATTAAACTAATAAAGATGAAATAAAATGCGAAATAAAATGAAAGACAATCAGTGGGAAAGAAATGTGCTAGCCTAGTTACTAGTATTATTATGCCATGATCCGGTTTTCTTATAAGTATTTTATAACGCTCCATGTGGGTTCAAATGTCGCTAGACTCCTATGGTCAATTCGCCTAGCCAATAATCCTAGATTCCTATTCTGCCGTATTTTACTCGGTTGAGGTCATGGGTAATCTATTTTCAGTCCTTAAGTACCAGATACTTTCTAGACCTATTCTTAGTGCAAAAAGCACTAAACCCGGCATGGTCCGCTCTAAGGTTCTCACATTTCTTAAGTATCGCTACTAGGTAGGTGATACTATGGTCAATTCGCACATAAGGAATGTGTAGTCCTTAGGTCAATTTTTACGCACCCTCGCAATTTATCATGCTAGCTATCATTGGTCAATCCGCACTAGTACTCTAAGCACTACATAGCTTTGATACTACCGAAGCAAGGGTTTCCACGAAAGGCAAAGAAAACAAACACATAAAGTAATCATAAAGCAAGAAAACATGAATCAAGGCATAGATAAATTCATAACTAGGCTAACACATAAAGTGTTTAGCCAATCATATTAAATAATGCAACACATTCAATGTTATACATCGTAATGAAAGACATTGAATTAAATATAAGTATTTGATATGAAATGGTTAAATCTAAACGACTAATGAAGTGAATTCTCCTTTGAAATATGGTCTGGAGCTGTTGAAATTCGTCCTTTTCGAAGCCCTAAATCGTCCTTGATGTTTTGTGTTAAGTGAGTTATGAAATATGCAGATTTAGGGATTGTATTTATAGCCTCGCTAAAGTTACGACGTAACCTTAAGTAAAGGGTTACACCGTAACCATAATATCTCAGACGATCTTATCACTAATTAATATCTTACAGCGTAACCTTAAGTAAAGGGTTACACCGTAACCTTCAGACTGGATGTCTTATCCTTTAAATAAAGTTTGCAGCGTAACCTTAGGAAGAGGTTACAAATTGTCACATCCTTACTTAACTGGCGCTTTGTATTCCGGTATTATCGTAGGGTGGTGCCAAATTCCCTAACTATATGAATGTATAAGTCTCTGTTATTCCAAAGATCACAAATAGCAAAAAAATAGTAAATTACACTAAGTGTGATCCATGACTAAAGCAAAGTAATTGAATATCATTTTAAACAAGATAAAATGCACAAAGGATTTTCAACATTTGTATTCTTTATTAAAACGAATAAAAAAGAATATATTACCCAAGTGTTTGCGGAGCAACACTTGGGATTGAATGATAAGTATGGTATGCACTCCTCACTAAGCTTAGGCTAAGTCTAAGCACAACTATTAGGTACCACTGAGCTATCTCAGGGACATAGTCGTATTTGGAGGAGTGAAAGTTGCTTTTTTGTATTTTTCACAATTAATGCACAAAATTAACTTTCACTCCTACCTTATGGCTATTTATACAAGTATGAATTTAACTATATCATAAAGGACAAACTAGCATAAGCTATAGAGAGAAAATACTGATGCATTTTGTCTCTGTTTACAAGAACTTATTTTGGGTAAATGCATAAGGGCATTTTCTAGTTGTCGTATGATGACACTGATCCTGGTTGTTAGTCTTTTAGGGAAAGTTTGACTTATGGCAGATAAGAACTCCTCCTTATAAGTTCAAACTTATCCCGCCTTGTTCCGCCCATTCTTTAGTCTTCTAGTCTTCAGTCTTGGTCTTCAGTCTTTGTCTTTAGTGATCATAGTTGATGAGGAGTTTTGGGATTCAGTGAGTTATTGTCATCACTCACTGAATCCATCATCTTTTTCTTGACTCAGTCTTCAACCCTTGAGTTCCGCCTCACGCGAAGAGACTTTTCTTCTACGTCTCGTACTGAGCATCCTGAAGATGACTCACTGAGTGGCTATGCGCTTAGTGACTTGTTAGTGTTTAAGGTTATAAACACTTATAGTATTTTCTATTCAAATCCTAGAATTAAGGGGTTTGGGTATTCAGTGAACCCAACAGTATCCTTTAAGAAACCCTAGATCTACAAGTGACAATTAAGTCATCTCACTATAATCTCCTAAGATCTACAAGCCGCAATTCACACAATAAATACAACGAATAAAAACCACCAGTGCACTCTATGTTATAATGAGTTTAGTCGTATTTTCAAGCTAACACATATAAGATTATAGCCAGTTTTCCTTCTCCTAACGCGAGACAACCAATTAAACAAGAGACGACAATTAATATTTAATAACTAGGTTTCATTCAATCCAAGTAAACACTAATAAATCTAGTTGGACATGTTAATCAAAAGAAAAGAGACACATATAATCAAACAATACATATACATATTGAAGATTAAAGAAGAATAACTTATCTTTAATTAAACATGAAGTTGAGGGCTATAAAAACCCTAAGAAAACTGATGAAATTCGGACTCCAAAGTATTCCCAAGATACGTGTTTTGATAAATGAAAAATCTAAGAAAAATATATATAGGTGTATAGTGTGACGACATCACTTTGTAGTTGTGACATCGTCAACTCGTCGTCATTAGGGTTTCGTCTTGTGCAAGTTGTCATTGTGACGCCGTCGCTTAGTACCTCTGACGTCGTTCTGAACTATTTCCATTGGTGGTGATGCCGTCAGCTCTCAAGCCTTGTAATATTTCTAAGTCATCACGTGTAAAATATTCATCAAATCTTCATGCCAAAATACCATCGACGGCGTCACGTTGTAGCATGTAACGCCGCTTGGATCCTTTTTCCAGACTTTTTCGTGACTTGGTCGTTTTCTTCGTTTTCTTGCCCAAATTAGCCCAAAACGTGTTGGTTTCCAGCTTTTGCATGCAAAGTACCTAAAATGTGAAAAGAAACGATTTAAGGTGATAATTTATCACAAATGTACGAGTTTATAGCTTAAATGACCCCCTAAAAACGCACGTTTTAAATCCTTATCAAATCTCCAGATGCAGGTTTTACTAACCAGGTTTTAATATTTATAAGTGTCTCGTTTACCTATGGTCTACCTTATGCACTAACGGGTAGTGTACCCGATCGTGTGTAGTGTAGTAATCGGTAAAACCGAGGTCGTCTCAAGAGCTATGTGAGCGGATTCTAATTAAGTCTAGGTGTCACTTGTTTTGATGGTTTTAAGATTGAAATGATTAATTCACTAATAAGACAAGAAATGAAAGAAAGCAAATAAAGGAAAGGATGTGATAAATAGAGGAGAAGTGTGCTAACCTAGCTACTCATCCTATCAAGTTATGTTAACGTCTAATTACTTCCAATTGCTTCAAGTTGGGGTTTAGGTCGCTAGGACAGCATTTGGTCAGTTCGTCGTAACCTATCAGCAAAGGTTTCCACCGGAGATCAAGCTACTACCCTTGAAAGTCCAGTTGATTTTAGTCCCCTAAGGCAAGTCATTAAGTTCCGCTACATGCAAGATTCATAACAATGAGTTCCCGGGCGCTAACATCTTAGACACACATCCCTAACTTCTTAAGTTCATCCAAACGGCAGGTGATCATTTGGTCAGTACGCACAAGCGAAGAAGGGTCGTCAGTTGGTCAATTCTTACCCTTCCCACTCAGTCTACCTACTTAGGGTCAGTTGGTCAGTTCTTCTAAGCAACTAGACACTACTGCCATTCAAAACTACCGAAACAAGGGTAGCTACCAACAAACTATGCATGCATACTGTAGGATCGTGAATATTTATGTTGTTTGATGATTCGGGTGGTCTAGGACAATGATTAAATAAGAAAGCCATTAGAGAGATGAAGAGAGTAGAGAGGAGGTTTCTTGAAAGAGAGTTGCTTTACAAAATGAAAGGTTAGATTCAAAGAAGCCACACCCCTTCCAAGGATGGAAGGGGTATTTATAGTTACAAATGATACGCCCTCCTAACGGGATGTGGATCAGGCATACAGTGGGTAAAGACCTGTCCTTTCTCCACGGTGTTACACTAAACTATTCTACGCTACAAACTAACTAATAAACTACTAAATAACGTAAATAACTACACGTCTACGAGCTAACATATGCTAGATCATAATTGGGGTGACCGACACTTTAACATGGAATTTTCTAATTCCTAACAATCTCCCCCTAAGGGAGGTCACCCCATGTTTTACATTTCGAATCCTAGCATTCTATTTTGTCTTCTGCTCTGAGCTCGTAGACTTCAATTCTTCAATGTCCGCATACTTTGTGCATTTGTAGTGACACTTCATAGTCCGATTACTTTGTACTTTCAGTGGAGGTCTTTGAACTGATCCACATCATGATGATCTTCGAGCTTTCGAGATCATCTACCACAGAAATCTCGGATCACCATTTGTAGTGTTGCCTTCATGTGATGTTGTGACTTTCGGACCGACATGCTCACACTTTCTAGATCATGACATCTTTCCATCGTGAGTAGCGGAAGCTTTATGGTTCATGATATTTGCAACAAAGCCAGAAGTGAGGCATAGTATAAAAATATCGTAACTATGTTATGTAGATATGCACCAGCCATGATTTCTTCAATTAAGTGTGGATGCTGTGAGCATGCGGCTTTGGATTGACTCTCAATTCTGACACCTTGCGAATCGTCCAAATGTACCTGCAAACAAACGCTAGCAATAAAACACACTAAAGTGTCTTTGATCACTTTCGTTGAATTGAGGTACATGGCCCACGGTTCCCCGTTGATCAGTACAAGTACCGCCTGTGATCGTATAATTTCAAGAATCTCCTTGACAGGTTTCACAAATGTTCTAGCCGTTTCAAACCGAACGTCTCAAAGAAGACAACACGGAGCGAGTGAACCAGCGAATTGAGATTCACTGATTGATGAAAGATTGATTTGAAAAACAATCGTGTATTGCTTGAAGAAAAAGTTTTGCAATACGACGAAGGTTTTATGAGAAAGATCAATTTCAATCAAAATACTTTTTGTATTAGAAAATGAGTACACATTCGATGTGCTAGAGAAAAGAAGAGATTTGCACATCGAACGGTTTTTCAAAAAGTATTTTTTCAATCAGAGATGCTTTTTGTGTTTGAAAACATGAGTACACATTCGATGTGCTAGAGAAAAGAAGAGATTCGCACATCGAACAATTTTTCCAAAAGTATTCGTCAATTCCATTCCTGGACCAAGGTTGATTCAAGATTGAATCTCCCCATCGTTTCTATCTAGTTGTCACAAGCTTGATCTTACGAGAAGATCTCACATGTCACCCACCAAGAGCTTGTTTGATGCTGGCTCTAGAAGGAGTTCCATCTTCATCGTGAGTATTTTACATATCACTCGGATGTTCTGGCAATACCACAAGGATAATGCGTAGGACTCTTAAAATATATTCTCTCTTTCCAAATTGTGTGAAACAGAGAGTCTTCATTAATTTTGTGTCCTAATGAGATATTGTTGATGATATCTTGGCTCTAGACTCAATTGTGCACATTTGGTTCCTATGCCGGAGACTAGGGAGAGGGTCTCCTTCTTCAATATCAACCATCTCTAAGAGAAAGTCGATAGATAATGTCGGTTCCCCTGTGAGAATGAAACAAGTCCTTTTAAGAGGAACTTGAGTAGTTTGGGAAGATGTAGTGCAGTGCGTCACTGGGTCCATGACGTCTTGTCTTCAATACCGGTGTTACCAAGGTAACAACCAGTAGCATATGAATTGAACCCAATTTCTGCCCTAAGGTTGAAATATTGGAGGGCTATTTCTTTTCACCCTTTTCACATTCAATTCTTTTTCATTCTTCAACCCCTTCAGTGCTTACCGAGACTTCATAACTAGAACCTTGTTGGGTTTATTCCAGTTCTAGCACTATCTCAGTCGACACTCTTCCCATATTCTCATTTTTCTCCTTTTTTTCAACATACCTAGTGACTCTACACTATCTAGTGGATTGTCCCTGGGTAGATCCCTCCGGTTCTGGCGGATCGTGGGAACTAATACCTAACCTCACCATCCTTATAACTCCATGCATAAAGTAAAATGGTCGGTCTTTTCGTACAGTTCTTTCTTCCTTGAAACCAATTAAAAAATCATTTGGAAAAACCAATCAAGGTACTGGTGACAAAATATCAAAGTATTTTGCACCTTAATTGTTTTTGATCATTTAATTTGTGATTTAATAATGAAATTTGATAAAAGGTGATCGTTTTTTTATTCAAATGTGCATGCTTTCAATGTTGCTAACGCTGAATCTCTAGAAGCACGGGGAGAAGACAAACGTTTCAAGCTAAAGATTTATATCAACATAAAGTACCTTGATTGATTTTCAATGGTTTCTATGGCTTTTGTGATGATGTACTTTCAGAACTCTTTCTATAAATGATTTCAAACAACGACATATTGCCGAGGGGGAGATTTACCAGAGGTAACAAATGGCTTTTTCTATGAAATTGTGATCAAAGAAAATATTTCAAAGTCCCTTGCCGTCCGTTAAACAATTTCTAAATCATATGCACATGTTGAGGGGGAGGTTTTCTAAATGATCAAAAACCATTCAAGGTAAAGTATTTTGTACCTTGATTGGTTTTTGATCATTTAGAAAACCTCCCCCTCAACATGTGCATATGATTTAGAAATTGTTTAGCACGTGGAGGCAAGGGGACTTTGAAATATTTTCTTTGATCACAATTTCATAGAAAAAGCCATTTGATTTTCTTGGTAAATTCTCCCCCTCAATATGTGCATTGGTTGTTTGAAATCATTTAACAAATAGAGGAAAGAGTTCTTTTGAAGTACATCCACGATCACAAAAGCCATTAAGAAACCATTAGAAAATCAATCAAGGTACTTTATGTTGAAACATATAAATCTTTGTACCTTGAAAGTTTGTTTTCTTTTGAAATGCTCCCCCTCAATATGTGCTTCGAGATTCAAAAGCGTTTAGCACATATGGGAGAGTAGCATGCACATTTGAATAAAAAAACGATCACCTTTGATCAAATTTCATTATTAAATCACAAATTCTCCCCCGATCAAAAATATCAAACCCTTTGAGATTTTGGATCTCAAGTGATTTAATTAGGTTTAGAAAACATGGGAGAAAATGTGGCCTTGTTTAAATACTCATCTTGTTTTTGGATAAATGCTCCTCCTCAATCATGTTCATCATATATTGAAATCGTTTGGCACATGGAGGCAGGAGTGCCTTTGAAGGACTAAAACCAATTCCATTAAAACAGATTTGAGATTTAACTTACGATCTCTCCCGCGATCAAAAATTTCAAACCATTTGAGATTTGTGATCCCAAAAGATTTAAATCATTTAGAAAATTTTGGGGAAAGACGTGGGAAGATTTGATTTTGAAAAATGACAGATAAGGACCATTTCAAGACATTAAAGATTGTTAGTGTCAGGTATGATTGTTTTAAGAGATCTTTAAGTAAAATAAAACAATTTCACAATCAAACAAGAACAAAAAAATTTTCATTTTGAAAGACCTTGATTTTTAAAGAAAATCATACAATGACATAACATTAAATCTTTAGATCACCACATTATAACGTATAAACGGACTTTTTGATGAAATATCGTTTGAAAATATTTAATTTGAAATCACCGAAGATTTGACAAAATAAAGTCCGGTTGATTTCAAAACTTTGAATCCGATTTATTTTCAAAACAATATTTTTCCATTTTCAAACAATATTTTTCAAAGTTTTAGAAAAATGGTATCATCACTATTATCCCCGCACAAGGATACGCTAGGTGGTTTAGCCGCTTTTGTTGTTGTTGCCGTAAGGCGTGAAGAAAACCGTCTCACTGATGCAAGTGAGACTTCGACGACTTGCATTTGTTATGCCAACTCTCCATAGAGGTCCAATTAAGCTCCGCTTCTTCATTTGATGATGAAGAAAACCATCTGCTGATGCAGTGAGACCTCTTACGCTGCACTTTATCATGCCAACTTTCCATAGAAGTCAAATTTAAGCTCCGCTTTCTTCATTTGTCAACCCAAGATATAGTTACCCTTTCCTTTCAGCATCCAATCAACATATTTTGTGGGATCCGGATCGGGAACATTCTTATGAACCATGATATCTGCATGCGTTAGTAAACATACAAACATAAATATGGTGGTCGACAACACCCAAACAACAATCGACTAATAAAAGTCAATCCAACATATCAATCAGTTCATATAAGGCATGGGAATAATGTGTTTCTTCAAACTATAATCATCTAATCCTAACAATCATATCCTAAATTCCTAGTCCTTCGACATAGGCAAATATCATTTTTATTTAAGCACGTAGGATAATTAAGAAAGCCCGTTAGATGATATAGATTTGAAAACATTATCCCCCTCAATCAATGACTCATTTTTTGAAAAGTTTAAAAGCGCTGAAGTCATTGATTGAGTTTACAATTTATTTCGAAAACTCTGGATTAGATTGATTTTCAAGCAACTCATTTACCACCATTTTTGAAAAACAACAAATATTTTTCTAAAGAATTTTAGACGGAAAAACCTTTGTATAGAAACAGCAGTCTTTTTGACGACATGCTTTCCTTGTTTTGTTTTAGGATAAGTGCACGATTTTTGAAAAATGGTTTAGCGCAAAGACTTTCCTTTCTTGAAGAACGGGTTGCTATCTGAAATAATAGCAAGCCATAGTTTTGAGGAATGGGTTACAGTCTGAAGTAACTGCAAGCCATATTTTGAAGCGCGGTTACAGTTAAATAACTGTAAGCCATATTAAGAGACATGTTATGGAAAAGAATATTTACACCTCCTGCTCGAACTTCATCTATGGTCCCGTGCCATTATTGAATGACATTTCTAAGACCGTAGATGTTATCGATACCAGAAGACATGTCTTGAAAAACATATTTTTGGTATTTTTCAAATTTTCTGATTTTTATGGGTTTTTGTTGGTTTTATATTTTTCTATTTTGATTTTGTTGGTTTTATATTTTTGTATTTGGTTTTTGATAAATATTTACAAAGATAGAGTAGATGATATGGTTTAAGAAGATGATGATACGAGTACCGAGATAAGGATATCGAAGCGCCCGTTGTAGAAGATAGAAGTCATCATCCCTAAAACTTTCACCACCAAAGCTTCCGAGGCTCTTGAATTGAAGAAGGAAATTGAACCATCTGAAAGTGAGACTTTGGCAGCTTCCCCCCAAACCGAAAACCCTTTAGCTGAGCAGATTCAAAGCTTTCTTTCAAGCTTCCCTTAGCCAGGTGCACAAAGAAGCACACCATTATCATCGATCTTGCTGCTCCTTTTAAGAATGATCATTGATTCTTCGTTCGGGGTTATATCATCAACAAGAACAAAGAACGTATCATCCCACTCATAAATAATCTTCTCACATTTCATAACCACTGAAGTCTAAAGCAATCTATTCCAAAAGGTGTCAAGAGAACAATTCCACCAAGTAGTTGAATTGATGCAGCCAGTCTCTTTGTATAATGCTCAAGAACTCTCCCGAATACACATCATGAGGGGAATGAAAACCCCTTCCCATGTTCACATTTTTCTTCCCCGATGATCGTGTATGAAGCTCAAGAACCCGAAGTACACCAATACCCAAGAGCTCTCCCGAATACACATCATGAGGGGAATGAAAACACCTCCCCAATGTTCACACTTTTCTTCCCTGATGATCGTGTATGAAGTTCCAGAATCCGAAGTACACACATTCCCAAAGAAAGAAAAACTGATAAGATTGAAGAAGCAGGCCGAGTCACCGATTATCTCTGCGGATGACAATCTCTGCGGATGTCAACTCCGGAATAAGTGATTATATCTCTGAATCACTGATTAAGCACTAAAGTGAAACAACTGAGTATCCCCAATGTACACAATCTCTCTCTCTCTCTCTCATGTTATGTCATACTTGTGTACCTCTTTTATCTTTAGAAACTAACTCTTCCATCTCTTGCCCCACATAGATGGAATAGGGACACTAAACACCATGAGTCAAACCTTGAGTTTCTCTGCGGTAATGACATTCGTCTTCCCGGGATATCTTCAATCACTTAGAAGTATTAAGTTCATCAAGTTTACTCGCTTTGTGTTTAGATGTGTGTCTCCTTACCCCTTGCTGGTTTTTGACACTTCAGAATCAGCAACTCTTTGTAAGCCCGTATACTAGAAATATTTTGAGAAGAACATCATTAGCTCGATATATCGTGAGAATCAACTTCTGAAGAATAACGTGAGAAAGTCTAATTAGGGATTAAATTTGGCATTTCAATCTCCCCCAATTAGTGCTCTCCCTAAACTCATCTAAGATTTTCAAGTGTTCTTCTCATGCCGGATTAAGAAGAAGTCTTTAGATCATGAAATGTAATTATTTTAGTCTTCTAACATGTAGCGTAAAATGTAGAACAGACCAGAATCGACCTTCTTCAATATTGTCTGAATGGGGAATAGATAGTTAACATCTTCATCACACTAAAAAGCATCCCAATTAACTTACATCTTGCAAATCCCCTTAACTAAAATCCCTCCCAATCAAACAAGAACAGAGAAATGTTCATCAAGGAAATTAGCAATCAAGCAACGAACACACTGAAATGGTAACACCAAGCAAGCAATCACATCAAACAAGAACGTAAGGTCGCTCGGATCATCATGTTGATGTGCACGTGAAGCATTAACCGGAAGCAATTTGTCGATAAACTCATCAGTCCATGAGAAGATGTCAACCAACGGCTCTTAGAAGAAACAACATGTGAAGATGACCTATAATAAGAAGCTCTGCTTACATGAGTTTGGAGCCATTTGACCATTTATTCTAAAATATCAATCAACCATGCAAAAAATTTACACTTTTCTCCCTCAAGAATTGCATACGGAGATGCCATTCTTGATTAAACAAGTGATTATCATACAAATGTATTCTATTCACACTTCTCCCCCGCAAAATTAGCACATGATGTCGCCATCTTCATTATATTGAGCAAGTGGAATAAGAGTAATTAGTCAGTCCGATCACTTGATGACCTGGCGCATGGAAAAAGCATGAAGCATATTGATGAGAATGGTCATAATATGAAGATTTCTCTTCTTCCGAAGATAATGCACACTGAAGCGTACACATTTCTTTTCTTTAGAGAACGAGGCATGAACTGTTGTGTTCATACGTCATTAGAAGATTTCTCTTCTTTAGAAGATAAAGCACACTGAAATGTACACTTTTCTTTTCTTTAGAGAATGAGGCTTGAACTGTTGTGTTCAAACGTCATAAGAAGATTTATCTTCCTTTTGAAGATAAAGCGCACTGAAACGTACACTTTTCTATTCTTTAGAGTACGAGGCTTGAACTGTTGTGTTCAAACGTCATTAATCTCTCTCTTTTCATCTACTCTTGGCAAACTTGTAATCAACCCCATTATCATTCAGTAGGCATTTTGTAGTGACAGCTGATGGAGAAAAACCCAATATTATGAATTTGACCCTGAAGTAAACTACCCCAAACTCATGACTTAAACTTGCACATATGTAACAAAGAGCGGTGTCGAGACTTCATTCTCCATTAAATCTCTAAGTACTCTATACTCTTCATCCAACCAACCATCAAGTATAAGACGTACATCACCTCTTGAGAATCCACAATTAAATGTGACACTGAGCACTACAACGTAACTCCTTAAAGTGATAGTTATTTTGTGGTGGTAAGAGCCCAATTCCCCCAAGTGGTAAAAAGAAAAGGTAAAAGACACCCAAAAATAACTAGATTTCCAAGTCTTTGTTTTTGATAATAAGCTCGAACAAGGATCTTGAAGAATCTTCATCCAACCATCCCCGATACCTTCAGATACCAAGTACACTCGCCCGTGATATTTCACTTCAACCTCAAATAAATAATAGTGAATTAGCCCCGTTGTCACATCTTCTGGTTAAAAGCTCAATTCTAGCCTCCTTTGACGTTTTAAGTGAACTCTGATAATGGTTTCATCCCGACCATGGTTAAAAACACATAACCCCGTAAAACCATGTAATAACCAAACTGCCATGAAGAATATCCAATCAATCACCCAATTCATGAAGTACACCCTTTTATCCCTTCTTTGAAGTAGAAACTGTAGCAATAGCATCATATAAGACCTCGAAATACACTTTCCTTTCTCCAGAATGGTTCCATCATCACGGGATTTTACAATTCTATGGTTTGAACCGAGAAATAGTTTCTTTCGCGGGATTTTACAAAACCAAGAATAAACCGTAAGATAGATCCGGAAATGCACATTACTTTAATCGGGATGTTTTCATTTTCACGGGATTTTACAAGTCTATGATTTAAACCGAGAAATAGATTCTTTCGCGGGATTTTACAAAATAAAAAAAAAACCGTAACCAATGTCAGCTTGAATGTGTTATGACAATTTTGGTTTCAGTGAATATCTGTTTTAGGGGAACATGCAGCGGTTCATCATCCAACATCATCACTATCATCAACAATTCTTTACCCATTTGTAGACAACTTCACAAACCATACTAAGTTGAGTAGTATACACTACTTTCCCTTGGGGGTTGACCGTATGACAAAGTACACTTTTCTCCCCCACGATGGTTTCGAACTTTCAGAAACATCATTAACGTGTACACCCACCTGCACGAAAAGTTTTTGTCATAAGTAACCATCTTGAAAAGTCATGACTAACACTGAATATTCTTGAAGTATTTCGCTTAGACTGTGAAGTATCATTATTAATCAGTGGTATCGAATTGCTGATCACATCACACCCATTCAACACATTGGTAAACATATCTTCCATATAATCTGACGGCTATTGCTGTGTGTTAGGATTTAGAAAATCCAGTCATTAAAGAGTCGGTCACCTCAAGTATATGTAATCGTTAGAAAGCTCGTAGTCGTATATTGTTTAATGTTAAGTTGTATTTAGTTAAGTAAGACCGTGGAGGACGGACGGGTCTTTACCCACTGTATGCCTGATCCACAGCCCGTAGGTGGCAATTTATGTAAGGACTATAAATACTCTCTACCTCCCAAGGTAGAGAGTTGGAGCTCATAATAATACTTTCATTTTCTCTCACTAAGTTCCCAAAACCTCTAACTCTTTCTCTCTCTAAAACCTAGTATACGCCTATTTGATCATTAGTTTAGTGTGTTTATGAAATCCAATATGTTAAAATTGGTATCAAGAGCCATGGTTTGATCATCTCTCTTACATATCCTTGGATTTCTAGTGGTTTTAGGTGGTTTTTGAGTTTGAAAAAGTTTAGTGGTTTTTGCATCATTTGGATCATTTATAGTGTTAAAGTTTGAATTTTGGGTGTACTTTTGTGTTTAGAATCATTGTAAGTGCTTGGGTTTCGATTTGGTAAGCTTGAATCACTGTGGTCGAGCTTGTTTTGGATTGAAAAGTGTGTTTTTGAAGTTTTTCTTGCTAGCTAACTTGGTTCTTGGTGTGATTTTCATCAGCGATCTTGCTTCCGTAAAAGTTAGCGAAGTTACAGTTGTTAGTTGTTAGCGCCTTGAGCCTAGCGACACTTGTTCATTGAGAACAAGCCGACAAATAGTACAAGTTAGATGGATTCTCCACTACCACTAGCGACTTGGGAGGTTTGCGACTTGCTTCAGTGAATTGTTAGTGAGTTGTAGTGCAAATTGTTAGCGACTTGATACTAGCTTAATTTGGATCTTAGCGAAGTTGTTCTTTAGCAAACTTGATCGTGTCTAGCTACTGGTTAGCTTAATTTGCTATCATATTTCTTTAGTAACTAGGTGTTTTAGCGACTTGACCTTAGCGAAGTTGCTCTTTAGCGACTGACCGTAGAGACTTGGTGCTTTAGCCGCATTTGTATCTAGCTTAATTTGGTGCTTAGCTTACTTTGGTTCAAGAATTCTTAGCTTAATTTGGTTGCTTCTGCTTGTAATACTGCTTTCTCTTGATTTAGTAAAATCCCGCGGAAAGAATCTATTTCCCGTTAATCATAGGGTTATAAAATCCCGGTAATCTGCTAACATGTCTACCAACGATCTACAATCATCTCCACTATTGCTAAGGATGTTCAAGCAACTGGTTCTCGTACTCGTCCACCCATGCT
>OU343224.1:216573154-216646760 GCA_910596185.1 Chrysanthemum makinoi
ACGTGGTCATTTGAATCAAATATCACCACCATCTTTACTCCATAAACTTATTTGTTAGACATCGATTTTTGGTGCGTTTAAGAAGATGTTACATATTTGATAGGTTGTAAGTGCAAATGATCTATGAAGAAATGATTATGCAGCTTAAACAAGCGTCTAGTGATATTCTTACATATGCATGGCAACATTTTATGAGTTAGACATCGATTTTTGGTGCGTGTAAGAAGATGTTACATTTTTGTTAGGTTGCAAGTGCAAATGATCTATAAAGAAATGATTATGTGGCTTAAACAAGTGTCTAATGATATGCTTAAATATGCGTGACAACATTTTATTGATCGTCGCTAAAAAATTCATTTTTCACAAACTTATAAAGTAACGATATAAGTTTAGATACAAACTTAGAGCTAGGGTTGTTAAAAAGGCCGACCGACCGATTCGATTCAACCTCCAACTCAATTAGATTATTCGGCCGGTCAACCTAATCAATAATTTCGGTCAACCCGACAACCCGCAGCCTCTAAATAAGATCGAGTTCTGGTCTAATATATATGTCTTATTTGGGTTCGGCCCAACCCTAGTAACCCGAGTTTAATTTTTTTTTTTTCTTTCTAATCTTTATGTACTTTTCAAATGTAAACAGCAAAATTGTATAATTTTTAAATGACCTAGACTCGAACCAGAATTGACCCAAATTCGAGTAACCCGATTTTTAAACAACATCGCGTACAAATATATTTTTTTGCCTTCATTTAATTGATCCAACTCGACCGGATCAACCCGAATAACACCACTACGAGAGTCATCATTATGCTTCCCAATCAATTCTTTTCGGAAAATTAAGAATATGAGACATATGATTAATTTGTATCTCTATATTCTATGTGCAATATGTATTACGGAGTATTTTATTCTTCTCATAAAGTAATAAATTTTGTTTGTGATGTTACAATTTTTTTATTTGAATATACAGTTATGCATGTTGATTATTTCTTTTATAATCATAGAGTAACATCCTCTATCCCCGGCCGTCTTGTAACTTAAAGCGCTAGGTGTAGTGATAGTTATAGGGTTGTTATACACCCTGTTATGTTAGCTTTTACCTTACAAAACACACAACAAATAAATTTCACTGATTTCACTTCTACCTTCAGAAAGGGAAGAAGAAAAAAAAGTATGACAACATCCATTATGCAATTGCCGATGGTAGTATGGTACTCGCCTGAGGATGGTGCAGGTATGATGCCTCTATAGGATCAAATAATTATGACGGTGGAGCTATTTCAACTCACACTGGACGCTCTTAAAAAGTTTGCGTTTTGAGTAAATTTTGATTTTTGTTACACATTGAGCTAGAAAGACTCTGCAAAAGTGTTGGCCCTTGAAGCCTTGATACCTCATCCGAGGCACGTGGATGCGCTCAGACTCCCACTCGATCGATGGCAACAAATCTTTTATGCTACCATATCTCAAAGTACTACTGAATTTACCTATTCATGATGTTATTATAATCTTTTCATGCTTATTATCTATATTACATTATAAAGCATTTAGAACATTTTTAAAATAAAGACTTAAAAAATTGAAATTCAACATTTGTTTATTGTGGCAAATTTTAATAAATACATATATAAATTGATTGCAACACTTTAAAACACTTTTTATGAACATATTTTTTAAAAAATAATAATAAAAAAAAAATACAAAATAATTTAATATAAGAAGAAAAAACGTTTATAACAATAATTACCTAATAAATGTTATTTTTAAAACGCTCATAATATGAAAAATATTTATTATTACGATATCAGTACAAACTAATAAAAACACGAAAACTTTATACAATTTATACGTAAATGTTTGAAGCCAGATATACTGGCTTAAAACGCACTGACCAACGGCTCAACCTAATCGGAAAAGCCATCACGTTAGCAAATTTAAAATTCGCCCAAAACGATATTATTAAATCAATAAAGTTTCAAAATGCATACTAAAATTACAATGTTCAACAAAATTATTAAATCGCAAGAGTTCCTCGAGAACAAACATATAAACCTTTTAGTTTTTTATTGATAAAACATAGCATAAAATCTAAAAACTTTGTTTCATAAAAATCGGATGATTTTTTCAAAGCAAATGATGCAAAGTACTAAGTGCTAATTATATACTTTATATCTAATATATATATATTTGTATAATAATAATTTTACCCTTTAAAGTAACCAACGTTATTTCTTGAATATTTAATTTTTTTCATCTTAATATAATGTAAGCGATTTTTAGAGAACTAAATTTTCTTCATCTTGGGACAAATATAACAAACATTGTTTTTAGAGATCTAAATTTTTTTAGTGTAATGTAAGTGATTTTTAAAAATCGATCTCGGTTATTATTTCATGATAACTGGCGATTACGTTACCTTTACGATATATCAACTACCAACTCAATATTGTTAAAGCATCACGTGGATAATCTACAATTTTTATATAAGAAATATTGTTTTTGCATAAAATTATTAAAAACTAAAAATTGTCGTCATCCTTATATTTATTATATTATATCGTAAAATATAGAATAAAAAAAATCGTTGAATATTTAATTACACGATATCTACGAACGCTACGCAAAGACGTACGCTGGGCTTTAAACTTATACATTTTTAAAAGAACAAGTAACTCACATACACAAAGACCGGCGAGGGCTTCTCAGCATCTTCGGTAACCTCATGTATTTTTCAAGTAAGATAAAGATCAATACAAATATATCTAATTTTTTAAATGAATTTTGTTTTTAATTTTTAAGTCACTATTTTTAGTATTTTTCATAAAATGAATTTAAGTCACTTCTTCGTAAACCAAATATAAAAGAAAGATTTGTGAATATAAAATATTTAATTTCTGTCATATATTTTTATATTGTTAGAAGCAGGAATCGATCGAGGTGAGGTGGATTCCTTTTGTCCGTCTATTTTATTAAGCAATCTTTCACCCACCCATAGGGTTTACGATAACTACCCCTCATGTACACATTTAAATATCATTTCAACTTTAATTAAATATAATCATGACGTGGTTTATTATTAACTTTGTATTCATATTACATGTCTGACTTACACAATAAAGAATTCAAATTTGTTTTGTTTACGTCTTTCACCTGGTACCTTGGATGCTTGGTTCTCAATTTTTTATTTTATAAAGATATTGATACTTTATAGTTGATCGGCAGTATGGAATCCCATGTGAAAGTATGTGTAGTTTGACCGTTGCTATTAATGTTGAGGTATGTCATTAAATGTTAAAAGGACAAAATGAAATATTGCAATTAATCGACATTGGCCTTTATGATCCAATGTTGCATAGTGTGATCGGATGCTATTATGCAAGAATATAGGACACGACTTAACTTAAAAGTTCTAAAACTGAAATCGTTCTGATTGTTTCTCGTTTACCACAAAATTCGACGCAATTGCTAATTAGTTAAAGATCGTCATTTGTTGTGTAGTACAATGAGAAAAACAACATACAAAATATAGTTAGGTAGTTGGTACAATGGTACTAGTTCAACATGATCGATTTGCTGTGAAAAACAACTGTGAATCCACAATGCTTCAACCTACAAAAAAAAAAAAAGTAAAGTAACACCCAATCGTCGCCTTCCACTGTAAGCATGGCATCTAACACCGTTTCCCTGCATTGGAGAGCAGATGTAGATGAACCTTACCCCTACCGGCTGTAGAGAGGCCGCCAGCTTCTACCAAAGGTAGCGACCTCCCCTTTTGTGAGCTTTTGAGGATCGAACCCCGACCTCTATTGAGTATACATGGCCACTAACCCGATCCAACCCTACTTGTTTACAATGCTTCAACCTACGAAACACTTTTTTTATTTATTACAATCAATTTTATAATAAATTCTATCTTTCAAAAAGTCACTTTACAAATTTTCTCCATGCACAAAAGTCTTTCAAAAGCTTTTTCCAATTAAGTTATATTTAATAAGGGGAGAATTGCATATATATCCCTCCAAAAACTTATAATTGCATATATATCCAACCAAAACTCAAAATTACAGATATATCCTCCCAAAGACATAAAATTGTCATATATATCCAAATAATTATTTTACATATATTTAATAGCAAAAAAAGTTTGATAATTATAATTGATATTAGAATGACTAATATAGCCTTGTTCTTATCACAAATTTAAAAAATTTATCATTTACACTTATGAGTTATCACATATACATCATCTATCAGTTCCTCTCAACACAGATTTCTCTACAACATTAGATCCTAAATTTGATCTGGTAAATCATGATTGTTTTGATTGTATTAAATTTTCTATATAATGTTTTTGTGTATTATTCTTGCTTTTACCTAATCTAGTATCTTCTATTATGTAATCGAACCATAAAAAACCACACCATAACCAACGATTATTTACTACGTGATCTCTGTAAAAGATTATGTTTGAATCAATTAATAAATGATGAGTGTTTACAAGATTACCAAGACATTGCCAATTTCACGCCTAACAGCAGAGATCAAAACACACAAGATAATCAAAGCTATCATCAAGAGAGATAAAACGATCCTCCACTTCATTATTTTGTACAATGCATTACTATTAAAGATACAAATTAATCACCTATATCATTTTCCTAAATGTATTGCATAGGTGTCCTCGTTTAATATTTGTTATATCATTTGATCTACAAGTATTTTAATAAATGGATTGTGTTGATATTCCGTTGTTTACTATCATGTAATGCTTGAAAGCTCGTATTTGATTTATAAATATCATTTGATCTATAAACTGTTGTTATTTTTTTTAAAAATAAAAGGATAAATTTGTAATTAAAAAAAAGATTAAAATAAGGGTATAATAGTTATTTTACATTTAATTGATATATATCATACTTTTTTTTATATTAAATATATATAAAATAATAATTTGGATATATATGAAAATTATAAGTCTTTGAAAGGATATATATGCAATTTTGAGTTTTGATCGGATATATATGTAATTATGAGTCTTTGGAGGGATATGTATGCAATTCACCCATTTAATGAGGGGTGTGAAATGAAAATTCAACAAGTCATCATTTAATGAAATCACTTGTTACATTTTCTTTTAAACGCTTGACATATAACAAGTCATCTTATTAAAAGCTTTTAGTAAAGCTTTTGTTACAATAGGTCAAGTCATTCATATAACTTATCAAAATAATAAAAAGTCTTTGGGAAAGTTACCATTAAAGTCGCTCTTAGTCGAGCTTCCAAGTCACAACATTATCTCTTATCGAGTCTATGACCATTGGATACAATTCTGAGTTTCTTACGTGCCACTCTTGACATGACAAAATTGCATATCCTCACTAACTTGGAGGGTGATTTTGACTTTAACTAGATTAGTAATTCCGTGACTTGTGTTTAGGGTGTCAAAATTACTCGAACCTAGATAACCTAACCCTACCTGAAAATAAGATTTTTTGTCGGGTTATACGGGTTGAAAAACATCATTCGGCTTATTCAGGCTAACCCGAACTTAAATTAGGATCGCTTTTCGGATGAGAGTTATAATCATATTTGGGTTAACCCTAATAAGTTGTATAATGGATTTTAATTTTTTCATATATCTCCTTGGTCCTGTATAAAAATTTATCTATTATAATCGGTTTTTATTTTATAAATTGGCTTATTCTGTTAACCCGACCTTGGTAGAAACCCGAATAACCTGTATCTTATTAGGGTCGAGTACGAGTAATGTTTTTCTATCCCAAAACCCGATTTACTCAACTAGAATAAAGCTTATATGGGTCGGGTTTACCAAATATGTACCACTCTAACTTGTGTTTACCAAAACTCAAACTTAAATAGTTACACACTTACATTTGTTGTGTCATTTTTACTTGATTGAGGTCTGAATAAAAGGTGGCTTACACAAAGAAACAGTAACACTTATACGCAATTTTATTTTCATTTCATAAAAATATATGATTGATGATACCAAAGATAGATAACAAAGCCTTAAGAATTATGATGTATGGGTTTTACACCAACTTTATGGCCCAAGTTAGATCTGATATGTTTTGGGCCTTTTGCACAACCAGCCAACCAGGGTCCTTGGATCCTATCTATGGGTATTACACACCAAGTTCCGCCATCTCGCTAATGTGTAGTTTCTCTCCTCGACCTAATCTACTGTTGTATTTAATGCTTAGTTGGTGGTTTTTTAATTCAAATATTTTTAACAACAAAATTAAACTTCTAATAAAAATACTTAAACATTACAACAATAATTAAAAACATAAACTAATAAAACGTAAACATTACAATACTTATTAAAACCGAACTAATAATCTAAGTTGGTCGTTTTGATTGTTGTCTTCTTGTTGAAGTTTCTATTGTCGCTGCAAGATATTTGGGTAAGTGGTGTATTGTAGAAAATTAATTTTGCGTCTCGGCTTGTGTCAAAATGTCAAATGCAAGTCACCGACGTTGATCTCAAGCCCTTTTGAACTCGGCCATTTCGTTGCTGCTCTCAGCCCAACTCTTTTGTTTCAACTTTAAGCATTCTCTTACATATTCTTATTTTTTCTTTGACGGGCCTGAACTTGAAAAAGTTCGCCATCGTGACTAACAAATGATGTAACGCCTCGCCCGACTGCGTAAAGGAATCACGAATTCTGGTCATATCAAAGCAAACATAAATATCCAAAAGAAATCTTAACATAAATTCTAAATAAATCAAGTCAAAACGGCCAATACATAGTCCCCAAATAAAATAACTCTAACAAAATAATAAGTCTTTAAAATTTAAAGCATCATAAGATCAAAGCTAAATCTCTCTAGGTAAGTCCACCATGCACTCATCCCAAAGCAAAACCCACCAATCAAGTTTAGATACCGGCCACGAAGAAAAAAATGCGGCCGAAGCTTCAAAAGCCCATGAACAGATATAAGCAAAGCTTAATACTAAACCATATCGAATATGAAAATATAATAAACGAAAGATAGCAAAATCATAATCATTTTCAAAGTATAAATCAAAATTTTCAAATAAAGTTTATAGTTAACTATCACGGCCCGTAAACAAATATCGATCATAATCATATTCTCATAAGGCAACATTTCTCGTAAGGCAACATTTTAAGGCAACATTTGTAGGGGAGACCTACCAGAGTTATGAAGGACGCGATGCACGCAAAGATCAATCATCGATACAGATAACGATAATAGATAATGTATAACGCATCTAGGATGCATCCATACGCCTCTTCCTACATATACAAAATATGATCCACCATCCAGAACGCGTAACATCACTCCCGCCTCTGAGTCATATCGTAGGTGCATCAATGATACGGACATGGAACCCCATGACTAGTGAAATACTTGGCCTGTGTCAAACTATCTTAGGTCGAATCAATGTCATAATCCATAATGCATCATATTTTATCATAAAGTTATTCATATTTTCAAAATCAGAGTTTTCATATCATATAGTTCAAAATCGATGTTTCATAATTCGTAAATCGAGTTCGATAAGCAATACCAAACAAAACGGAATGGGGTTCATAGCAAAGGCTCGTGGAAACCCTAATAGAAAAGCTAACGAAAGAAACGTTAAAAGGAACCTTTACTCAAAAGGTCAATATCTGCATCTTTATTCCAAAGCAAATGATCAAAAGCAAATACTGGAAGCAAAGGATTACTCCTTCTTCACATAACCTATACACATTAACGGTCGTCCATGTTATTTATGATTCCATAATCGTCTAAATGATCTTTTAACATTTGGTGTTTATACTTAGTGTATTCAAGATCTTAATATTTTATAGATTTATGATTAAATGAGACTTAAGTGTTTTATAACCAATATTGTAGATTAGGGTTCATTATGTCATTTATTAAAGTTTAGGGTTAAATGTGAAAATAGTTTATAACTCACACATGAAATAACTAATTAATATAATTAGCTTCAAACCCTAATCGACTCTCATTTATGTTCTAGGTTTTCTCATTCTTTTAACATCATATTAATGCGCAATTTACTTTATATGTTACGTCATTTAATGACTCATTACTCTTGTTTATTTACGCAACACATTCATGACTTAACCTATCGCTACTTATACATATTATACGCCAACTTTTATTCCCATGCATGTTTATGATTTCATGTGACCCCAAAGTTACTTATTATCCGGATTAGACACATCGACACACATATGCACAATAGTTTAGACTAGATATGACCACGCATTCACGCTTACATATCCACAAACTCACTTGACTTATAATAACACACGCATGGTACATGGTTCACCAACCATTTAGGTTCGCATACATTATTCTTCACACATTAAACTAGGGTTTAGGTTTACATGATCCCGCATCTTAGTACTTGTTCAACTTTTATATGGTTCCTCAAACCTAGGGTTTCGGCTACAACACTTTACACAACCCTAGCTCATCTACGTACTTTACATATTCAAGTTCTCATGTTTATACCTTAGCCGAATTATTTACATGGTTCGGTTCACATGTTCAACATATATCTATGATCCGATTCAAATATTACGTATTACATAACAAGCTCTTTAATAATTTAAGGTTCAAGTCATCACGGTTTGCCTTGTTTGGTCTCATATGGTTCGGCCACAAAAGAAAAACACAACTCGACTAGAACAAAACAAATCACAACATATTAACGTAAGGTGTAATGAAAGAAGACGAGAAAAACATTGTTATACCTTAGCTTGCTTGGACACAAGGTCTCGACACCAAAGGCTTAGGTTCGGCCGAATGGAGCAAAGAAAAGAAAGAGGCAAACAAAAACTAGGGTTCCAAATTAGAGTTAATGAGTTATATTTATAGGTGGTAACATTTTTGTTTTAGGGCTTTGAGGAGGGGTTGGTTTCGCTTGGTCCAACCAACACACAAAACCCACGGCATATGGCCTTCTACTTCGATCCACACTAAACAAAACAAACGCCTATGGCTCTCTTGGACTCGGCTTAGCAAAGAAAACGAGCCCATCGGATCAAAGTCAAACAATTGGCGAGGCCCAAACTCTTACGCAGACGCTTAAATCTTTCGTCGTACAAAATCGATCACGTACACGTATTAGTTAAGTTTTAATTATTCATAAGTTAAGTTTTAATTTCGTTAAATGATTATAAACGATTTTTACAATTTCGATTTCAAGGGTATTTAGTCATTATTCATGTTTTAGATTTTCGCTTACAAATGATTTAGGTGGCTCACGCATGAGCGGGTCTTGATGCGCCACGACCTTTGGTCGGATTCTCGATTCTCGCCCTCTTCGTAATCATCCACGCCTTGGGATTAAAAGGACCTCTTTGTGACTCCCGAGATGGTTTCTCAAGTCTTGATTTCTTCCACTATTCGAGGTGAAAGAAGGCATTCAATTTCCAAGCGTATCGCTTCCTCAAGACTTTCCAACACTCCTTCAATGTAAACTCATGCTTGTAATCACACTTTCTTTACAAGCTTTTTCATAGTCGTCTTCGTCATTCTCACCACTTCCGTGATTGTTCTTGATATTATCCATAATTGCACAAAAGAAACCAACCCTAGAACGAATCCTACAATTCCATCGTGATGGAGTCGTAGGTTCTTTGTGAACTAGTTTCTTATTCAAAGTACGCTATCACCTCCTCCCAAACCCATTCGTTGATAGCGCCTCTCACGGAATTTTCTCCACACATGTAATTCAAAGCTAACCTCTTCCTCCGCTGTCCATAGTTTGGCCTTTTGTTTGCAACATTCTTGCCCTTCTCCTTTGAAGTCCATTTTGAACCCTTCTTTGGTTTGACAGTGACGCTCTTCAAACATCGACTTCATCTAATAGAACCGTATGAACCGCGTTCTAACCTTGCCCCATCAAGCATCTTGACTTGGATAGTTTTGAGTCGGCATTGTTGAGACCGATAGTTTGAGAGGGTATTGTTGAGACGTAATACTTTGAGGAGGGTATTCCATAAAATCTTCAAAATCCATATCAAGATTAACACCATGAAGCGGTGAAAACGATTGATTTAGTTGAGAAGATTACAGAAAATCCATGTTAGGATGATATGACGACCGCCGTGGTGATTGGCTACAATTGATATTAGGACCGATCTCGGGACATAATGAATGATTGACGAAATGGTTTTTATTTTGATTGGGTTGTGGTAGTCGTGTTTGATATTCAAAACGGCCCAAAACTAATACCCCGATTTGTGGTGGTGTTACACCGGTTAATTCAAACGGAGGATCGGGTGAGAAATTCAAATTCGGGGAATTTTGGGGAAGTCGGGATCGTCGGTGATGTGGGAGTCTTTTTTTGTGACATGATAAATATTGTTTGAATTGTGTTTGAAGGTGTTTATGAGAAGTTGTTTGAATTGTGTTTGAAAATGTGTGTTTAAAAATGTGTTTGGGGTTGGTATTTATAATGTTGTAAAAGTGGTAAAGTGCGTTTTTTTTTTTTGCCAAACGGTAAAAAAAATTGAGATTTTGAGTTAAAATACTCACGCAGACAACCCTTTGCCTCAACTCCCCAACCGATCATATCCAAGCACCACGGTGGGATGACCGAGTGCAACCGATCGGTCAAACGGTGCTTCGACCGACCCACTGCTCACAGCCTTACTATGTATCACAAAAAAAAAATAATAAATAAATTCTAATGAATCTGCAATATTATAATTTATCAATATCTTTATGAGTATATAGTTCAATGAATCTAGAGGTTGTTTGGTTTGAGGCTGTGGGGTTAGGATTGTGAAACCATGCCAAAAATTATTGTTGGTTTATTTTTATGGGTCCTACTAACGGGGATGGTTACCAAATTTTTGGATTGTACAAAAGTATCCACACTTGCCTAGTTTACTGACAAAGCATAAAGGTTTATGACAATTTCGTTTGTCTTCTTGCAAAATAAGGTGGACCCTCCATACCTTTTACTATCATCTCCATTTATATATATATTTTATATATATATATATATATATATATATATATATATGTTGATTATTATGAAAAGTTTCTAGAATGAGAGGCATGGCGATGTACGTGTCACCTTTGTCCACAACATGCCACATCACCATACCCCACACCCCACGACTCCGGAAAAAAATTTCCCGCCTAAAAACATTTTTTGGCAAAAAACAAAATTTTTTCCACCAAATTTTTTATGCATCACGCTTATAAAGCTATCGCATTACAATCATGATTTTAGTGCATTATGGTTATAAATTATCGCATCACAGTTATAATGACTTATCACACAATTATAAAGTTAGCACGGATCACAATTATGATTTTAGTGCATTAATGTTATAACCTTAATTTTAGTGCATCATAGTCGATGAACTTAACTATTAACTATGATGCAGTAACTTATAATAATGATGCACCAAAACTTATTAGTGCATTAAGGTTATAAGTTACTGAGTCACAATTATGATTTTAGTGCATTAAGGTTATAAATTATTGCATCACAGTTATAAAGTTATGATCACAATCATGATTTTAATGCATTTAATGTTATAATCTTGATTTTAGTGCATCATAGTTGATGAATCCGATATATAACTATGATGCAAGAACTTATAATAAATATGCACCAAAACTTATTAGTGCATTAATGTTATAAGTTACTGCATCACGGTTATAAATTTAATGCATCATAATCATGATTTTAGTGCATTAAGGTTATAAATTACTGCATCACAATTATAATTGATGCAAAGTATTTTTATAATCGTGATGCAAAGAATAATTTTTGGCGGATTTTTTTTTTTTTTTTTTTGCCCAAAAATATTTTTTTTCAGCGATTTTTTTTTTTATGGGGGGGGGGGTGGGGTGCGGCATGGGGTGACACATGTCACATGATATGTGATATGGTGATGTGGCAGAGGACACATGTCACATGACATGGCATGGTGATGACAAGCAAAATGGTGACACATGTCACATCCAAGCCTTCTCATTCTTTTCATTATAAAGAAATTTTCATTTTAACCCCACCCTATATATATATATATATATATATATATATATATATATATATATATATATATATATATATATATATATATATATATATATATATATATATATATATATATATATATATATATATATATATATATATATATATATATATATAGGGTCCGGTTCTAGAGAAAATTATAATTAGATAGAAAATTGAGAAAAATAGTTATAGGGTAGAATTTGAAAACATTTGAAAGTTAAGGGCAAAAAAACAAAAAAAAGAAATAAAAAAATGGGAAATCTCACTTTATCATAAAAAGCACAGGCTCCATTATTTACGGTAGTTAAGGTACCAATCAACTTCATTTCCTCCTAATCACCATATCCATCGCCACCATCATCCAACCCCAACCAGCTTTTCCGATGACGTAACCACCATTATCCAAACCCTAACCACCTTCAAAACCCTAACTACCCTCATTGGCTTCATCATCTCCACCGTCACCGGAGTAGCTTTAACCACCTACACTACACACTAGACCATCCGTCGTACACCTGTCACTTTCCCATCCACTTTCAAAAAAAAATTACAGCAACTAGAATAAGTCAATGAACATAGGAGAAGAAATTTGAAATCGAACCAGAGATATCAAACACCTGTAAGTTTTTAATTACAGATTTTTTTAATTTTTATGCTATTTTAGTGCATCATTGTGAAAACTATAAAATAACTAGTGTTATTGTGAAATGAATGACATTTAATGAATTTGTATTATAAAATTACATTTTAGTGCATCTGTGTAAATAATATGTTATAGCATTTATTTTTTTAAATAAGTGCATCAGTGTAAACATTATGTAACAAGTGTAGATGATTAGATTATAAGGTATTTAATTTACAACCTATTTTTGTTAGATTAGAGCATCGCGAGATAGATTGATGCGTCCATTGTGTATTATTAGAGCATCGCGTGACATGTTCGACATATGTTTGTTTGATTAACACATCAGTAATTAATGTTGTGATATTGTTAGAATGATTAAAGCATCAGGTTACAAAATTAAGGCATCAGGAGTATATGGTTAGTGCATTAAGTGACAAATTTAGGGCATAAAATGTGTGTGATTAGAGCATGAAATGAAAAAGTAAGGGCATCGAGAGTTTATGATTAGGGTATCTCATGAAACGTTAGCTCTTCAAGTGTGTATGATTTAAGCATCGTGTGATACATTACGGCATCCATTGAGTATGATTAGAGCATTTGTTTGTTTGATTAGTGCATTAGGGTTTCATGAAATAGCATATGTTTGTATGATTATTATATTAGGAATAGTTGTTACAACATCTGTTAGTATGATTAGGGCATCAAATGACTTGTTACGACATCTGTTTGTGTAATAAGTGCATCAAAAATATGTTTAGTGCATCATTGAGTATCATGTTATAAGTTAGGGCATCTGTTTGTATGTTTAGTGTATCGATGAACACATTACGGCATCAATGAGTATGACTAGTGTAGTGCATTGCTAGACATATTAAGGCATTGATAACGCCTAAAATGAACATGTTTTTAGTAGCGTTATTGTTGGTTTTGTGCATGATAATCGGCTATATTTACTCATAACTGTTGCAAAAGTGCAAAAGATGCGTATTGTGTATGTATATGTAGCCATGTATCACGAATGATGAAGAAATGAAGTTTTTATGCACATTTGGAAGATTCCCGAGGAAGGAAGTCGAGCAAGGAAGCTTTTGGACTCAATGATTGGGAAGCACAATGATTTCTAAGTATCTACAGAAAGGAGAGATCAAGTTTTGCCTTGGAAATCATCAGCGAGAGCAAAGAATGAGGCGTATAACAAGAAAGTCAACAAAAGTCAAATCATCAACAATCCAGCGGTCGGTCGAAACCCGTAACCGATCCGGGCAAGGGTGGTCAAACGGCAACCGATCCGGTTGCCAGCGAACGATCCGGTTGCAGAGCCGCATTACACAAAGTTGCATTTATTGTTGCCTTAACTCCTCATAATCATCGGAGGCCGATCATTTCTTGATATTAACTTGTTGGGAACGTTTTTGGCCGTTTAGCAGTTTATTTGGCTATATATCGAACCTAGTCTTAGTTTACTAGGTGTGACACAACAAAAAGTGTATTAGTTTACATCAAAACTAATACCAACCATTTTATTCATCCCAAAAGTTTAGTTCTTACTGTAAAACGTCCAGGAGCAAGGAGGGAACAATTCTCATCCATAGTTTTGGTAATTTGGAGTTATACGGTGAATCTAGGTGATTGGAGGCGCATGGTTGCTACAAGCCACGAAATCTAGTTCTTGTAATCGCAAAAGTTTAGGTATTCTGTTAACTTTGTTATGGATTTCTATTCTCTTGAGTTATTGGAATTACTTTGTTATTTCTTGTGTTTTGTTATTATTATCATGGAGTAGTTTTGGGATATACTTGTGTGTTGGGATGTAGAAAATCATACTAGTGTTCTCATATGTGATGCATGTATATATGATCTTGTTTAAATGAGTTTGTTGGAAAATACTAGTCTTGGTTTGATTTGTTGATAAAACATGTTTTAAGAAAAAGGACCTAAAGGATTTCTTTGTTTTATTCCAAAATTTTAAGTGACAAACTAGTATGGGGATATGGTGATTGACAACCACCATGTTTACTTATTAAAACAAGACTAGAAACATTTTCATCAAGAAAGGGTCGAAAGATTCGTAAGAACAAGTTTAATAAGAACATGTTGCAAACAAATGGATTTTCTAAAGGATAATCATTAGGATAAGGACCAAAAGGATTACCTATATGTTTTTGTTCTTAGAATGATTTTTACAAACATATACCATGGTTGGAGATCATTTGCTTATGATTTGTGCATCACATCAAGAGTTTACACCAAGCCTTCATGAACACTATTTATGATTGACTATAGACTACACACAAGTATATATATTTCTTATCTTGGTTTAAAATTGCGTTTTGCGATCCGATGCGCTCAAGGTCCCCGAGGCCGATGCATGATGCGTGATGCGAATGCGAGCGCAATTTAGACACGATGCGTTTAGTATTTAACAAAATAAAAAATTAAATACTTATACGTAATATATTTTACAAGTACCAAGTAAATGCAATAAACTTATAAATACAACAGTAACATATTCAAATTCGGCCAATAATCCATTTAATAAACCACCTTGTCATAATTATGTAACTCATATGTTGTTTATGTCATAGACTCGGTGTTCTGTTTCAACTTTCAAGTAAATGAAAACATCACAGTCATATCACAACTAAATAAAAACTCCACAATTAAATGTGCATTTGATGTATGCTTTCTTACACTAAAAAAAACCAGTTACCAAAAAGAATTTATGTTTCCAAATGCAATATCAAGTAGATGAAAGTGCACAATGTTTTAGCTAGTACTAGACTACTGGGTAATACAATCATAAGCACTAAAAAAGCATAGAAATGATCCAATATCATATATTGGTAATCATGAGTTTCAGAATCTAAACGTGCATATGTTTTGGTTCTATATTTCATGGCTAGACCCCAATGAAGTTGCATTAACATGATCTAATCAGTTGATAAATTATAAAGAGCACCTCCTGATACATCAAAAAAGGTCCTCATTAAAATAGTTGGGTTATTAAATTTGGTTTTACTTTTATAAATCAACACAAATTCCAAATTGCGCTAATTGAGGCTATTGCTAGCATTACACAAATGCGACAAATAGCAGTCAATTGCGAGTGCAAACTGGGATGGCCTCGCATTAGGTACCATGATGCAAAATTTCATACGCAATGCAATGATGCATGCAATTTGCGCAATGATGCACGCATTTTTAAACCAAGTTTCTTATTATTGAATTTCACTATAAACATCACTTTTAAATTTGAAGAAGCCTTGACAAAGCTTTCTTGTTGCAATCTTTTCAAGAAAACAATTTCGAACACAAAATCCCTTGGGACGATCTCGACTTACCCAACTTTGCTATCGCGAACGAGTATACTTGCTCGTATGTGTTAATAGAATTAGACGGTTAAATCGTGTTTATAAATTTTAAAACTTGCACTACGCTGCAACACATCAAGTTTTTGGCGTCGTTGTGATTTTATTTCAATTTTGATTTTCTGTAAAATTGGTAGTTTTGGAATTGAATTTGGTGAAAAGTAAAAAAGTTTTTGTTAAAAGCTAACCGATCTCGGTGTATTGCTTCAAGAACCGAATCCGGTTAGAGCTACTAATTATTTTTGTACTTTGATTTCATAGTTTAAGTTTATTTAGTGATTTGTGTTATAGTTCCTAGATTAATTCTTGTCATTTTAGATTCTTTATAGATTATATCTTTTGGTTTTAATGTTTTCTTAGATTTTTTATTTTTCTTTATTTTTGTTATTCTTAGTTTATTAATTTTAGATTAATTCATGTTTTAATTCTAATGATTAAGATAATTAAATTTTCAGTTTTTATGGTTTAGTGATCTTTATGAGTAATTTAATGGAGTAGTTAATATAGTTTTAGTTTAATGGCTTAATTATTAAGTAATTAATTATAGGGTAATGAAGAGTCTTAATTAATTAAGAGTTTTAGTACACTTAATAGTTTTAATTTCAATTAATATTCGCGTTTTTTTTTTTTTAATTTCTTTTTGTGATCTAACCGATCGGTTGCAACCCGCAACCGATCCGTTAGATTATTTGGTCAGTGATACCACCAACCGAATCCGGTTGGTGAGCCAACCGATCCCATGGTGCTCCAGGTAAAAATTTTCTAATTTTTAGATTTTGAGTTTTAACTTATGGTTTTAGTTTTGTTAAGTATCTTTACTTGCTTAGTATATGTTTCTATAGTTTATTTTTGTTTTTGCTAACTCTAACGCTAATGATTAGGATTTTTGTTTTTGTTTTGTTTTGTCAAGTTTAGCTAGTTAGTATGGATAGTTTGAGCGAATTTCGAATACCTTCGTAACTTGGATGAAATGTTCAAAGACACAGGAAGTTCATTGGAAAAGATTGGAGGTATCTTAGAAGAAAGTAAGAAAGAATTGGGAATTGATACGGTTAGTATGGAAGAAACGGGTGAAAACAAAGTTCAACTTCCTAAGAGGGAAGAGTTGTGGTGTTCACATAAGCACCTTTAATCCAGTATGATTCACCACTAATGAGGTTCGGTACGCCTTGTAGTGTAGAAGGAGTAAGTGCTTGGGACGGCTTAACTTAATATGGCTTATGGAGAAAACTACATTGTGGAGAAGGTCTTGACGAAATTGGTCATGTACGCTTGGATTACGAGGCATACGGAAGAAGGATGGTTAAAAATCTTAAGGTTAACATTCATGGTCACATTTTTGAAACATATTTTGTTGTCTTAGAAGAATGTGGAATGGATGAACCCAATTTTTCGTATGTTTTATCGACTTTCTGTGACCATAACGTAATTCGTGCCAAGTTGATTTTGCTTTGGGGGAAATAAGGATTAATATCACCGATTTGGAAGAAGGAAAAGGAGTGAACGAGATGCTAGTGGAATTGTGCCAATACGGAAGAGAAGATGTGGAAGTAGTTAAGATGGGGAAGGCAAATAGGAAGACAACTTCATCCAACAAACTAACCCCAACCACATCCACCAACAAAAATGATTACACACCTTCATCACCTACTTTCAAACCTTTAACCGAATTTAACAAAAGAAGCTATTTTGGAAAACCTTGAACAAAAGTTTCTTGAGCTAAATGAGAAGAAGCCGGTGATTGAGGTACTACAAGATTACGCTCTCACCGAAGAAATTAGATGCGGTGATGCTAGCAAGGGCTAGATTGGAAGATAAGAATCTATCGAGGAGGAGATAGATAGAATTTTGTTTAGAGGTATGCCACGGAAGGAGAAAGATCCCGGGAATTTTGTTTTGCCAATTAAAGTAAATGGGACTACACCAGTTTATGCCTTAGCCGATAATGTGGTCAAGTGTTAATTTTATGCCCTATCCATTGTTTAAGACGTTGGGTCTTAGTAATCCGCAACCAAATCATTCAAAGCTTACCATGGCGGATAATTCTCAAGCGAAATCAATGGGAGAGGTGAAGAACGTGAGAGTTCAAATTGGTTATCAACCGTACTTGGCTGATTTTCTTGTCCTAGACATTCCGGTTGACAAGAGTTTACCACTTTTATTAGGAAGACCATTCCTACGAAAATGTGGTGCAATTATAGACATGGGAAGAGGCACGATGACTATTGATGATGGGATTTCAAAGCAAACATATTATCCCAAACCAAGGGGACCAATTTTGGAATTTATGGAGGAGTTAGAATTGATGGAAGCGGACGAGGACTTGACTTGTTTCGAAGTAGGACGTGATATCCAAGGAAACCCGATGTATGGACCATTAGCTCCACCTTATTTTGATATAGAGGATGAGATGGAACGTGCATTAGCGGTGGAAGCATTTTATAACCCATTCAAAAACATCATAGTCTACAAGAAGTTGACCGATTTCTTAGGTTCTTTACCGGTGCAACTCAAGAATTTGGAATGAAGACCCGAGGGGTCGGGCATTTACAAGAGACAAAATGGAGATGGAGAATGGCACGTCAAATTCGATATACTATGTCCGAATGGAAGAAGATTCATAAGGAAGTTCAAAACTTATGAAACATACCGTGAGTTGACCGGGAAATTTCTAAGTGAGGACATCCTAAGACAAGAGTATTTCGAGGAATTCTAAGGAGAAGACAAGGCACCATAATAAACAAGCAATTGTTTGCTTGAATCTCATGAACTATTTCTTTTTAATTTTATGCATTTAGGATCTCTTGTTTTTCAGTTTCACTTTTATTTTTATGTTGAGGTTATTTGGTTAATGCATTATGATTATGAGTTTTAGTTGAGTTTTGGTTTTAGTTTATAAGTATGATGATTTGAGTTTTGAGATTGGATGATTGTTGAAAATTCCAAATGGTGGATGAATGTTGTGCATCTTAACAGATTTTGAGTAAAAAATTGTTGCTTGGAAGGTAAATGCCTAAGTAACGTGAAAAAAATGCAAAATTTGGCAAAATGCAAACCGAAACGGTTGTGTCCATGACTGAACCAGTTTCATACAAGTATATATACCAAAAATTTACTTTTCCAGAAAAACACACACACACACTAATTCTCCAGCTGGGTTTTGCAAAATTCGTCCAAGAAAAGCTAGTTGAAGATTGTTTGAGTTGTAGGAAATCATCATGGCACCCAAACAAGTAAGCATCTACATTCAATTAACTCAATTAAGGTTTAATTAGAGCATTTGATTCGAATTGCATATTAGGTCACTAATTTGGGGGTTTTTTTATATAATTCGAATTAAGTTGTAATATTTTTGGATTAAGTGGGTAATTGATATAGGAATGCATTGCAAAAAGAATTGTAGTGATTGATTTAACATGGAATGAGTATTAGATGATTGAATTTTCGGATTTAATTAGGTTATGCCAGTGAATCAAGTTAAGTTGCAATTGGTGATTCCTAGTTGTAGATGATGAGTTTTTGTGAGTAATAGATGCCACATTGTTGATTAGAACTAGTGATTGAAGAGTATAGGTCTTATTTGTTGAAGTTCTAAGATGATGAATGTGTGATGATTTGAGGTTTGGAAAGCGAATTTAGAGTAATTCAAGGATGTAGAAATCATTGAGGATGTTAGAATGCAGTTTAGGAGTGGATTGGACTTAGAAATTCGAGTGGGTAATGGATTAGAAGGCAAAAGCCTTATGCAGATTGCATAACCGATCCGGTTGCGCAACGCAACCGACCGGTTGGATTGGGTCAAAGGGAGTAACCGATTCGGCTTCTCTGCAACCGAATCCAGTTTCAGGTTCTGTGTTGGATATTTTTGAAATTTTGAAGTGGGCCCTAAAGGGTTCCATGGACCTTACCGTTTGTTCTAACACTCTTATATTGTCTTATATTTATGATTTCTACAGAGAATTGTTGTAGGTAGCTCAAGCTCGGGACCGGTTCCAATTAACCCGATTGTTACAAAGTTTTGCCAAAGGAACGAGAGGAAGAAAGTCAAGTATAGCTTGAAGACGGAAGCAAACGCCAACTTAAAGTTCAAAGATCTCACCGACAGGGAGAAGCATGCTTTCCGGGAACGGTTATCAAAATTGCAAAATAGGGCATGTTTGGTTCCGAGAGTGATTGATTGGGATTTGTTTGCGGAGTATGAATGTGAAGAGGAGTTGAGAAGAATGATGCGGACATCTTATGTGTATCCAGCGGATGGGGATTCGTTCGATGATTTGTCATGGGAAAGAGCATTTAGCATCAATGAAGAGGTCTATCGAGAGTGGTGTATGGAGTTCTTTTCAACCATGTATTTTGAGAGAAAGGTGAATGTTAGGAGCTTGATGGAGGAAGTTTGTGTTTGGTTTAGGATTTGTGGACGGGATCATGACTACACTTTTCCGGATTTCGCTGTGGCTCTTGGCTTGTATGAACCACATGAGGTTAAGCATCGATTATTTGAAGCTCACTTTTCGAGGCTTCGGAGGTTTGAAAAATACTTTTCTAGTGTACCCACCTATTGGAATCTAGTGGGAGATCCTTCTTGCACTAGGAGGAATGCCGCACCATCGAACTGCTAATGAGGATACTTCACAAATTGATAGTGACTGGACCATTTAATAGGTATGGAAGCAGGGACAAATGTCGAAAACCGGACCTATGGGTTATGATGTTAATGGAAGAAACTAAGCGATCGGTAATGCGGGTTTGGCAGATAGCCGAGTATTTGTCTAGGAGGGCCCCGGGAGTCAAAAGCAATAGCAACATTTGTGGAGGACATTTCGTGACAAGGTTGGCAAAGAATCTTGGGTATTATGATGATAGTGAGTTGGCCCCAAAGTTTAGTGAGATGTGGAGTGCAAATGGTTTTGGAAATGCTTTGAATAGGAAATTGAAAACCTTGGGGTTATGGATTGAACCACAACAACAACAACAACAACCACCACAACAACAGGGAAATATACCAATGGGGAACGTGCAAGCGGGTACGTCCAGCAGTTTTGATTCAGGTTGGGGAGAGTGGAACCAACATTTAGATAAGATTCAGTGTAGGGATGTATGGAGAGACTCGATGATGTTGAGAAACAACTACATCAATGATTATTCAATGCCTATCTTTCAACACATGGCTCGAGAAGCCAATTACAAGTTACCACCCTACAATCCACCTAATGTTCCACCATATCCTTTCCCCTACACTTTATCCTCGACCCTATCCATATCCATATCCCGGATACGCACCATTTACGATCCAAAGGTTCCCGCATATGGTCGACACCCGAGGTTGGTGGAGCAAGCTATGATGTTGGAGGATCGTCATCGGAGTGGAGGAAAGAAGAATAAGAGGAGAGTTCGTTCGGAGATTGTGGACGAAAACTATGTAACCGAGAGTGATGATGATGATGAGTATGGACGATGAAGAAGGTGACGACATGAGCGAGAGGACGCGAGTGATCGTGGATCATTCATGATTTGTGGTTTCAAAGACAATGGTTATGATGTGTTTAACAATATTATTTCTATCTCTTTAACTATTTCTTTAGGATGATTATCATACTTGGTTTTATTTTGTTTTAGTAGCAGTGGATTGTTTTGTTTTGTTTGTGTATTGTGTATTGCGTTTTGTTTGCGTGGATGGATGTCGGAAGCTTATTGATGGTCAAATATTTGGAGTTGGATAACTCACATGCCTTCTATGACCCAATATGTATTGCATATTCTCGTCTCCGTGGTATCTTTAACTATTTCTTTTTCCCATTTTCTTTACTTTGAAGTTCATTTTATTACATTGAGGACAATGCAAAACTTAAGTATGGGGGAGGGAAGAAAATAGGAAAAATGATACGCATTTTTATTTTTTTAGATAACTTTTGGATGCAAGTAATTAGAATGAATTCGCCCTTGATGGTCTAGTTGTTTTCACACATTATTGATATATATATATATAAAACAACTTGGGTATTTCAAAGGTAAAATAAGGTTTTTGAAAAATTTTGGATTTGAACCAAATTACGGAAGTAATTCATTTTGGATTCGATAGCATTTTCTAGCGCGCATTATAGCCTTTTTCCACTTAATTGTGAGGTTTCTTTTTGTATAAAACACATCTTTTGTTTTATATTTGCTATGAGTGTGCCGGTGATAATGTCGATTCTAGAACTTGTACTAGTTATGCATTACGGTTAAAATCACTCTCAAGTGATAAAAATATGTTCAAATGATAAGAGGCATCGTAGGATTTAGCCCAAATGGCCTTCCATTTTACATCTAATGTTACATTAGCTAACCACATTGGTTAGTTAACCACCCTTATATGGACCCATTTGTGAGTGCTCATCTTCAGCACTAGATACCCTTAGTTACACCCTTTGAGCCAATCATTTCATTTGTTAAATCCAGAAAAATACAAAAAGATTTTACACTTTAAACTTTAGCCAACCCTTGTCATGTCTATTGGTTTGTTGTTAGTTGTTTGGAATGTTGGATTGTTTTTGATGATTATGAAGAAGCTACACTTTGTTTATAGTGTGTACCATTCTCCAACAAAGATGAAGGAGACGTCTTTCTCAATTGTTTTTTTTTTGTGGTGTATGCTTACACTAAGTGTGGGGGAACTTTGTTAAAAAAAATGGTTATAGCCAATGAGCTATATGAAGGATATTGATTAGCCAATGAGCTAAATTGAGTTATACATATTTGCGGAGATCGATATTGGAAGAGGAGAAATAATCATTTACGGGATTGTGGTTTGTATGATGGCTAGCAACATGGAGGTTTAGACTTGACTTTATTTTCTTTTAACACCAATTTCATAAATCATCTCATGCCTTATCCATACCTTTTATAAACCCATATCCTTAACGATATAACCCGAATAAAAGACCTCTTTGATGAATTTATTTTCTTTGTTTTGATACTTGTACAAGCTTATGGTAAAAAGCATTGATCATGACTAGGCATTGAGTGATTTACATATACCCACCAATATATGAGTGTTGAGTGAATTCTTAAAATCATTCGTGAGGTGTTCTAGTTATGTTATCTAAAGTGTTTGGTTCATTTTTAAAAGTTTTTCACATATTAAAAGCAACCCAATGATTATCTCTTTTGGGATGATTGTTACATTTTTTTGGAACCACGGTGTCAAGACCATTGAAATCAATCTTTGAAAATGTTAGACCTACTCGAGGGCGAGTAGAACTTAAGTGTGGGGGAATTTGATAACGCATAACACACCAGGCATCAGTGTGTATGTTTAGTGCACCCATTTGTATTTTTAGTGCATACCTTGGGCATATGTTTGTATGTTTAGTGCATCGCTAAAACATATTATAGCATCAGGTGAGTATGATTGGAGTATGATTAGTGCATCATCATACATATAAGGCATCTATGTATGTTTAGTGTATCAGTTTGGATGTTTAGTGCATCGTTGGTCATAGTAGGGCATCCATTTTTATGTTTAATGCATCGTTGGAAATACTTGGGGCATCTGTTTGTATGTTTAGTGTATCCGTTTGCATGTTTATTGCATCGTTGGTTATAGTAAGGCATCTATTTGTATATTTAGTGCATCCTTGGAAATACTTGGGCATCTGTTTGAATGTTTATAGCATACACGTATACAACCTCATGGTCTTACTGACAGTGATTTCCCATAAAATTTTTGGTTTAATTTAGTTAGACGGTAGCCTATTTTCAAGTCATTTACTGAACTTCATGTCTTTGGGTTTGGGCTGCACGTTCTCAGTGGTTCATCTTTGATTGGTTGCTTTCTCCTTTTGTTGTTTGGAAATTTCAATGAACATTTGCATGTTTAAGGAGTTTTCAGTTTCATGTGTTTCGGATCTAAAGGACCCATTTTCATCACTTGTACTAATTACTTGTTTTGACCCGTGACCCGTTCCCCGTTTCTGCCACGGATTTAAAATGGATATACATTATATAATATGCGTACTCTAATTTGATCTGTTTTGCAAGAACATTGTGTTAAGAAGAACGACCTTGTTGAAGTATTAGCAATGCTTGGTGTGTTTGGAATGCTCTTTAGTGTGATTCAAATGTATCCTTTTCTAAATAATAGTTTTTAGTCTAAATTACTATCTATATATCCATTTCCATAACAAAGAAGAGTAATGAGAGGTGTCCATCAGCCCATAAGCCTGCAAAATTGTCTTAGAAGGTGTTTGGATTAGCTTGTTTTGTTGTGTCACAAGCTTATTTAAACTTGAAAAAACTATGAGCTCAAGTTGATAAGTTCATAAGGTACTTTAAATTGACCTTATTGGTTTTTTTTAAATTTCGAGTCATCCATAAGCCTGCAAAATAAGCTAATCCAAACACCGCCTTAGTAGTTCTAGTTTTAGGAAATAGGAAGTAAATATAGTTTGACATGGTGATTATCTGATATAGAATCAGATAATCGGTTTTAACAAGACTGGTTGTAGTTGATAGTGTTTGGACTTGCTTTCGAATATGTGATAATCAGACATTGCAGCTACCCGTGAACTTATTTTTTGACCCTCAAAAACAGATAATCAGAATCAGTAATAGTCGACACAAACACCATAAACTGATTATCTGCTGCTGCAGTGAGTTTGGTATAGTATTTTTAGTCTTATTAAATAAATATGATTTCTAACGGGGTGTTTGGCATGGTGATTATCTGATATAGAATCAGATAATTGGTTTTAACAAGACTAATATATAGGTTGAAATTTCTGATTATCTTTAGCAATTCTGTTAACTCCGCCGATCGACGCACCACACAAGTTAATTTGTGTTGGTGCATTGAGCCATTAATTATGCTTTTGCAACCTCTTTATTACCTTCTTATGTTGAGGGTGAATCTCAAAAACAGATTTAGGTAGGTTGTTGGTCATCCTATACCTTTTTATGCTGGAAAGTGAACTTTTTTTTTGATTCTTATGTTTGAAATGAATGACATGATTCTGTTTTTGGTTCAATGCAAATTAAATTTCACATGATTGCTTTAGGTTGAAGCAACAAATGGATTCTGTCTGAGGTCATGTATCTATGATTTTCTTAATTTCATTTTGTTTTGGTTGGTGTCACCTAGTTAGTGGAGCTTGTTGCAGGTTGCATTTTCGAAATCTCGAGTAGTTTTTTAAAACGGCTAATGGTAGTTAAAATAAGGAATATCAAAGCGTTGATGTAGAAAATTTTTCTTGGGATATGACCGGGCTCTAACTTTTGCATCTCAATCACATCAAGGTACTTTTCTTATGCTAGCTTAATTAGTGCATCAATGAGTATAATTAGTGCATCATTTGAAATATTAAGACATCAACATGTATGTTTAGTGCATCCAAAATTGTTCTTGGCTAATGGTAGTAAAGTATAATTACTTGTAAGATTCTAGAAATTGTCTTCTTATTAGATTTTTGAGAAGCCAGTTGTCTAATTGAGTGGTAGTTGGTACTTACTACCCTATTGTTGAGTTTTGCAAGTATTTTTACAAATTGTACATTTTTTTCTGGAGATGTGATTCCTTTTGTATTTTACAGGTGCGATCCCTGAGATTCAGACCATTAAACGAGCAAGGCGAGTAACTTTTGCAGACGTTTCTCCAACTGCCAACGAGCAGGTCCTTTCGAGTCCTATCTATATAGGTGTTCTACATGTTCGGGCTATTTGACTTGTGCATTCTTTACTATATACAGTGGTTCTTACATTTGTTTATAGTAGGACTATTACCGCATTGCTATACTTTGTTTTATACAATGGTTCTACGAGTTTGAAAGCTCGTCATCAGGTGATGAACCTCTCAGATTTTTCGTGTTTGGTTGCATTGAATCATGGAGTAAAAATAACCATAGTTTCAGCTGGGGGGCGACATACGTTGTATTATCAGGTAAGTCGCTAACAATTTTGATGAGTAAATCTGTCATTTTTCTTATTTTTATTTTCAATTACATTCACGATTTGAAACACGTTTTTTGTTTTTTGTATTTACATTTGTTTTGTTTTGTTTTTTTTTTTTTGTTGCCATTTTTTAGGAACGTTGCCAATAACAAATTTACTGGTTGGATTACTAGTCGACAAAACAATATATTGGACCTATTATATTTTAAAGAGAGTATGCAATAATCGCAAAAATGAGGCTGCGTTTTATTCCTATCATGTTTGTGTAGAAAATACCACACACCTTGGTAAATAATATGTTCCTAGTCAAGTCACAGAAAATCACAGCGACTCAAAACCACCAAAACAACATATAATTGTTGAACCAGTGGCGCCTAACGAACTAGATGCACCCGTCAAAAGACAAGGTGATAGTGTCTCTATGTCAAATGTGGAAAATCAAGGTGCTCTTTTATTTGTTTAGTAATTTAAAAGCTGGTGAATTTTAAGGTACACTCAGTTTTCGTGGTTACATCCAAAAGATCGACGCTTGACGAATGCAAACCGCTTGTCGGGATCATATTGTTTTTCTCAGTTGCTCATTCAGTCTCTAATCTGCAGAAAATATATGAATCACTAAGAGTGTCACAACTTCAATAACTCGACATCTATTCAAGAGATGTTTAAAGACAGTTGTATTTTGTAATATGACCTTTTTCGAGTTAATAATAATCTAAGTTTTATGGATGCTTTTGTATTATGGATGAAAATTTATATGCATGTAAGTTGAGTTCCTAGAAGACGTATAAATTTTAACAAGCTGCATAAATTTAATATCAAATATTGTCAAATATAGATTGTTCGGTGTATTATTTTGATGGTGGCACATATGAAGTAGATTAGAATGGACTAGAACATAAAATTTGAATCATTTTTACCGAAAATGAAACAATATAGTACAGTTTCGTTTATGATTTAAAACTAGTTTGACCCCATATCATACTTGAACCAAACTCGGTGTTATTTTCTAGCGTAATACATATAATTCCTAAACCATGTCATTTTATTTCAAAATGATATAACACCAAGTTTTGAACGACGAAGACCAAAAGTAAACCATAATGGGACAATAGCAGGACCCAAACGAAAATCTTCATATCATCAACCGAGAGTTGGACCGCACCTACTAATTCGGATCCGATCTCTTCTCAGTTAGGCTTTCCAATTTCAATAGTTTGGACCAAAATTTCCACAATCATTTACACTAAAGTTTGGATAGTCAAATTTCTAACAACATGTTCATAAACGATTAAATTCGTGACGTTGTAATGATATTGACAAGCTTATGTAAATAACTTGAACACAAGCAATGCAAGCAACTTTTATTTAGATTGCAAATCCAACATAACACCTGATAAAAGTTGTACAAAAGCTAGGTTGCAAGCAAAATATCATGAGCAAACAAGTGATTACATTTTTTCCCTTTTAACTGATATAAGCAATTGTTTGTAACAGTTATAAGCAGAAGCAATTAAGACTGCAACACCTATATGAGCAAGAGCTCCATACACATCTTCACTCTCCCATGTCTCAAGCCATGTTGGCATAGTATAAATCTTATGTGGTGTCGGAGTTGATGTATTACCATCATTTATTGATAAAGGATTCTTGTTCCCCTCGCCTTTCTCAGCCATACTCTTTGTATCAAGATTCAAATTTGCAACATTTTCAGATGGTGGGTTAGAGCTACAACAACAAGTAAATGATGAAAAATAGGTGCATCGTAGTATAAATTTAATGCATCACATATATAAAATATCATTTAAGCATTTTATGAAACATAGAAAAGCCCGTTCCACTAAAAAAATGACCAAAACAAATAGATAAACAATTGATGCATCACAGTGTAAAAATCAGTACATCATAGTTATGAAATTTCATTTAGGCATTTTATCAAACACCTTGTAATATAACTCTTCAATTGACAACAAATTTCAAATATCAAACAAATCCAAACGAACTAACAAATAACATACATATTCAAACAGGAAAAATAGAACAAAATACTAAAAATATAGCAATAAAAACTTCAATTGCCACCAAATATCAAAAAACAAAACCATAACTTATACGATAAAAGATAAAACTCACTTGGATTCAATATAATAACGAAGATTTTACAGCATCACAGTACATCAACATTTTATTAAATCCTTCAACATGTAAATGATGAAAAATTGGTGCATCATAGTTTGAAATTAAGGAAACAAAATTATAAAATATGATTTAGACATTTTATTAAACACATTGTGTGCAGTTTTGGTAAACACATTTTCCAAGCTTTTTTTTAATCAAATTTGTTTAAAATTACTAATCAATATAGTCAATCATATCACAAAAGACTCGTAAATCGATACATCAAACATGAGTAGCGAAGAAGATTAAAAAAAAACATGACCCTAACTCATACTGAACAATAATCGGTACAGATTAACAATAACAAGCATGTATTTAAGCTTTATATTTGATTTTATATAGCACAATGAACAAAATTAAAATCAAACTAAGATATAAAACTTACTTTTATCTCTGATTTGAACAATTATGATGTGAGAATTGAGTACACATGATAATAATTTGTGTTCATTGTGTTGATTGGTTGGAGACAAAATCAAAGATAGAAAGGGGAAAAACAATGGAGCATAGTTTCAGAGAAAAAAGAAAGACGACAAATGAAAAGAAATAGACATTTTATATGGTGAGAATGAAATGGTTTGGAAGTTACAAAAATAACCCCTGTAAAAAGAAAGAAATGACAAACCTACCTTGTAGTTGGGCGGGAAAAAAAGGAGGGGAAAGGAGGGAGATCCAATGGTTGAGATCACTTCTCCCACTTTTCTCTTGAGATCAACTTTTTAAATGATCCAATCTCTCTCTCTCTCTCTCTCTCTCTATATATATATATATATATATATATATATATATTTAGTATTTTAATATTCAAACAAAATTTAAAAATAATTAATATTATATCATTTATACATTTTCTTTTTCATATTTTTTTTCTAAAACTTACATCAAATCTAAACCCAAATCCTAATCCAAATCCAAATGATAATCATAAACCCATCTACAAATCAAACAGGCCCTTATATATACTATTAAAAAAGAGTTTTGGCTGACATCATTTATTTGTACTATTTCATAGGTGTCATTCAATTAGGGTGCCTGGTTTGAGATTGCTCATGTCATAATTCAATTCACAATTCTTTTTAAAAAAGAAAATATGTGGTAGTATTTCTTTGTCATATACATATGTACGTATTTGTTGAGGGCCCTCAAATTTTACAGCATTGCAGTCACTTTTTCTCTTTTTTTGGTTTCTCTTCATTCAAGAATTCAAATTCAAAATCACATTTATTGATTCTTTGTCCGTCATTTTGATATTATCTTTTAAGCAGGTACTTATTCTCCAAATTGTATATTTTTACTTCCATGGACCTTCGAAGCAAGTACCTTTAGCAACATCAACAACCCTAATCTACGTATGGTGAAAATGTAAGATTTCTACTATTATAAAAGCCAAATCTCACTTTGTATATGAATATATATGTTTTAATCCCAGTGAGTAAAGTGTAGATAGATTATTTTTTTTGTCTAAGTTTTATTTTTAATTGTTTCAGGTTTCACGTATTTCTCTTTTATGCAAGCCAAGTGTTTGTGGAAACACCTGAGTGAAGTATTGAAAATTATTATAGTTTAGTGACTCGAGTAAGCTATTTTTTAACTAGATAACGTGTTCATTCATTCAAGTATTATCTAATTACTGGTGTGTTTCTTTGAGATTTTTTTTACCAGTTTGTTTTTGGTAAGCTTTTTATTCCAATTATACGTCTTTGCTTAAAACTCAGTTGATACCCATATTTCTTATTGAAAGGCTCAGTTGATATCTTTCTAATATAACATTTTATTTGAAATTTGTTGGAAATCATGTTCCATGCTATCTATTATGGGTGGCCTAAAATATGAAATCCATTTTATTTAACCAAACACAATTTTCATTTAAGATCCATTTTTGTGATAGTGGGTTGGCTGTACAATTTGAAAATCCATATGAATCCCTTTTTAAGATACTTTTAAGTTCCATTTACAATTTGAATTATTCTACTAAGTTGATATTCATTACGAGTAAGGAAAACTATTTTTGACTAAGGAAAACTATTTTTGTGATTGGTATACATATTTATCTAATCTACTCTATTATAATATTGGCAAACTATATTCTCTTTACATTTTTTTCCCGTTAAACTTAGGTTTGTAGTTATTACTGCCCGTGTTAAACACGGGTTATGAGCTAGTAATATTTTAAAAGTGAGTATTACTTTTCTTACTGTTAGTTAATAAAGGCTATAGGCTCAACCCCTTATTAGTTTAGGCTCATTTAACTTAAAGCTTGTTTTTGTTTGTTTTTATTGGTAAAGGATTCAATAAAAAACAATTATTTTTAAAAAGTGTAGAAAGCCACTCCTAAGAGCCTTCGGTATGTTAACATGCTTCTTGCGTTATTCCTACGTGTCCATGTCTTAACGTGCGTTAATCACTAAGTTATGATACCGAGCACAAGTTTTGAGTTAGGGCGTTGCCCTCAACGTTACCACCATAACTTGGTGTTACAAGCTTCATGGATAAAAAAAAATTACACTTTTTGTCCCTTAAACGGCTAGTTTTCAAACGGTAAAAAAAAATTACAACATTAACCCCTCAACGTATAGAAACGGCTAAGAGGTTAAAAAAAAAACTTTTCAAAATTCTTTTTTAACACCATAAATACCAACTAATACACACCTTTATTCTCACACTTTCACAACTCAAAATCCTATACATAAACTTCTAATTGCAAAAAAAAAAAAATGTTGGGTTTCAATAACAACGAGAGTTTCTTGAACCTATTGGGTTTCAATAACCCAAACGTGGGGTCTTCAAACCCGAACGCGGGTTCTTCTTCATCACAAAACCCTTTGTGTAACCCTCTCGGCTTGCCGGAGGATGAACTTTTCCGACAACAGCAAGCATTTCTATATTGGCAACGAAACCAACAAATGCTAAATACCAATTTCCAAAATCTACAATTCGGCCAACCAACTCAACCGCCCTCTCAATCTTCACATACACACATCGATACAAATGATGTATACGAAGCACCTACGTCTCCACAAAAACACACACCCATAAGTCGTGGTAAACGTAAGGCAAAAAAAACCAAAGCAACCGAACAACTTTCTGATGATGACATGTAGAGTGTTACGTTGCCGTTACCGAGGATCCAAAAGTTGGTCATGCACAATCGGGCGACACGTTTTGGAAACGGGTTAAGAACGAGTTCAATAAAAACAACTTTCAAAAACGCAACAAGGATATGCTAACAAGCAAGTGGAAAACGTTGAACCGTGATTGCCAAAAGTTCAACGCAATCTTCAAACGGGAACAACGTTTGGAAAAAAGTGGGGAAAATGAGTTGGATAACATGAGACGGGCTAGAGAAACATACCGCAACGAGCATAAAGGAGCGCCATTTCTTCATGAGGAAGCATGGGACGTTTTGCAAAAGCATAAAAAATGGGACGCGTCCGAGGCGGTTGATTTAACCGGAGATGTCCCACGGCAAACAAACGAGGCGTTATTCGGTCATGATACTCAACCACGTCCGATGGGCAAAAAATGTGCTTATAAGAAAGCCAAATCCGAGACAACCACGAGTACCGGGGGGACGGCTACCGGGGGAACGAGCTCGTCAAGCCAATTCTCGGACGTTATGACATCCGAGTATCGTGCGGCTAAAGTAAAAGATCAAACGATACAAAAGTTGGAAGAGATGAAATTTCTGATGATTGACATTGCCGGCAAGGATCCAAACGTTGCGTTTTGGATCGACAAGGAAAAAGACAAAATCATCAAAAAATATAATTTGCAACCTCGACAGTAGATGTAATTGTTTTTCGTAATTTCCATGTTTTAGTTTTATTTATGTCATGTTTTTATCATTTCGTATTTTTTTTTGTTCATTGTATTTTTTTTTTAAATCTGTATTGTAACGTTTAAGTTTTAATGTTATGTTATTTATTAAATGAAGTATTAGTTTTAGTTTAGGGGTTGAATTTGTAAATTTTATTTTTAAAGAAAAGTGGAGCCCAAAATGTTGAGTTATGATAAAGGGTGTTTTTTGTGAGTTAAGGTTAAAATGTTAAAGCTGATGTGGCGCTGAGTTGTGAGATAACTTGATTTATGACACCAAGGGCTCTAAGGTGACACGTGTCCACAACCTCAAATAACAATTAAAAAAAAATCCCGTCAGAGGTATATTGGTCATTTTTCACGTTTTTTACCTCACCTTCAAAATTCAAACGCGCATAACTTTTAAACGACAAAATTTTAGAAAAAATTGATTTTACCAAAATTTCTTGAATTTAATCCTCTTTAATTTAGTATAAATCTTATTAAATATTTCAAACTTTTTTTTACATATTTATTAGGTCTTGATTTTTTTGATGTTTTTGTCATTTTCGACATTACTTTTTACTTTCAAATTTGTCAAATCATGAAATACTTAAAGCACGAAAGTTGTAGACTTTGGTTCACTCTTAACCCAGATGTTTGAATCACTCGAATCTGATATGATATGAGTGAGATATCGCACGTTAAAGATGGCGTTTTAGTCATATTTGTTGCACCCAAAGTGTTTGACGAAATGTCTAGCTTGGATTTTTAGTGTTAAAATTGCGTTAAATACTCTAATCTTTGTACCACAACACATCATTAATCATTTTATTAATGTAAGATTCAAAAAGTTATATTTTTTAGTCTTTAATATTTATAAAAAAAAAACGTTTTGTTCATCATTTATCTTTGTTCATCAGTTGATTTCAACAGTTAGTATTGTTCATCAGTTAGTGTTGTTTATCAGTTAATCTTGTTCAAGACTGATGAACTAATGAACAAGACATATTAAATGATTAACTGTTGTTCATCAGTCAATTTTGTTCACTAGAATATAATTTTCTTTATTAACTTTCTATCACATATTACTTTTGTTTATGAGCTTTACCCGTTTTACTTTTGTTCATTAAAAACGAAGTTTTGTTCATGAGAGATTTACTTTTTTTTCAAGACTTATGGCATTAACAAGATTTTACCATCACAAAAATTTAATTTTATTGATAAATGTGTTGGTCATCAATATAAAAGTGTTGTTCATCAATAAAAAGAGTTGTTCATTTATTTATCAATAAAATGTGTTGTTCATCAATAAAAAGTGTTATTCATCAATAAAAATAGTTGTTCATCAGTTTATCACAATGTTCATCCGTTCTCTTTATTATTCGTTCATCAGTTATATCACAATGTTCATCAGTTGTGGTCATAATTGTTCATTAGTTTATCAGTTGGTTGTTGTACATCAGTTAGTCTGTTCATCACAATGTTCATCAGTTTCCTAAAGAAAATTATAATGTTCAATAAGTTTATCAGTTTTTCAAAAAAAAAAAAAAACATAATGTTCATCAGTTGTTTAAAAAAATCACAATGTTCATCAGTTATGGTCACATTGTTCATTAGTTCATCAGTTGTTTGTTTGTTCATCATTTAGTATTTATTCATTAGTTAAAGAAAGCTAAAAGTAACAAAATAGCAAAAGATGTATTCTAATACACTAATTAGTGCATTTAAATGTACTTTTATAAGATAAATATCTTTTATGCATTTTATCAAACACGTTGTATGCACTAAATCACATACCCTGCCTGACGGGATTGGGCTTGTTGTTGTGTGCACTAAATATGACTAAGATGGCATCTTTAACGTGCGATATCTCATGCATATCATATCGGATTTGAGTGATTCAAATTTCTGGGTAAAGAATGGCCAAAAAGCTACAACTTTCGAGTTTTAAGTTTTGCATAATTCGGCTTTTAAACTTGACAAAATTAGAACCGAAAATGCAAAAAATTTCAAGAAAATCAACACTCATTTAAAAAGCTAAAAAAAAAGTTGCAATTCACATATCAAAATGTATTCCAAATTAAAGAGAATTATATTTTAAAAATTATGGTGAAATTGGTTTTTTTGTTAAAGTTTGTCGTTTAAAATTTATTTACGTTTGAAGTTTAGGGTGGAATTTAAAAAAATGTCAAATGACCAAAACACCCTCTAACCAAAAATACTAAAGAAAGGAAGAATCGGGTGGGGGACATGTGGTACTAGGTGATTGACTTTGCAAACTTTTTAATTTCTTCCACTTTCGAGTGGATAGCAACTCTGTTTTTATTTAATTTCTATATCTATGTAAATAATTCGGTTAAATCTGATTGAATATTTATTAAGCGCCCGTTTGGTTTGTAGATGGGTTTGGATACGAATTAGGCTTTGGATTTGGATATGGATTGAGATCCGAATTGGATTTAGATTTGATATAAGAGAGAGCATATATATTATAAAATAATTATATAATTCCACAAAAAGGTGTAGATTTGCGGGAACACCCTAACCCCGGGTGCCTTTTGGCACCAGCCATTGTTCACCCCACAAGGAATAGCTCCGGCAACTCTCCTGGCCTAGTGGGGCACCAACTGGAGTGAGCACGAGCCAAGACTCGGACCCCTGAGCTCTTATTCCACAAAGTCTCTCCAGTGTGCCCATAGGTTTTGCGGAGGTGGCTACCTATATGAAGCAAATGCCAAGGATGTGACTTGAACCTGGGTTAATTGACTCAAGTACAAGTGCTCCAACCATTAGACTAATGCTCCATTGGTAAAAAAATAATTATATAATTAAAGTGAGAAAAAAACAAATACATAAAAGTAAAATTTAATTTTGATGAGAGAGAAATTTATAAAATATTGATTCAAAACAGTAAAACCCACCAAGCTTGACTTGAATTATTCAACCGGCATTCTAACAACTTTTGAAACCCTAGCCCATACCAAAAATAAAATCAATCAATTATTAATTGTCAAATCAAGTCAATATACCAAACAAGCCCTAACATTTTTCTTCTAAATATGAGAAAAACAATTTAGACAACAAAATAGTGAGTGTCAAATTAAATATATTTTTATACAATTATCGAAAAGTTTTACTATTAGTTTTAAAGGTTGATTCACATCGGAAAAGGAATAAAAGTCTGAGTTATTTGTCAATATAAACATTTTTTTTAAAAAGGCAACAAATATATTAAGATCCCATAAAAAGGGGAAAAAATATAAAACAAGGCATCCCCTCTTAATTAAAAGAAAAAGGGACTCAAAGGGAAAAAAATTACAATCCAAAAATCAGCCTAACTAATACATAGAACAAACAATACAAACTAAATTGCATATAACAAGTTGTGACCATAACACACTGAAACAATTTCAACTGGTGCAAAAGAGTAACTAAGCCCACACAAGGAAATTAAATCCCCCATGCACCGGGTCGACACAATCACACAAACAACCAAAACAAGAAATAATCACAAATTGATGCAACTTACACTTGATATGCCAAAATAGCAGACACTTGAAACATTGCAGACCACACTGTGCCAAACAGCCAGATAGCACAAAATTCATTGGACCTGCACTTAACCTCGAACATAAGCAGACTCTATTGCTGTCACACAATTTAACTGGTAAAACTGAATTTGCAGTAGCACCTAAAACGCGACCAGAAGCATAAACCTATATAACTGGAGCCAATCATATAACACTATCATAGCTGTAGACATAATTTTAACCACTTGTAGATGACCACTTGCAACATAAAGCTGTAATTACATAAACATTTGCAACAACTCACGAACATAAAATCACAAAAAACTTGCTCCTGAACACGATCCCAAACTAAAAAAAGCTTACTGAAATCGAAACTCTTTGTGGGGTCCCGAAACCATTGTTGCCAATCTATCTCTTTATATTTAGAGTTAATTACTTAAATGGTCCTTGTGGTTTGCCGAGTTTTACGGGTTTAGTCCCTATGTTTTTTTTTTTCATCGGGTCCTATCCTTGTGGTTTTGACCCATTACGGGTTTGGTCCTTTGACCCTAACACTATTAGTTTGACTGTTAAGTGGAAGACTATTTTTGTCATTCCTTGTATATTTTTGATAAAAAAGTAATTAAACCTAGACACCTATCAATTACGGAATACGGAGTAATAAAGATGGACCAAATCTCATCTTCATAAACAAAAAGTCACATATCTCACTTTCTCTCTCTTCAAAATGAGAAAACCATAACACATTTGTCCAAACCATAATAAACACATATTCATATCTCTCACCTTCACCCTCACCAAATCACCACCGCCACCGGATGACCAAACCATCACCACCTATCTTACTGATATAGTGATATTATTTTCGTCGTCGGTTTAAGTGGAATCCAAACCACCACCTCTTATATCCATGATCGTATCATCATTCACCACGGCTGCCATCACTATCATTGTATCACCATCGCCGTCACTCTCCACCACTGTAGCACCAACACCTCTTATTTGGATGGTTGATGATCTTAGTGTAAACTAAATAGTGGTGTTTAAATTTAATTATGGGTGATAAAAAAAGGATTTTCTAGATATTCAAGCAATCAGATGCGCTTTGATTTACCCTAGAATAATAAGGGTGATTAGATTTTGGCTATAAGAGGTGTTTAGATTTTGGCTAGAACAATTTATTTGGCTTCAGTTGGTATGGTGTAAACATGTTAACACTCTTTTTACTTTTTATTTGTATTAATTTATTTCATAAACTCTTCCTATATTTTTTATTTAAAGTTGTTTCCAGATTTTTTTTTATAAATTTGTTTTTAAGTTTTGAATTAAATGAATGGCTTTTAAAATGTTTTATTGATGAGTGTTTTGCCTTTTAAGGTTTGATTTGATTCTAATAATAACAAGTATGGGTTTTGATTTGTCTTAGCTGTTAGAAGTTTTGCTTTTTCCTAAATTTTGGTTGTTTTGGGTTTGGAAGCTGGCCGGAATCTGGGAAGGCCGCTGGAAACAATGGTGAGAAGTTACAGTAGATATTAATATAGAGATGAATATTTAGAAGATGCGGGTAGTTTTGTCACTTCACACCTTCCAATCAAGCATTCCACGGTCAAACTAACGAAATTAATGGTCAAGGGACTAAACCCATTACGGGTGAAAACCACAAGGATAGGACCCGCTGAAAAAAAGCATAGGGACTAAACCCGGCAAACCATAAGGACCATATAAGTAGTTAACTCTTATATTTATTTGATCTTCGCGTAATCCACTCGTAACTTTTTAGTTGAATGTCTTGAACAATTTTGTTAGTACTTGAAACCTTGCTACCGAATACACGAGCATTTCTTTCTTTCCATATTGTACCCGGGTAGTCCAACAAACCGCTTGACAAACACGAGAGTAATAAATAGGGACATTAACGTTTCCATTTGATGAGAAGAGTTCATCAAGATAGAAAGCATTAACTACCCCCACCTTCCACCAATTAAGGGCCCATTTGGTTGGGATGTATGGGTATGAATCTATGACTTTGAAAGTGATTAATGTTGTTTGGTTGGTTATGAGGCCTGATAATATCAAATAGTCCTGAATATTAAGTGTCAATTTCCCCCGATAATGCTTGTAATTTATATGGATTTACGCTTGTTTTCCATTGTTTTCCACTTTCAGGTAAATTATGAGCATTGGAGCTAAAGAGACGCGGAACTGGAGAAATATCTAAAGATTTATCACAATATGCTACTTTGAAGAAGTTACGGCGTAACTCGTCTCTCACATTACGCAGTAACTATTGCGTGACTCAGAAAACCAACTTATCAGAAGGTTACGGCGTAACTCTTCCCAAAGGTTACGACGTAACTATATTAGGTCAAATGAGGTTTCACGCCGCTGATACTTACGCCGTAACTACTGCATCAACTATGACTTAACCGAGTTTGGTGACATTCCAGAAGACAGTAGAATACCAATCATTTTAGGTAGGCCTATGCTTGCCACTGCCTATACTAAGGTGGATGTCTTTGCTGGAAAGATGACTCTTGAAGCTAATGGAGAAATTGCTACTTTTGGGACCTAATGAACATTTGTCTACCCCGGAAAAGGTATGTGCAATAGACCCTGTAGGTAGTTTTGGTGAAGCTTTAGAAGAATTTCTTAGCGATCCCCCGGATCCTGGAGAGGTTGATTCGGGGAGAGCTTTTGATGTTTTCGTCAATTTTGAGGAAGAGGATAACTAACATCCATGTCTTCGTTGGAACTCATTCATTTTTGGTGGACTTTATGGTTCTAGACGACGTGAATGAATTTGTGGAAGATGGACTTACGGGAGTAATTTTAGGAAAGCCTTTTCAGGAAATGTCGGGTTTAGATAAAAATGAAAAAGAAGGATTAGTGTGGTTGAAGATTAAAGATCATAAAACTATTTTCAAAATGCCGAGAACGATCAAGAACTTTAGAAATTGGACCAAGAGGCAATAGAGCCAAGCCCAACCACTACTCGATATCAGTGAGGAGGTCAAAGAAAAAGGCATTGAACACCCTTACCAAAAAATCAAGAGTTTCTACTCGGGCTATTTAGAACTAGGGGACGACTACAAACGGGATGAAAATTTGGTGAGTTGGATCCAGCGTGGAGATTGCCATATCCACGAAATGACCAACAAGCATTGGTAGCCCCGCGGCTCTGAGTCTAACTTAAAGACTCGTAAATAAAGAAAAGTGCTCTTTCGTGAGACAACCCGAATTATCCCTCTCTTTTGTTTTATTTCCATTTCTACAGGGTTTTGTGTTTTCTAACCATTTTTGAAGGAAACGAGGAAGTAATTGTCTGCCGTAGCTTGTTGATGACCGTGAAAGTTACGGCGTTGGCACTCATCTATGTGATTACGCCGTAACCACCCTTTTAGCATCGAATTCTTGACGATTACCAATTACGCGTAATAACTTCTCTGTGTTTACGCCGTAACTACTCGCTTTGCGCTTATACCAGTTTTTCCAGCTACGGCAACTCCCTCAAAGAGCTATGACGTAACCTTCCTCTACTTTAATTCTTTCATTTTAAAACACAATAACCTTGTATTAGTTTTTTAAATGAACTTTGTAGGTGTGTTCCCTGTAAACCCTCACGAGACTTCACTCGTCCACTTGGGACACCAAGTGGTTTAAAAGGCTTGTTGCATTCGCTAAATGCAACCGTGATTCCTACGAAAGTGAGTTAGGTTTGTTTTTCATTTTTCATTTTTCATTTTTTTCTTTTTAGAATTATGCTTGTCGGTATTATGATTTTAGGGATTGAAGTTTGCTCATTATGCTTATATGAAGGCACGTCTCTTTTTCGTGGGCCTTCCTTCCTTATGGAGCAAATTTCAGGAAAGTTCTCGCTCTAATTATACTTTTCTCTTCACCTTTATCTAATGCTTAGTACAAAAGGGACTTTGTACAATTCAAGTGGAGAGACGGGAGTAGAATTATCTCTTGAACATTATTTTGCCCTCGTATTTCTAGTTTATTTTGAAAAATTATGCCATTTTTAAAATTTTGACATATTTTTCTTAACCTAACTAGATTAGACCTTAGCCGAGCACATACAACCCTTGATATTATATGGTGAGATTAGCCTTATCCGTTTCTAATATTTTACCCCAAATCCACCAAATTATGAGTTTGCCGGTAGCTTGTAAACTTTAGAACTTGGCCTTTGCATCATTTCGAGACCATAGACGAGGTATGTTGAGTTAGCTCGATGTATTTGGACTTTTCAGTTATAGAAGGCAATATTATAGGATTATCACCCAAACAGCCTACCATTGTGTGTCTATCGATTAGTCACCTCGACTTCTCGACCCCCATGTGAAACCTTTTTGTTGCACTCACCTTTAGTGCAAGACACCCCTAGAAACACCCTTCTGAGCCGTTCCTTTCATTTTGTTAACCCGATATATTGTTTCGATACACCTATACACCTTAGCCTACCCTGTAGTCTTTATTTGTGATTGGAAAGTCATCATTTGCCTAAGTTCAAGGTTCGAGTGGAAAGGTTCGAAAATCACGCTTTCATCGACAACATTCCTGAAGATCATTGAAGACCCCCCGAATTCCCATTGTTCATCTCAAGTGGGGGGATATTATGTTATGTTATTTATTGTTATGTTGAAAAAAAAATTGAAAAAAAAGGGTTATTATGTTATTGTAAAGTGCGATGTTATAAGCACTGTAGTATGAGCTTTATAGAATTAGTATCGAGGAGGCCACCTCGGTCACATTTGAAGATTGGAGTTGGTAGTTATGCCAACAGTTGGAGAAAAGGTAGTGTGCCCATCACGACGTCCTCTAATGACACATCTACATTATATTTCATGATCCGGTTTCTTAACTTCAAAGCTTGAACTTTGGGCAGACGGTAAGTGGTGATCACTTGGTTATAGATTTAGACTACCTGCTTGTTTTTTATTTTACACCATTTATATATCCCATGTCTTATCCTACCCTTTAGTCATGAAACATGTCTAGGTGATGCAGCGAGCAATCTTTGGTGTCTTGGCCATGGATTTGGTCATGTATCATTGATTTTGTCTACTTCGCCGTGACATGTTGTTGGGTTTTACTAATCATAACAATTACAAAAGCAAGTAAACATCATCAAAGCATGCAGCGGAAGAATAAGGAATAATACATGTAAATAATTAACCGAATAAGAATATGCGTACCTTTTAGCAATTCAAGTAACACACGATAATATGAACGATGAACAATACCCAAAACCCTAACTTAGGGTTTATATATATTCGACCCACAAAGAATCGACCACCACAAATACCACAAACACAAATGTATTTGTTCTTCGTTCTTGTACACACGTACTAATCTTGATTTGATGTGAAAAGCTAGGTTCTTGAATCACAATTAAAACCAAACATTTGTTTCTTGGATTGGAAAATCGGAACCCACCCTTGGGTTAGGGTTGGTATACGATCGGCCAAGCAAGAGGGTGGAGAGGAGAAAGAAATTAGGTTTCTTAGTTATCCAAGGTTAGGAGAATTATGAATACAGGGGATTGTATATATAGTTTCTCAAAACTTGGTGACCAAGAAAACTCTCCTCCTTGGGTTGGGAGACCCACGACCGGCCATGGTAACCCAAGAGGGGTTCTAGAATTTTCTTGTCCACTAATTTCATCTCTAGTCCTTGTAGTTTACATTTAACGACCGTTAGTCAAACCTCGTTAAATATTAACTATTGTTAAGTTTTATTTTGTGACAAATAATTAATAATAATAACGTTTATATATATTAATTATTTTAACATCAACTCTCATACGTAATGTGTGCAATCCCGAAGTCTCGAGTTCGAATCCAATCATACGTATATTAAAATATCCATTAAAACCTTTCAGCTCCCACTTGGATATTACTTAATATAGTAATGACATTGGTTTAGTCTAGCCTAACACGCCAATGCCCCTAGATCGAATCGAGTATGGTATCCTGGAAAACCATTTAATGATTCATCATTTTTACTTATCCTTTTGCTACTAATACTACTTTAACTATGAATATGGATCAAGTCATTTCATAAGTTAATATTCTATTTCTCGTTATATCTGATTGAACAAGATTACCAAATCATCTGAACGTATTCCAGATTGATCTTGGGTATGGCCATACAAACATCTTGTCAACCCTACGAGGGGCCCAAATATAGTATTATGCTTTGAAACAAATTCAAAGGAACAAATTCTCTTGACTACAAACATAACTCATGAACTTTGTAACACTTCTGAAAATAGCCCTTATAACTACTAGTTACGGATAGCGTTAGACTATCTTACACAAATGCACTACATTCATAACAGTTATCTGGTATCTCAAGTCTGAGGATAAACATTTCATGATTTACTTAATGACAAAGATCCATAAGTATAATCATGTAAAGTTGGGATCTGTCCTATATTCAATTCATTGAATATCATGTGAATCTGGTATGTCCCACGCATCAATATACTTTAAGTATATTCTACCAAACTCGATTTGTCTTAATTCAATGACATTCCCACATCATTAATTGACAACGGACTACTTAGAATAACATAAGTCATTCACGGATTAAACATGCAAAAATAGGATATAATATTAAGAAAATGAAAAATAAACATAAACAGCTATTTTATTTCATTAAAGTAATATTTGTTCATATATCCTTTATCCAAATACTAATCACATATCTGCATGAAACTACTAGCTAAACGAAGTCCTATCCCATCAACATGGTCAGTAAGTTTTTCTTTTGGCAAAGGCTTCGTAAAGGGATCAACTATATTATCATCTGTATGAACTTTGAGTAGATTGATTTCACCTATTTCGACTTGTTCTCGAACATAGTGATATCGACGAGGAAAATGTCTGGCGCCCTTCACGACTCCAGGCTCATTGGCAAATGTTATTGTAGCAGAGTTGTCACAATACACATTTAAAGGTAATTCGATTGAGCGATACTCTCCGAGTCCCGAAATGAATTTCCTAATCCAAATAGCTTCCATCGCAGCTTCCGAAGCAGCTATGTACTCAGCTTCTGTAATAGACATCGCAGTCGTTGTCTGCTTCTTGATCTTCCAGTCAACTGCTCCTCTATTAATGACAAATACATATCCCGTTTGAGACTTCTTATCATCTTTATCAGTTTGGAAAGACGCATCGCAAAAACCCTGAACATCAAGTTCTGCATCTTGATTCCCACCATACACTAGAAACATTTCTTTAGTAGCCCTTAGATACTTAAGAATGTTCTAATAAAGATGCTAGTGTTTCACACCTAGGTTCTGTTGATACCGACTGGTGATATTTTGTGCAAACGCCACATCAGGCCTTGTACATCTCACAGCATACATGATAGATCCTACAACCGAAGCATAAGGAACTTTCTTCATGTGTGCCACCTCTTCAGGTGTTGACGCGCATAGTTCACTACTTAAGCCATGTTCAACTTGCATCGGCAAATATCCCTTCTTGGAATCTTGCATATTGAATCTCTTCAATATTTTATCAATGTAAGTACTTTGACTTAGTCCAATCAACCGCCTTGATCTATCTCGGTAGATCTTGATTCCCAGAATAAATGCTGCTTCCCCTAAATCCTTCATATAAAAGCACTCTCCAAGATAAGACTTTACTTCTTGCAAACTTGGAATGTCTTTTCCCATGATCAATATGTCATCGACATATAAGATAAGGAAAATAACATTACTCCCACTAGCTTTGTGATATACACATGGCTCATCAAGATTTTGTGTGAAACCAAATTTCTTGATTTCTTCATCAAATTTCTTGTTCCATTGCCTTGATGCTTGCTTCAACCCATAAATGGATCTTTGAAGTTTGCATACATGCTTTGGAAATTTTGGATTCACAAACCCTTCAGGCTGCGCCATATAGATGTCCTCTTTGCCATATCTCATAGTCATAGTACGCAACTATGGCTATAAGAATCCTAATAGCTTTAATGTATGCTACAGGAGAAAATGTCTCCTCGTAGTCTATCCCAAAAGTTTGAGTAAACCCTTGAGCTACAAGACGAGCTTTATAGGTGTGTACATTGCCATCCATGTCAGTCTTTATCTTATAGAGCCACTTACTTTCAACTACCTTAGCATTTGGAGGTAAGTCAACCTCTATCCGCTCGTATCTCTCATGGATTGCATTTCCCCATTCATTGCGACTTGCCATTTATCCTTTTCAGACTCATCATGGCGCCTTATAGTTAGCAGGTTCACCAAGATCCCCTAACATATTATCCTCAGCATCTACGTTAAGACATAGGCCAGTGCACGCTACAGTCCTTGCGGATCTACGAATGGGAACCACTTCAACTTCAGGTGGAACACTCAAAGCTTTCGTGTTCTACTTGAGGTTGGCTAGTGTTTTCAGAAGGTGTTGTATCTTCTTGATCATCTTCCGGATCATAAACTCTCCCACTGAATTCATGAGATATGAGATCCCTTTCAAGGAAGTCTCCATACCTAGCAACAATTACTTTGTTTTCAGGTGGAAAGTAAAAGTAGTAAATCATAGTTTCCTTTGGGTATCCTACGAAGATACACTTAACAGATCTTTGTTGTAGCTTATCAGCTGAGTCACGTTTAACAAACGCCTCACAACCCTAGACCTTTAAGTAAGACAAGTTGGGAGTTTTCCCATACCACACTTCATAAGGAGTCTTATCGACCTTCTTAGTTGGAACCATATTCAAAATGCGAACAACAGTTTCTAAAGCATAATCCCAAAAGGATAAGGGAAGAGTTGTAAGATTAAACATTGATCGCACCATATCTAACAATGTATGATTTCTTCTCTCAGATACACCATTTTGTTGTGGAGTATATGGAGAAGTGAGTTGCTGAACAATTCCACACTTAGCAAGATAATCTTTAAACTCTTGGCTTAAATATTCACCACCTCTATAGGATCGAAGAGCTTTAATCTTATTTCCTAGTTGCAGTTCTATTTCACTCTTAAAAACCTTAAATGTTTCAAAGACTTCATGTGTATGTTTAAGTAAATAAACATAACCATAACGACTGAAATCATCAGTAAAGGTTAAGAAGTAGTTAGCACCCTTCCTTGACACATCTCTTAGTGGTCCACATACGTCAGTATGTATCACACCAAGAAGATCAGAAGCCCTTTCTAAACTGTTTGTAAAAGGTTTCTTGGTCATCTTTCCAGATATGCAAGATTCGCATTTATCAAATGATTCATCATTGATGTCTTGCAAAAGCCCATCGTGTTGCAGCTTTTGCATGCGTTTCTTGCCTATGTGAGCAAGTCTACAATGCCAAAGATATGAAGAATCTAAATCACTTTTGATTCTCTTATTATTGATGCTAAAAACAGAATTATTTTTATCAATCATATTATCATGCATATCAATCTCAAACACACCATTTACTGGAATAACATTAAAGTAAAAAACACCATTTAAAGAAACCGAAATTCCATAATCAATAAATGTATGAATAAAACCAATATCTTTTAACAAGGAAACAAAACGACACCCGTAACAATAGAAGATGCGTAATGACAATCGTTCAAAGACAGACTAAACCCAAGGTAAACTAAATCAAACGTGCATATAGCTTCAACGACTGCATGTGCTCCATTACCCACGTGCATGTATTGTTGTCCATAGGCGAGCTTCCTTGCACCTCTAAGTCCCTGCAGTGTATTACAAATGTGAATACCACATCCAGATATCATATACCCGGAATTTATTTTATGAGGAAAAGCAAATAATTCTATCATCAAAAGAGTAACCAAGTACTAGCCACAAGGATGACAAAGTATTTTATACCTCTTAGTACTAACTTGTCAAGGTAGAGTGGACAGTTCCTCTTCTAGTGTCCTACCTCAGCAGCAGTGATGACAAGCTTGATCCTTTTTAGGATTCTCACGCTTTTTGGGAGGGTACTTCTTGGGTTCTTGTTGATAAGCCATAACTTGTTTTCCCTTATCAACTTTACCCTTACCTTTCCCTTTTGGATGGTTAGAACCATATGTGTAGGAGCCTTCTTAGGCAAACCTTTCTCGTAGTCAATGAGCATTGCATGTACCTCACTAATTGTCTTCCCCGTGCAATGCATATTATAATTGCGCACGAAACCATCAAATTCCTTGTTAAGGGATCTGTTGATCAGGCCAATTTGTATGTCATTAGGGTAGACGTAATTGAGTCTCCCGAGCTGGTCCATGTAACTCATCATTTCCGGTAGTGGGCGCCACAGGTTTCCTTCTCCTTTCTTGCAACTGTGTAGAGCATCTATCGATCTTACAACTCTACATTCACAGGCTTTTCAAACTGCTTTGCAGTTCTTCGAAAGCATGAGGTAGGGAAGTAATTCTCAAGCTGTTTTTGCAAGTTTGAAGTCATACTCCCAAGCATAATGCAGGCAACCTCATTATACTTATCATACTCTCAGTTTGCCATGCAGCTGACTTCAGCCCCAGTAACATTAGCTGCAGGTTCAGAGACAATGCGTAGTCAAATAATCTAGTCTTTTGGCAACCCTCAAGACAATTCTGAGTTGCCGATACCAATTATTTAAATTTCATGCTACTCCAATTTCTCTCGATCACACATAGATTTGAACGACGAGGCTAGTGCAGTAGATTCAGCTTGAGCCATTTCTACAGAAAATAAAAGTTCAAAAGTTAGTACTTTCGATAAATAAACATTCAAGAAAATAAAATACCCTTTGGTCAATATTCATATTAACCATAGAATTTTCCTTGAATTTAGGATCCTCATTATCATAGTTTCACCACATCAGTTGATCTGCTAGTGGTGAAAGTATAGAATAGGTAATTGTTGAAAAACAATAATTGACAAACAAGTTTTCAATTCCTAAAATTTATGGGATTTACAATTTTGCCAAAACAATTAATGCAAAATGTAAGCATGTTTTATCCCATCTTATGCCTTAAGTTATAGATCTCACTAACTAACTTAATTAAGTTGTCTAATTTTGAAACTGCAAATTATTAAGCTGAGGTCTCACACAACATAAATATTCACCTTGTTATCGTAATCTAGCTCAAGGTCTCACATAACTAAATTACAACTTCAAGTGTTTCATATCATTAGATGGCATAAACTTGAATTTAAAGGGTACAATTTTTGACGTGTAATCAAAACTTATGTATAAAGAAACATGCATACAACTTTATAACACAAAATTTTCGAAAAAACTTACTTGTATTTTAATTGCTAAGATTAAATTCTACAAAGTTTTAATCGATGCGTTGAGAAACTTACAACTTTGCACTAAGATGCTTCGTACATATAATGGTTATACTAGGTAGCTCCAATCGAACGCACAAGGGGGCAGAGGACCAGGTAAGCGCTGAAGCATAACATTAGACAACCTTTCAGTGTGACTGTGCGCACTTCTTTAAACCCCCTTTCTAGTTTGTTCTAATGGGTGAGCCGTTCTAACCATTTAGTACAGTCGCATCAATCGATTAAAAGTTCAAGATTTAATACTTAGAAAAACAAATCAATTTCGCAATTATTTAGTCCATTTAATTTTCTATTCATAAAAAACCCTTTTTGCTTACAAACATGTCATACAATATAAACAAAAAAGAACTTTAATAAAAATTAAACAAACTCAAATAATATAAACATATAACTAAACAATTTAACATATATAAAACAATTAGCCACATGCATAATTATTACGATAAATGCTAATAAACAATTCTAGGCGTAAATAATACATACATCAACTAGGGCTTTCACCTACAAGTAGATGAGCCACATACATCGACAAGTCGACACGTAAGCCAAAGTCAATGGTATACCAAATAGCACATAACGAATTTTTATTAGATATATTGAGGTCTTCCCCAATTCAATAATTATCAAACAAATAAACATGTGTATATCACTTAACAATTAATAAACAACAATAATCCATAGCAAAATAAGCATGTTCCACCATGGATTCATCATAACAATTATATCTCAAGATACGCATAATACATGGCACATAACAATTATTCATAATAACCACATAAAATTTGCATGCAATCCTAGGGTTTCTACAAGTTTTACAAAATTAAAACCTAATAAAATAAAATTAGGGTAATCGACCCTATTAAAAAAATTAGGGTTTCCAATTTCAAAACCCTAGAAACCAATAAAAGCATGCAATCATCATAAAGATTCAATTTTTATGTGTTTCGGTAATTAATTACATCATATTAACGGCTCGTGATGCCACTGTTGGGTTTTACTAATCATAACAATTACAAAAGCAAGTAAACATCATTAAAGCATGCAGCGGAAGAATAAGGAATAATACATGTAAATAATTAACCGAATAAGAATATGCGTATCTTTTAGCAATTCAAGTAACACACGATAATATGAACGATGAACAAACCCAAAACCCTAACTTAGGGTTTATATATATTCGACCCACAAAGAATCGACCACCACAAATCCCACAAACACAAATGTATTTGTTCTTCGTTCTTGTACACACGTACTAATATCGATTTGATGTGAAAAGCTAGGTTCTTGAATCACAATTAAAACCAAACACTTGTTTCTTGGATTGGAAAATCGGAACCCTTGGGTTAGGGTTGGTATACGATCGGCCAAGCAAGAGGGTGGAGAGGAGAAAGAAATTAGGTTTCTTAGTTATCCAAGGTTAGGAGAATTATGAATACAGGGGATTGTATATATAGTTTCTCAAAACTTGGTGACCGAAACTCTCCTCCTTGGGTTGGGAAACCCACGACCGGCCATGGTAACCCAAGAGGGTATCTAGAATTTTCTTGTCCACTAATTTCAACTCTTGTCCTTGTAGTTTACATTTAACGACCGTTAGTCAAACCTCGTTAAATATTAACTATTGTTAAGTTTTATTTTGTGACAAATAATTAATAATAATAACGTTTATATATATTAATTATTTTAACATCAACTCTCATACGTAATGTGTGCAATCCCGAAGTATCGAGTTCGAATCCAGTCATACGTATATTAAAATATCCATTAAAACCTTTCACATGTTAGTAATGACGAGTCACCCCTTAACCTTTGTCGTGTCTACCCATATTGCCTTCGAGAATTGTTTAGCCTTTAACTCTAGTGGTGGATATTTGTGTAACCGCCAAGCTTATGATAGAATACATGCTATGACTGTGCGATTGAGTGATCACCCGAAATTGACACTTAGAATAGTTGAGAGATTCGAGGTTTTGTTCCCTTCGGTGGTGTTCGCTTTGTTTTATTCTAGTATATGATTTATAAACTTATATTTTCCAGGTTATGGGAGATATCTTTTTAGAAATCTTTCTAATAAGGTCTACTTGAGGGCAAGTAGAGTTCAAGTGGGGGATATTTGATAACATCAAATAGTCCTGAATATTAAGTGTCAATTTCCCCCTATAATGCTTGTAATTTATATCATTTATATGGATTTATGCTTGTTTTCCATTGTTTTCCACTTTCGGGTAAATTACGAGCATTGGAGCTAAAGAGACGCGAACTCGGAGAAATATCTAAAGATTTATCACAAGATGCTACTTTTGAAGAAGTTACGGCGAACTCGCCTCACATTACGCGAACTATTATGTGACTCGGAAAACCAACTTATCAGAAGGTTACGGCGTAACTCTTCCAAAAGGTTACGACGTAACTATATTAGGTCAAATGAGGTTCCACGCCGCTGATACTTATGCCGTAACTAACGATCAACTACGACGTAACCATGTTTATTGAAGACTACGGCGTAACCACTCATTAGGTTACGCCGTAACCAGCAGATCTAGTGCAAAATACTTAAGAAATAAAAAAGGTTACTACGGTAATCCTTTATTAGTTACGCTAGTAACCCATATCTCTGCCTATAAATACCCCACAATTCCAGATTTCTATTCATTCCATTCCACACACAACACTCGAGAAATGTGGGAAAAAGCTCAAGGCGATCTAGAGGAGCATACTTGAGCAGTCTCCAAGGGAGAAATCACTCCCTATGATAAGCATTAGCGTTTTATATTTTTACTTTCAATTCATGTATTTTGTACCTTTGAATATTGAATTGATTTGCATGATTAATATGAGCGGCTAAGCACCTCTTGGTGCTGGCCTAGTTATGATTCCTTAATTGTTTTGTTTATGCTTACTTTACTCCGCATAATTATTTCCAAGTGTATGCATGCATAGTTTATTGGTAGCCACCCTTGGTTCGGTAGTTTTGAATGGCGGTAGAGGCCAATTGCCTAGGAGATATGACGAACTGACCCTAGGTGAGCGGACCGAGACGGAAGGTAAGATATGACCAGCTGACGACCCTTTCTACTTGTGCGATTTGACCAACTGATCACCTATCGTTTGGATGAACTTAAGAATTAGGGAGTGCGTGTCTAAGTTCCTAACGGTCGGGCATTCACTATTATAAATATAGCATGTAGCGGTACTTAATGACTTGGCTTAGGGGACCAGGAACAACAGAACTTATGAGGGGACACTGACCTCCTGCGGTGGCATCTTTTGCCGATAAGGTTAGGCCGAATTGACCAAATGTTTTCCTCTCGACTTTGACCACCTAAAGTAATTGGAAGTAAGTAGACGTAGACATAACTAGCTAGGAGGATTAACTAGATTAGCACCACTCTCCTCTATTAATTTCCCTTTATCATTTATTTTCTTTTATTTGGTTTATTCTGCATTAGTAGTTTAATTAATTAAATCCCTATCGAAACCATTATTAATCTGTGACACCTAGACTTAGTAACAATCTAACACACATAGCTCTTGGGACTCCACCTCGCTTTACCGACATTACTACACTATAACACCCATCGTACATTAATCGCCCGTTAGTGCACTAGTAAGGTAGACCATAGGTATAACGAGAATTTATAAATATTAAACCTGGTCAAGTAAACCTGCATCAAGTTTTTGGCGCTAGTTTTAGGGAGCTATTTTAGGATTTTTCTTATTAAGTCTGCTTTTTATTTTCTTTCTTAAAATGTCGGATACAAGACTCGAGGCCTTTTCCTGCCACCCCATTCCATCGACCGAGAAGCAATTTCGGAGAGGAAAGTTTACTCCGGTTCCTATTCACAACATCTTCTCATTTTATGAATCGACACCGACGCAGAACCAAAGTCATCAATGAAAATTATATCGATGACCTAACTATGGAGCAGTATTTGGAGCGACCAAATGAGAACTGCCAACGAAGCTTCACCCAGGATTCTCACACAGAAAAATTATAAGAACCCTCACCCAATCAGGATTAGTCAACGATGGCCCGTTGACCCGACATTTGACTTTTAATTAAAAAGTGTAAAAACCTAAAGTTTTGATCTCTCATTTTTCTTTTAATTTGAACTTTTAACCTAGGAATTTTATTAAGTAAAACCTAAGACTACATATTATATGATTACTAATACGTATTAAATAAATAACCTAAACTTGTTATATAATTAATTTTTTTTTACTAAACAAATCTTCTCCTAATCCTATCCTAACCATAAACAAACCGATCCCCTCCCCTTTTCTAGCCTTAATTCACGACATCTTCATTACAACTCATAAATCAAGATAATTAGTTTCCAAAAATTATATATACGTTTTTTTTCTTTATTTGGAACCTACCTCTTTTTTCTTCTTTCATATGGCAATGGCTCGGGTTATTTTATTTTCCCTCTCAAGTTCAAAGAGATCAAGGTTGGCTGCTCACTCCATTCATGTGGGTTAGATGAGAAGCGGTGATCGACCCCTTTTGTTCTTGCTTTTTTCTTTGTCTCGGCACTCAAGGTACCATCCGCCTTTTTTTTGTAATCCATTCACACACAATCATAAGTAATTAATCTAAATATGACGTACATCTAAACCTAAACGTTATCATGCTAATCCGATCTTTTATTGTTGGCTTCTCGCCAACTGCTATAACATATAGGAAAAAGGCCACATGAAATCATAAATATAGAAACTCTCGCTTTATTGTCCAGTTTTATGATTTTATGTGAGATTTTGGTATCGCTTGGCTCGGAAAATCTCATAGTGTTGGTTTTGATTTGTTTTGCCAAGTCGTCCACACGATTCCTAAACTCGCCGCTGCTCTTTTTGCATACGTCATATACTCGGTCTCTCATGGTCTCATTAAATCTGATGTTTTGTGTTGTATTTGTGTGAGTTGAGTCGATGTAGGGGCTAGTATGCCTCACGTAGTTCCATGTGTCTTCTCTCCATTTAAACTAAACGTCCAAAATTTTTCTTGTTGTTGGAAACCTGTTGGAAATCTTAAATAAAATGCTTAACGTGTTTCGAATATAAACTGGAACATAAATTAACGAGTCGAGTTTGACTTATGAAATGGGTGGTTTCATACTTGTGCTACCGCTGGTGTCTCATATGGTTGTATTGTAGCATATGTTTTCACATATTAAGGTTTAGAGTCAAAAAGTATTGTATCTGGTCATATGCATGCATGCGTATATTGTATGAATATGGGCATGATTTTGGAATGGTAATTTAAGTGTGTCACAAATCATTGATGATGTCACGTTATTGGTGTGTGCTGGTGTCACAAACATATGCTATCAAATCTGGTTTAAGGTTTTGTAATAGTATACATGCTTTCTATATTGCATGCGTATGGATTTTAAATATGTTCATGTCTCATCTTTTATTAGAGTTACGTTGCGTTTTGTATTTGTATTTCATACGTGAATTAGCATGCATGGTTTTGGCCTTGTACGCATAGGAGTAGTAATCGACCAAGTCCTATGTTTCGTAACGTCGTGTTATTGTTTTGGTCTCGACATTTATTAGATATTCGTGGTTTAAGAGTCTACTATTAAAATAACAAAAAGTCAATAGTTTTATGGTTTTGTCTCTCCTTTTGTTTCTTTTGTCCGTGATAAATGTAGTCCGGTCTTGTACCGCTTGCTTCGAGATGTGAGTTTGTGGTCATTTCAAGAGTTTAAGCAAGTATGTTTTGTATAATTAAATTCGATAATTCCTTCAAACTCTACTTCGCCTTTAACCTCTAATTCAAATAACTTTAATCTTAATTCGATTTTCTATTAACTTGAATTCAGTAAACATTAATCCTAACTAAGTTAGATATTAATCCAAGATGCACCTAAACCTATGTTTTGACTATGTACTAATATGACTCCTAAATCATGTTAATAAATAACAAGAAGTATTAAAAATCATATGACATTTAAAATGGACTTATATATGATAATTGGCTACTAATTCAGGTAGATCTTTTGAAGAATGAATAGTGTGTTTTCGAGTTTTCTTTCATTTGCGTTGGTTGCTAGAGATTATTTGCTTGGACGTGACACTTTGTTGGATATTGGATTTCACAAACACATCAAACCATTAACACAAGTGGGCGTATAAGTGGAATTCTAGAGAGAGAAAGTTAGAGGTTTAGGGAACTTAGTGAGAGAAAGTGAAAGATATTATTATGAGCTCCAACTCTCTACCTTGGGAGGTAGAGAGTATTTATAGTCTTACATAAATCGCCACACAACGGTCTGTGGATCAGGCATACAGTGGGTAAAGACCCGTCCGTCCTCCACGGTGTTACTTAACTAAATACTACTTAACTAAATATTACTATGACTACGAGCTTTCTAACGATTACATATACTTGAGGTGACCGACTCTTTAATACCGGAATTTCTAATTCCTAACAATCTCCCCTAAGGGAGGTCACCTCAAACATATACTAAAATGACATTGAATACAATCGGATATTACATTAACAATTGATCTTGCATTCTTGATGTAGTACTTTGCTCGTAGTCATTGATTCCACTCATTGCATGTTTGGTTAATCCAAGTGGAGGTCTTTTAATGATCCACGTGATAATAATGTTGAGCCAGCCTTTGAGATCATCACTAATAGAAGATCTCTGATACATCCATTGTGGTGTTGGTATTATGTGATGTTGTGACATTCAGACCGACATGCTCACATTCTAGATCATGATATCTTCTCATCGAGTAGCGAAGCATTCGTTGATTCATGATATTGGCAGCAGCGTAGCAGAAGCATGGAGTGAAAATATCGGAGTCATTGATGCACTAATCATGATTTCTTTTGAGATGAATGTGTTAGGTGAGCATGCGACTATGGATTGACCGCTCATTCTGATCACTGCAAACGCCGGGTGTACCTGCATAAAACAGTTAGCATTAAAGCGCACGAAAGTGTCTTTGATCACTTTCGATGAATTGAGGTACACGCCCACGGTTCCCTCTGATCAAGTACAAGTACGCCTGTCGGATCGTATAATTCAAGAATTTCCTGACGGGTTTCTCGCACTTCTTAGCCGTTCTCAAACCGAACGTCTCAAAGAAGACAACACGGAGTGAGTGAACCAAATAATTTACGTCCACCGATTGATGAAAAGAAATTTGACAAACAATCGTGTATTGCTCAATAGAAATTGTTTTTGCAATATAACGAAGGTTTTAATGAAAATCAATTATCAATCATAAAACACCTTTTGATTTGAAAAATTAGTACACACGCACATGCTAATGAAAATAGTTTTAAAGCACAAAGACCGGTTTTTCAAAGGTATCCGTCAATCCATAACATGAACCAGATTGATTCAAGAAATTGAATCGCCCCATTGTTTCGTTCAGCTTGTCACATGGTTGATCTGTATAATAGATCTCACATGCCACCTACCAAGAGCTTGTTAGATGTTGGCTCCAGAAGGCTTTCCATCTTCATTGTGAGTATGTGTAGACACATCACTTAGATGTTCTGGCAATACCACAAGGATAATGCGTAGGACTCAAGATATAATCTCTCTTTCCACATTGTGTGAAACAGAGAGTCTTCATTGAAAGTGTCCTAATGAGATTTATTGATGATCTCGTGGCTCTAGACTCAATTTGTGCATATTTGGATTCTGTACGGAGACTAGGGAGAGGCTCTCCTTCTTCAATATCAACAATCTCTAAGAGAAAGTCGATAGATAATGTCGGTTCCCCGTGAGAATGAAACAAGTCCTTTTAAGAGGAACTTGAGTGGTTTGGAAAGTTGAAGTGCAGTGCGCCACTGGGTCCATGACGCCTTGTCTTCAATACGATGTTACCATCAGAGCATATGAATTGAACCTTTCGCCCTAAGGTTGAATAATTGGAGGGCTATTTGTTTTCACCCTTTTCTCATTCAATTCTTTTTAATTCTTCAACCCCTTCTGTGCTTACCGAGACTTCATAACTAGAACCTTGTTGGGTTTATTCCAGTATAGCTCGGCTTCCTCGGCCCTGACTCTTCCCATATCTTTTTTTTCTCCTTTTATCATCATACCTAAGAACTCTACACTAACTAGTGGATAGTCCCTCGGTAGATCCCTCCGGTTCTGGCGGATCATGGGAACACATACCTAACCTTATCGTCCTTATATCACCATACATAATGTAAAGTTGGTCGGTCTTTTGGTATTGTTCATCTGCCATAGGAACCAATTGAAAACCATTTGAAAATCAATCCAGATACTTATGATATATTATCAAAGCATTTTGTACCGAATTGTTTTTGATATTTTTAGAAGAAGAACCCCCCCTCAACATGTGAATCAAGTATTTGAAATAGTTTTCCACACGGAGGCAAGAGAAAGAATTAACTTCTTTGATTACCATTTTCTAAAAATATCAACATCACTTCCCTAATCGAATCAAGTAGATAAAGCATTTGGGGAAGGATGAGGTTTTCATGATTTTGCTCCCCTCAATATGTGCCTCGAGATTTGAAAAGAGTTTTGCACATACTAGAGGGAACCTGCACATTGAGATAAGTGATCACGTTTCAAATCATTGTGGTTTAAGATAGATGCCCCCCCTCAATGTGTGCATGGAAAATTTGAAATCGCTTGTCACTTACGGGGAGGCAAACATGCTAATCACTTAAGAAACCATTTATCAAATTATCAGTTTAAATCCTATTTAAATCACAACTTCTCCCCCGATCACAATTATCAAAACATTTGAGATTTGTGATCTCTTATAGATTTAAATTGATTTTGAAAGCTTTAAGGAGAATTGTGACTTGATTATGAAAGCGTTTTAACTGATAAGGATCTGATGTTGAGATTTTAAACTCCATTGTTTAAACATGCATGATTATCTTTTGAAAACAATTTAATGCCAAATAACTTTTTAATTTAATTGAAATCATTCTCCCCTCAATCAATGACATAGGTTGTTGATTGAGAGATAGAGATTTTGACAGATAAGTCCGGATGATTATCAAAAATAGAGACCGAGTTATTTTTCAAAGCATTTAGTTTTCAAAGAATAAATGTTTATAGAATCGAGCATGGATTTGAAAACATGTAAAACACTTCTTTCTTTAAAACCTTATTGCCTAAAATGACAATAAACCATCTTTTCCCAAAAATATTTTTTTGATTTTTGATTTTTTTTTTTTTTAAATTCGAACAACATCTAAAGTCCCGTGTCATTCTTTGAATGACAACACAAAGACCGTAGATATTATCGAACCGAGAAAAACATGACAAATTGACAATATTTTTGAAGATTTTTCATTTTTTTTTCTTTTTTAGATTTTTATGGATTTTTGAAAGTTTTTTTCTATTTGGTTTTATAGGTTTTATAATTTTGTATTTTGCTTTTGGATAAATATACAAAGATATGAAGGAAAGCCTCGCCTTCCTCTCAAGACGTTTGAGTGTATCTGGTTGAAGGCTTTTCAAGCCAAGTCGAGGAAGAATAAACTCAAAACGCTCTCTCGGAAGAGCTTTGGTGAAGATGTCCGCTAACCGTATTCACTTAACAAAATAGAGTTCCACCACACCGTTTTCCACTTGCACCCTGATGAAATGATGTCGGATGTCAATGTGCTTTGCTCTTGAGTGTTGAACGTTGTTGCATGAGAGAGCAATAGCACTTTTATTATCACAAGACAGAGAGATTTGTTGAATCAAAGCCATAGTCAGAAAATTGGGATCTCATCCAAAGGATTTGAGCACAACAAGATGACATGGCTATGTATTCAGCCTTTGTAGAGGAAATAAGTACTCATTTGCTTTGAAGACCACTCACAAGCTTATCACCCAAAACTGAGCACCTCCCGATGTACTTCAACGCGGTATCTTGACATCCTGCATGATCGCATCCGTGATAGGCGTTAGTGACATACCGGAGTCCTTCGGGTACCATAGTCCCATATTGATGGTTCCTTGGAGATACCGAAAGACACGTTTAACCGCTTCAAGGTGCTTTTAGTAGGCTTAGCCTAATATCTAGCACACATGCTGCAAAGGTAACAAGATGTCCGTCTACTAGCGTGAGGTACATCGTGGATCCAATCATGCTACGATATTTTGTTTGGTCAATACCATGATCCCCGAGTGGTCCTCATCAAGTTTAGTACGTTCAATCATGGGAGTGTCAACGGTGTCACTTGAATCAAATCCAAATTTCTTTAAAATTTCATTTGCATATTAAGATTGATTAATGAAAATGCCTCCGAGACTTTGTGAAATTTGTAATCCCAAGAAAATGACATTTGTCCCATCATTGACATTTGAAATTTTGAACCCATTTCTTTGAAAACGATCACATTCATTGGGGTCACGAGGCAAAGATATATCATCAACATATATTTGAACGTGAATTAAATGTTTGCCCGACTTTCTCGTGAACAATGTTGATCAACTGCTCCTTTGCTTCCGGCCGGATAGAAGAAACTTTGATAGCGTATCATACCATGCCCTTGGAGCTTGATTTAAACCGTAAAGAGCTTTCTTCAGACGATAAACGAGAGTAGGATGCTCTTGATTCACGCCTCTGGGTTGGCCGACGAGACAACTTCTTTAAGATCTCCGCTCGTAAATGCCGTCTTTACATCCATCCGATAGACTACCATGTTCTTACTTGCGTGCTAAGAAGATTCTAATTGCCTCGATTCGAGCAACAGGAGCAAATGATTCTTCAAAGTCTATACCCTCCTCTTGACGATATCCTTTAGCAACTAATCGAGCCTTGTTCTTTAACACATCACCATGCTCATCAAGTTTCACTTTGAAGATCCACTTTAGAGCAATGATCATAACAACTGAGCAGTACTAATTCCCATACATCAAGTCGATCAAACTCATGAATTTTCTGCTGCATGGCATGAACCAGCCTTCATCCATGGCGGTTTTAACATCATTTGGTACGATCTTAGAGAGTACGGAGTTGAAGAAGCACCATAAGGCATATGTTGCAAGTTGTTTCAGTGTGGATACAGGATGAGAGGGATTTCCAATGATGTTGTCCAATGGATGATCGTAAGTCCATTTACTGAGGTGTTCATGGGCAGTTGTTGAGGACTAAAGTAGCAGAGTCGATGTCTCTCGAAGAAGATGGTTCTGCTGAAGATTCAGGAGCAAATACATTTTCAAATGGAGCATCTTCAGGAGTAGCAAAGGGATTAACTTCATTATTGATACCGAAATAGTTCCATGATGTACCCTCAAGTTTGATGATTTGTTGATGAGACAGAGTGATCAAATAGTAGCTTTTGACTTAATGATATTGAGATTGAAGGATTGACTTCATTCGGAATATGAGCACCTCCAAGTAGGAATTGACGTTCATTAGCACTTGGCTCATAATGTTCATCAAACATAGGATCAAACAATTTCTTTAAATCATCTTCAGATGGAGGTACATATGGAGTTTCAGAAGAAGAATTTGGTATAAGGGATGAACTAATGGGATGCTTGAAGTGCGGGTCCTGAATCGGAGTGTCCAGAGCCATAGGACCATCGATAGAAACTCTCTGACTATCTTTATCAACCCATATGTAGACAATTAAGTGACCAATCGAAAGAAACCTGATATACCAAACTTGAAACCTAAGAAGACCATGCATTTGCATCTCAAGCTCGCCTTTGTGAATTTTAACTTCAATCTCAAATAAGTGATAATTGATTAACTCAAGTAATCACTTGTGTCAATGCCCAACACGTGAATGTATACAACCGGATGTACATTCGATCCACTAATGAACCGAACAAATGATTTCTCGACATTAATGCATTCTTCCTAAAGGTATACATGTAGAGACCGATCTGGAAGATTCACCACAAATGTCTTTGTTTAATGAGGTAGTCATTTTCTTAATGTTCATGTGGTTGATTTATAGCGCAGACAAGAGAGGAACAATAATCCGAGAAGATTTGGCAAAGGAATACCAAAGAGCGGATCATTATTCAATAATGCAACTTACAATATCATGATAGTCATTATGAACGCCTTGTGAAATAACCGGAGATAAGGTTTCTTGAGAATTCCAAGAAGTACTTCTTAGATGGTGAACTAGTTGAGTCAATAGTAATGAGCATGAGCTTTATTGATGATCAACATTCGTCAAGGTTGAAGGTACTCATCAAACATATCTTTGAAAACAATGAATCCCAAACATTGATTCCCAATTATCCTTAGTAAGTGAAGCATTAGGCGTTGGAGGAGAGTCATCAAAATTCAAAACAATGAATCCCATTTATCCTTAGTATATTCACTCATAATCAAAAAGAATATACACTCATCATCATCAAAAATAAAGTCGTATAACCATTATTCAAACATCCATCATCATGTAGTATATTCACTTTTTCCCCTCAAAAATTACATCCGAAGTTGCCATTTTTGATTTAGCAAGTGAATAAGAGTATACACCAATGAACATAGATCCACTTGATGATTGAATGAGCGGGGAAAAACATGAAGCTTGTTGATGAAGAATGTAGATGAGTATGGCCATTCATGATAGAATTTCTCTTTAGCTGAAGATAAATATACGTAAGAGTTACACTTTTCTTTCTTTGAAGAACGGGCCTGAAGTGTTATCTGCAGACCCATAATGATGAAGTACGAGGCCTCGAATCGATGTGAACAGACGCATTGTTTAGAGCCCAGTCATATGTTTAGAGCCCAATCCAAATACCAAGGGACGATTGTACGACCCGCTGGACAAATGACGAAGATGAGAATTGGAAACATTGGATCCCCACGTGCTCATAGGGTTCTTTTGGTTAGCACAAACAATCTTTGAATCAGCAGAAACCCTAGGTGCAATGTCATTGTCACTAGGAGCTAAACTAGTAGAAGCATCAGACTTAGTCGAGGGACATTTTGTGCTTAATGGGATTGTTCTACCACTATTTCCAAACCTAATGGCACTACTCTAGGCATAGTGGATCTAGTTAGGGGCAAGGTTTGCCATTCGTGAATATTCGAATTGCTTTTTCCTAATCCTACATTGGTAAAAACCTTCCGTGAGGTTTCCAGATTGCTTAACTGCTTCGCTCTCCAAACTTTATTAACTGGGTTATGAATCTTAGACCTCGAAATAACACATCACATTTATCATGATTACCGTGAAATTAAACATTTTTGCATGTTTTGTGACAAAGATAAGGCCTCGAATTAATTTTAGTAAGCTTGGAGCTAATACTAGAACTAACACGATTCTTTTGTTCAAATCAAACTTCTTGTCCCTATGGTGTTCTTTCACTTCCTTATCATGAACACTTTTAGTTCGTGAATCCTATCCTTCTTTACATTGCTTCTAGGTTTTGACCCACTAACTTTAGTGTCAATCTTAACATCTGTAGAAGTAACGATGGGAACATTACATGGCTTCACTACTGCATTCCCTGGTCTAGAAGTGCTGATCTGAAATTCTAGAGGCACATCACAGTTGTTGCTTGAATTTAGATATGGAACAAGGCATATCCAGGGTCACATGCTTGGCTTTAGGCATAGAACGGATTTCCTGTTTGGCACTAGGCATAGAACAAGGCTTCAAGCTTTGCCTTTTCACCTAAGGGTTTTGGACATGTTGCAATTACACATTCAAGCAGCTCTTGAGATCGTTTGGCCTCGAGGCAAGCAAACCTAATTTCACTATCAAGAGGTTTGTTAATGAAATCCTCTTCGACAATCTCACGGAGACATTCTAGACTATCCTTAAGGTGAGCACAGAAGTCATGAAAAGCATGTTCATTATTCCTAAGATGAGGAGGAATATATTTAATCACACAGTGTATTTGCAGTCTAAGGGTGATTTTGAGACAACATTCTTATTGAAAACAAGTGGCAGCTTTCCCATTTCCCTACTTCTCGATTCTCAATTTCTTTTTGTAAAGACGTTATTTTTTCGTTGTTTTGGTCACGGGTGACTTTATTGAATCATATAACTCTTTAAAATGTCGTTTAACTTTTTCATTTTCTTCTAGAAAACTTTCGTTTTCCTTTTGTAAAGCATTTACTAGGTTTTGAAGATGAAACGTTTGAGAATTTTGAGAATCTAAAGGAGGAGGCATTTGGGAGCCTGTCATATTGTTCGCTTGACCCTTTAATTGAGAGATTTGGGCTTTCAACTTCTCGATCGTGTTGCAATGAGCTTGAATCGTTCATCACGCTTGTTAATTTGAAAACTGCATCAAACTCGAGCATCAAGATGTCTTGATATTGGAAGTTTTGACATTTTCTTTGAGATGTTGATATTTGAGTTGTAAATTAAAATGCTCAACTTCTAGTTTAGAAAAATGTTTAACCAAATTGTCGTGATCATCCAGTTCAATTTTCGCGTTTAGTTTAGAATTAGTTTTTTCAAGCTCAATGACACGATCATGGGAGACTTTCAGGCCACAGATAGTTCATGAAATTTGGAAGCATTAATAGAGTAATTTGAAGCAGTGAAAAAATATCTTGAGCAACACATTCAGTAATAAGAGTCTCATTTAAGGTATGCAAGTTCTTCCTCTCAATCTCATTATATTTTAGTGCACGCCCATAATCACTAACTTCAACTACCATTGCATCAAATTCCTTTTCCATTTCTTTAATATCTGATTTTATCCCCTTTTTAAGACTCTCAAAATGATCTTTTAGTTGTTTAAAGAAAGGCATGACCTCAGTTAAATAACATTCTTTCATTTGCTCAAAACCCCTTTCCCCTTCAGTTATCCCGGTGGGTGTGATCCTTTTCTTACAAGTTTTCTCAAAATCGGTAAATAGTTGAAGAATAACATATTGATTGATTAAGGTCTTGCTCTTAGTGGCAATAGTTCTAGGAACTAAATGCATTGGTGTATTTGGAGGATACACAAGCTTAGGGAATTTCCTACAAAGGGGATTCTTTTCAACAAGATTTTCAGCTTTTTGCAAGTCCATATCCTTTTTCCGAACACTTGTTCAGGGTCAATAGTCCGAGGCTTAAACATGTATAAGGATATCCAATTTTCCTTAGTGTAATCATGGGGTTTTATCGTTATCTTGTTCTTTTTACACTCGGGATCTTCTAGCTTCTTATTCATTTTCTCCCTAGTGACTTCATCCATTTCTTATCTTCCTCAAGCACTCACAAGAACTAGGTTTCTGTCTAGGCTTAAGGATCTCATTACCATCATACCTTATGAGCATTTCTAGCCTTTTTAATTACCTCTCGATTAGGTTCCTCAACAAGGGGAATGCTATGCTTATCGCTTAAGACTCTATGCTTAGTGATCATGTGAGCAATCTGAATGGTATTCCCTTGTACGTACAACTTATTTTCAAGCTTGTTTTTCAAAGTTTTAGATTGGAAAAATCATTCAAAAGTTTTGATTCCTTAGCCTTGAATTCTTGCTTAAGCATTTTAACATTTTCTTGAAGTTCTTGTTTTTGCTTAGCAGTCTTAGAAAGCTTTTCTTGTAAGGAGTTTAACTCTTGTTTTAATACTTTCTAAAACCTACTTTTTCTAATAGTTGTACGATTTGGACATCCATTTCCCGCCACGGGTGGTCAACTCAAACTTAGCACTGTTCATAAATAGCAACCTCGATCCTTATATATGTTAAGCTCAGTGGTAAGGGAATCATCGTGCACAAATGCAAAGATACTCATGCAAGTTCATAATCATCATTTTGAGTAGAAGATGCACAACTAGGTACACAAAACATCCATGCAACTTACTCGAGCATTGACATGCACAAGTTGTGACGTGCATCTCTATCTTGGGTACATCCGGCTTCCATGGAGCGCCTTTGCATTAACTTGCATGTGTTGTGTCTGGTGCATCTCTCTCTCTTGTGAATTTGAGCACGAAGATTCCATTTTTCCATTATCCGACTCATCATTTTTGTTGTCACGACATTCCGCAGATTCAAGAACACCATTCTTCAACATATACATTACCCAACTTATCACAACAATCTTTCAATCGCACTGACACTCATTCACGCCTTCATTCTTTGAGCAGATTCTTCTTGTAATGTTTTTCACATTATCCATGAGTTGGATAAATGTCTCAATGAATTCTGAATTTCCATTCCAGATGTTTTTGAAGGAAATTCCAGTCAAGTGTTGATCGTAATCAATATTCCCAATCGATGAATGGTGAAATTGTTTGTAGATTACTTGAAGAGTCTGACCGAACCATCCTTTGAACCTCTTTATTGGTAAGTTGCGCTTTTAGTGTTCTAAGTTCAACAACAAGCTTCTTGTCAATGTAGGTAAGTCCCGCGAAAGAGCACTACATGTTCGATCCCCGCCTATGGATAATAGTTGTATGAGGCGTATGAAGTAGCCGATATGGCTCAAGCAATGCCTGATTCCATTTGCGTGCATTCCTCATTGTACTCGTAACATGAAGATCTCACATCCTCATTGTTCAATTCAAACATCTTTAACCGCTCAGTATTTTATCATTGTTTGTCCACAAGATCATACAATTTAAGCACTTCTCAAATCACCGGGTCAAGAGTAAGACATGATGTGGTAGAATGCACGGATTTACAAGTCTATGATTTAAACCGAAATAGAATCTTTTCGGGATTTTACTAAAATCAAGACCAAACCGTTAAGCAATGACCAATGGAATGTGTTAAGATGACCGATGGATCGACACAATGATAGACAATTGTGTGTTAGGACTTATGATTGTTTGTGGGATAAGCGAGATGTTGTTTGGTTGAGATTTGGATTGGTTTATGACGATTATCCCAGAAATTTAGGTCTAAAACATAAAACCTCAATAACTTCGTTCAGAGCGGATTTAGCCTCAAGGTTTACCCAAGTTCATTTGGCGTGACATTCTCCTCGCTCTACGGTCGCTTTGATGGGTAGAACGCTGAAAACGGAGTTACGGATCAAAAGTTATAGCCGTTTGAAGTTTTGTCGAAAAAAGTCAACAAGTCGCTAAGAATTCTTGAACCAAGTCGCTAAGACCAAGTCGCTAGACCCAAGTCGCTAAAGTATCAAACTCGCTAAACTCCAAGTCGCTAGCAAAATTTTGACGCTAAGTCGCTGCTAACTAAGTCGCGCTAAATAGCAACCGCTAGGTACCAAACTCTACCACCAAATCGCTAAAATTTTGGCAAAGAATTCGCTACCAAGTCGCTAAAACTTCAAGTCGCTAAAGAGCAACTCTCGCCATGCACCAAGTCGCTACCACCAAGTCGCTACCCGTAGTGGAGAGTCCACTACTTGTACTTTAATCGCTAGGTCTAAGTCGCTAGCTCCAAATCGTAACTCGCTACAAAAATGTGAAGCAAGTCGCTACGAAGAAAGATATACCGTGAGCCAAGTCGCTAACTTGAAAACTTCCAAAACACACTTTTCAATCCAAAAACAACCCAACCAAGATGATTCAAGCCTTCCAAATCAAAACCTAAACACTTGTGATGATTCTAAACACAAAAGTACAATCAAAATCCAAACTTTAACACAAGAAATCAACCAAATGATGCAAAACCACTAAACTTTTTCAAACTCAAAAACCACCTAAAACCACTAGAAATCCAAAGATGTGCAAGATATGATCTAACCATGGCTCTTGATACCAATTGTTGGATATTGATTTCACATACACATCAAACCATTAACACAAGTGGGCGTATAAGTGGAATTCTAGAGAGAAAGTTAGAGGTTTAGGGAACTTAGTGAGAGAAAGTGAAAGATATTATTATGAGCTCCAACTCTACCTTGGGAGGTAGAGAGTATTTATAGTCTTACATAAATCGCCACACAACGGTCGTGGATCAGCATACAATGGGTAAAGACCCGTCCGTCCTCCACGGTGTTACTTAACTAAATACTACTTAACTAAATATTACTATGACTACGAGCTTTCTAACGATTACATATACTTGAGGTGACCGACTCTTTAATACCGGGAATTTCTAATTCCTAACACACTTTATCTCATCCGTTTCAAGGTGAGTTTTCGTGGCCCCTTTTTATATATTTTCTTGGGGGAAAATGTGATACCTAAAGTTATTTCAAGTTTTAATGCTGATTAAATATTTGTTTTTATTATTTTGGACAAGCTTGTTGCGATTTATATAATCATAAGTAGGCGACTAGTGGCTTCCGTTATTCCGTGATATTTCGTGTGATATTATCAGTGATATTTCGCAGATATTACTGCGGTGATATTTCGTGGTTCGGTCATGGATTTAATCCAATTTTGACGCGAGAGTACTCATGTTTCTTTAGCTCCACCGGTAGGCATACGTGTTTTAAAGTACATATGTGTTATGAATGGTTATTGAATAGCCAAGGATCCAGATTATAATATAACCGCTTGCTCCACGCTATTTATTATACCAGCAATAACTTGTCCTATTTATATATATCACGCGACGTAAAATGCTTTTTTTGTTAATTTAAAACCCCACGAGCTCACCCAACATTATGTTGACGTTTCAGTATTATTATTTTGGTGATCGATAGTCACATTTTGAAGGCATGCATTTTGAAGTCATACATTGTTCTCATATCAATGACCTAGTGACTTGGCCAGACCTTTCTAAAGACTTAACTTTGAAAATACTAAAACTTGTGTTTTAATTATTCGGTATTGTATAAAATCTTTATGTAACATTGTAAACCCACTTTAAATCTTATACTTGTTGTTCTATTATCTTATGCGATGCTACATTTTGCACCTCGTGGTTTCCTTCTTAGGGTGTGATTGCAGGTATCGTAGAGCCAAAGGGTATAGAGAATGCTAGTTTTTCTAAAATAAAAACCCAAACTATAACCAAACTAAAGTTTATGTAAAACCCCAAACATGGTAATGAGTGACTGTACTCATATTCATCATCATTCTAAATTATGCATAGCCCGATCAACTATGCCTAATTCAGAGAGGATCATGGAATGGTGGGGTAGTCGCTTGGTTCATGTTTGGTTGGACCAAAACCAGTCACAGGAAATAGAATCACCGTGACGCATGCATTACTGTATTAATTGTTTGTTTACATTTCTGTATGTGTTGTTATGCATTTTATATGTCATCTTATACGTTCTTTTTACATCATGATCCCCTTCTAGAGTTTAAGGATGCCTTGGTTCTGTCATGATTTATTTGGTTTGCTACGCTAGTATGCCTTATATTAGTCGTGCTAATGGAACACTATCTTTTGATGCATCCCAATAATGCGTTGTTGGAAGGTCATATTTATTTCCATTTTAAAATGCTGTATACATTATGCTATTTTGGCTATTCTAAACACTAACTTAACAACCAAGAAATTATTTCACTATGCCATTAGGGCATATGCCTCGTCTCCCTGTACTTCACTTATTAAGAAAGCCTGGATACACTTTGATCTTAGATTATCATAAATAATATATCACGATATAACACTTTCCAAGATGAACGAAATTTCTTAACTCATAAGAACCTCTTATTTGTGGAGGATGTGTCGAATTAAACAATCAATGAATAATTACTCTATGGTATCACTCTTTTCCGAGTTTTAGATAACTTAGTCACTTTTCAATACGATATCACTTTTACATTGGAATACCAATAGACTCTAAGATTACCATAAGGATTATGATGTCTAAACTTTCACTTGTAATAAAGTCAAACACCTTTCAACATAGTATCTGATTGATTCGTTCATTTCCAAACATCTCCGTCATCATACACCCCTTAAGTAATCCTTCTAGATAGTGGAGCTTTGAACCTCGGGAACTTCAACTAATACTAAATTCTGAGCATAACTAGACATTAATACCTAGATTCTATTCATGAATCTTTTAATTCATAGATCGTTAATTTCAACCAGTCACAAACGTTCTTCCTCGATGATTTTACTTCCACAGACTTCCCTTAAATTTCTCATATATCAACTATGAGACTCGTAGTGATGCTCATGCTCATTGTTTGAACTATATTTGATACTCTTTATTTGTAAGATATTAACTTTCACATACACATCATAACATTAACACAATGAGCACTTAGATGGTTTTAGAGAGAGAGAAAGAGTGGGACATTCTAGTGAGAGAAACTTGTGGAATATTAGATTACCAAAGAACATCCAACCCCTACCTATGTGAGTGAGGGTATTTATAGGTTACAAACTAAAGCGACTTCCCTCGACGCTTGTGGATCGGTGGATACAAGGTAAAGACCACCTTCCTCCACGCGAGTTGCACTAAACTATTTTACGCTACTAACTAACTACATAAAAAGCCGGACAAATGACCAATCTACGAGCTAACTTGTGTTAGATAATAGTTAGTTGCATCACTCTTCAATGAGGAATTATCTAATTCCTAACAATCTCCCCTAAGGGAGGTCACCCCATGATTTACATGATGCACCATAACATTTCTTGACTTGGTTCTTGAGCTCGAGACTTTCATACATCAACATCAGAACTTGGTGCATAGGTGGTGCAACTTCAAAGTCAACAAAGATTTGTACTTTAAATTGGAGGTCCATTTCTGATTCACGTGATAGTAAATATGAACCAACTTTGAGATCATCACTTATCAAGAATCTCCGACACATCCTTAGTGGTGTTGGTATATCGTGAATTGGTGACATTAGGACCACATGCTCACATTCCGATCATGATATCTTCTCAATGAGTAGCGAAGCTTTAATTGATTCATGATATTGGTAAAGCTGCAGCGTAAGCATGGAGTAAAATATCGAGTCATTGATGCACTTATCATGATTTCTTTTTGAGATGAATGTGTTAAGTGAGCATGCGGCTATGGATTACCTTCATTCATTTACAAACGTCGAGGTGTACTCGCGATAAGACGCTTAGCAATAGAAGCGCACTAAAGTGTCTTTGATCACTTTCGATGAATTGAGGTATACCTACCACCTGCCCTCGCTGATCAAGACAAGTACGCTGTGATCGTATAATTCAAGAATTTCCGACAGGGTTTCAGGTATTTCTAGCCGTTCTCAAACCGAACGTCTCAAAGAAGACAACACGGAGTGAGTGAACCAAATGAATTTATCGTCCACCGATTGATTAAAAGAAATTTGAATAACAATCGTGTATTGCTCAATAGAAATTGTTTTTGCAATATAACGAAGGTTTTAATGAAAATCAATTATCAATCATAAAACACCTTTTGATTTGAAAAATTAGTACACGGTCGACATGCTAATGAAAAGAGTTTTAAAGCAACAAAGACCGTTTTTCAAAGGTATCCGTCAATCCATAACCTCGAACGGGTGATTGATTCAAAAGAATGAATCGCCCCATTGTTTACGTTCAGGTTGTCACATGGTTAATCGTATAATAGATCTCACATGCCACCTACCAGGAGCTTGTTAGATGTTGGCTCAAGAAGGCTTTCCATCTTCATTGTGAGTATGTTTGCATATCACTGTGATGTTCTTGCAATACCACAAGGATAATGCGTAGGACTCAAAATATAATCTCTCTTTCCACATTGTGTGAAAAAGAGAGTCTTCATTGAAAAGTGTCCTAATGAGATTTATTGATGATCTCGTGGCTCTAGACTCAATTTGTGCATATTTGGATCCTGTGCCGGAGACTAGGGAGAGGGTCTCCTTCTTCAATATCAACAATCTCTAAGAGAAAGTCGATAGATAATGTCGGTTCCCCGTGAGAATGAAACAAGTCCTTTTAAGAGGAACTTGAGTGGTTTGGAAAGTTGAAGTGCAGTGCGTCACTGGGTCCATGACGTCTTGTCTTCAATACCGATGTTACCATCAGTAGCATATGAATTGAACCCTGTTTCTAAGGTTGAATAAATTGGAGGGCTATTTGTTTTCACCCTTTTCTCATTCAATTCTTTTTTTTAATTCTTCACCCTCCTTGCTACCGAGACTTCATAGCTAGAACCTTGTTGGGTTTATTCCAAGATAGCTCGCCTCACCGTGACTCTTCCCATTCCTTATTTTTCTCCTTTTATTATCATACCTAAGAACTCTACACTAACTAGTGGATAGTTCCTGGGTAGATCCCTCCTGCTCATGCGGATCTTGGGAACAAAAACCTAACCTTATCATCCTTATATCACCGTACATAAAGTAGAGTTGGTCGGTCTATTTGGTATTGTTCATCTGCCATTGGAACCAATTGAAAACTATTTGAAAATCAATTCGGATACTTGTGATATATTATCAAAGCATTTTGTACCTGAATTGTTTTGATATTTTAGAACGAACTCCCCTCAACATGTGCATCAAGTATTAGAAAATGTTTTGCACATGGAGGCAAGAGAAAGAATTAACTTCTTTGATTACCATTTTCTAAAAGATATCAACATCACTTCGATCAAATCACGAGATAAGCATATATTGGGAAGGATGAGGTTTCCATAAATTTGCTCCTCATATGTGCCATGGGTAAAAGAGTTTTTGCACATACTAGAGGGAACCCTTTATCATCAAAGGATTAAAAGCCATGTGATCAAGGTACTTTTAAAAAATATTTAAGGTGTAGTGTACCCTGATGACATGAATTTGCAAAGAGAATTCTCCCCTTAATATATGCTTCCAGATTCAAAAAATTGTTTAGCACATATAAGAGAGAAGTTTGCACAAAAATTGGTTATCTTATCTTTTACCATCTTTCATATTTATATCACATTTTCTCCCCCGATCAAAATCTTAAATCCTTTGAGATTTTGGATCTCAAGTGATTTAAATAATTTGAGGTAAAATATTTGTAGGAGAAAAATGTGTATGCGATTTTATATGATAAAGAAAATGGACAACACGGATGTTTCCCTTTTCACAAGGGGAAACCATAGTACAAATCCTAGCACTATTACATGTATTACAATTGTTCATATTTATTACACCACATATTGCACAAAGTAAAAAAACAAAGCGGTATCTGAAGAAGTCTTCATTCGGTTCTCAAGAAGTTTGTAGTGACCACCACGGAGCCTTCCACCAACAAAACTTTCAGGAACGCTGAAGATCCTTTACGGTCTTGAGTTCTGCCCTGACAGTGAATGAAATGTTTACATCTCTTCACATCATCCTCGGTCCAAAAAATGGTTTTAATCCAAGATTTCATATCAAGTTTGGCTTCTTTCACTCGGTGTCAAGTTCTTTCTTCACCATTTTGGCGTACCATCACTAAACTTGTAGAGTTCACATAGACGCGATAAGCATACGCGATCCATATCCTGCGGTGAAGATGGCGCTCTAGGGGTGTGAGAACTTTGTATTCTCGGCGAAATCATGCCCGCATTCCATCGAGGACTTGTGAGGTTGACCGGTTTGGTAGCTTTCAATGCTGGCCGAAAGTCCTCAACTCGTTCCGAATGACTAGGCCCCGATCCAAAGAGTGACAAGTGCGAGAGGGCCTTTTTCTCAATGTCATGTAAGTGCTCCCGGTGTCCTGAAGATTTAAGAGATAGAGATCTTGAAATCATTTGGCAGAAGATGTTTGAAGTCGCTCTCTTCAATGGTATACACTTTGAGGTCGTCTCTTTAAGGACAATCTTCTTCAAGTACTCATATCCATAGATCGGGAAGATCTCTATACTAACAACGCTTAAGATTTGCGGCTTTGATCGACATTATTGCGTCTTTATCGACACTATGTCTTCTATGTAGAACTTCTTCTTTTGAACCACTAGATTGAAATACCATAAGAAGCTGCAATATCATACTTTTGTTCTTCATTCGCCTGAATTGATCGGGAACCATCCCGCCGCCCCCCATCGTGAGTAGGTTGCGCCTTCATCTTTGATATTGATAGAAAGGGGTCTTTCCTCGTGAGCGAGCACCACAGAAAGTCCAAGTCGTGATTGAAGAAGAATTTCGCTGAATAGTCTCTCTCGACGGGTTCACCACCAAGAGGAAGAGATATGTTGACATAGGAGCTAATTTGATCACCGACTTGGTCATTTAGCATCTTATGGCATTCTTCCATCTGATATTGAAGGTGATTTGCATCAGAGTGGAAGACTTTGACAATTTCGTAAGCTTGACCTTCAAGATCTCTTGGTGTTATGGATGAGATGCTCTTCCATTCACAAAACCATCTAATGAAACTTCCCATATCACCGAGTAGTGTAGAAGAGATTCTTCATGGAGTTACGCGAATTATTGATGATAACCGATGCCCAATTGTTGTCGAATCTATAGAGTGACCTCGGATGGTCCATGGGTTCGGAGAAGGGGTCTATCTCCACAATGCGGCTTTGAATTGTGTCTCTTGAAGCCGACTCGATGTGGTGAAAGGCGATTCCCACCATGTAAGAATCAAACCCTTCCGATGGCTTAGGAATATGCTTTGTTGATGCATCATCTTCATCCGTTCTCGAGTCGGCCATGACTTGAGACTCTTCGTGAACCACTTGATCATCGGGAATAGAAGGATGCGAGGTGAACCTTGAATCAATCGTCGTCGAGGCGCCAGATTTCTTCCGAAAGTACACTGTTTGTTTGTAGAGTCTGATTGATTGGACGGTTTTGGAGGAGATGATGGTGGTTGTGATGGAGGTGAATTGGTTGTTGAAGAGGGATTACGGCTCGAAGTTCCAAATACTTCGTTGGTGGAGGATCTTCGCGATCTTTCGCGCATCCTTCATCAATGCTTCCATCACAATCGCCCTCCTTTTCTTTTAGCTTCTTTTCCCCATCGTCAACCTTTAAACTGCTCATAATTATCGAACTTAATAGATTCTTCAAGAGCTTCAAAGAGTTTATGTGAACCCTATGTTTGTCCTCTTCGATCTCATACATCCTTTCACACGTAGCTGTTTCCTCATATCGGAGATGGGGAGGTCCTTGAAACGTCTAGTGGAGCCTCCATAGCCCATTCCAGCGGCATCTCTTCTCCTTCAATAGCGGCATGAACGGCTTCATTGAAGTTGAGGTGCTCCAATCATAGACTTCGATCCACCGAGAGATTCAACAGATTTAGGTTGCCTTCCGTGAGCTTCTATCCCTTTTAATGGCTTTATCCAGTAGTTGATCGTGAGTTGAGAATCGTGGATGGGAAGCGGTGGGATAAACTACACGCAATCATAATGACAGGATCGAATAGCGCACGATGTTGGTGGGTGCCCTGTACGATGATTGAGTTGGTAAGGAGGTGGAAGTGCGTTGCTAGTGAAGATGCCGACATTGGAGGAATGGTCAAGTGTCTCACTGGATGGCTGACAAGGTACATGGATTGTCAGAATCTAAAGTTTTATCATTAATGAATTGATCGCCAAAAGAGAAATCTTCATCAAGATTCTTAAGTGAGGATAGAGAGTTAGTGGACAGATTTGGTTCATCCATCTTCAAGGTCTCATCGATCTTGTCTCGTTCTCTCATGAGTCCTTTTTGTAACAGAGTGTCAACCTTTAGTCCATTGAGTCTCCAAGTGTAAGAGATTCCTTAAACGCTTCGAGAACCTTGACCACCCAGATAGTTCCTTAGCATGTGATGATTCTCGCTCTTTCTCTCAGCTCATATTGATTTGTGGTGCTTGATGGAGATGATGAGATAGTTAAGAGTATGAAAATTTGTTCTCGTTTCAACACTTTGCCACCCCTTTACCCTTGTCATGTGTCATTGGGGTTGGTTGTCGAGGTAGTTGAGCGGGTTCTCTTAACACAACTCCACCTACTGGAGCTTTAGCATTCTGACTTTCTAGACTTTGCTGAATTCCAAGTTGCGAGATCGCATCGTCTTCATTAGTTAGCCTGGTAACACTCTTGGAATCAGTTTTCTCACCAATCTCCTTTCCACATTCTTTCTTTACTTTCTCGCTTCTTGATACTTGGTCGACCGGAGACCTTCTTTCAAGTCTCTTTTAGGAAGAGAGGCATAGGATGCTTGTGAGGGCTGACTTGGTCACGGGAGCATTTGGTTGTAAAGGAGAGGGTGTGACATCAGTAGAGAGTTTGGTTGCTCTTTTCATGTATTGCTTGAAGTAGTCCTTCTTCTTGATATCTTCTGTGAGAAGACGATCATGAATTGGCAATCCAAATACTTCTTTATCCGTACCTCTAGGAACATATTTGTGTTTCCTAAAACAAATTCATCTTCCGCTGTGTAAAGTTGACTGCATCTAGGAGTGAATTTATGAGTTTGTTGTAAGTACCGGATAACAGCTTAGAGAATCTGATGCTGAATTACAAGCTTGTTCTGTTTCTTTCTACTTGAGCATCGTTCGGAAAAAGGTTCTATCGAGATATGAATGTGTTCATTGATAATGAGAATTCTTCCCAAATAATCCGAGACATTCACATCAACCCTATTAACGATTCCCCATAGGATTTGCAAGATAGGTATTCTCACTTTATCGAACCCAAGTTTTCCCGGATAAGCATAAGTTTCGGAATGGTTGTAATAGCTCTCAAGGTTGATACATGTGTCCGTGACGATGTCGATGCTCTTGAAATACTCTTCCGATAGCCCAACCCAATTAGAAAATACGACTGATCGTCGACGCGTGTGGAGATTGAACGAGCGCAGGTTACATGTGTGACCAAAGACTGCTCGGAATATCGCAATTCAATTGTGAACTCCCTATTATCCACTGCAAGAGTAATCGTGCGTGATTTTGTTCCATTGAACGGTGTTCCGAAATTGTTGAATGTAAATGATGGGATTGAGCATTGCTTGGCAATTGCCCAGAGAAGTTTGTGTTTTTGAGGATGTCAATAGAAACTTTGAGAATCGGATTTTGTTGAAGCCTTTGAAGGTCCACATAACAGCTTTGCTTTTTCCGATACTTGACCCATTGACTCCCTGGGAAGGATTTCTTCGCCCGAGAGAACTCTTTGATGATGCGAAGTGGTAGCGCCTCATTCTCGGGATTGAACTTGCCATTGATGTTAC
>OU343224.1:216646860-216802043 GCA_910596185.1 Chrysanthemum makinoi
CACTTCAGTGGTCTTGATGATGATGAAGCTTAGCAACTCATGACCTTGAGCTTGCACGTCTTTAAGAGGTTGTGATCTCGCCTTTAAGAGGAACCTAGAGAATCACACAAAGATAAAACTACATAGAATGATTTTTTGGATCTGTGGTTAGAGAGGTTAGAACATAGAGATAAAGTACGTCTAAAAGGGTTAGTAAGAAAGAGAGAAATGGCTCACTATTTATAGGCAAAACATGCCTACTATTACACGTATTCTCGGATCCTCACCCAAGGGATCCAAAGCCAAGCGTAATTAGGGATCCGTACGGCCTGGTTTTAGTCCGATTTTGGGTTGCAAACCGAGTTATAGGTTATGGGTTATGTACCATGGGTCATTGATAACATCAAATAGTCCTGAATATTAAGTGTCAATTTCCCCCGATAATGCTCGTTATTTATATCATTTATATGGATTTACGCTTGTTTTCTATTGTTTTCCATTTTCAGGTAAATTACGAGCATTGGAGCTAAAGAGACGCGAAATGGAAACATTACTAAGATTTATCATGATGCTTATTTTGAAGAAGTTACGCGTAACTCGTCTCTCACATTACGCGACCCGAACTCCAACTTATCAAGAGGTTACGGCAACTCTTCCCAAAGGTTACGACGTAACTCCATTAAAGGTCAAAAAGAGGTTCCACGCCGATACTTACCGCCGTAACTATTGCATCACTTACGACGCGTAATCCGAAGTTTATTAAAGACTATGGCGTAACCACTTATAAGGTTACGCCGTAACTAGCAGATCTAGTGCAATTACGAAGAAATAGAAGGTTACGGCGTAACTCCTCCATGGGTTACTGCGTACCCGCACTGCCTATAAATACCGCACGAATTCCAAAGATTTCAAAGCATCCCATTCCACACACAACACTCTAAGAACGTGGGAAAAAGCTCAAGGCATGTCTAGGGAAGCATACGGAGTTGTTTCCAAGGGAGAAGTCACACCATTACGATAAGCTTTAGCGTTTTATATTTCTTTTACTTTCAATTCATGTATTTCGTATCCTTGAATATTGAATTGATGTGCATGATTAATATGAGTGCTAAGCACCCTTTGGTGCTAGCCTAGTTATGATTCCTTAATTGTTTTGTTTGCTTTTACCTTTACTTCCGTATAATTATTTCTAAGTGTATGCATGCATAGTTCTTTGGTAGTCACCCTTGGTTCGGTAGTTTTAATGGCGATAGAGGCCAATTGCCTAGGAGATATGACCAACTGACCCTAGGTGAAGCATCGAGATGGAAGGGTAAGATATGACCAACTGACACCCTTTCTACTTGTGCGATTTGACCAATGATCACCTATCGCTTTAGATGAACTTAAGAATTGGTGGGTGTAGTGTCTAAGTTCCTAACGGCCGGACACTCACTATTTAGAACCCAGCATGTAGGCGGTACTTAATGACTTGGCTTAGGGGACCAGGGAACAACATGACTTATGACGGTAAGCGCTGATTTCTCTGTGGTGGCATCTTAGCTGATAGGTTAGGGCGAATTGACCAAATGCTGTCCTCTCGAATTTGACCCCACCAAAAGTAATTGGAAGTAGGTAGATGTAGACATTACTAGCTAGGAGGATTAACTAGGTTAGCACCACTATTCCTCTATTGATTTCCCTTTACCATTTATTTGCTTTTATATTCTGCATTAGTAGTTTAATTAATTAAATACCTATCAAACCATTATAACCCCGTGACAATTAGACTTAGTAATAATCCAACACACATAGCTCTTGGGACTTACCTCCGGTTTTACCATTTACTACACTACACATGACCGGTACACTTGCCCGTTAGTGCACTTGGGTAGACCATAGGTATAGCGAGACACTATAAATATTAAGACCTGGTCAGTAAAACCTGCATCAGTCATGGACTTTGGATCATGGATACCCAACAAGATACAATGTATCTAGTCAATGGGTTACGAATCTTGGGTCATGGGTCATGGATCATGGATAATATCCAACATGACTTCATGCAGGATGTCATGCAATGGGTCATGGGTTATGGATCATGCTACTTGGGTATGTGTGGAAAACTAGAAGGGAGGTTGAATAGTTTTGCCGATTTTAAGTTTAGTTTAAAAACTTTAGATTAGATCTTATGTGAATTCGTATGGATGGACAGAAAGTATAAAGCAATAAGTAATGTAAGTAATGAAAGCAAGTAAAGTAAATGATATAAAGTAGTGACACAAGTGATTTATATTGGTTCGACTACAAGGATACCTTCCTTGCCCTACTCAACTCCCCGAGTCTCCTACTCGAGAGTTCAAGCACTATGTCAACAAGCTCTTTCAACATGGCAGAGAAGCCTCACATCGTCGCTTACACTTTTTCCGGTACATAGCTAAATACCTAGTCCTTAACACGGCAGACCAAACCAATACAACTATAACACAACAACTATGTGAAATATGAAATACAAGATCTTGCTACGTAAATCTTATGAGGAACAAATCAATCAAGGACCCCTTGCTTGGATGACTTGTAGTATCTTGTGATCTTGCCTTTGAGAATGACCTATATGAGAATCACAACAAAAGAAAGAAGAACTACTAGATAGATCAAGAGATCTGAGATTAGAAGAGAGAAGTAATATACGAGAGAGTTTGTAAGAAGAGGGGTGAGTAACAATGAAGAAATGGCTCACTATTTATAAGCAAAATCTTCTGTAGCCGGTTCCCACGGATCCCTCACTTGGGGATCCGGCCCAAAGGCACTAAGGGATCCGCAAAATGGGTTGTAGCAAACCGGATTTTGCTATGAAAACTGCATTTCCTCGATGCATCGAAATTGGAGAAACGTCAATTAGAGTGATTGTTCCCTCTAATTTGAGATACGATACGTATTTGATGAGTATTTAGACACTCATCAATCCCCCACACTAAGATATTGCTAGTCCCTAGCAATGTTTTGAGAAAAATTAATGGATTTCATCTCTTTACCAAAAGCCATTACTTCTGGAGTAGCCAATTGTTTTAGTTCAAGTAAGAACCTTGATACAATGATAACCAAATGATTTTGAGCAAATCACCAGCTTTCAACGGTTTTGATTTGTCTTTACCGAAGCCGCTTGCTTCTGGACTAGCCAACTCTTAGATAAATTATCAATATTATCTTTGGTGAGCCGATTACCAATTATGGATTTCAACCATTTCTTTACCACAAGCCATAAACTTGCGGCCGCCAACTTTTCACTAGTTTAAAGATATAGTGAGTTGAACACCATACAATTTTGGGCAAATTGCAAGCCATAAACGGATTTGAGATATCTTTACCAAGAGCCGCTTGCTCCTGGATTAGCCAATCCTTATGTGGGTTAGACATGGCGGACACTATTTGCCGAAAGTAAGTGAAAACACTTACCCAAAAAAAAATTTTGATTTGAAAAAATTAGTACACGGTCGACATGCTAATGAAAAGAGTTTTAAAGCACAAAGACCGTTTTTCAAAGGTATCCGTCAATCCATAACCTGAACCGTGATTGATTCAAAAGATTGAATCGCCCCATTGTTTCTGTTCGGTTGTCACATGGTTGATCCATATAATAGATCTCACATGCCACCTACCAGGAGCTTGTTAGATGTTGGCTCCGGAAGGCTTTCCATCTTCATTGTGAGTATGTAGCACATCACTTTGATGTTCCGCAATACCACAAGGATAATGCGAGGACTCAAGATATAATCTCTCTTTCCACATTTTGTGAAACAGAGAGTCTTCATTGAAAGTGTCCTAATGAGATTTATTGATGATCTCGTGGCTCTAGACTCAATTTGTGCATATTTGGATCCTATATAGGAGACTAGGGAGAGGGTCTCCTTCTTCAATATCAACAATCTCTAAGAGAAAGTCGATAGATAATGTCGGTTCCCGTGAGAATGAAACAAGTCCTTTTAAGAGGAACTTGAGTGGTTTGGAAAGTTGAAGTGCGGCGCCACCTGGGTCCATGACGCTTGTCTTCAATACCGATGTTACCATCATAGCATATGAATTGAACCGGTTTCTAAGGTTGAATAATTGGAAGGCTATTTGTTTTCACCCTTTTCTCATTCAATTCTTTTTCATTCTTCAACCCCTTCGGTGCTTACCGAGACTTCATAGCTAGAACCTTGTTGGGTTTATTCCAAGACTAGCTCGTCTTCACCGCACTCTTCCCATATCTCACTTTTCTCCTTTTATCATCATACCTAAGAACTCTACACTAACTAGTGGATAGTCCTCGGTAGATCCGTTCTCGGCGGATCATGGGAAAAAAAATACCTAACCTTATCATCCTTATATCACCATACATAAAGTAAAGTTGGTCGGTCTTTTGGTATTGTTCATCTGCCATAGGAACCAATTGAAAACCATTTGAAAATCAATCCAGATACTTGAGATATATTATCAAAGAATTTTGTACCTGAATTGTTTTTGATATTTTTTAGAAGAAGAACTCCCCCTCAACATGTGAATCAAGTATTTGAAATAGTTTTCCACACGGAGGCAAGAGAAAGAATTAACTTCTTTGATTACCATTTTCTAAAAATATCAACAACACTTCCCTAATCGAATCAAGTAGATAAATCATTTTGGGGAAGGATGAGGTTTTCATGATTTTGCTCCCCCTCAATATGTGCCTCGATATTTGAAAAGAGTTTTGCACATACTAGAGGGAACCTGCACATTGAGATAAGATCACGTTTCAAATCTGTGGTTTAAGATAGATGCTCCCCTCAATGTGCATGGAAAATTTGAAATCGTTTGTCACTTGTGGGAGGCAAACATGTAATCACTTAAAAACCATTTATCAATTATCGCTTTAAATCCTATTTAAATCACACTTCTCCCCGATCACAATTATAAAAATCATTTGAGATTTGTGATCTCTTATAGATTTAAATTGATTTTGAAAGCTTTTAAGGAGAATTGTGACTTGATTATGAAAGCGTTTTAACCGATAAGGATCTGATTTTGAGATTTTAAACTCCATTGGTTAAACATGCATGATTATCTTTTGAAAACAATTTAATGCCAAATAACTTTTTAATTTAATTGAAATCATTCTCCCCTCAATCAATGACATAGGTTGTTGATTGAGAGATAGAGATTTTGACAAATAAGTCCCGATGATTATCAAAAATAGAGACCGAGTTATTTTTCAAAGCATTTAGTTTTCAAAGAGATAAATGTTTATAGAATCGAGCATGGAATTTGAAAACATGATAAAACATGGCTCGTTTCTTTCTTTTAAACCGGTTATTGCACTAAAATGACAATAAACCATTGTTTCTCTTTCTCCCAAAATATTTTTTGATTTTTGATTTTTAAATTCAACAACATCTAAAGTCCTGTGTCATTCTTTGAATGACAGGACAAAGACCGTAGATATTATCGAATCGAGAAAAACATGACAAATTGACAATATTTTTGAAGATTTTTCGATTTTTTTTTTTTTTTTTTTTTATATTTTTCTATTTGGTTTTATAGGGTTTTATAATTTTGTATTTTGTTTTTCGAATAAATATATACAAGAGATAGATGAAGATAGACCTTTACTCCTCGTCTTCCTCCTGAAGACGTTTGAGTGTTTCGGGTTGAAGGCTTTTCAAGCCAAGTCGAGGAAGAATAAACTCAAAACGTTCTCTCTGAAGAGCTTTGGTGAAGATGTCCGCTAACCGTATTCTCAGACCTCACAAAATAGAGTTCCACCACACCTTTTCCACTTTTCCCTCGATGAAATGATGTCGTATGTCGATATGCTTTGCTCTTGAGTGTTGAACGTTGTTGCATGAGAGAGCAATAGCACTTTTATTATCACAAGATAGAGATTTTGTTGAATTCAAAGCCATAGTCGATAATTGAGATCTCATCCATAAGATTTGAGCACAACAAGATGACATGGCTATGTATTCAGCCTTTGTAGAGGAAATAGAAGTACTCATTTGCTTCTTTGAAGACCAGCTCACAAGCTTATCACCCAAAAACCTAGCACCTCCCCGATGTACTTCGACGTGTATCTTGACATCCTGCATGATCAAGATCTGCATAGGTCGTTAGTGACATACCGGTGTCTTTCGGGTACCATAGTCCCATATTGATGGTTCCTTGGAGATACCGAAAGACCCGCTTAACCGCTTCAAGGTGCTTTTTAGTAGGCTTAGCCTAATATCTAGCACATGCAACAAATAACAAGATGTCCGTCTACTAGTGAGGTACATCAGGGATCCAATCATACTACGATATTTTGTTTGGTCAATCATGATCCTGAGTGGTCCTCATCTAGTTTGGTTCGATCAATCATGGGAGTGTCAACGGGGTCACTTGAATCAAATCCAAATTTCTTTAAAATCTCACTTGCATATTTAGATTGATTTATGAAAATGCCTCCGGGACTTTGTGAAATTTGTAATCCCAAGAAAATGACATTTGTCCCATCATTGACATTTGAAATTTTGAACTCATTTCATTTGAAAACGATCATTCCATTGGGGTCAGTCGAGGCAAAAATAATATCATCAACATAAATTTGAACATGAATTAAATGTTTGCCCGACTTTCCGTGAACAATGTTGGATCAATCGCCCTTTGTTAATCCGGTTGATAGAAGAAACTTTGATAGCGTATCATACCATGCCCTTGGAGCTTGCTTTAAACCAAAAAGAGCCTTCTTCAAACGATAACGTGAGTAGGATGCTCTTGATTCACAAATCCTTCGGTTGGCCGACGAGACAACTTCTTTAAGATCTCGCTCGAAATGCCGCCTTTACATCCATCTCGATAGACTACCATGTTCTTACTAAAAGATTAGCTAAGAAGATTCTATTGCCTCGATTCGAGCCACCGGAGCAAATGATTCTTCAAAGTCTATACCCTCCTCTTGACGATATCCTTTAGCAACTAATCGAGCCTTGTTCTTTAACACATCACCATGCTCATCAAGTTTCACTTTGAAGATCCACTTTAGAGCAATAATCATAGCAATAACTGAGCGGTACTAATTCCCATACCTCTAGTCGATCAAACTCATGAATTTCTTCTTGCATGGCATTGAACCGCTGTCTTCATTCATGGCAGTTTTAACATCTTTTGTTCGATCTAGAGAGTAACGGAAGAACACCATAAGGCATCTATTGCAAGTTGTTTCCGTGTGGATACAGGACGAGAGGGATTTCCAATGATGTTGTCCAATGGATGATCGTGAGTCCATTTTCTGAGGTGTTCATGTGGCGTGCTAGGAGTGGGACTGGAAGTAGCAGTCGATGTCTCCTCGAAGAAGATGGTTCGATGAAGATTCGAGCAAATATGTTTTCAAATAGAGCATCTTTGGGAGTAGCAAAGGGATTAACTTCATCATTGATACCGAAATAGTTCCATGATGTACCTTGAAGTTGATGATTTGTTGATGAGACGATAGTAGAGGGCGCTTTGACTTAATGATATTGAGATTGAAGGATTGACTTCATTCAAGTGATATGAGCAGCCAAGTAGGAATTGTCCTCATTAGCACTTGATCATAATGTTCATCAAACAGGATCAAACAATTTCTTTAAATCATCTTCGATGGAGGTACATATGGAGTTTCAAGAAGAATTTGGTATAGGGATGAACCAATGGGACTGTCTTTGAAGTGCGGGTCCCGAACTGGAGTGTCAGAGGCCATAGGACCATCAAGGATAGAAATCTTCCGACTATCTTTATCAACCCATATGTAGACAATTTGAAGTGACCAATGAGCAAAGAAAACCCGATATACCAAACTTGAAACCTAAGAAGAATTCCATGCTTTTGCATCTTAAGCTCGCCTTTGTGAATTTTAACTTCAATCTCAAATAAGTGATAATTGATTAACTCAAGTAATCACTTTGTAAATGCCCAACACGTGAATAGACGTACAACCGATGTACATCGATCCAATCAATGAACCGAACAATGATTTCTACATTAATGCATTCTTCCTAAAGGTATACATGTAGACCGATCTCGAAGATTCACCACAAATGTCTTCGAATGAATGAGGTAGTCATTTTCCTTTAATGTTCATGTGGTTGATTTATAGCGCAGTAATAATGAGAGGAACAATAATCCATGAAGATTTGGCAAAGGAATACCAAAGAGTGGATCATTATTCAATAATGCAACTTACAATATCATGATAATCATTATGAACGCCTTGTGAAATAACTGGAGATAAGGTTTCTTGAGAATTCCAAGAAGTACTTTAGATGGTGAACTAGTTAGTCAATAGTACGGAGCATGAGTCGGTTGATGATCAACATTCGTCAAAGGTTGAAGGTACTCATCAAACATATCTTTGAAAAACAATGAATCCCAAACATTGATTCTAATTATCCTTAGTAAGGAAGCATTAGGGTTGAGGAGAGTCATCAACAATCAAAACAATGAATCCCAGTTATCCTTAGTATATTCACTCATAATCAAAAAAGAATATACACTCATCATCATCAAAAATAAAGTCGTATAACCATTATTCAAACATCCATCATCATGTAGTATATTCACTTTTCTCCCCCTCAAAAATTGCATCCGAAGTTGCCATTTTGATTTAGCAAGTGAATAAGAGTATACACCAATGAACATAGATCCACTTGATGATTGAATGAGCGTGGAAAAACATGAAGCTTGTTGATGAAGAATGTAGATGAGTATGGCCATTCATGAAGAATTTCTTTAGTCAAGATAAAGCGCATGTAAGAGCGTACACTTTTCTTTCTTGAAGAACGGGCCTGAAGTGTTATCTCAGACGCCATAATGATGAAGTACGAGGCCCGAACCGAGTGAATGCATCGCCATTGTTTAGAGCCCAGTCATATGTTTAGAGTCAATCCAAATACCAAGGACGATTGTATGCACTGCTTTGGACAAATGACGAAGACAGAATTGGAAACATTGATCCCCACGCGCTCATGGGGTCCTTTGGCACAAACAATCTTTGAATCAGCATAAACCCTAGGTGCAATGTCATTGTCACTAGGAGCTAAACTAGTAGAAGCATCGGACTTAGTCGAGGGACATTTTGTGCTTAATGGGATTATTCTACCGCTATTTCCAAACCTTAATGTGCACTACTAGGCATAGTGGATCTAGTTAAGGGCAAGGTTTGCCATTCGTGAATATTCGACTGTTGGCTTCCAATCGAAATCCTACATTGGTAAAAACCTTCCTGTAGGTTTCCGTGATTGCTTAACTGCTTCGCTTCCAAACTTTCTTAACCTATGAATCTTAGACCCCGAAATAACACATCACATTTATCATGATTACCAATTAAACATTTTTGCATGTTTTGCGGATAAAGATAAGGCCTCGAATTAATTTTAGTAAGCTTGGAGCTAATACTAGAACTAACACGATTCTTTTGTTCAAATCAAACTTCTTGTCCCTATGGTGTTCTTTCACTTCCTTATCATGAACACTTTTAGTTTACGTAATCCTATCCTTCTTTGCATAGCTTCTAGGTTTTGACCCGCTAACTTTAGTGTCAATCTTAACATCTTTAGAAGTAACGATGGGAACATTACATGGCTTCACTACTGCGATTCCCGGTCTAGAAGTGCCGGATCTCGAAATTTAGGAGGCACATCACAAAGTTGCTTGCTTGAATTTAGATATGGAACAAGGCATATCAAGGGTAACATGCTTGGCTTTAGGCATAGAACGGATTTCCTGTTTGGCACTAGGCATAGAACAAGGCTTCACAGCCTTTGCCTTTTCACCTAAGGATTTTGGACATGTTGCAATTACACATTCAAGCAACTCTTGAGATCGTTTGGCCTGGAGGCAAGCAAACCTAATTTCACTATCAAGAGGTTTGTTAATGAAATCCTCTTCGACAATCTCACGGAGACATTCTAGACTATCCTTAAGGTGAGCAAAGTAGTCATGAAAAGCATGTTCATTATTCCTAAGATGAGGAGGAATATATTTAATCGTCACTGTGTATTTGCAATCTAAGGGTGATTTTGAGACAACATTCTTATTGAAAACAAGTGGCGCTTTCCCATTTCCCGACTTCTCGATTCTCAATTTCCTTGTAAAGACGTTTTTCGTTGTTTTGGTCACGGGTGACTTTATTGAATCATATAACTCTTTAAAATGCTTAACTTTTCTTTCTAGAAAACTTGTTTTCCTTTTGTAATGCATTTACTAAGTTTTGAAGATGAAAAGTTTGAGAATTCTGAGAATCTAAAGGAGGAGGCATTTGGGAGCCTGTCATATTGTTCGCTTGACCCTTTAATTGAGAGATTTGGGCTTTCAACTTTCATCGTCGTGAATCGAGCTTGAATCGTTCATCACGCTTGTTAATTTGAAAAACTGCATCAAACTCTGGAGCATCTCAAGATGTCTTGATATTTGAAGTTTTGACATTTTCTTTGAGATGTTGATATTTTAGTTGTAAATTAAAATGCTCAACTTCTAGTTTAGAAAAATGTTTAACCAAATTGTCGTGATCATCCAGTTCAATTTTCGCGTTTAGTTTAGAATTAGTTTTTTCAAGCTCAATGACACGATCATGGGAGACTTTCAGGCCACGTGAGATAATTCATGAAATTTGGAAGCATTAATAGAGCAATTTGAAGCAAAGAAAAAACACATCTTGAGCAACACATTCAGTAATAAGAGTCTCATTTAAGGTATGCAAGTTCTTCCTCTCAATCTCATTATATTTTATGCACGCCATAATCACTAACTTCAACTACCATTGCATCAAATTCCTTTTCCATTCCTTTAATATCTGATTTTATCCCCTTTTAAGACTCTCAAAATGATCTTTTAGTTGTTTAAAGAAAGGCATGACCTCGGTTAAATAACATTCTTTCATTTGCTCAAAACCCCTTTCCCCTTTCGTTATCCCAGTGGGTGTGATCCTTTTCTTACAAGTTTTCTCAAAATCAGCAAATAGTTGAAGAATAACATATTGACTGATTAAGGTCTTGCTCTTAGTGGCAATAGTTCTAGGAACTAAATGCATTGGTGTATTTGGAGGATACATGTACGCTTTAGGAATTTCCTACAAGGGGGATTCTTTTCAACAAGATTTTTGCAAGTCCATATCCTTTTTCCGTAACACTTGTTCAGGGGTCAATAGAGTCCGAGGCTTAAACATGTTTAAGGATATCCAATTTTCCTTAGTGTAATCATGGGGTTTTATCGTTATCTTGTTCTTTTTACACTCGGGATCTTCTAGCTTCTTATTCATTTTCTCCCTAGTGACTTCATCTGATTTCTTATCTTCCTCAGGCACTCAAGCAACTAGGTTTCTTCTAGGCTTAAGGATCTCATTACCATCATACCTTATGAGCATTTCTAGCCTTTTTAATTACCTCTGGATTAGGTTCCTCAACAAGGGGAATGCTATGCTTATCGCTAAAGACTCTATGCTTAGTGATCATGTGAGCAGTCTGAATGGTATTCCCTTGTACGCAAAACTTATTTTCAAGCTTGTTTTTCAAAGTTTTTAGATTGGAAAATCATTCAAAAGTTTTGATTCCTTAGCCTTGAATTCTTGCTTAAGCATTTTAACATTTTCTTGAAGTTCGTGTTTTTGCTTAGCAGCTTTTGAAAGTTTTTCTCGTAAGGAGTTTAACTCTTGTTTTAATACTTCTTCTCTAAACCTACTTTTCTAATAGTTGTATGTGATTTGGACATCCATTTCTCGCCACGGTGGTCAACTCAAACTTAGAGCACTGTTCATAAATAGCAACCTGATCCTTATATATGTTAAGCTCAAAGGGTACGGAATCATCAGCACAAATGCAAGATACTCATGTTCATAATCATCATTTTGTAGAAGATGCACACTAGGTACAATAAACATCCATGCAACTTACCTGAGCATTGACATGCACAAGTTGTGACGGGTGCATCTCTATCTTGGGTACATCCGAAGCTTCCATGGAGCTCTTTGCATTAACTTTGCATGTTGTGTCTGCACCTCTCTCTTTGTGAATTTGAGCACGAAGATTCCATTTTTCCATTATCCGATCATCATTTTTGTTGTCAATGCATTCTCGTGATTCAAGAACACCCGATTCTTCAACATATACATTACCCAACTTATCACAACAATCTTTCAAATGCACCTGACACTCATTCACGTCTTCATTCTTTTGAGCAGATTCTTCAATGTACTTTTTCACATTATCCATGAGTTGGATAAATGTCTCTCATGAATTCTCAATTTCCATTCCAAGATGTTTTTGAAGGAAATTCCACTAAGTGTTGATCGTGAATCAATAATATTCCCCACCGATGAATGGCTGAAATTGTTTGTAGATTACTTGAAGAGTCTGACCGAACCATCCTTTGAACCTCTTATTGGTAAGTTGCGACTTTAAGTGTTCTAAGTTCAACAACAAGCTTCTTGTCAATGTAGGTAAGTCCCATGCAAAAGCACTACATGTTCGATCCCCACCTATGGATAATGTGTTGTATGAGGTGCGATGAAGTAGCCGATATGGCTCAATGTCGCATTCCATTTGGCATTCTCATTGTAACTCTAACATGAAGATCTCACATCCTCATTGTTCAATTCAAACATCTTTAACCGTTCGAGTAGCATACTTTATCATTGTTGTCCACAGCATCATACAATTTAGCACTTCCAAATCATCAATGTAAGAGAGTAAGACATGATGTGGTAGAATGCACGGGATTTTACAAGTCTATGATTTAAACCGAAATAGAATCTTTAGTGGGATTTACTAAAATCAAGACGAAACCGTTAATCAATGACCAATGGAATGTGTTAAGATGACTGATGGATCGAAACAATGATAGACAATTGTGTGTTAGGACTTATGATTGTTTGTGGGATAAGCAGAGATGTTGTTTGGTTGAGATTTGGATTGGTTTATGCACGATTATCCCGAGAAATTTAGGTCTAAAACATAAAACCTCAATAACTTCGTTCAGAGCGATTTAGCCCCAAGGTTTGACTCAAGTTCATTTGGCGTGACATTCTCCCCTCGCTCTACGGTCGCGTTTTGATGGTAGAACGCTGAAACGGAGCACTTGATCAAAAGTTATAGCCGCTTTGAAGTTTTGCCGGAAAAGTCAACAAGTCGCTAAGAATTTTTGAACCAAGTCGCTAAGACCAAGTCGCTAGGACCCAAGTCGCTAAATAACAACTCGCTAAACTCCAAGTCGCTAGCAAAATTTTGACAAAGAAGTCTTAAGAACTAAGTCGCTAAATAGCAACTCGCTAGGTACCAACTCGCTAACACCAAATCGCTAAACAATTTTGGCAGCAATTCGCTACTCAAGTCGTTAAAACTTCAAGTCGCTAAAGAGCAACTCGCTACTGACCAAGTCGCTACCACCAAGTCGCTACCCGTAGTGGAGAGTCCACTACTTGTACCGTTAATCGCTAGGTCTAAGTCGCTAGCTCCAAAATCAGAACTCGCTACAAAAATGTGAAGCAAGTCGCTATTTAAGAAAGATATACCGTGAGCCAAGTCGCTAGCTTGAAAAATCAAAACACACTTTTCAATCTAAAAACAACCCAACCAAGATGATTCAAGCCTTCCAAATCAAAACCTAAACACTTGTGATGATTCTAAACACAAAAGTACAATCAAAATCCAAACTTTAACACAAGAAATCAACCAAATGATGCAAAAACCACTAAAATTTTTCAAACTCAAAAACCACCTAAAAACCACTAGAAATCCAAAGATGTGTAAGATATGATCTAACCATGGCTCTTGATACCAATTGTTGGATATTGGATTTCACAAACACATCAAACCATTAACACAAGTGGGCGTATAAGTGGAATTCTAGAGAGAGAAAGTTAGAGGTTTAGGGAACTTAGTGAGAGAAAGTGAAAGATTATTGCTCCAACTCTCTACCTTAAGAGGTAGAGAGTATTTATAGTCTTACATAAATCGCCACACAACGGGTTGTGGATCAGGCATACAATGGGTAAAGACTCGTCCGTCCTCCACGGTGTTACTTAACTAAATACTACTTAACTAAATATTACTATGACTACAGCTTTAACGATTACATATACTTGAGGTGACCACTCTTAATACCGAATTTCTAATTCCTAACACACTTTATCTCATCCGTCATGTGCTTCGTGGCCCTTTTATATATTTTCTTGGGGAAATGATACCAAAGTTATTTCAAGTTTTAATGCCGTGATTAAATAAATATTTGTTTTATTATTTTGATGCTTGTGTGTTTATATAATCATAAGAAGCACTAGTGGTTTCAAGGTTCCGTGTGATACTGTGTAGATAATATCGCAGGATATTTCAGGTGATATTACCGTGTGATATTTCGTAGCGTTCTCGGTCATGGATTTAATCCACTTGACGTGAGAGTACTATGTTTTAGCTCCGTACTGTAGGCATACGGTAGTACATATGTGTTATGAATGGTTACTTTGAATAGCCAAGGATCCGGGATTATAATATAAACGCTTTTGCTCCACGCTTTATTATTATACTAGCACACTTGTCCTATTTATATATATCACGCACGGTGAAATTTTTGTTAATTTAAACCTACGAAAGCTCACCAACATTATGTTGACGCTAGCATATTTTCGCAGTGATCGACAGTCACATTTGAAGGCATGCATTTTGAAGTCACATTGTTCTCATATCAATGACCGAAAGGATTTTGGCTTAGACCTTTCTAAAGACTTAACTTTGAAAATACTAAAACTTGTGTTTTAATCTATTCTGTGATTGTATAAAATCTTTATGTAACATTGTAAACCCACTTCTAAATCTTATACTGTTGTTCTATTATCTTATGCGATGCTACATTCGCTGCACTCGTGTTTCCATTTTAGCGGGTGTGACAGTAATGGTATCAGAGCTGTGCTGGGTATAGAGAATGCTAGTTTTTCTAAAAATAAAACCCAAACTATAACCAAACTAAAGTTTATGTAAAACCCCAAACATGGTACGAAATGACTAGCCGAAGCATCTATCACTCCTAAATTATGCATAGCCCCGGATCAACTATGCCTAATTCCTGAGGGATCATGGAATGGTGGGGGTAGTTGCCTTGGTTCATGTTTGGTTGGACCCAAAAACCAGGTCACCGGAAATAGAATCAGCCGTATGCATGTGCACATTGTATTAATTGTTTGTTTACATTTCTGTATGTGTTGTTATGCATTTTATATGTCATCTTATACGTTCTTTTTACATCATGATCCCCTTCTAGAGTTTAAGGATGCCTTGGTTCTGTCATGATTTATTTGGTTTGCTACGCTAGTATGCCTTATATTAGTCGTGCTAATGGAACACTATCTTTTGATGCATCCCAATAATGCGTTGTTGGAAGGTCATATTTATTTCCATTTTAAAATGCTGTATACATTATGCTATTTTGGCTATTCTAAACACTAACTTAACAACCAAGAAATTATTTCACTATGCCATTAGGGCATATGCCTCGTCTCCCTGTACCCCTCACTTATTAAGAAAGCCTGGATACACTTTGATCTTAGATTATCATAAATAATATATCACGATATAACACTTTCCAAGATGAACGAAATTTCTTAACTCATAAGAACCTCTTATTTGTGGAGGATGTGTCGAATTAAACAATCAATGAATAATTACTCTATGGTATTGTACTCTTTTCCTGAGTTTTAGATAACTTAGTCACTTTTCAATACGATATCACTTTTACATTGGAATACCAATAGACTCTAAGATTACCATAAGGATTATGATGTCTAAACTTTCACTTGTAATAAAGTCAAACACCTTTCAACATAGTATCTGATTGATTCGTTCATTTCCAAACAATCTCCGGTCACTATACACCCCTTAAGTACTGCCTAGATAGGTGGAGCGCTTGAACTCAGGAACTTCAACTAATACTAAATTCTGAGCATAACTAGACATTAATACCTAGATTCTATTCATGAATCTTTTAATTCATAGATCGTTAATTTCAACCAGTCACAAACGTTCTTCCTCGATGATTTTACTTCCACAGACTTCCCTTAAATTTCTCATATATCAACTATGAGACTCGTAGTGATGCTCATGCTCATTGTTTGAACTATATTTGATACTCTTTATTTGTAAGATATTAACTTTCACATACACATCATAACATTAACACAATGAGCACTTAGATGGTTTTAGAGAGAGAGAAAGAGTGGGACATTCTAGTGAGAGAAACTTGTGGAATATTAGATTACCAAAAGAACATCCAACCCTCTACCTTGCAAGGTAGAGGGTATTTATAGGTTACAAACTAAACGACCTCCTCGACTGTGGCCTGGATCTATATGGGTAGACCCAACCTCCCTGAGTTGCACTAAACTATTTTACGCTACTAACTAACTACATAAAAACGGGACAAATGACCAATCTACGAGCTAACTTGTGTTAGATAAGTTGGGGGGACGAATCTTCAAGCAGAATTGATTGAATTCCTAACATCTCCCCCAAGGAGGTCACCCCATGATTTTATGAATGATACCATAACATTTTTGACTTGGTTCTTGAGCTGTAGACTTTCATACATCAACATAATTAAACTTGGTGCATAGGTGGTGCAACTTCAAAGTCAAAAAGATATGTACTTAAATTGGAGGTCCATTTCTGATTCACGTGATAGTAAATATGAACCAACTTTTGAGATCATCACTTATCAAGAATCTCGACACATCCTTAGTGGTGTTGGTATATCGCGTGAATTGGTGACATTAGGACCGACATGCTCACATTTGGATCATGATATCTCTCATCGAGTAACGGAAGCTTTAATTGATTCATGATATTGGCAGCGCTAGCAGGAAGCATGGAGTAAAATTATCAGAGTCATTGATGCACTAATCATGATTTCTTTTGAGATGAATGTGTTAGGTGAGCATGCCGGCTATGGATTGACGCTTCATTCGATCACTACAAACGGGTGTACTCACGATAAGACAGTTAGCATTAAAGCGCATAAAAGTGTCTTTGATCACTTCATGAATTGAGGTATACGGCCCACGGTTCCCCGTTGATCAAGCATTATTGGCTATCGTCGATCGTATATAATTCCAAGAATTTTGACAGGTTCGCCGCATGCTCTAGCTGTTCTCAAACCAGAACGCCTCAAAGAAGACAACACGGAGTGAGTGAACCAGCGAATTTACGTCCACTGATTGATTAAAAGAGATTTGAAAAACAATCGTGTATTGCTCAATAGAAATTGTTTTTGCAATATAACGACGGTTTTAATGAAAATCAATTATCAATCATAAAACACCTTTTGATTTGAAAAATTAGTACACGGTCGACGTGCTAATGAAAAGAGTTTTAAAGCACAAAGACCGGTTTTTCAAAGGTATCCGTCAATCCATAACCCTGAACCGTGATTGATTCAAAGAATGAATCGCCCCATTGTTTCGTTAGGTTGTCACATGGTTAACTGTATAATAGATCTCACATGCCACCTACGAGGAGCTTGTTAGATGTTGGCTCAAGAAGGCTTTCCATCTTCATTGGGAGTATGTTTGCATATCACTCAGATGTTCTGGCAATACCACAAGGATAATGCGTAGGACTCAAAATATAATCTCTTTTTCCACATTGTGTGAAACAGAGAGTCTTCATTGAAAGTGTCCTAATGAGATTTATTGATGATCTCATGGCTCTAGACTCAATTTGTGCATATTTGGATCCTGTGTCGGAGACTAGGGAGAGGGTCTCCTTCTTCAATATCAACAATCTCTAAGAGAAAGTCGATAGATAATGTCGGTTCCCCGTGAGAATGAAACAAGTCCTTTTAAGAGGAACTTGAGTGGTTTGGGAAGTTGAAGTGCAGTGCGTCACTGGGTCCATGACGTCTTGTCTTCAATACCGATGTTACCATCAGTAGCATATGAATTGAACCCGGTTTCTGCCCTAAGGTTGAATAAATGGAGGGCTATTTGTTTTCACCCTTTTCTCATTCAATTCTTTTTAATTTTTCAACCCCTTCAGTGCTTACCGAGACTTCATAGCTAGAACCTTGTTGGGTTTATTCCAGTACTAGCTCAGTCTCTGGCCCGCACTCTTCCCATATCGCATTTTTCTCCTTTTATTATCATACCTAAGAACTCTACACTAACTAGTGGATAGTTCCGGGTAGATCCTCCGTTCTGGCGGATCTTGGGAACAAAAACCTAACCTTATCATCCTTATATCACCGTACATAAAGTAGAGTTGGTCGGTCTATTTGGTATTGTTCATCTGCCATTGGAACCAATTGAAAACCATTTGAAAATCAATTCAGATACTTGTGATATATTATCAAAGCATTTTGTACTTGAATTGTTTTTGATATTTTTAGAACGAGAACTCCCCCTCAACATGTGCATCAAGTATTAGAAAATGTTTTGCAAACGGAGGCAAGAGAAAGAATTAACTTCTTTGATTACCATTTTCTAAAAGATATCAACATCACTTCCCTGATCAAATCACGTAGATAAAGCATATATTCAGGAAGGATGAGGTTTCCATAAATTTGTCCCCTCAATATGCCTCAGGGTAGAAAAGAGTTTTACACATACTAGAGGGAACCCTTTATCATCAAAGGATTAAAAGCCATGTGATCAAGGTACTTTTTAAAAAATATTTAAGGTGTAGTGTACCGATGACATGAATTTTAAAGAGAATTCTCCCTCTTAATATATGCTTCGAGATTCGAAAAATTGTTTAGCACATATAAGAGAGAAGTTTGCACAAAAATTGGTCATCTTATCTTTTACCATCTTTCATATTTATATCACATTTTCTCCTCCGATCAAAAATCTTAAATCCTTTGAGATTTTGGATCTCAAGTGATTTAAATACGTATGAGGTAAAATATTTGTAGGAGAAAATGTGTCTCATTTTTTATATGATAAAGAAAATGGACAACATAGATGTTTCCCTTTTCACAAGTGGGAAACCATAGTACAAATCCTAGCACTATTACATGTTACCATTGTTCATATTTATTACACCACATATTACACAAAGTGAAAAAAAACATAAACGGTATCCTGAAGAAGTCTTCATTCAATTAAGAAGTTTGTAGTGACCATCACGGAGCCTTCCACCAACAAAACTTTCAAGGTGCGGAAGATCCTTCCTGGTCTTGAGTCTTCGCCCTGATGGCAGCAATGAAATGTTCACATCTTCACATCATCCTCAGTTAAAAAATGGTTTTAATCTAAGATTTCATATCAAGTTTGGCTTCTTTCACTGGGTGTCAAGTTCTTTCTTCGACCATTTGAGCGCATTCATCACTAAACTTGTATAGTTCACATAGACGCATAAGCATACGCGATCCATATCTGTCGGTGAAGATGACGGCTCTAGGGGGGTCAAGAACTTTGTATTCTCGATGAAATTCATGCCCAGCTGCATTCCAATTGAGGACTTCAGGAGGTTGACCCTGGTTTGGTAGCTTTCAATGCCTGTGAAAGTCCTCAACTCGTTTCAATGACTAGGCCCCCGATCCAAAGAGTGACAGTGCAGAGAGGCCTTTTTCTCACGCATGTGCAAGTAAGTGCTCCAGTGTCCTTGAAGATTTAAGAGATAGAGATCTTCTGAAATCATTTGGCGAAGATGTTTGAAGTCGTTCTCTTCAATGGTATACACTTTGAGGTCGTTCTTTTAAGGACAATCTTCTTCAAGTACTCATATCCATAGATCAGGAAGATCTCTATACTAACAACGCTTAAGATTTGGTACTTTGATCTGACATTATTAGGCTTTTATCACATCTATGTCTTTCTATGTAGAACTTCTTTTGAACCACCCGTGAGAAATACCATAAGAAGCTGCAATATCATACTTTTGTTCTTCATTCGCCTGGATTGATAGAACCATCTGCCAAGCCCCCCGACGAGTAGGTTGCGCCTTCATCTTTGATATTGATAGAGCAGGTCTTCTTTCCTCAGAGCGAGCACACGTAAAGTCCAAGTCGTGATTGAAGAAGATTCTGCCAATAGTCTGACAAAGTTCACCACCAAGAGGAAGAGATATGTTGACATTGAAGCGATTAATTTGATCACGACTTGGCCATTTAGCATCTTATGGCATTCTTCCATCCGATATTGAAGGTGATTTGCATCGAGAGTGGGAAGACTTTGACAATTTAGTAAGCTTGACCTTCAAGATCTCTTGGTGTTATGGATGAGATGCTCTTCCATTCACAAAACCATCTAATGAAACTTCCCATATCACTGAAGTGTAGTGTAGTAAAGAGATTCTTCACTGGAGTTACGAATTATTGATGATAACTGATGCCCAATTGTTGGCAGGAATCATAGAGCTCGACTCGGATGGTCCATGTGGGTTCGAGAAGGGGTCTATCTTCCACAATGTATTGAATTGTGTCTCTTGAAGGAGCGACTGGATGTGGTAGTGCGATTCCAGACCATGTAAGAATCAAACCAGTCTTCCTGATGGCTTAGGAATATGCTTTGTTGATGCATCATCTATCCTGGTTCTGAACGTACCATGACTTGAGACTTTCGGAACCACTTGATCATCGGAATAGAAGTGGATGTGGAGGTGAACTTGAATCAATCGTCGTCCAAAGCAGATTTCTTCCGGAGTACACTGTTTGTTTGTAGAGTCTGATTGATTGGACGGTTTTGGAGGAGATGATGGTGGTTGTGGATGGAGGTGAATTGTTGTTGAAGAGGACCACCTAAGTTCCTCCCCGTTGGTGGAGGATCTTCACGATCTTTGCGATCCTTCATCAATGCTTCCATCACAACTGTCCTCCTTTTCTTTTTAGCTTCCTTTTCCCCGACGTCAACCTTAAACTGCTCATAATTATCGAACTTAATAGATTCTTCAAGAGCTTCAAAGAGTTTTATGTGGAACCCCATGTTTGTCCTCTTCGGCCTCATACATCCTTTCACACATTGAGCAGCCTCATATCGGAGATGGGGAGGTCCTTGAAACGTCTAAGAATTGGAGCCTCCATAGCCCATTCCACAAAGATCCTTGACTCTCCTTCAATAGCGCAGAATAAAATTCATTGAAGTTGAGGTGCCCAATCTATAGACTCGATCCACCGGAGATTCAACGTATTTGGGAAGTTGCCTTCCTCAGGCTTCTATCCTTTTAATGGCTTTATCCAGAGGTTGATCGTGAGTTGAGAATTGGATGGGAAGCCGTGGAGCAACCACATCAGCAATCATATGACAGATCGAATAGCGACGATGTTGGTGGTGTCTGTATGATGATTGAGTTGGTAAGGGAGGTGGAAGTGCGTTAAGCAGTGAAGATGCGACATTGGAGAATGGTCGGAGTCTCTGTCATGCTGACAGTGTACATGGATTGTGCATAATCTAAAGTTTTGTCATTAATGAATTGATCGCCAAAAGAGAAATCTTCATCAAGATTCTTAAGTGAGGATAGAGAGTTAGTGGACCAATTTGGTTCATCCATTTTCAAGGTCTCATCAGATCTTGTCTCAAGGTTCTCCTGCGAGTCCTTTTGTAACAGAGGTCAACCTTTAGTCCGATTGAGTCTCCCAAGTGTAAGAGATTTTAAACGTTTCAGAACCTTGACCACCCTGATAGTTCCTTAGCATGTGATGATTCTGTTCTTCTCTTCATTCATATTGATTTGTGGTGCTTGATGGAGATGATGAGATAGTTAAGAGCATGTGAGCAGCTTGTTCGGTTTCAACACTTGCCACCCCTTTACCCTTGTCATGTGTCATTGGGGTTGGTTGTCGAGGTAGTTGAGCGGGTTCTCTTAACACAACTCCACCTACTGGAGCTTTAGCATTCTGACTTTCTAGACTTTGCTGAATTCTGCAGATCAGATCGCTCTTCATTAGTTAGCCTGGTAACACTCCTTGGAATCTCAGTTTTCTCACCAATCTCCTTTTCCACATTCTTTTCTTTACTTTTCTGCTTCTTGGATACGGGGTCGATGTGGAGACTTTCAAGTCTCTTTTTAAGAGAGGCATAGGATGCTTGTGAGGTGACTTGGTCAGGGAGCATTTGGTTGTAAAGGAGAGGGTGTGACATCAGCAGAGAGTTTGGTTGATCTTTTCATGTATTGCTTGAAGTAGTCCTTCTTCTTGATATCTTCTGTGAGAAGACGATCATGAATTGGCAAACCAAATACTTCTTTATCAGGTACCTCTAGGAACATATTTCGTGTTTCCTAAAAACAAATTCATCTTGCTTGTGTAAAGTTGATTCTGCACCTAGGAGTGAATTTATGTGTTTGTTGTAAGTACTGGATAACAAGCTTAGAGAATCTGATGCTGGGAATTACAAGCTTGTTCTTTCTTTTCGCCTTGAGCATTGTCTAAAAAGGTTCTATCAGATATGAATGTGTTCATTGATAGAGAATTCTTCAAATCTATAGACAATTCACATCAACCCCATTAACGATTCCCCATAGGATTTGCAAGATAGGTATTCTCACTTTATCGAACCTCGAAGTTTTCCAGATAAGCATAAGTCTGAATGGTTGTATAGCTCTCCAAGGTTGATACATGTGTCCGTGACGATGTCGGTGTCTTGAAATACTCTTCTATAGCCCAACCCAATTAGAAATACGATGATCGTCAAAGCACCGGTGGAGATCTGGGAATCAACGTCCGTGGTTAGCATGTGTGATTCCAAGAGCCTTGCCGGAATATGAATTAATTGTGAACTCCCTATTATCCACCTGCAAGAGTAATGCGGTGTTGATTTTGTTCCATTGAACGGTGTTCCAGAATTGTTGAATGTAAATGATCGGGATTGAGCATTGCTTGGTAATTGTCAAGAAGTTTGTGTTTTGAGGATGTCAATAGAAACTTTGAGAATCGGATTTGTTGAAGCCTTTGAAGGTCCACATAAATGTTGCTTTTCCGCAATACCCATTGACTCCTGGGAAGGATTTCTTCGTCTGAGAGAACTTTTGATGATGCCGAAGGGGTAGCGCTCATTTCTGGGATTGAACTTGCCATTGATGTTCTGAGTAATCATACCATCAATATAATGAGTGGGAACAGGTTAGATGATTCATAGTAAGTGAGTGACAAACATTGAGAGCACCCTTATGACATAGAAGTAGTAAATACTGAAGATGTTCCCCAACACATACGGAGAAAGATAGAGTGGCAAAGATTGCAACTATATAACAACTTTCAACTATATGATAACATACATAATTTGGATATATCAATGAAGTACAATCATAAAGATAAATGATTCATGACAAGCTTATAAGGGATATAAAGGGCAAAAGAGTGTATTACAAAGAGATCATGACATGAGCCAAGATACACATGTAAAAGTGATATAACACATATGTATGAGGCAAAAGTAACATTTGGCAAATGTGAGAGAAGCCAAGTACCTTTTGCCTAAACAGAGATGTCATAACAGCCATATAGAGTATGTTGATTCAACAAGTCGAATTAGGAGATCCTAAGTGTTGTGAGAGTGAGATCATCATAAGCAAAAAAAACTTTGAACATTTTAATAATCCTTGACCCTAAACATGAAAATAAACCATGTTGCAAACTTGTAAAGACAAGTCGTCATCTAGAGTCACAAACACGCTGCTAATAGTTTAGCACACTAAGTCGCTTATGCTAATTTGCTAGCTAGTAAAGTCCGTAAGCCACATGAACAGTAACTCAACCAGGTCGCTACAAAGCAGTTAACTAAGTCGCTAGGTTATTAATTCGCTAACTTGTAAATACAAGTCGCTAACTACTAACCGCTAACCAAGTCACATTAGTGAACTTATTCGAAGTATTTGAGATTTAGTCGCTAAGTAGAACACTAATTCGCCATGAAGAACATTCATACTAAGTCGCTACCAAGAACAATTTAACTCGCCACCAAGAACACTACTAACATCATCCCATCACCAATCCACTAATCATACATCAATGTATTCCAAACACTATATAAAAACAATATATTCAGCATTTTGAACCCTTTCAATCATTATATAACAACAACAAATTTTTCATAGAAAATCGAACCTAAGCGAGAGAGTCAAGAAATCACACCACACGAGAACGAGAGAATCTGGATATGAAAAGAATGGTAACTCGCTATAGGGTAATACCAGGAAGTATACCAAGTAACTATGATGTTATGACACAATTGGTCCTTGTGGTTTTAACGTGAGGTAAGGTAAGTCGCATTGCAAGCATAACTTTCACTTATATGGCAACTTTGTTCCCTATGGTATTGATGAACGAGTGGTAAGATGCAAACACAGATTATAGACTAAGCCTCTAGCAAAGAGACAATCACACTGGTCATCATGACTCGCTATAGGGTAATACGGTAGGTATACCAATTCAATATTTCAACACATAGGCGGATACTAATCTCTTGAGCAACACACCATCCGCACAGCTTATACGAGGAGAAACCCTACCCCACATATTACAAAAGTATAACCAGTTAGTCACACAAGCAGGAAACCACCACATCATACAAATAAACAAGCATCATAACGAGCACGAGAAACCAATGGTATATAAAACTAATCTCCCCCTCAATCAATGTCATCAAAGAACATTGATTGATATTAACCAATCCCATTAAACCACTAAGAATATATCTTTTGTTCGAACTTCATCTATGATCCCGTGCCATTATTGAATGACATTTCTAGGACCGTAGATGTTATCGATGACAAGGAGTATATTCATTATTAGATTGAGAAAAATGATAAAATGATAAAAAATTCTCTCAAATTTTTTTTTTTTTATTTTATTTTATTTTTTATTTTTATTTTTTATTATATTATTTTTTTATGGAAACTTGATTTAAACAAAGACATGGAAGGACGAGTCCAGATTCAAAATGAATAGGAGTCAAAGTAAGAAGTACATCAACTCGCACGTAGCTATAGCTCTGAATGAGCTATGTTCATATCTGAGGGGAACCAAGTCATGAAGTTCCTGATTGAGTTGAGCATTGTACCTGAAAAGACTGAGAGCACATTATGCGTAAAAGCACATGTAGACTTGTACATAGAAGAGTTAGTGACATGTTTAGTCTCACATTTAGATGCAACACGGTATAATCCAGAGTATCATTAATGGGGATCCTATTAGGTTCTATATTCTTGAAAAGTTTACCTGTGGGAATCCACATGAGGCGTGATTTAGGAATGTAAGTTCGTTTAAGTCATGTATACTTAAATAATCTGCCAGTGGGAATCCATTTGAAGCCACAGTGAGATGAACTAAGTGAGTGCACACCCTTGTTTTGACTATTTGTCTTTTTGTGATCAGAGAATTTCTTAGGGGATTGATTTGTCAGACTATGTTTTGCATGATACCTAGTTAAGCTTATAGCATTTTTGATTTGTGGGTGATGTTCATTAGTCCTATGCTTGGGATTCATAGGATCACGAGCTAGGCAAAGAAGTGACTGGTTTTGACAAAACAGACTTGTTATCAACTTGGGATGTAAGCTTAGATTTCAATGGTTTAGCTCTTTCAGACCTAAAGGCATTAGGTTGATTAATAACTGTTCGTTTCAAGTGGTTACGGCAGTTGACTTTCCCAAAGTTGAAGGTTTTGCAAACTTAGTGTTCATCCTATTTCGGCATACTTCCTGAGCTCATTTTTAGGGCAACAATATTGAAGCTCTTATCACGAATTTGTGCTTTGAGGTCATCAATATCTTTCATCAAGAAGTTGGATTGATTGACGAGCTTAGAGTTTGTTTCCTCAAGGTTCTTTCTTAAATGCTCATTTTCTCTTAGAAGGTTGGACACACATAGAGCTAGTTCAGAATTCCTAGATTCTAGTGTATCACTCATCTCATGACAGTCATATTTCTCTTCTGAAGAAGCGATTTCAATTTCTTATGGTCGAATCTTTGTCCACGAATCTGGGATTTTAGTGATTAATTTCAAAACTTCTCTAAATTCGGAAGTTCCGAGTTACTACATTTTTTTTGCATAAAACATTTCATTCTTATGTTGTATTTCAATTTGCAAAGAGATCTGTGTTTTTCAAGAATTGAGAGTTTGTTTGAAAGCTCATCATATACCCTTTTTTCAATCATGTTACTTGCATTAGATTCGAATAAAACAAAGATTGATTCCACATTGTTATGTTCAGGGTAAGAGTCATGTACCTTTTTGTGAGAATTAGTGTGATCAGATAAGTGTACCTTGTTGATTGATACCTTTTCCGACTCACGAGAATTTGAGATCAGTGTTGTTTTCTTCATCCTTTTCCATCTCAACTGAGACTCTGCAATCAGTGTCTTCTGCTGGTTCAACTGGAATGAAGCATGACACGTCATCATTGTTCCATGGACACTCTTGACACTCATTCAATTCCTTCAGCTTGTTATTCTTTTTTGCAGCTTCCTCGATGTATGTTTCCATATTACTCATGAGTTGAATAAATGAGTTTCCGAACTCATGAATTTCCATTCCCGTGTGCTTCTTGAAAGACATTCCAGTCATGGTATTATCAAAATCTGAGGAGTATTCTTCCTGGGTAAGTGGCTGAAATTGGTTGAAGATGGTTTGGAGAGCAGCATGAGAATCATAAGTTGAGATCTTTTCTTTGGTAATTTGAATCCTCAGTCGTTCTAGGTTAAGTAAACGGCTCTTGTTAAAGTGGGAAAATCCTGACGAAGGATGGCACAACTTGTTCGATCCATGGTTGTTGATAAGAGTAATTTGATGACTGAGTTGTTGATACGGCTCACTGGTGCATTCCACATTCTTAGTATCATCTGATGATATTAAGAATGACTTATTTGAGTTGTTCGATTGATCGATCTTGAGTTATTAAGTGTGAGGCCTTCAGATGGGCATTCTGTTTCACTATTCACTGGTCATAGAGAGCAAGTACTTTGGTGATTAAAGAATCCGTGATGACTGACATTGTGTTATTATGAATTACTCCCCAAGTCTCTAGAGAATTTAGAATCAATTCGCTACCAACTAAATAGTACTAATCCAAAGTCGCTAGAAAATACTACACCAAGTCGCCAACACTAATTCGCCACCACGCTAAGTCGCTAGCTTTCCAATTCGCTAGCCAGATGTAAGTCGCTAAGTGGTAACTCAACTTCGCTAACACTCAAGTCGCTAACAAAAATTCAGCAGTAATTCGCTACTCAAGTCGCCAACAATGCAAGTCGCTAAAGAGCAACTCTGTAGACCAAGTCGCTACCACTTAAAGTCGCTACCGTAGTGGAGAGTCCACTACTTGTACTTTAACTCGCTAGATCTAACTCACTAGCCCCAACACTGTAAGTCGCTACAAAAATGTGAAGCAAGTCGCTACCAAGATAATATTCCGTGAGCTAAGTCGCTAGCTTGAAAAACCATATAAACATCACTTTTCAATCCAAAAACAACCCAACCAAGATGATTCAAGCTTACCAAATGAAAACCTAAACACTTTTGATGATTCTAAACATAAAAGTACCAACAAAATTCAAACTTTAACACAAGAAATCATCCAAATGATGCAAAAACCACTAAACTTTTTCAAACTCAAAAACCACCTAAAAACCACTACAAATCCAAAGATGTGCAAGATATGATCTAACCTTGGCTCTTGATACCAATTGTAAGATATTAACTTTCACATACACATCATAACATTAACACAATGAGCACTTAGATGGTTTTAGAGAGAGAGAAAGAGTGGGACATTCTAGTGAGAGAAACTTGTGGAATATTAGATTACCAAAGAACATCCAACCCTCTACCTATGCAAGGTAGAGGGTATTTATAGGTTACAAACTAAACGACCTCCTGACGGCCTGTGGATCAGGGATACAGTGGGTAAAGACCGACCTTCCTCCCGGAGGGTTGCACTAAACTATTTTACGCTACTAACTAACTACATAAAAACGGGACAAATGACCAATCTACGAGCTAACTTGTGTTAGATAATAGTTGGGGTGACCGACTCTTCAATACAGGAATTATCGAATTCCTAACATTATTCATTTTTGCCCATGAAGACAGCACTACAATTACTTTTCCTAGATGATTGAAGATATCACCTTCATAAACCTTTATTAACTTCGTTCACCCTATCCGTCTTCATAAGTGATCTTTTCCATAACGCATGTACATAAGATCTTTGTGGTTAGTATAAATAAAACACAAAATACCATATGAGATAAATCCATAATTTCAAAGCAAGTCTACGACTACCAAATCTATGACACGAGTTGGATATCTCTTCATATTGTCTTTTGTTGCCTTGATGCATAAACACTAACTGTCTTTCATCACAACAATATACAACCATGACCCTCCTGATGTGTTGCAATATTCAACAAGCCCTTTATACTTTCAGATCTACCTTAAAATTCATAATGGCATACTACATGGCTCAAGGAACATATTGGAAATATATGAACGACCTTTTTATAGCAAACGTTTACAATTACCACATCAGGTCCTGTATCTGTGAGGTATCTATTCAACCACGTGTTGTCCCCAACAACCTATTACCGTCTACCGAACATCCCTTCATGCTAAGCACATCTAAAACCCATTTATGCTCATACCATCACATCTAATCACTTGATAGTTGCAATTGAATCTCATATTCCATTAATAGTAATTACTTGGTGTATAAGTTGTCCCACATTGGTGTGTAGTTTGATTTCTAGTCCTTTCATTATAACTTTGACATTCATTGGATTCTTTATTCAAACATTAACTCATTTACATTGAGAGCAACTGGGTAGTTCACTCAATTATAATTAATTTGGTCATACCAAATTTTTCAACCTAAATCAAGAACAACTTTTCCTTGTTAGAGCATCCTCAAAATCTTGGTAGTTAAAATGTGTTGAGCCTTAATAAATGCTTACCAAGGATTAACTAATTATCATCCTATAAGATGCTATGAGAAATCAATCAAAATGTTTATAAGGAAGGTTTGGCGAAACTAGACAATAAGATTCCGGTTATAGAAGTTGTTTGAAGTTCAAGCAATGGACATTGAGTATACCTAAGAACGCACTAATTTTATGAAAAACCAAATACCCCATGCACATTTGGTAAAAAACTTATTAGTAGTAGAATCGATTGAATTTCGGGATGAAATTCCGTTTAACGGGGTACTACTATAAGAACCCTCACCCAATCAGGATTAGTCAACGATGGCCAGTTGACCCGACATTTGACTTTTAATTAAAAAGTGTAAAAACCTAAAGTTTTGATCTCTCATTTTTCTTTTAATTTGAACTTTTAACCTAGGAATTTTATTAAGTAAAACCTAAGACTACATATTATATGATTACTAATACGTATTAAATAAATAACCTAAACTTGTTATATAATTAATTTTTTTTTACTAAACAAATCTTCTCCTAATCCTATCCTAACCATAAACAAACCGATCCCCTCCCCTTTTCTAGCCTTAATTCACGACATCTTCATTACAACTCATAAATCAGTATTAATTAGTTTCCAAAAAATTATATACGTTTTTTTTTTCTTTATTTGGAACCGGCTCTCTCTTTTTTTCTTCTTTCATACGACAATGGCTCCTGGTTATTTTATTTTCCCTCTCAAGTTCAAAGAGATCAAGGTTGGCTGCTCACTCCATTCATGTGGGTTAGATGAGAAGCGGTGATCGACCCCTTTTGTTCTTGCTTTTTTTTCTTTGTCTCGTTAACAGCCAAGGTACCATCCGTCTTTTTTTTTTTTTTTTTTTTTTTTTGTAATCCATTCGACACACAATCATAAGTAATTAATCTAAATATGACAGACATCTAAACCTAAACGTTATCATGCTAATCCGATCTTTTTATTGTTGGCTTCTCGTCAATCTGTTATAACATATAGGAAAAAGGCCACATGAAATCATAAATATAGAAACTCTCGGCTGCTTATTGTCCAGGGCTTTTATGATTTTATGTGAGATTTTGGTATCGTTTGGCTCGGAAAATCTCATAGTGTTGGTTTGATTTGTTTTGCCAAGTCGTCACACAGATTCCTAAACTGCCGTTTGCTCTTTACATACGTCATATACTGGTCTCTCATGGTCTCATTAAATCTGATGTTTTGTGTTGTATTTGTGTGAGTTGAGTCGATGTAAGGGCTAGTATGCCTACGTAGTTCCATGTGTTCTTCTCTCCATTTAAACTAAACGTCCAGCCTTGATTTCTTGTTGTTGGAAACCTGTTGGAAATCTTAAATAAAATGCTTAACGTGTTTCGAATATAAACTGGAACATAAATTAACGAGAGTCGAGTTTGACTTATGTGAGGCTGGTTTCATACTTGTGCGCTGGTGTCTCATATGGTTGTAGGTTGTAGCAGCAATATGTTTTCACATATTAAGGTTTAGAGTCAAAAAGTATTGTATCTGGTCATATGCATGCATGCGTATATTGTATGAATATGGGCATGATTTTGGAATGGTAATTTAAGTGTGTCACAAATCATTGATGATGTCACGTTATTGGTGTGTGCTGGTGTCACAAACATATGCTATCAAATCTGGTTTAAGGTTTTGTAATAGTACATGCGCCTATATTGCATGCATGGATTTTAAATATGTTCATGTCTCATCTTTTATTAGAGTTACGTTGCGTTTTGTATTTGTATTTGTTAGCCTTAATAGTTTTTATTAGAAGTGATGGTCATTCACATTTAGGAACTTTGTAACGTGTGTTAGATATCATGCTAGAATAGTCATAGGGCTCATGGATTGGGCTAAGCTAAATGGTTAGTCGTTTAGTTAAGCTAGCCTTGTATAAGTTCATGTAACCCAACCCATGTCCAAGCCCACGAAGCCCATAAGAAAGCCTTTAGGGCATCAAGTCCCTTGGACTATAAATACCCCTCAAATGGTCATTTGAGGGGTGTGCTTGAGTGTATGTGTGTGTGTTTTCCTTTGAAGCAATATAACAACTTATTGTTTTCATCTTTCTTCTCTCTACCTCTCTAACATACACGAATTCATATTCAAGTCACCACGTTCTTCTCTTAATCTTTCTTGCTTCTTATTTACGCATAACTGTTTGTGTAACGTGTTCTTCGTGGTTTGCTTGGTATTTGTGTGATAAGGTATACGTGATAAAGGGGTATAACAATTGGTATCAGAGCCAGGTTATAACTGTCAAGGAATGGGTCACATGGCACGAAACTGTCCCACTAAGCCGCACAAGAAGAATGCTGAGTTTCTTCGGAAAGCTATGTTGTTAGCACAGAAGCAAGAAGCGGGATCTGATTGAGTGCTGAGGAAAATGATTTTTAAGCTATGTGGATGATTTGGAAGACCTCGAGGAACTCAATGTAAGCTGCATATTCATGGCAAATCTCAGAGACTAAGTAACGACAACGACTTTGACGCACCTCCTGTCTATGGCGCCAACGCATTATCTGAGGTACCAATCATTGATCCATGCTATAACAATGTCATATTTGATGTGTTTACTCATGACTAACAAGAGCGACGCATTACGTGACGCTTGACACCTACTTATGATACATGCACGGACAATCCGAGTTGTAGCAATACTAACTCTGAAACTCCGGATGTGGATCCTAGTGGAGGCTGTGTGGCACAAAATACTGAGGCTGATGAGGAAACACGTGCTTATTTTGAATCATTAATCAATGATGTGGCATTGAAATTGAAAAAGTGAGTAAGGTCAATCGCGAAGTTAAGGCGCGAATGTTAAATTGACTGCTGAGCTTGAGAGTTACAAGGAGCACGCCAAAGCCTATGAATTTCATACAAACAAAATGTCGGAATTAGAAATTGGTTATCGAGACTGTTTAAGAGAAAAAATTGCAAATCAAGTATGACACACTTGATGTGAATTCTCACTTGAAAATTAAATCTTTAAACAAGGAAATTCGGATCTAAATGACCAACTTTCTAAACAAAAGCAATGCTTTTCGATCTTGAAAAGAGAAGAAAAAGTTGATTGTTGATTTTTCAAAACGAGAAGATTCTCTTCTTGATGAAATTCTGGATAAAAATGAGAAAATTAAAGCTTTGGACAATTTGCTTCTCACAACGGGTCATTCAGATAAAACAAACAAGATGCTTTCAAACCAAGTAAATCGGCGTTTTCATACTTCACATAAAATGGCACTTGGTAACGATCCTTCTTCGTTCCTCAAGAAAGCTCGAAATCTCGAAATCTCGAATGTGTTGAACAATGGAAAACCTTTTGCATGAACCCATAATTGTTCGTGATTCTCTTGAAGCGTTGGAACTATCTGAGGAGAGTAGATCAAAAATGAAACAAAAGAATCCGGATCTTAAACCGATTGATTATAACAAATGGAACAAAATTAATGGAATTACTTTTGTTAATCAAAAGGAACAATCAACGTTTTCCACCACACCAAGTGTTTCAAACAAAGTGTCAACACCGGTTTCAAAACCGGTTTGAAACCAGTTTTAGTTTCCAAATCTCTTTCGAAAATCGAACAAATGTCTTCAAACAATCCTTTTAACACAAGTGATACTAGAAGCATTTTAGATGACGTTAAAACTAGAATTGGGTATCTTCAAGAGACTGTCAAGTCTAAAACCAATATTACAACTAACATCAGGTTTACTCGTCATGATGACGAAACAAAAGAGTTTTTTAAAACCCAAATTGCCCCTCCGTTAAGCGCCATCGTGCAAGGGTAATTCATGTTGAACAAGCACTTTTGAAATAAACGAGTGACTTTGTCAAGGACCATAAATCCCTGGTAAAGCAAGCTAATGAAAGTATTGAACACATCAAAGTTTTAGAAAAACTCAATGATTCTCTCTTCGAAGATGTTATGACTACCGATATCATGTCCATTATCTTACAAACATATTCTGTTGAAGATCATGAAAGACTCCAGGATGAGACCTCCGGAATTGTTTCAAAATATGAAAAAGCTCTTGAAAAACTTGAAAAAGAAAATGTGTCATATTTTAAACAACTTGATCGAAAAACGAGGAATGCAAATATCACAAATTGTCGTATGGCGTGCCTACAATGACATGAAAAAGAAAAATGATCTTTTGAGGGCTCAGCTGGAAAGTCAAAAAGGAAAGGCAGTGGATACTGTGATTAAAAACCATTGCGAGAGAAAGCAAATGTTCCCAAACCGGTTTCCAAACCAAAATGTCTATTTCAGCTGATTTCTCCAAAAGTCAATGAGAAAAATGATTTGTCAAAAACAGTCACTCCACAAACTTTGCCTATTAAAAAGAGAATTATCCATTGTTTTGAAAAGGAAAGCGATTCTTTGAAACACTAAAAGTGATTACACCTGGCATTTCTAGGAATAGTACACGGAATGTGACCAAAAATCAAGTTAAAGAATCTGTCGGTTCTAACGACATGGTCAACAATCACTATCTAGAAGAAGCTAGGAAAAAGTCACTGAACTGAAAGACGGAATTTTAGGTCCAACATCTAGGGTGATGAATTCTACAAGATTTCAAGGCACTGCTAGTAGTAGTAAACCATTACCTAGGAACACTCACAAACGACTAGGGATTGGCTTGCATCTAAGAGTAGTTTCGCAAAAGAAAATGCTATGCCCTTAGATAACAACACTAGGAATTCTAAGTCTTTTGAACCGAGAATCAATTTCCAAAAACTGTAGTGACAAAGTTAAAGCTGCTGTTTAAACAAGAATATTGAATTTATGCGTACTACATGTAAAGAATGTATCTTTTTCGACTAATCATGATGCATGTGCCTTACAATATCTCAAGAAAGATAATTCTCGCCAAGGCACAATCCACTAAGACACCAAGTAGAAACAAACCCGTTGACATGATGAACAGGAAACCTAATAGGTGGATCTCTTTAGGGGCGTAGTTTTTCCAAAAAAGAGTCTTCCGCTGCATCTGATGAGAAAACAACTCCTAGATCTTACCTTAGGTGGATACCCACGGGAAAAGTTTTCAACCAAATTGGTCTTAGATGGATTCCAACAGGAAAGATTTTTGATACTTGCTCCAACACAGATAATAGTGAAACTCATCATGTTAAGGAAGTCGAATCCACTACAACCGTTGATAGTGATCACCCTCGCCATGAGGAAACATGTACTTCTAACACCAAGTTATTTATGAAAACTCTTCTTCTTTGGTTGCGTGTGATTCAAATATCTCTGAACCCAGCTCATCAGAGGGTTCCAATTCTATAAAATCTTCTTCTCATTCTCTCTATCTTCTATGTTTGATTTTCCATTTCTTTTATAAAACCAACAAAAGCAAAATATAAAAATATAAAACTTTCAAAAAATTCAAAAACAATATAAAACCAAAAATCCAAAAATATTCTTCTCACGACATGTCTCTTGTATAATCAATATTTTGTACGTTTCTAGAAATGTCATTCAACCATGATACGGGTATGTACAGATGCTTGAGCGAGAGTTATTTATTTGTTCTCTAAAACATGTCGTCTCTCAAAATTTCTCAAAATAATGGCTTTCGTATACTTGATGCACGAACCCGACTTCAAAATAATGGCTTCGAACACATCGGTTCGGGACCCAGCGCTCAAAAGAAAGGAAAGTGCTTATCCAAATCAAAGGTTTTTAAATATTTTTCAAGCACTATTCCTTAAAACATAATGGCTTGTAAGTATTTCAGCTTGCAACCCGATCTTTAAAGAAAGGAAAGTGCTACACAAAATCGATTTTCATATATATCGAGCACTTATCCTAATCACATGAAGATAATTTTTCTCTAAATATCTTCAAAAGATTTTAAAATCTTCATCTTCGTATTATTAATTTGAAATTTTTAAAAAGATTTTTCAAAATCTCTCACATTTGGTACCAAGATAACTCCCTCTAACCCTTAATTGTTTCTAAATTTTCTGTTTGAAAAATATGCTTTCGTTAAGGGGGAGTATAAAACCAAAATTGTTCCAAAATTCATGCCAAATCAGTTTCTCTCCAAATACTTTTCGAAAAACATATCTTTTAATCATTTTGTTTCAAAAACATCATAGATATGCTATTTTTGAGGGGTAGAAGACGTGATTAAAATGTGATTAAAATGTTTTATGATCATTTGTTTGAATCTCAAAAGAGCTCGAATCAGTTGAAACCAATGAATTGACGAGAATCAAAGTCAGTAAATGTACCATCTCGAGAAACTTGTGATAGATATGCACCTTCATGGGTCTAACCTCCTTTTCAAGGAGTGTTTACAACTTCAAGTTAGTTACTAGAGCTAGTTGTCACCAAAACTGACAATGGAACTCTTTAACTAAACAACAGAATCGTGTCTCGTGGGTAATTGTCTATCATGAGCTGATCAATTCAAAAAGTGCGAACTCTACCCTCTATGTGCAGATTTAAGTTAAAACAATATAAGCACATGTGAAAGGGGAGTGTTTCTGAAAATATAAAACTCTCGGAGTGTTTCAAACATGTTTTCAATCATAAACACTCTGAGAGATTTTCAAGAAAAAGGTTTTCATGGCAACATAGGATAGTCATGGAGTTATAAGGTGACTAAGGATAGGAAATTCGTCCTATGATCCGCCAGAGTCGGAGGGATCTACCCAAGGACAATACCCATAGTTAGTATTAGAAGTCCTTAGGTATGATTGAAAAAGGAGTAATGTGAGAAAGGAGAAAGAAGGGGTTGAAGAATTAAAAAGAAAAGTAAAAGAAAGGGTGAAAACAAATAGCCCTCCATATTCAACCTTAGGGCGGAAACCGGGTTCAATTCATCAACACGTCTTGGTGTCACTAAGTTGACACTGGTATTGAAGACAAAGACGTCATGGACCCAGTGGCCGACCGCACTAAACCTTCTAGCCACTCAATTCCTCTTAAAAGGATTTGTTTCATTCTCACCGGGAACCCTACATAATCTATCGACTTTCTCTTAGAGATCGTTGGTATTGAAGAAGGAGACTCTCTCCCTAGTCTCCGCTTAGGAAAACCAAAATGCACTAATTGAGTCTAGAGCCACGAGATTCATCAAAAGATCTCATAGGAACACATGACATGACATCGCTTGTTGTTCATCTATAAGGACACAAGTGATATATTCTAGAGTCCTACGCAGATCTTAGCAATCTGCCGAACATTTATGAGAAGTTTCACTACGTGATCTTCGATGATTGAATGGAAACTCCTTCCAGGTCAACATCAAGCGACCACGGCAGTGCCAGTCACTCGGTAATTCTCCTGGATTACGCTTAGTGTGTCTCAAACGGTCAACAGTCGTGGGGTGATGCTTCGGTGTACCTCGGCGACTCATATGAACGTAGGTGTATTTCTACATCGCGTTATCTCACTTGTGGGACTCGGTTCAAGAACGGCCCTTGTGAGAATTAGAGACGTGTTTTCACACTATGCTGTTAACACCCTCGAAATTCAAACTTGTAAGTGGCGGAATCCGCTTATTACTAACTTGTTTTATGTTTTTCTTATGGAAGCTCCGAGCGGATTGATCGTGCAATTCTCCACATGCTCATACCAAACGACATGAAAGTTCTCATCATAATCAAAGGCTTCACAAAGTTTAAAGACTCGAGAACTTCGTCATTGGTAAATCAAAGTCAAATAGAAGTGTGAGCATGGTGGAGAAAGGCGTGGAGACACCTAACCAACGAAGTTGACAACAACCACATTATCTATTCACAAAGCATGAAGGAACAAAGAATCAAGACTATTCTATATCTACACGCAAAGTTCAAGCTCGAAAAGTAAAGACCTAATCAAGTGGAGCATCATTTGAATGACCACCCCTTAGGGAGAGATTGTTAGCCTTAATAGTTTTATTAGAAGTGATGGTCATTCACATTTAGGAACTTTGTAACGTGTGTTAGATATCGTGCTACAATAGTCAAAGGGCTCATGGATTGGGCTAAGCTAAATGGTTAGACGTTTAGTTAAGTTAGCCTTGTATAAGTTCATGTAACCCCATCCACGTCCAAGCCCAGAAAGCCCATAAGAAAGCCTTTAGGGCATCAAGTCCCTTGGACTATAAATACCCCTCAAATGGTCATTTGAGGGGTGTGCTTGAGTGTGTATGTGTGTGTTTTTCCTTTGAAGCAATATAACATCTTATTGTTTTCATCTTTCTTCTCTCTACCTCTCTAACATACACGAATTCATATTCAAGTCACCATCTTTCTATATCTTAATCTTTCTTGCTTCTTATTTACGCATAATTGTTTGTGTAACGTGTTCTTCGTGGTTTGCTTGGTATTTGTGTGATAAGGTATACGTGATAAAGGGGTATGACAGTATTTCATACGTGAATTAGCATGCATGGTTTTGGCCTTGTACGCATAGGAGTAGTAATCGACCAAGTCCTATGTTTCGTAACGTCGTGTTATTGTTTAGGTCTCGACATTTATTAGATATTCGTGGTTTAAGAGTCTACTATTAAAATAACAAAAAAAGTCATAGTTTTATGGTTTTTGTCTCTCCTTTTGTTTCTTTTGTCCGTATAAATGTAGTCGGGTCTTGGTACCGTTTCGTTTCGAGATGTGAGTTTGTGGTCATTTCAAGAGTTTAAGCAAGTATGTTTTGTATAATTAAATTCCGATAATTCCTTGTCTCTACTTCGTCTTAACCTCTAATTCAGTCTAACTTTTAATCTTAATTCGATTTTCTATTAACTTGAATTCAGTAAACATTAATCCTAACTAAGTTAGATATTAATCCAAGATGCACCTAAACCTATGTTTTGACTATGTACTAATATGACTCCTAAATCATGTTAATAAATAACAAGAAGTATTAAAAAATCCGTTATGACATTTAAAATGGACTTATATATGATAATTGGCTACTAATTCAGGTAGATCTTTTGAAGAATGAATAGTGTGTTTTCGAGTTTTCTTTCATTTGCGTTGGTTGCTAGAGATTATTTGCTTGGACGTGACACTTTATCTCATCCGTTTCAAGGTGAGTTTTCGTGGCCCCTTTTTATATATTTTCTTGGGGGAAAATGATACTCAAAGTTATTTCAAGTTTTAATGCCGTGATTAAATATTTGTTTTATTATTTTGGACAAGCTTGTGTGCTGATATAATTGCGTTAGGCGCACTAGTGGTTTCTGGTTATTCTGTGTGATATTTCTGTGTGATATTATTGTGTGATATTTCTGTGTGATATTACTGTGTGATATTTCTGTGTGGTTCTCGGGTCATGGATTTAATCCACTTGATGTGAGAGTACTCATGTTTTAGCTCCAGCTGGTAGGCATACGTGTAGTACATATGTGTTATGAATGGTTACTTGAATAGCCAAGTGATCTGATTATAATATAACCGCTTGCTCTACGCTTTATTATTATACTAGCACACTTGTCCTATTTATATATATCACGCACGGTAAAATGCTTTTTTGTTAATTTAAACCTACGAGCTCACCAACATTATGTTGACGTATTCGAGTATTATTTTCAGGTGATCGATAGTCACATTTTGAAGGCATGCATTTTGAAGTCATACATTGTTCTCTTATCAATGACCGAGTGACTTGGCCGAGACCTTTTCTAAAGACTTAACTTTGAAAATACTAAGACTTGTGTTTTAATTATTCGGTATTGTATAAAATCTTTATGTAACATTGTAAACCCACTTCTTAAATCTTATACGGTGTTGTTCTATTATCTTATGCGATGCTACATTTCGTTGCACCTCGTGTTTCCGCTCTTAGCGGGATGTGACAAAAATACTCTATTCCAGATCATATTATTCGAGAGTTACACGAACTTAAGTTTTCTGGAGACGAAGATGAGGACGTTCAGGATCATGTAGAAGAAGTTCTCCACTTATCCTCTCTTTTCAACGTCCGAGGAGGTACTCCGAGCTATTCGGTTACTGCAAGGATTTTTCCTATGACTCTTACTGGGACAGCGAAAAGATGGTATAACAAACTCCCTAACGATTGTAAAGGAGCATGGGATAAACTTAGAAAAGAATTCATCCTGCAATTTTGCCCTCCTTCAAAAATGGCTAAGCTTCTTGGGAAAATCTATCAATTCGTTCAGGTTGGAGAAGAAACGCTTTACCAAGCGTGGGAAAGGTTTAATGAGCTACTCTATCGGTGCCCTACCCATGATTTAAACAAACATCAGATCGTCTACGTCTTCTATCGTGGGATTAATGCACTAACACCAGAACTTCTCGATTCACCGAGACCTATTCCTAGCATGACTCTTGACCAGGCCCTGGAATGTATTCAGCGAATTTCTGAACATTGCTACAATTGGCACATGGATACAGGGTACGGACCAAGAGACAATTTCAATCATAAGGTAATGAAGACGATAACAAAGAAAGAATACAATTATGGGTTAAGAGCGTGTTTGGGACCAAAAACGGGGGCGATCTTGAGAGAAAAATTCTTGACCACATCAAGGAATCAAGAGAACGAGATGATAGGATTGAAAAATTGATGAGAACATTCGAGGATAATATAGTCTCTTCTCTCAAAATTCACGATGATAGGATTAAGAGGTTGGAGAAGAGTGTTAGCTCATGTTCAGAAGCCATCTCTGATTATCTAGCAGCTCGAGAGGAGGAAGTTGTCCACACTGTAGAAACTATCCTTGAAGAACCTATGACCTTTTCGGAAAAAGTTAAGCGACAAATCAGCATGGAAAGACAGTCACTTCTGGACCAAACTTTACCGGTAAACTTACCTATCAATAATTCTTTTAATACTAATCATGATGATATTGCGCAAGAATTAAGCATTGATGAGACAATTCACCTCAACGAAAGATGTTCAGCGGTTTTGAGGAACGAGCTACCACAAAAGGAAAAAGATCTAGGATGTTTCACTCTCCCTTGCTTGATCGGGAGTCTAAACATGTGTAATGCCCTAGCTGATCCTGGAGCAAGTATTAGCATAATGCCTCGTTTGATGTTTTTGCATATGGGGATTGGTAACTTAAAACCGACCAAGATGAAAATTGAAATGGCAGATCGATCTATGCAATCGTCGTTGGGCATCGTTGAAAATGTGTTGGTAAAAATTAAGAAGTTCCTTTTCCCAGTAGATTTTGTGATTCTTGACATTCCAGAAGACAACAGAATACCAGTCATTTTAGGTAGGCCTATGCTTGCCACTGCCCATACTAAGGAGGATGTCTTTGCTGGAAAGATGACTCTTGAAGCTAATGGAGAAATTGCTACTTTCGGACCTAATGAACATTTGTCTACCCCGGAAAAGGTATGTGCAATAGACCCTGTAGGTAGTTTTGGTGAAGCTTTAGAAGAATTTCTTAGCGATCCCTCGGATCCTGGAGAGGTTGATTCGGGGAGAGCTTTTGATGTTTTCGTCAATTTTGAGGAAGAGGATAACTTAGGATTAAGTGCTGAAGACCTCTCAAGTGACGTCGAGATGGCCCATTGGCAAGATAACTCTGTTAAGGCTTTTTTGCAACCCAATCAACCTAGATTTAATGAGGTAGGAACCCGCATACATCATAGAAACCCCTATTATCTCAAGATCTCGTGCAAAATCGGGTTCATCGACTTCCACCCATTTATTGCCACTACTTCCCCAGTCAATATCATGTCAAAAGAATGCTACAACCGAGTTATGAAGAAAGAGTTAGAATATAAGGGGAATAACTTTCTTGGGTTTGCAACTAACATCCATGTCTTCGTTGGAACTCATTCATTTTTGGTGGACTTTATGGTTCTAGACGACGTGAGTGAATTTGTGGAAGATGGACTTACATGAGTAATTTTAGGAAAGACTTTTCAGGAAATGTCGGGTTTAGATAAAAATGAAAAAGAAGGATTAGTGTGGTTGAAGATTAAAGATGCTAAAACTATTTTCAAAATGCCGAGAACGATCAAGAACTTTAGAAATTGGACCAAGAGGCAATTGAGCCAAGCCCAACCACTACTCGATATCAGTGAGGAGGACAAAGAAAAAGGCATTGAACACCCTTACCAGAAAATCAAGAGTTTCTACTCGGGCTGTTTAGACTAGGGGACGACTACAAACGGGATGAGAATTTGGTGAGTTGGATCCAGCGTGGAGATTGCCATATCCACGAAATGACCAACAAGCACTGGTAGCCCCGCGGCTCTAAGTCTAACTTAAAGAATCGTAAATAAAGAAAAGTGCTCTTTCGGGAGACAACCCGAATTATCCCTCTCTTTTGTTTTATTTCCATTTCTGTAGGGTTTTGTGTTTTCTAACCATTTTTCTTTGGAAACGAGGAAGTAATTGCTGCTGCAGTTTGCTGATCTGACCAGAGTTACGACGTAACTCATCTATGTGATTACGCCGTAACCACCCTTTTAGCAGCAGAATTCTTGACGCATTACCAATTACGGCGTAATACCTTCTCTGTGGTTACGCCGTAACTACTTGCTTTGCAGCTTATACCAGGTTTTTCCAGTTACGGCGTAACTCCCTCAAAAGAGTTACGACGTAACCTTCCTCTACTTTAATTCTTTCATTTTAAAACACAATAAACTTGTATTAGTTTTTTAAATGAACTTTGTAGGTGTGTTCCCTGTAAACCCTCACGAGACTTCACTCGTCCACTTGGGACACCAAGTGGTTTAAAAGGCTTGTTGCATTCGCTAAATGCAACCGTGATTCCTACGAAAGTGAGTTAGGTTTGTTTTTCATTTTTCATTTTCATTTTTTTCTTTTTAGAATTATGCTTGTCGGTATTGTGATTTCAGGGATTGAAGTTTGCTCATTATGCTTATACGAAGGCACGTCTCTTTTTCGTGGGCCTTCCTTCCTTATGGAGCAAATTTTAGGGAAGTTCTCGCTCTAATTCTACTTTTCTCTCCACCTTTATCTAATGCTTAGTACAAAAGGGACTTTGTACAATTCAAGTGGGGGGACGGGAGTAGAATTATCTCTTGAACATTATTTTGCCCTCGTATTTCTAGTTTATTTTGAAAAATTATGCCATTTTTAAAATTTTGACATGTTTTTCTTAACCTAACTAGAATAGACCTTAGCCGAGCATATGCAACCCTTGATATTATATGGTGAGATTAGCCTTATCCGTTTCCAATATTTTACCCCAAATCCACCAAATTATGAGTGTGCCGGTAGCTTGTAAACTTTAGAACTTGGCATTTGCATCATTTCGAGACCATAGACGAGATATGTTGAGTTAGCTCGATGTATTTGGACTTTTCAGTTATAGAAGGCAATATTATAGGATTATCACCCAAACAGCCTACCATTGTGTGTCTATCGATTAGTCACCTCGACTTCTCGACCCCCATGTGAAACCCTTTTGTTGCACTCACCTTTAGTGCAAGATACCTCTAAATACACCCTTCTGAGCCATTCCTTTCATTTTTTTTAACCCGATATATTGTTTCGATACAACTATACACCTTAGCCTACCCTGTAGTCTTTATTTGTGATTGGGAAGTCATCATTTGCCTAAGTTCAAGGTTCGAGTGGAAAGGTTCGGAAATCACGCTTTCATCGACAACATTCCTGAAGATCATTGAAGACCCCCCGAATTCGCATTGTTCATCTCAAGTGGGGGGATATTATGTTATGTTATTTATTGTTATGTTGAAAAAAAAAGAAAAAAAAATGGTTGTTATGTTATTGTAAAGTGCGATGTTATAAGAACTGTAGTATGAGCTTTATATAATTAGTATCGAGGAGGCCACCTCGGTCACATTTGAAGATTGGAGTTGGTAGTTATGCCAACAGTATGAGAAAAGATAGTGTGCCCATCACGACGTCCTCTAATGACACATCTACCTTATATTTCATGATCCGGTTTCTTGACTTCAAAGCTTGAACTTTGGGCGGACGGTAAGTGGTGATGACTTGGTTATAGATTTAGACTACCTGCTTGTTTTTTATTTTACACCATTTATATATCCTATTTCTTATCCTACCCTTTAGTCATGAAGCATGTCTAGGTGATGCAACGAGCAATCTTTGGTGTCTTGGCCATGGATTTGGTCATGTATCATTGATTTTGTCCACTTCGCCGTGACATGTTAGTAATGACGAGTCACCCCTTAACCTTTGTCGTGTCTACCCATATTGCCTTCGAGAATTGTTTAGCCCTTAACTCTATTGGTGGAGATTTGTGTAACCACCAAGCTTATGATAGAATACATGCTATGACTGTGCGATTGAGTGATCACCCCGAAATTGACACTTAGAATAGTTGAGAGATTTGAGTGTTTTGTTCCCCTTTCGTGAGGTGTTCGGCTTTGTTTTATTCTAGCATAAGGGATTTATAAACTTATATTTTCCAGGTTATGAGAGATACCTTTTTAGGAATCTTTCTAATAAGGTCTACTTGAGGGCAAGTAGAGTTCAAGTGGGGGGCTATTTGATAACATCAAATAGTCCTGAATATTAAGTGTCAATTTCCCCCGATAATGCTTGTAATTTATATCATTTACATGGATTTACGCTTGTTTTCCATTGTTTTCACTTTCGAGTAAATTACGAGCATTAGAGCTAAAGAGACGCGAAACTGGAGAAATATCTAAAGATTTATCACAGTATGCTACTTTGAAGAAGTTACGGCGTAACTCGTCTCTCACATTACGCCGTAACTATTAGTGCGACTCGAAAACCAACTTATCAGAAGGTTACGGCATAACTCTTCCAAAAGGTTACGACGTAACTATATTAGGTCAAATGAGGTTATTGAAGACTACGGCGTAACCACTCATTAGGTTACGCCGTAACCAGCAGATCTAGTGCAAAATACGAAGAAATAGAAGGTTCGACGTAACTCCTTTTATTAGTTACGCCGTAACCCAGATCTGGCCTATAAATACCCCACGAATTCCAGCATTTCTCTTCATTCCATTCCACACACAACACTCAGAGAACGTGAGAAAAAGCTCAAGGCAGATCTAGAGGAGCATACGGAGCCGTCTCCAAGGGAGAAATCACTCCCATACGATAAGCATTAGCGTTTTATATTTCTTTTACTTTCAATTCATGTATTTCGTACCTTTGAATATTGAATTGGTTTGCATGATTAATATGAGCGGCTAAGCACCTCTTGGTGCTGGACTAATTATGATTCCTTAATTGTTTTGTTTGCGTTTACTTTACTTCCGTACAATTATTTCTAAGTGTATGCATGCATAGTTTATTGGTAGCCACCCTTGGTTCGGTAGTTTTGAATGGCGGTAGAGGCCAATTGCCTAGGAGATATGACCAACTAACCCTAGGTGAGCGGACTGAGACGGGAAGGGTAAGATATGACCAACTGACGACCCTTTTTACTTGTGCGATTTGACCAACTGATCACCTATCGTTTGGATGAACTTAAGAATTAGGGGGTGCATGTCTAAGTTCCTAACGGCCGGGCATTCACTATTATAAATCTAGCATGTAGCGGTACTTAATGACTTGGCTTAGGGTACCAGGAACAAGAGGACTTATGAGGGGACACCTGACTTCTCCTGTGGTGGCATCTTTGCTGATAGGTTAGGGCGAATTGACCAAATGCTGTCCTCTCGACTTTGACCCCACCTGAAGTAATTGGAAGTAAGTAGACGTAGACATAACTAGCTAGGAGGATTAACTAGGTTAGCACCACTCTCCTATATTGATTTCCCTTTATCATTTATTTGCTTTATTCTGCATTAGTAGTTTAATTAATTAAATCCCTATCAAAACCATTATTAATCTGTGGCACCTAGACTTAGTAATAATCCAACACACATAGCTCTTGGGACGGCCACCGATTACTACACTCCACACGACCGAGTACACTGCCCGTTAGTGCACTAGGGTAGACCATAGGTATAACGAGAATTTATAAATATTAAAACCTGGTCAGTAAAACCTGCATCAAGGCCCACCACAATAGAATGAGGATACCAAAATGTGAAGGTTTCCTCATATATTATGTGTGTGAGTGGTTTCTTCATACCCTATTCCACTTTATACCAACACCCATACCCATTGTTATTCATAGCGACAAACCAAACGCACCCTAAATATCTTCTCTCAAACACCCATGGCTAAATCACAAGTGATCAAGCAATGAGTACACGTTTCCACGGTATTGTTACAACTTGGACAAAGAACCGAGTCCAAGTCAACATCTCTTCTATCAAGCTCCGCGTGCACCGGTAGTCTTCCTCTTGAGACTCTCCACACGAATATGTTGACTTTGTTAGGCACTAACTTATTCCAAAGTGTTTCATGACCTCCATTATTCGGCACTAGACTCTTATCCTTGATCAATCCTGACAACTCTTTAACCGTGAACTCACCATCTTCTCCAAGCGCCCACTTCCATCGATCCCTACAATTATTAGACATAACAACATGTTGCAAAGCGTCAAAAAAATCCTCAAACTCCCTAGTAACCCTACTTCTCATACTTCTAATCCAATCTCAAACCCAAACCCACCTATTATCTACCCACACCTCTCTATCCATCACACTAATCAATATAAACATTTTTTTTAGCTAGGAGTGTTTATCAGTTCGGTTATCGGGTTTTTCGATTTATTCGATTCGGGTTAATTGGTTTGGAATTTTTCATAGGCAAAATCAAAAACCAAATTTGTATTCGGTTTGGTTTTCGAATTGATTCGGAAACCCGAATTTCAAAATTTATATTTTTTTATCATTTAATTATATATATACTTAACACTAACTGTATATAATTATAAACTTAGCAAATATATACTTAAATAAAGGGTTTTGTTAACCACAACCCATGGAGTTGTGTTTAAACATACCTTAATTAAAAAATTTGCATTAAAAGAAGTAGTCTATTCCATAATTATACATATTTTTCATTTTAAACATGGAATTTGATGTTAAATATGGAATGTTTAGTCTTCATTTAATGCAAAAAATTTAATTAAGGTATGTTTAAACACAACCTTATGGGTTGTGGTTAACAAAACCTTTAAATATAGGGTAGTGATAAATACACGGAACATATTACTTCACACACGGCAAAAGCTTGTGATTTTACAATCTTGCCCTTATTAGTCATTCCATCTTCACCCACTTATTTAGTGACTTTTTAATTTATTGAAAGGCCTTTTACAATTCTATCTTTCTTCCCTATCTTCTTTATTGCAAATTTGTATCCATGCAATTATCACCAATTCATAAACTCTCAACTCAAATCAGGATAACAACAAAAAATTAACTATTCCAATATTTACATTTCTCTTTTGTATCTAGCATCATCAAATCTAGAGTCGTGAACCCATTCTCGAACCCAGTACTTCAAAGATGATATGTACATGGACAATTTTTAACTCAGGCGACACCTATAATTCACATTTTATTTTTTAACTAGCTAGAATATACGGAGTAACTAGCAAATATCGACTGGGTTAACATCAGAAGATAATCGTCATTGCCCAAACTGTTTTCGACTAGGTTAACATCAGAAGAAACTCATTGTCTCTTTATATTGTTCTTGTGTTGAATAATCCTTATATGGATTAATTAGGAGTAACTTTTGCCACCTATCTAAAAACGTCCGGTACGTGATGGTTCTATCAAACTTTGAGATCCAATTGAACAAAAAAAAAAAAAAACTTGGAAATCCACGAGACGTACGGGATGATGGGATTTAACAGAATTGCGGTGTGAATAGAAAGGTGGGAGGATAGCCGAGGTCTGAGAGAGTGTTGATGTTACTGTCGAATATAAGTAAATGATGTTTGTTACGGATTCAGGGAATATCAAGTAAAACATAGGAAGAGGTTTGTGAGGGCATAAGCGTAAAAAAACAACATTCTGCAATGTGCCAAATAAAATAAGCGGTGTAAATATCATCACCCTTAAATATATAGCGAAACAGATACATTCCAACAAAAGATAAGATTTACAAACTAAAAAATTTTTAAATTTGTATTAAAAAAACCTATAATACTAATTTTTTTTCTTATTTGTATAAATATATAAATAATTATATATTAAAAGCGAATTTCATTTTCGATTCGGTTTGGTTTTGACCCAAAAACTATTTACAAATTCAATTCAGTTCAGTTTTAACTCAAAACTAGATTTACAAATCGGGTTCAGCTCGATTTCTATTTTCGATTCGTGTCAGCGACTTGATATAATAACAACTTTATTAATCGATTACCAAATTCTCTATGAACTGAAATTGGGCTAAAGAAAGCTATCTATGTGATCAAATGGCCCATTTATTTTGCGCAACTCTTTTGAGTCCATAACAAACTGCACACAGAGACACAGAGTCATCGGTACTTCGGTTGCCTAATTTTCCGGTGAAAGAGATCTATGAGGTATGTAATCGTAACAAATACCTTTGAGTCTGTTTCAGTTTTTGATTAAATAGATGTGATTAGTTTAGGTTTAATTAGGTTAATTGATTTATTAATTGAGTTTTTTGGGTTACAAATCGATATGTAATTGTTTAATTGTTTGTTTTGTTAAGTACTAGACATGTGTTGTGTTATGATGAAATTTAGGATTGAAGTTGTTATATTTTGTAGGAATTAAGCTGATGGATTGTGTGGTTTTAGCGTAAAGTGAAAGTCCTTAATCCAGTCACTTTTAGATGCTTGTTCGTAGTACATTTAGTTGTTAGTAAATACTAGTAATCTTGTTAGGTTTTAGCGTAATTGGACATTGGGAATATTTTTGTTTTTATTTAGTGCATCCAAGAATTTGCAGTAATTGTTGAAGACTCAAATAATAATCCCCAAGCTCCTAATTTGCAATTTATGCCAATAAATCTAGTTATATTCAAAATGTTAAATGTCAATTTGATCAATGTTGATACTAACTTATAGCCAATATCTTCAGTTATAGATTGCGCTAGTTTAACATCAGATGTTAGTCATGTTACGGAGTCCTAGCTTATATTCACACTTCGCTTCGCTATAAAATTCATACCTATATTGGTTTCTGACTGCAAATGAAATGGCACGTTAATGCTTATGTGCTCGATTCGAATATTGTGGAAGTTTTAAAGCATCCAAAAAACTGTTGACAAACTGCAACGGAGGAAATAGTGTTTGGATTCTATGTTATAACGAAATGAAATAATGATAAGGAATCTGCTCCTATCGTTACGCATAAATCTGCTTATTTGTTGTGTCATAATGCAATAAACAGAAACAGAGTAATCATTTTTGTGGCATTTACATTAAATTCTCGATCGTATCATTATTAGTTTTTTCTCCAGTAATACGCAACTGTTGTGCTATTAAATCTGTCAGGTGTCTGCTTGTGTAGTTTTGTTTTATGGTTTGTTGGTAATTCATACCGCTAGTTATATAAACGAATACATTTGACCATCATGAACTTTATGTTGCTTTGGTTTGTTTTTATACATGTGCTTTGCTCGTGTACAATGGTAATATTCTTCATAATACCCGGTGATGAAATATTTAGTAATCTGAAAAAGTACTTGTAACTTCTAAACGTGGTGCTCCCTTATGCTTTCTATAAGTGTGAGGTGGAGGAACCACGGTCCACGGGTACATGTCAAGCTGATTCTAGGCATTCTGAGGGATATATGATTTTTCGCCATTTGAAATGTTTACCTTATTCTTTGTTTATGATGTCCGCATTTTAATGCTTAACATGAATATGGTTTGTTTTTTCTTTATCCTATAGTCTTTTAGTTAAAAGATTTGATGATACTAAATTATGGGCGTTTGACACCACATTTTGAAAGTGAGTATGTGGTTATCTGGATGTATCGGACTTGTTCTCCATCCTTGTTGTAGTATCCGGACTTCTTTCCAGTCCGGGGATATTATTCATTTATTTGTGACCATCATACTTATTCTCTATTCTTGTTGTGGTATCCGGACTCTTCCGTAGTCCGCGGATACCTATACATAATCAACCTTTAAACCCTACAATGTAAAACAAGACTTTATTAACAACATTTCTATGATTCTTTTTAATCGTAACTCTACATTTTCAACAAAATAATGAAATTCTTTTCAATCTCCTATTTGTATCATTAACGTTGAAACATTATCTAGAGAATAGAGACAAAACACCTAAACGAATATACTATCGTCTCTATATAACAACTTTTATTGATTTTTGGTTTTTACTCAAAACTATTTATGGATCTCCTCGAATTGAAATTGGTCTCTAGAAAGCCACCCTAGTACTTGAAAATTTTATCAATCAGCCCATTAACTTCTCATACTCTTTGGGGGCGTTTCTTTTTTGCTTTTTGGGCTGGTTGCTAACACTTTTGGGCCCAACGAGACACAAACTGTGTTTCTTTTTTATCCCATATGTAAGAAGGCTCTCACTGGGGAGGGGCTGCTGAAAACAAAGAAAACAAAAGTGGGAAACGGGTAGGAATATCCTCGAAGTATAGTTTTCCCATCTGTTGAATTTCTTGACCAACAAAAAAGCAAAATAACAAGCAGCCCTATTAATATACTCCGTATATAAAATTTTATTATTATTTACTACCCCCTCCTCCACTCCATACCAATTTCAATTTCAATTTTCACAACCTATTTCCTAATCTCACACACACACACACACACACCCCCTGTAAGTGCTTATTATTAACTGCTTATTATTATTATTATTAATCCACTCTTTTTTCTTCGTTAAATTAAGTTAGGTTTCAGTTATCTTTTACTCCGTTAAATTAAAATTCCTTATGATTTGTTTAACCGTTTACATAATGTGCTTATTAACCGCTTATTATATGTTTTTAGTTTGTTGATCTGTTTAGGGTTTTATATAGGTTATAACTCTTCATTTGCACCTGCTCGTGACTGTTTAAATCATTGTTAGGTTGTTAATAGTATCGTTTTCTCGAATTTCGTGTATCATAAATTCGGTAACTGTTTTAAAAATAGGTTATTTGCAGCTGGTGATGAGTGTTTTTGGCTGTTACTGCTATCGTTTTTAGTTTGGTGGACCGGTTGCCTGAGCCGTTTTGATAATGTGTTCTTATTAAATGTTTGTTGAATTTATATGATTAGTTTGATGATGCAATACTATTATTTGTAGCTGGTGTTTAGTGTTTAGGTTGGTTTTGGACTGATTATTGCTGGTTGTTACTGATATTGTTTTGGGGGCATTTCTTTTTAGCTTTTTGGGCTGGTTGCCAACACTTTTGGGCCCAACCAGACACAATTTGTGTTTCTTTCTTATTCCCATATGTAATAACGAGATCTATGCGGTATGATTTATGTCACAATCACGTGATTATTAGGTTTAATTTTGATTGAATTGAATCGCTATGAGTAGCTAAACTGTATGTGATTAATTTAGATCAATTGATTTTTTTGTGCGATATTTCATGAGTGTGATTGAGAATTTTAGTTATTAGGGTTTAATGATGTTAGAGTTAGCATGTTTGTTTCGAATTCTGCGTTGTTTATTTGGATGTTTTGTCTAAAATTAGGATTTTACTTTGTATAAGTTGCACAAGTTTGTAATTTGGATGCTTTTTAGATTGAAGTTCTATTTAACTAGTAATTGTTTCAGACTAATCCCTAACACGCCTCCTGAATGATATAGCGTTTACTTTAAAGTCTCGATCATATAAGCTATTAGTTATTTTCTTGAATAATACACACAACAACCATCGAGCTTTTAAATCTATCAAGAAGTCGCTGTATTTATTTCGTACATAATATAGCATTATAAATTTTTATAAAAAATGCTTGTCGAATTATGATCACTACTTGTGTAGCTGTGTTTCGTATTGCCACCATCATTTGTTGGTAATTCGAATTGCTAGTTTATAAGCGGATATATACCATCATGAGATTTATTTTGCTTTGGTTTGTTTTATACATTTGGTTTGCTGGTGTACAATGGTAATATTCTTCATGATATCCGATGATGAAATATTTAGTAATCTGAATATGTACGTGTAACCTTAAAACCTGGTGCTCCCTTATGCTTTCTATAAGCGTGAGGTAGAGGAACCACGGTCCACGGGTACATGTCAAGCTGATACTAGGCATTCTGAGGGATATATGATTTCTCGCCATTTGAAATGTTTACCTTATTCTTTGTTTATGATTTTCAACATTATTGCTTTAACAGGAACATGATTTATCTATTTATTTATCAGTTCAGTTTATTAGTTAAAACATTTGATGATACTAGATAACAGGGACCTACACCACATATTGAAAGTGAGTATGTGGTATGAAATGATCAAAATCCGATAATAAGGGTATAGCATTTCGTTCTAATTAGTTGTTGATTGTTTGACATATCTTGATTATATAAGGATTTACTTGTAAAATAACCACATCATCAGATTGTCGAATCATTTAAAGCTATATATAAACTGTTTATCTGTTTAATTAATCAGATTGTCAAATTGGTTTTACCTTGTTCAAACACTAAAACCAATTATATGCTACTTGATATGCAATGTTTAGAATTCAGATTGTCACTTTTAAAATGTAACCCGGACATTCGGTTGTTGACTATTGCATATGATTTTCAAGACTGGGGTTATTAGCTGTACATTCAAAAGATAACACTGTGGCCATCTTTCATTTACTTGAAGAATAGTGTTTCTGTCGTGGTTTGTTTAATACCCTTTGGATAAGATTACAAGGTTAAACTCGTATTAAACATATTGTATTTTGATTATCGTTTTGCAGGAGTATAGTTGTCAATATCTATTTATCTTAAGCAAATCTAGTAAAAAGAGGACGAGGAGCAGTGTCATCTGCTTCTTTTAAGCTTATTTCGGGAGCATCTGTGCCAGTATTTGAGCAAAGTGGTTGTCTATTATCTACTAGTTCTCGACTATCCCAGTTACTCCCTTTTTTGCGTCCTTTAGTCATCAAGTCTAACAGACACACTATGATTGAACCTCTCCCTCTAGTGTCATCTCTTTCCCCATCAGTTCTCTCCTTCCTTGACAGCGAACTACACAGTGCTGACGATCTTCAACAAGCTCCTAAACTTGTCTCCGAGTTGCAGAGTGATTGTCATATCTTGGAACAGAGTCTCTCAGATTTGAACCAAAGGCTTGGTACATGTTTGCTTGCTTACTCGACATACTCGGATCAAGTGGGTGTTCTCTTTAACGACATAAATGCCAAGTTAAGCAGTTTTCAATCTTCTATATCAGGTCAGTTTTCCTTGTGTACCTATTGAATATATGATGAACAATATTCATGTAAATTTGTTAATTATTCTGCTGTTTATTTACCTGTTATCGATGATTAGATGGAGTGGGTGGTGAGCCAAGGGAAAGATCAGAAACTTTTTTGGGTAAGGAGTTGCCAGCGCTTGCTCGTGAAGTGGCTAGGGTTGAGGCAGTTCGAGTGTATGCTGGTGAGTTTTAAAAATCCACTTATTTACAGTGTACATGTTACTTTAATTCTAGTTTTTTACTAACTTAGATCTGGTTGCTGAGAAAATATACAAAATGTAGACGTGTATTGGTGTTCATTTTTAGTAAGCTTTAAGAAGCTATTATGCCTCGACTGAGAAGATGGTACTCATAGTCTGTTGGTGATGCTTTATAATGTTATATCGTTACAGAATACAACGAAACAATATATGTATCTCAAACTTACTTTAACTAGGGTGTGCACCGTGCAGGCTAATATTTACATCTACTGTTACAAAATTGACATAGGATTCTTTAATATATAGCTCAAACATAAATATAGTGCAGGAAACCCAGGGGGCATCGTCTCCACGGTATCTGGGTATTGCGTCTTTAATTTTTTTAAACAAATATGCCCTATTAAAGACGGTGAAATTCCTCACTTTCTAATCCAAGGTGGCAAAACGTTGACTAGTCCAACACCATTTAAGCTAATGAAATAATGTCCATCATGAAGTAGTTAATTGCTGGTTTGAACCCTTACCCCTATGAAGAGTTAAATGGTCATTCTGATTTTTTTGTTTTTTTTGTTTTTTTGTTGTTTTTTTGTTTTCACCTCAAACGTCATGTAGTGTCAACACTTTGGTCCATATTTAGCCTAAGATCAATTAACCTTCTAGATATTTAAACACTACTAACACTGCGTCATAGAACTATGGATTTATAAATAAGTTAAGAGTAGAGTGGTGGTTACATTGATCTTGGAATATGTTGTTTTCACACTTTCACATGGTTAGTACAGATACGATTTGTAGGTGGAATATTGTGTTGAGTTAGTTTTTGGACATGAAGGATGAATGGGACACTCTTGCTTTTTGTCTTTTTAGTTATTCACTCTTTCAAGTGCTTGTTTACTGTTCATAATATTATGAATAGATTTTACAGGGAGTTAAATTTTATTTCGAGCTATAAAACCTTTTTATGAATCCAAAAAAGTTGAGTTTGTTTTCATGTATTTATGGTCGCATGCGACTTACTCAACTATAGGCTATAACTAACTCTCTTAACAAAACCTTCCACCGCTAATATTTTATAGTTTTTATCAGTTACTTCTATATTAAATTTCTTTTTGTATTTCTTATGTTTTGCAGAAACAGCATTGAAACTTGACACCTTGGTCGGAGACATTGAAGATGCTGTTTCTTCCAGTGTAAACAGAAACTTAAGAAAGCAGACATCTTCCCAAAAGTCAGAGGTTAGTAAGTAAAAAGTCGCCGTTAAATACTGCTTCGGGTATAATCAAAGTTTTAACCTTCTTTCTTGTAACAGGAAGTTCATTTTCCCGCTATTAATGCTCTAAAACTGGCAGAAGATGTTCTAACTAATGTTTCAAGAACGCGTCCTCAATGGTCTCGCCTTGTTTCAGCCGTTGATGACAGAGTGGATCAACAGTTTGGCAAACTAAGATCTCAAACAATTGCTGATTATCGATCCCTTCTTAATTCCCTCAAATGGCCCCCACCTCTTTCCACATTAAATCCCTCTAATACACCAGAAAATAAATCACCAGAATCAACAAATCCCCTTTTTACAATGGGAGGTGACCTTAAACACCAGTATTGTAGCAGTTTTCTTGCACTATGCAAACTACAGAAACTGCAAACGCAAAGAAAATCCCGGCAGGTGCAGGGGCATAATGGTCAATTTACTCTGCATGAATCGCTTTGGGCCATTGAAGAGCTTGTGAATCCTATATCAATTGCATCTGAACGCCATTTTGCAAAGTGGACTGATAAACCTGAGCTTGTATTTGCTTTAGTATATAAAATAACTCGGGATTATGTTGATTCAATGGATGAATTATTACAGCCACTCGTTGACGAAGCAATGCTTTCTGGTTACTCTTGTAGGGAAGAATGGATTTCAGCTATGGTTAAATCCTTATCGGATTATCTGGCAAAAGAAATTCTCCCTGTTTATATAAGTCAGCTGGATGAAGACACTATCACTGAAAACCGTTCACAAGCTAAAATATCTTGGTTACATTTTATTGACTTGATGATTTCTTTTGATAAAAAAGTCAAAACTCTTGTAGCACAATCGGGTATCACTTTATCCCTTGAGGAAGATGGGAACATGCGAAATATTTCTTGTTTATCGGTTTTTTGTGATCGACCCGATTGGCTAGAATTATGGGCTGAAATAGAACTCAGTGACGCAATCGAAAAGTTAAGACCTGAAATTGAGGATGATAAAAAATGGTTAATGGAAGCTCAACAACCGGGACTCATTTTAGGTTCTGAAGATTGCAGGTCACCCGTGATTTCGAGCGCTTTTCTTAGGCGGTTATCGTCTATCATTGAACGGTGCCGATCGATCCCGAGTGTTACATTAAGAGCAAGATTTATTAGATTGGCTGGTGCACCGATTATACACAAGTTTTTGGATTCCGTGCTTCTTAGATGCCAAGAAGCCGAAGGATTGACTGCTTTGACCGACGACGATGCTTTGATTAAAGTGACGAAATCGGTCAATGCTTCTCGATATATCGAGTCTGTTTTGAAGGAATGGTGTGAAGAGGTGTTTTTCTTGGAGATGGGATTTGATCAGGATCAACAGCCGGGTGGCATAATTGATGAAGAAGTTAACAAGCTTGTGAAGTTTAGAATTGAATGGGTTGAAAAATTAACAACAGTTGTTTTAAGGGGTTTTGATGCTTGCAGTCGTGAATATATAAAAAACAGGAAACAATGGATGGAAAAAATTGAAGAAGGTTGGGCAGTGTCGAAATCCTTCATTGGGGCACTTGATTATTTGCAAGCAAAGATGTCGATATTAGAATTAAATTTGAATAAAATTGACTTTGTCGGAGTTTGGAGAAACTTAGCAACTGCTATAGATTCTCTTATTTTCAGTGGTATTTTTATGAGTTACGCGAAGTTTTATGATGTTGGTGTTGAGAGACTTGCTAATGATTTGACAGTTCTGTTTGGGGTTTTTAAAGCTTGGTGTTTGAGACCTGAAGGATTCTTCCTGAAATCAAGCGAAGGTTTGAAAATATTGAAAATGGAGGATAAACAACTTCGTGGCAGTGTAGAAGGAGGTGACAGGTGGCTCAATCAGAATGTGATAAGACATTTGACTGTGAGTGAGGTGGAAAGAATCATGAAGAGTAGGGTATATGGATGATGAATGTTTCGAGTTTTCCAGGTGATGCTAACTTAGGATTATTAAAGGGTACATTTGGGTATGTTCTTTTGTCTTAATTTTCAGATTTAAAGGATTATGTTGTGGTAGTTATTTTGTCAGAGTTAAGCTCTGCTTGGTCATTTTTCTTTTTTACATGACAAGATTGACATTTTAGTTATAATACATGTATTTTCTTATAACCAATGGTTTATCATATGTCATTTATTAATGTGTACCCAAGCACTGAAATATTAAAATGACAAATTGCTTTGATATATGTTATCATTTTAGATCACCTTTTGTGGTGTTTTAGCAAATGGTAAGTTCATAGTTCTGTGATTATGTTTGATTGAGGAGACAAAGAAAAGATCGGTAAGAATCTACAAGCAAGTTAGGTTAGGTCATATACTGATTTTAAAATCTAAAATGCATGTGAAAGCTTGCTATGAAATATGTTTATGTCTAAGTGCTTGCATTGATCTATTAACCATTAACTAATTATCAATTTTTATTACCGTTAATTAGATTAGGAATTCTCGTACAGTGTTTAGCCAAATATCAATATTGTTTATTTACTTCTTCCTAAAGAAACACCAGAAAGTTTAATAATAATAACTGGGAGGTGGGAGTCCAACAACCTATACACAAAGATGCAACCAGATAATACGATAAATACAATATGCGTAAATTTGGCCAACTGATAATTGTCAAGTTTATGAACTACACTTCAAAGTGAAGGAATTATGAACCAAAATCAATGTCATTGATTTCGGAACAATGGCAAATAGGTATCTCAGTATTTGTGACTTGAGAACTTCCCAAAAATGGTACCATGTAGTAGTAAATTATAAATTATAAATGTATCCTTGCGTTACTACAGCTAGAACTTGAAGCAGGTGTCGGTGCTTATAGTTTCGACACAATATTATCGAGCTCGTCTATACTTCTTCGGCTAGACATGATTGATTTCAGGTATGTCTTTCTTTCACGCTGTTATAACCAGTTTTAGCTTATAAAGACAGTGGAACTTGAGTTTGGACAAACTTAATCAGAAAGATGCCATAATTTTACCAGCATTTTTGTCTGCTGCTGATAATATAATAGTGACCTGGGTCCGTATGTTCCACTATACTGCACTTTATGGACCCACAACATGAATGGATTGTTCCAATTAAGGGCCTTTAGGGACCCACTTCGGTTTAGCCAATTCTGATTCATTAACCTGATTTGGACAGATGTGCGTTTTGTTTGAGGGTCCTTTATAAGTGACTGCAGATTGTTAAGTGCCTACTAGAAAGATACATTGTTTCCGGTGTGTGGGTGTCTTGCCCTCTCTTTGTCAAATGTGTTTTAAATCTAGGCTTTAGTTATTCCAATCTACCATAGAATGACTAAGATTGGTGTTCATATTTGAGCAATTTTATATAATAATAATCTGGTTTCCATTTGCTTGACTTTTGGTGGTTTAATTAAAACTAGCCGGGTACCCGCGCGTTGCGGCGGCGGGTACCCGTGTCATTATATTTTCCGGTGAGAATTTTGTTTCAAAGTTTTTTGTATACAGAGAGAGATTGAGATATGCTAGTTTATGTTTTAGGTTGTAAAGAACGTATTTTTTGTGGGTTTTTGTTTTTTTGTTTGGTGTGTGTTTTTTAGATGTGTAAAGGTTCGGCTTTTATATGGTGCATAGATAGCAGTTAATAATGATATAGTAAATAGATAGCAGTTATGTTTTTCAAAACGTTTAAATTAATAATGATATAGTAAATAGATAGCAGTCATGTTTTTCAAATTCTAGCATTTATATAAATGTTCAAAGTTTAATTTTTGGTCATAAAGCCTTTCTTTATTACATGGCTTTTAATGTATTGACCATTTGTTATTTCATGTATTGTTATTGACTAATGGCTTATTATTTCTTAATAAGGAAATGTTTTTGGTCTTACATTTTTAAGACTACTTCTTTTAGCAAGTCCCAAATCTATTATAAAGTAGTATAGATATAGATAAGTGTTTCTGTTGAGTTTGTGCGAGATACGGAACCACCAGTTCTGGATTGCTGTAACCCGTTTCACATTGGGTATGAATAGATTTTGGGTTCCACTTAAGTCCTTGATAGCAAGGTATTGATAAGTTTCACCATTGTTTTAAGCTGTTTTGGATGTTATTAGATAGCTTAGGCTCGGGGAGATACTTCAAAGTTTGATGATGTTGCGCGTATGAGAGACAAAACTTATTCAACAGAATAGTTGTAACTAGTTATTTCATTTGGCTTAATTCTGATATCTAACATGATTGTGTGTAGATCTAGGATTTTTAAGCTGCGTGTAATGGGGGTTGGAGGAACAAATCATGGAGATCAGAAATTGCCAGAGGCGACAATATGTATCAATGTACATCTAAATGGGCCGATTTTTTTTAACACATCAAACAAGTAATATTAAACAAGTAGGGTTGGATCAGTTGGAAAACCCCTTGCCTCTCAACCGAGAGGTCAGGGGTTCGATCCTCACTCCCTACAAAAGGCTGGAGGTCCTTTCTACCTTTGGTAGAACTGGAAGCAGCCTCTCTGCCTTAGGTGGGGGTAAGGCTGTCTACATCTTAACCTCCCCCAAACACCGGAAACGGTATTGGGTACCCATAACCCGTGGAAGACGGCATTGGGTGTTACTTTACTTTTTTTTTTTAAACAAGTAATATTAGAAGTTATATAAAATGGAAACAGTCAAATGGGCCGCTGTCTTTCGATGTATTTTTTGTTTTTAACAGGATATAAAACCTTTTTTATATCATTTTATTGTGTACAATTAAAGTTTTTGTAATAATACTTGACGCGGATGGTTATTTTTGTAAGCTATTCATCAGTTACATGATTTTCCAACAGAAACTTTCTAGCGTATGGGAAGGTATCTTTGTATTTCATATGACAGGTTCCTGATGAAACTCAAATGATAGAATCCTTTTAGTTTATTCTTTTTCAAATAGGGAAAAGCTAAAACCGGAAAGGGATGGGTTGACATCCGCTCTGTCCTTGATTAGTAGGAATATTAATACTCTTTTACCAGCTACATTTTTCAATTCCTATTCGGACCCAGATTAATAGTATGTTATGCACTTTTTTCCATTAAGAAAGACAAAAGAAACACCAAACAGATATTATATTAATAACTGAAGTATTTAAATAGCCTAATATCTGTCTAAGTGAGTCCAACAACATACAACCAGATAATAAGATAAATCCAGTATGCAGATGCATGTCTCTGTGACCTCCAAATACACTGGCACGCTATTGTTGCATAAGATCTCTGATGATGTTCACATCAACCCCATTGTTTTCCATAGAATCCAGTAGTTGAGATAGTTTTTCTCCTAGATCATCCCCTTTTGTTCTCAGGCTCTTTATGTAATTGCAAGTCTCTTGAAGAATCTTTGATGCTGGTACCTTTTCATCATATTGATAAAAATCAGTTTAATCATATTACTTGCATAGTACCATAATTGGCTAAGATTATAAAATTGTAATCTAGATATGTAGTTTCCAGGAAGTGTCTGAGGTTTGTTAACTTTATAGTTTATATTATATCATAATACCAATTGATATAGCTTCTTAAAGGAATTTGCTTACACAAATTGATTCTCGTATCATTTATTTTATTTGTGACAATAACAATACATTTCTACTCATATAATGAAGTCTAAGTGACTTAAATAGCAGAAAAGTAAATCTGTTGTATAAGGAATTATTATTTTTCGAAAGCTGTGTGAACTATGTTTTTTAAAGACCTAGTGCTCAATAGGTTTGTAGTAAATTTGGAGGACCATTCTAAGGTACAGAGATGGTTAAGTTGATAAAAATGATTAACGAATAAATAGTTGCAACTTGAAAATTTCCCAATAATAAGCACTACGCATGCAATATATCATATAAATTTCCAACATACCCTTGTTTTATTGGAGCTACAACTTGTAGCAGGTAGCAATGCTTGTAATTTTAGCACAAGATTGTCGAGCTCGCCATCTCTGTTCTTTGCAGTTCTCGTTCTTCGGCTAGACATGATTGACTTCAAGTATGTCTCTCTTTCCTACTCTTGGAATTAGTGTGAGCTTAAAAGGGCACAAGTTATAGCTTGGAGACAAATCTAGTTAGAGGAACACCATAATCATACCAGCATTTTTGTCTGCTGCTGATAATATAATATCTGCCTGGGTCCACATGTTTCACTCAACTGCACTTAATGGACCTACAACATAAATGGTTATTTCCGATTAAGGGTTTTTTGGACCCATTCTGGTTTTAGCCATTCCTGATGTAGTTGGCCTGATTGGAAATATATGCAATTTAGTTTGAGGTTTCTTCACAAGTAACTGCAGGATGGTTAGGTGCCACCTAAAAGATACTTTGTTTCGGTGTGGGGTTCGCTTACCCTCTTTATGTCTCCTTGCACTTCTTTTTGTTATTCCAATTAATCATAAAAAAGAAAAAGTTATATTGATGTTCATATGTGAGCAAGTTGATATATAAATCTGGTTTTTATTTGCTTGATTTTGGTGGAATACATGCTCCGAATTTCTAGTTTAATTGTTTCTGTTGAGTTTATTATTTAACAGATCAAACCACCAATCCTAGGTTGTTTTAAACCCATTTCACACCGTTTGTGAATAGATTTTTTGGGTCTCTCTTAGAGCATAAGGTATCGTAGATACCAATAACACGTTATTTGTATGCCACATCAGCGCCACCTCATCACATCCCCAATAACGCACCAATAACTAAAACACCCCTCCCTCATAATACACCACTAATATGTTATTGGGTCTCACAAAATACCCCACTAAAGATACCCACTCACTCACAAGAAATAGAAAAAGAAAAGAAAAGACCAAAGGTGCTTTTTTGCTTTTGGCGTGAGCTAATGGATTGGTTGAATCTCATTTGGCATGCATTTGGCATGTTTGGTGGTACGATGATGGCACGCCATATGTCAATTTTGGGAGCATTTGGCGAGTGAAAACACTCCCATACCAAGTGCTCTTATGTGTTATGTTCATACTTAAACGTGTGTTTTCAAAATTCTATAATATCATACTTGGGCCCGTTTGGTTTGTTGCTAGGAATGACAATGGGTATCGGATTTGGTATGGGGTAAAATGGTAATGGATATGAAAAAATGTATCATTACGATTGTTTATGTTTGGATGACAAAATATGATATGAAAAAGTGTATAAATATTTGAGTTTTGTAGTGGAAAAGAGAGGGGCTAACGGGAATGGATTTCATAGACACCAAATTGATGTGTAATGAATCTATGCTATGAGCCTATGATATATCCATTTCATTTCCTAGTCCACTAAACAAACACCTTGAATCACCTTGAATCAGAATGAAATTCATAAACCCATTAAGGATACCAAATGCACCCCTAATCTTCCAAAAGTCTCATTTTATTTTACTACTTAGTTACAGTGTCATTATATATTAACAAAAGTAAAGTACACAGTTCGTTTTTGTGATTTAGCCCAAATCACTACCACAGTCTTTGATACATATTTTTCAATTTATATAAGAGTAAACTACACCATTCGTCCTTGTGGTATACGTTGACCATCAAGGATCGTCCTTTGACCAAAAAAATTGCACCGTTAGTCCTTAACTGCGAAACGTTACTCAGCGTTGGTCCCTCACCCTAACTGGCGTGAGTAACGGACGTTAAGCCTATTTAAGTCGAGGATATATTTGTCTTTTCCCACTCACACCCGCACCCTCAATTAATTCTTTCATCTACCCTTTCATTTCATTCACAAACCCACATAAACTTAAAAACACAGTAACACACACCAACACTCCTCATTTCCGTGGATCTGAAACCACCACCACTCACCACCTGAAACCACCACCATTTCCGTGGAGCTCAATACAAAAGAAATAACAGTGCAAAACCCAATAGCTTTAAATTAAGGAGCTGTGAAGTTACATTAACCACCAGATTAGAAAGTGAAGTGGTGGTTTTATTGATATAGTTTTGAGAAGGATGTGGGTGCTTTTGTTCTTGTGATGTTTGGGTGGTAGACCCGGTGGCTTTGCACGGTGTTTGACGCCACAACTGAACTGCGTCTTCACCGGAGCAAAATATCATCGAGTGTATCAAGAATTATAGGTAAATCATGTCAAAACCTTCAATATCTGGTGATGAAAAGCTAGGAGTGTTGCGTGGTCATTGGCGCTAAAGGTGCGACATTAGCGTGTCATTTTTCCGGCGAGGCGTATCCAGCCAGACCAGTGATGTGGTTTGTGTGTTTGCAACTGTCACATCCACTTTTAGCATCTAAAAAAAAACCCATGAACTGGAGCCACCAGTTCCAAGATGGGGATCTGAAGGGTGGTAGCCTCATAACTTCCTTCTTACAGTTTTGTTTAATAATTGTTTGGTAGGTTTAAGGGTCCAAGTTGGTGCCTTTCGGGTTGTAACGATATCTGTAATCTGTATGTATTAGCATCTTGCAACCATCATGTATAATCCCAAATGTATTTTCCTTTTGACCTGATCCTTTTTTTATATTAAGATCCTACTGTATTTAGTAATATAGTTATAATTTGAAGACAATGGCTAACAGTGATTTGTTTAGTAGACGAGTAATAGTACCAATTTCTTTATATTATGTTATGTCTTCATTTTTTTTTTTTTTTTTTTTTTTTTTTTTTTTGATTTCTTATGTCTAATTTTCTTGTGCAATGCTTTCAAGATGACCAATTTTGACGACCAACTTTGACTGTAGATATGAGTTTTTCTATGGTTGGTGATTAAAGGGAATTAGGGAATTTTTTTGATTCGTATTTATGTAATTAGTGGTGGGTTTCTTGAATTTTTATTGAATATGATGATTGAGGTTTGTGAAGGTGGTTGGAGGTAGTGAGAGTGGTGGTGTACAGTGGTGGTGGTGGGTGAGTTTGAAGATGAAGATGATGAGATATTAGAGGTAGAAGATGAAGTTCATGTGAAAAAGACCAAAATACCCTCATGTGGCTATCATGTGCAGACATTTAACGAGAGTTAGTGTGGCCCGTTAGAGCGAAGGACTAACGCTGAGTAACGTTTCGCACTTAAAGACTAAAGGTGCATTTTTTTTGGTCAAAGGACGATCCTTGATGGTCAACGTATACCACAAGGACGAATGGTGTAGTTTACTCTTTATATAATATCAATCAATCGATCAAATTGATAATTTGTGATGGGAGGGCATGGAGGTCTGAATATCCTCCCTCATAAACGATGGAACGTCTATAATTTCGACAATCACGAAAAGGTTTGTAAAGACGAAGAAGCCGCCGCCTAAGAGGAACATCTCAAACGAGAACAATCTCGCAAGCACGACACTGAGTTACGTCTCTAGCAAATCAGACAAGCTCGCGGCTTAACTTCACCTTTACCTTCAGCCCCACCACCAATTGAAGAACAAGAAACGAAATCATCGAAACATATAAACTTGTTTGAAGGAATTAAGATATTTGATCCATCATTTGTTAAGAAGGATGATGTTAACAAGTGTGTGTTAGTGTTGGGGAATGAGTTGGGGCCCTAAAGCTGTCTTACCTGAGGACGAAAAGTATCGGTTGGGGTATGTTGTTACTGTTAAAGGTGTTAAGCTGCCTTGATAACTGGATAATAAGAAACAACAACTAAAGGATGATGTTGTTTGAGGGGTTGATAATGACGAGGATGATTTGTAGATGTCGAGTAGGAAGAGGAGGAAGAAGAGTATTGAGGAGCTTCGAGAAGAGAGGTTGAAAAGAGAGGCTAGAGAAAAGGAAAGAGAGTGGGCTTTGTTGCGACCTAAAAGGACGACTTACTCAGAATGATAGCGGGTGTTTTTTTTACGACCATGTGGGTCCTACATTTATATGAGCTATTTAATGAAAAATGGTTAATATTTTATGCTTTGAGGATATAAAAATAATGGGTCATATTTAAAAAAGAAATAATATTAAATCGGTTTGTGGACCCAATCCCTTAACTAAAGGAAAAAAGAAACACACTTTAAGTACTCGTAATTTTCCTTCTTTACATGCTTTTTAATGTTAACTTAGAGCATGCCCAAAGGCAACGCCCCAACGGCGTTAAAAGTGAAATAACGGCGTCGAGCCCGTTATTTCCGTTGTGATAACGGCGTTAACATGCAAAAGTGGGCGAGGCGTTGAGCAAACAACGCGCGTTAAAGGGGAGACAAAAAAAAAGAAAAAAGAAAAAAAAATTCAAAAAAATTTCAAAACCACCCCCTGTAACGGCTACTAGCCGTTAGGTTTACAAAAAAAAATCATTTTTAACCCTAAACGGCTAGTTTAAAAAAAGAAAAGAAAACAAAACATTTTTTTACCACTATAAATACCCAACTAAAACACCATTTTTTCCACACTTCCACTACTAAATCCTCTCAATACTCTCAATCTTCAATCTTTTATTCACTGAAAAAAAAATTCGGGAGGCAACGATGATACTTTCTTCAATCTTCTAGCTGGTGGGTGGAATCCCTCAAACCCGGGTTCATCGTCTAACCCGAAAGCGGGTTCATCTTCAAACCCCAACCCACTAGGCTTCTCGAGCCAAGAAATGTGGCAACAACATCAACAACATCTCTTTTATCAACAACAACACCAACAAAGCACCTTAAACTCCAACTTTCAAAACCTACAATTCACACAACAATCACAAACTGAAACACAAGATGTTGCTGAGACACCCACGCCTCCTCCAAAAAAAAGAAAAGGTCGTATTAAGCGAAAATCAAAAAAATCCAAAGACCCCGAGCCCGAACCAATTGAATCTGATGAAGAGGAAGTTGTCGTTGCTGGGCGTTGGACTCCAGTTGAGGAAGCATTACTTGCAAGATGTTACATAGTTGTTTCGGAGGATCCGAAAGTTGGAAAGTGCCAACCCAGAGATACGTTTTGGTATCGGGTCAGAAATGAGTTCAATAGACTCAACTTTCAACGGCGCAACAAGGACATGATGTCAAGCAAATGGAAAACTTTGAAAGGCATATGCACAAAGTTCAACTCTTGTTACAAACGTGTGAAACGGGATCAACGAAGCGGGGAAAGTGAGCTGGATGTGATGAAACGGGCAAAGCAATGGTATCGTGAGGAAACCAAAGCAGCACCGTTTGGTCTCGATGACGCTTGGGAGGTTTTGCGTCATTATAAGAAATGGGACACGCCGGAACCGGTTGATTTAACCGGCGAAGTCCCAAGTCAAACAAACGAGGCTTTGTTTGGTCATGATGAACAACCTCGCCCCATGGGAAAGAAACGTGCTACCAAGAAAGCAAGATCAGAGAGCACGACAAGTACTGGGGGAGCAAGCACTGGAGGAACGAGCTCGTCAACTTATTTCACAAAAACTATGGCAAACGAGTATCGTATGAAACGTGAAACAGCCGCAGCGGCGTATCGGGCCCAGCAGGAAAAGGATCTCACAATAACAAGGTTGGAAGAGATAAAGTTTATGATGACGGATACTGCAGGGCAAGATCCAAATGCCGTGGCTTGGATCAATGACGAAAAAGACCGAATCATCAAAAAATATAACTTGAAACCTCGTCAGTAGATCGTATTCTCGTCATTTCCTTTAATTTGTTGTAACGTTTTATTTGCAGTGTGTTTTTTTTATTTTGTTGTAACTTTTTTTTTTTTTTTTTAATCTCGTATTGTAATATGTTTTCAATTTTAATGGAATGTTTAGTTTAATAAATGAAGTGTTTGTTTTAGTTTAGGGGTTGAAATTGAAAATATGAAATGTTATTAATGTTATTGGGATGTTATTGTTGTGGGTGTTTTTTGGGGATGTTAAAGGTGAAATGTTAAAGCTGATATGGCACTGACGTGGACGGTGTTATTGATGTTATTGTGTTATTGTTGGAAATGCTCTTAGATTCATGCTATGACTTCATTGCCTTCAAATTTTAAATTTGAATCATTGCCCATACTTGAAGAATTTGAAAATCAACCTTAGACTTACATTGAAGTCTGCTTATGCTAAAAATAGGCATGTCAAGTGGTTTATAACTTTGAAATCAATAATTCATAAATTTAGTGATGCGCTAGTTGTGTGGTGGTAGAGGGTGGTGGTGGTGGTGGTTGTGGTTGTGTTTGTGATGTGGTAGGGAAACATCAAAGCTTCCAATCCAAAAAAAAAAAAAAATGTGAGAAGAAGATGGTATTTTAGTCATTTCACATGCATTATTACATTTACTAACGGGAGCACTAACACTTGTTATCTCTCGGGTGTCTATATGCAAAAAAAAACACTTAAACTTCACTGGCAAATTTGAAGTTAGGTGGCTGTTGCAAAAAACGTAAATATTAATGGCTGTTTTACAACAAATTTCCTCTCGAGATATTCCTTGCGTTTTCGGGAAATATTAGGGACAAAATTTGCAAGTTACCCTAAAATTAACTTTTTTTCCATTTTATTTCTTCCTTTTTTATTTGTTCATATTTTAATATATTAACTAAAAATCATGTATGCCCACTTATCCCCACCAACATGTCTACATATTTCTTTTTTTTTCCTACCCTGTTAATTGGCATCTAAACATGTATTTCATCACAACAAGAATCCCAAATTTCAATTTGCATATTAATGGGTTCAATTTCTACAAGCTGTCATATCAAACCTAAATATTTGTATAGGGTTTGGAATACCCATTCATGATAAGAGAATTAGATTTTGGTATTTTTGTTGAAAATGCCTATGGATCATGGGTTTTAAGGTTATGAATTAGAAACCAACTAGCATATCTAAGGCAAAAAGAGAAGACAATTATTATTATTATTATTATTATTATTATTATTATTATTTTATTATATATATATTTTTTTGAATATCCAAATGAAATATGTGTGTATTTTTGTTTGCATGCTCATATTTTTGTGTGCGAGTCTGTGTGTTCATCGATGGTCAGCTGTAGTAATGGTGACAATGATTATGGTAGGGCCTAAGCTTGGTCGATGTTATGTGTGTGTGGAGTTTGACGAAAGAGCACTAAGTGGTCATGATAGGAGATTATGGGAGATAATGTTGGTGGTGGTGGTGGGTTAAGGTGGTGATCGGTTCGGTGGTGTAGATTTGATGGTGGAGTTTGACGAAAGAGCACTAAGTATACTTTGTTTATATTTAATGATAATGTAATTACTTTTTAAAAAATACATCCACATACTCTATTTTTAACACATCATTTGTGTGAGTTGATGAGTTGATTGTGTTAGTTGATTGATAAAAATGAGGGATCTAAATATTGTTAATATTATTGTTGAATAAGTTTATAACGAAAATGAGGTTAGTAGGTATTTTATTTATTTTTGTATTAATCGACTATTCATATTCTCTGTATTATTTTTCATTGTTTACATATTCATCCCAATCTCGATCCCAATCCCGCTCTCAATCTTAATCCGTATTTTAATCCAAATTTGTTAAACTAGAACTAGGATGATGTTATTGTCATCTCGGATGATGATGAGGAGTTGCCAACGCCAGTTGCTAGGAGCACTTAACAACAATATATCAACTAGTTTACCGCTACAAAATACAAAATCTTGTGTGTACTCACCTGATACTAAACATAGGATGTTTGGGTTGACTTCTTAAAAGCAAATTATGCGTTTTGGAAGTAAAACATAATTTTCAGAATAGACAACAAAACAAGTTAAAAAATAAATACCGATTAAACCACATACATCAAAGAAAAAAACGTCAAACTTGTCGGATAAAAGATGATTTACACACTTTAAGGGTGTTTGTTTAAGCTTATATAACATAAGCCGCGTTCGGCTTATATTACATAAGCCATAATTTTGTGGCTTATTCTGACACTTATAGGCTTATATAATATCGTCAATGTTATATAAGCCTATAACTGTCAAAATAAGCCACACAATTATGGCTTATGTTATATGAGAAGAGTTATTTTACATACCAAACTTTTCTTACATATCAAGGGACTCATCTCCACCATCCATCTAAAAAGAAATCAATGGTTGAGATTAAAAGCATTTTATTATTTCACATATTTTTTATAATTTAAATATCTATTAAACCGTTAATCGTTAAGCAAAAATAATTACACCATCGCGACGAGCATTTAATTATCTTTCTATAGACGGACACTTTGATATATTTTCGAAAAAAGAAAAAAAAATCGTTTTTTTTCGCGTTTTTTCGTCTTTTTTTTTCGTTTTTATTCGAAACTGGAATTTGCATGAAATATCATATATGATTTAACACTAATTTGAAGATCATATATGATTTAACACTAATATCACATGTGGTATTCAAATTAGTGTTAAATCATATATGATTTTTTCATGCAAATTTCAGTAACGTAAAAAAACAAAAAAAAACTTGAAAAAAAACGTGAAAAACACGATTTTTTTTTTGTCGAAAGTATATCAAAGTGCCTATCTATAGAAAGATAATTAAATGCTCGTCGTAATGGTATATCTTTTTTCGCTTGACGATTAACGGTTTGAAAGATATTTATATTTGAAAAAAAAGGATGAAAATGAGTTTTTTTTAATTGTTGGGATGAATCTCATCTATTAGATCTAACTAGCCGGGTACCCGCGCACAACGGCGGCGATAAGTATAGTTATATGTGTTTGCTTACCCGTTTAGTGAATTCGTTTCACAACACTTCGAATGTATATGTGTTAGTTGTAAGTGTTTGTTTGGGTTACCCGTAACTTTCCCGTAGCTTTCCCGCTGTGACAACTCGTAATTTCAGGTCATTTTTCAATTTCATTATTCATCGTTTATCGTAAACTAGGTTTACGAGTTTCAAAATTCGCGTAACCTTAGTGGTTTAGCTGTGAATTCATGATCATATCATCAAGGACATTTCATATAGACTATGTTTAGTCTACATTTCATTGGCATCATTATCATCATGTTAGTTCATTCATGATTTTGCATTTTACATTAAACGTGTAATTTTCATATTAAATAAACGCTATCGCGTAATTAATTATTTTGAACATTTGATCCGTTACTTCCAAAAATTATCCCGACATATTTTTGTACTCATAATAAGTTTATAAAAATATTATTATTAGTTTACCTAGTGTTTTAAATTTATTTTGTATATAAATTGTTATATTTATATAATTACGACGGTTTTCTTAAATACTACACGATAATTATTATTTCACTCAAAGTTTGCAAGAAATGTATTTTTATAATTTTTATGACTTCAATATATTTTATTATGACCCGTTAAAACTTATTTTTAATTAATGCTACCTTATAAGCTTAAATGTACACTTAATTACTTAACTATACTACAAATGTATATCTATTCTATACACTATACTTAGTAAAAAAAAAAAAAAAGTATTTTCCTATCATTAAAACCCCCTTGTCGACACAAGAGGGGTGACTCATTTGAAACATACCAAATATCTTACCTACATATTGTATTTTATTCATTTTGTACACATACCACACAAACATTCAAAGGGAAAAAAAAAGCAAACATATCTCTTCCTCTCTTGCTCATTGAAACGGGCAACCACAAGGATCAAAGAAGGGATTCTTCAAAAAAATTTCTACTCAAGTTTATTCACTCTAGTTACACTCTTGATTAAAGTTTTGAAATAAAAACCTTTGGTGTTTAGGAATAAACCTTTGTTCATATCACCTCATCAAGTAATTAGTAAGCATCTCATGTTCATGTTCATCTTTCATATTCATTTTTATGTTCATTTTTATCATGCTCAAGTAAAACATGCAAGCTATGTGATGTCTATACCACTTAAATTGTTTATAAGCACTATAAGTTTATATTTATCATCCTATAATTATTCCTTGAAATATATCACTTTTGGTGATGCCTAGGAACCCATGACACCCTAAGAAGGTGTATGGTAGGATTAGAATAGCTTCGGAGTTGTTTTGAATTGGTTGGAATAGGTTTGGCGCGAGAAAAACTCATTTCGACAAGTTTACTTAAGGGTCTGTCCATATTTTTGAAATCTAGAATTTTTGTCAGTAGATAAAAATTTTTGGACTAGATATTTGGAAAATATACTTTAAAACGAAAACATGGCCGCTTGAACGGGTTAAAACGGAGTTATAACGAAGAAGATATGAATTTTTGAAGTTTGACGACGAAAACTAATAATTTCAGAAATTTCAGCATGTAAATGTCACTTTTTACGAGTAAAAAATGAGGCTTAAGCGTTATGAAATGTGTTGACTTATTAAAAATATATTAGTATACTTAAATACGAATCTAAGGATGTAGAAAACGTAGAAAACGGACTTGTAACGAGTAAATTACACGCGATAAACAAAGTTGCCGTAACTTTATTCTATTAGCAAAATTAATATATTTTCTATTAAACACATACTACGGCAACGAGGGACCATGTTGAGGGTCGTTTTTAACAATGACAGAGTACTTTTTATAAAATGATGTCTTCTAGTAAAAGTAAGTTCGCCTAGCCTATTTTTTAAAATGTCCAACCGTTCATCAAGGGAAGTTGTAACGAATAAAATATAGTCATTCAAACTTTGCCGAAATCCACCCTTAAACTATATTTTGGACACAAGTACCATACTTTAGCGATATTTTTCTCTATGATCGGAACCTCTATGACGAAAACTTAAATGCTAAAACTTTGAGATAATGATACAAGCTTCCCAAAACCGTTGAGTTCGTTTCCTAACACTCGATGTGCACCATTTTTCGACTAGCTTTGCAAGGCCGTTTAGTCACTTTCATGAATTCTTCAAATGACATCATTTTACGACAAAAAGTTATAATTTCATAATAAATAATTAAATGATTATCATATGTTATCATTTCAACGTAAATGCTTGAAAAGCAATTATTAAATTGTCAAGACGTTATAAGAATTATTTTTCGACGATAAGTATTATTTTCAAAAATTCACAAGTGGTATAGATATCGTATGAATTGTATGCATAACATTACATTGTAAGTTATCATATATCATATCATTCATAATAGATCGCAGTTAGAGATTGCGCCACATTTCCGTGTACTCACTTTTGTCATCGCATCATTGTACCAAGTGAGTTCATAGCCCCACTTTCTATTACTTAATTGTTTTACAAACTCTTGGGGGAGATACATGCTCAACTATTTTTAATCGAACACAAATGCTTTGAACTGTATGCTATATCCAAATGTTTTATTGTCACTAAGTAATCAATTGCCATGTTTGAAGTCCCTACATCATGCACCATTAGTCACTTGCGAGTGAGCGCGAATATTGTGAATAGGCCTATTGGAATTAACACTCCGGTTCTTATTGACCCAGTTAGGGGAAATCGAACGCACTATATTTGAATCATTACGGTAAATTGGCAAGTTTACCTATTAGGGCTGCGATGAAACGATTTTACCAATTTCTATTGGTACGAGGTTTACGCTTTGGTTGTCATGAACTTAGTGAAATAAATGCTGTTTTGTTTTCAACGATGTATGTGAAACAATGTAACTCACACTACGAATATTGTGTTCAAACGAATTAATTAAACCTATGAATTTCACTCAACCTTTGTGTTGACAATTTTAAGCATGTTTTATCTCAGGTATCTAAGGCATATACTTCATGGCATGCATGTGGACTTATCATAGAGTCGTGGTGACGACGCGTCTCTCATGGGATTTATACACTTTAAAAACATCGTTTGAATTGTAACAAACTTACTTCCGCACAAGTTGATTTTCATTTAGGACCTACACTTTGTAAACTCTGATATTTTATTAAATCAAACGATGTATTTTCCAAACGACACTTTAGGTCGTTCAATATAACTGTGATTGTGATGCTATGACAGTCAACCCCCAGGAATTCCATTCCGCTGCAAAACAGGTAATTTGGGGGTGTGACAGATTGGCATCAGAGCTTCAGTTATAGAGAACTAGGTTGCATCATTGACCCTAGACTATAACTACATCATCATAGCATCTCATCATTTCATCATAAGTGCATATTCACTTTACATGCGGTTTATACGTACATTTTCGAGTTATTTACTTTCATTTCAAAATTGATTGTCACATGGATGCCTTTAAATACCCATTCCATTATCCTTTCTTTAGACTCCAATGTGGAGAATGCCTTGTCATTCCCTATCACAATTTTAATATCAGTTGATTCATCACCGATAACGTCGAATGCCGAGATAAACCTTTAAGTAGGGCAAAGTCACTCTCACTCCTTTGTTTCACCACTAACATGTCGAGTTACACGTTATTCACACATTAAGTCACTAAACCATCATACATTTGAAGCACTTACGACATCTCATAACCCATTTCTTAGGAAACCGTCGATCATTTTGAAAAATAACCTCAAACTTATCACCTCATATCACATCTCTTTAGAGCGCTTATTTTTTTAACATAGGACTTTGCTACATCTCACCTTTCCTCTTATTTTGAAGAAGTTATGGCGCCGAAGAAAGCTCCACAAGTTTTGACTCAAGAGGCTATGCAAAAGTTTGTGAGGGATAGTATAGCCAATGCATTAAGGATTGAAAGGGCAACAGTGGCGGCTGCTGCTGAGGCTGCGGCTACTGCCGAAGCCACTAGACTTGCCAATGCTGCCGAGGCTGCAGCCACTGCTAAAGCCGCTAGACTCGCCACTGCCGCTGAGGCTGCAGCTAATGCTGAAGCTGCCCGGCTTGCTAATGCCGCCGCGGCTGCGGCAACTGCTGAAGCTACTAGAATTGCGAGGGAAGCTGAAGCCGCTAGACTTGCTGCTGCTGCAGGAATTGCAGGAGGGTCCGGGGTTAGAAGTTGTTCGTATAAGGATTTTAAAAGCGGAGATCCCACTAAGTTCAAGTGCACTGAAGGGGCCACTGCCATGGTTCGATGGTTCGAGAAAATGGAGTCTGTGTTTTTGTTATGTAATTACCCGGAGGATAGCAAGGTTAAGTTTGCTACGAGTACACTACTTGATGGGGCAATGTCTTGGTGGAACTCGTATGCCCAGCCTATGGGAATGGAAAATGCTTTCAAGCTCACTTGGGAGCAATTCAAAGGTTTGTTAACAAAGAAGTATTGTCCGCGTACGGAAGTGAAAAAGTTAGAGACCGAATTCTATGAACCGGTAACTATTGGGTATGACATTGATACTTACATTCGAAGGTTTCAAGAATTGGCCGCGTTATGTCCGTCTATGGTTTCGGACAACGAGAAGCTACTGGAGGCTTTCATTGGGGGACTTCCCGAGATTATTCAAGGTGATGTGATTTCCTTTGATCCGCAAACGATTGAAGAATCTATTCGAGTATCTCAAAAGCTCATGGCACAAGTATTGAAGGGAGAAAACATTACCAACACCAACCGTAACAACAATACCAACACCCGCACCAACTACAACAATAACCAAAACAACAACAACAACGACGATAACCAAATCAACAACAACAAAATAAAATGGGAATATGACCAAGGAGGTTATAATAACAACAACCAAAACCGTAACACTAACCATCATCAACAACAGAATAGAAGGCAAGAAGCTGCAATGGTTTATGTTACTGCACCAATAGAAGGCAGAGGTTATGCTGGAACACACCCACTATGTAATCGATGTAAGTTTCATCACTCGGGTCCTTGTCCTGCCAAGTGCCAAAAATCGGGACACCTAGCCAGGGATTGTAGAGGTAAAGCCGTAGTCACATGCTTCGGATGTGGGGAACAAGGACACTATCGGAACCAATGTCCCAAAAACCAAGGTCAACAAGTTGAAGGTGCTCTTGGGAAAGCATACATGTTAGAAGGAGGTGAAGCTCAACAGGATTTCAACAACGCGGAAGACTAAAGAAGTTCGGAAACTAACAGTCTTATTTTCCTTATGTACTATGTCATACTAAGTTTATGTCTTCCATCGTATCCGGATCTTTATAACTTAAGATGTGTTACTGTTTGATAAACCACTCGTTGTAAAATATTCTCATCTATCGTACTTTATTTTCTTTTCGATTTGTTATCACTTACGAGAATTTTAATTCCTTTTACTTTAACTACCATTTTAACGACACGGTTTAAATTTTTGTAAACATTGAGAGTTATAACAACTAAACCGAACGTCACATTATCGTTCCTTAATTATACATAGCCTAGCTAACTATGTCTAATTCTGGAGGGATCATGTTATGTTGGGAGCAGTTATTTATAAATCTTAGTGCAAGCAAAATTTTCACATATTCCAAAGTCACAGTGTTATTCGTGGGAGATTCATCCAATATTTATTTACTACGATGTTTTGTACGCTCTCAATCATCGATAACCGTAACGACACTTCCTCATGTCTTCTCTCCTCGTTATTCATCATAAACTCAAAAATTCGATAGACTAACACGAACTGAATTCAGGGACTGAATTCCTTTTTGGATGGGCGAATGTGAGAACTCGTAATTTCAGGTCATTTTTCAATTTCATTATTCATCGTTTATCGTAAACTAGGTTTACGAGTTTCAAAATTCGCGTAACCTTAGTGGTTTAGCTGTGAATTCATGATCATATCATCAAGGACATTTCATATAGACTAGGTTTAGTCTACATTTCATTGGCATCATTATCATCATGTTAGTTCATTCATGATTTTGCATTTTACATTAAACGTGTAATTTTCATATTAAATAAACGCTATCGCGTAATTAATTATTTTGAACATTTGATCCGTTACTTCCAAAAATTATCCCGACATATTTTTGTACTCATAATAAGTTTATAAAAATATTATTATTAGTTTACCTAGTGTTTTAAATTTATTTTGTATATAAATTGTTATATTTATATAATTACGACGGTTTTCTTAAATACTACACGATAATTATTATTTCACTCAAAGTTTGCAAGAAATGTATTTTTATAATTTTTATGACTTCAATATGTTTTATTATGACCCGTTAAAACTTATTTTTAATTAATGCTACCTTATAAGCTTAAATGTACACTTAATTACTTAACTATACTACAAATGTATATCTATTCTATACACTATACTTAGTAAAAAAAAAAAAAGTATTTTCCTATCATTAAAACCCCTTGTCGACACAAGGGGTGACTCATTGAAACATACCAAATATCTTACCTACATATTGTATTTTATTCATTTTGTACACATACCACACAAACATTCAAAGTGAAAAAAAAAAAAGCAAACATATCTCTTCCTCTCTTGCTCATTGAAACCGGCAACCACAAGGATCAAAGAAGGGATTCTTCAAAAAAATTTCTACTCAAGTTTATTCACTCTAGTTACACTCTTGATTAAGGTTTTGAAATAAAAACCTTTGGTGTTTAGGAATAAACCTTTGTTCATATCACCTCATCAAGTAATTAGTAAGCATCTCATGTTCATGTTCATCTTTCATATTCATTTTTATGTTCATTTTTATCATGCTCAAGTAAAACATGCAAGCTATGTGATGTCTATACCACTTAAATTGTTTATAAGCACTATAAGTTTATATTTATCATCCTATAATTACTCCTTGAAATATTTCACTTTTGGTGATGCCTAGGAACCCATGAGACCCTAAGAAGGTGTATGGTAGGATTATAATAGCTTCGGAGTTGTTTTGAATTGGTTGGAATAGGTTTGGCGCGAGAAAAACTCATTTCGACAAGTTTACTTAAGGGTCTGTCCATATTTTTGAAATCTGGATTTTTCGTCAGTAGATAAAAATTTTTGGACTAGATATTTGGAAAATATACTTTAAAACGAAAACATGGCCGCTTGAACGGGTTAAAACGGAGTTATAACGAAGAAGATATGAATTTTTGAAGTTTGACGACGAAAACTAATAATTTCAGAAATTTCAGCATGTAAATGTCACTTTTTACGAGTCAAAAATGAGGCTTAAGCGTTATGAAATGTGTCGACTTATTAAAAATATATTAGTATACTTAAATACGAATCTAAGGATGTAGAAAACGTAGAAAACGGACTTGTAACGAGTAAATTACACGCGATAAACAAAGTTGCCGTAACTTTATTCTATTAGCAAAATTAATATATTTTCTATTAAACACATACTACGGCAACGAGGGACCATGTTGAGGGTCGTTTTTAACAATGACGGAGTACTTTTTATAAAATGATGTCTTCTAGTAAAAGTAAGTTCGCCTAGCCTATTTTCCAAAATGTCCAACCGTTCATCAAGGGAAGTTGTAACGAATAAAATATAGTCACTCAAACTTTGCCGAAATCTACCCTTAAACTATATTTTGGACACAAGTACCATACTTTAGCGATATTTTTCTCTATGATCGGAACCTCTATGACGAAAATTTAAATGCTAAAACTTTGAGATAATGATACAAGCTTCCCAAAACCGTTGAGTTCGTTTCCTAACACTCGATGTGCAACATTTTTCGACTAGCTTTGCAAGGCCGTTTAGTCACTTTCATGAATTCTTCAAATGACATCATTTTACGACAAAAAGTTATAATTTCATAATAAATCATTAAATGATTATCATATGTTATCATTTCAACGTAAATGCTTGAAAAGTAATTATTAAATTGTCAAGACGTTATAAGAATTATTTTTCGACGATAAGTATTATTTTCAAAAATTCACAAGTGGTATAGATATCGTATGAATTGTATGCATAACATTACATTGTAAGTTATCATATATCATATCATTCATAATAGATCGCAGTTAGAGATTGCGCCACATTTCCGTGTACTCACTTTTGTCATCGCATCATTGTACCAAGTGAGTTCATAGCCCCACTTTCTATTACTTAATTGTTTTACAAACTCTTGGGGGAGATACATGCTCAACTATTTTTAATCGAACACAAATGCTTTGAACTGTATGCTATATCCAAATGTTTTATTGTCACTAAGTAATCAATTGCCATGTTTGAAGTCCCTACATCATGCACCATTAGTCACTTGCGAGTGAGCGCGAATATTGTGAATAGACCTATTGGAATTAACACTCCCGTTCTTATTGACCCAGTTAGGGGAAATCGAACGCACTATATTTGAATCATTACGGTAAATTGGCAAGTTTACCTATTAGGGCTGCGATGAAACGATTTTACCAATTTCTATTGGTACGAGGTTTACGCTTTGGTTGTCATGAACTTAGTGAAATAAATGCTGTTTTGTTTTCAACGATGTATGTGAAACAATGTAACTCACACTACGAATATTGTGTTCAAACGAATTAATTAAACCTATGAATTTCACTTAACCTTTGTGTTGACAGTTTTAAGCATGTTTTATCTCAGGTATCTAAGGCATATAATTCATGGCATGCATGTGGACTTATCATAGAGTCGTGGTGACGACGCGTCTCTCATGGGATTTATACACTTTAAAAAAACATCGTTTGAATTGTAACAAACTTACTTCCGCACAAGTTGATTTTCATTTGGGACCTACACTTTGTAAACTCTGATATTTTATTAAATTAAACGATGTATTTTCCAAACGACACTTTAGGTCGTTCAATATAACTGTGATTGTGATGCTATGACAGTCAACCCCCAGGAATTCCATTCCGCTGCAAAACAGGTAATTTGGGGGTGTGACACCCGCGACATCATTATTCCCGCATTTAGAAATACCCTCGCAATCTCTTACGCGTCAAACACTACCCCAAAAGTATATGATTTTGACGAATCAAGATTATATTGATTGAAATAAATGAAATAAAGGTTAAAGTTGTAAAAATTTGAATTAAAACAAAATAAACCCATTAAAAATATAAAAACTAAAAACTTATAAAAATATATCAAAATGGATGTTGAATTAAAGAGCATAAAATTTTAGAAAATATGGTGAAATTAGATTATAAAAAAAATAAGTAGATAAAAAGATATTTTAATTTAAAAATAAAGATGAATTTTTAGTTGAGAAATGACACATGTCATTTTATAATTGGAGCTCTTTATCTTAATTTTTAGTGGTTAGGAGTTAGGTTTGGAGTTTGTTAGAAGTTAAGCTTGGAGTTTGTTAAGAAGTTACACATGTCATCTCGTGATTGTAGCTCTTTATCTTAATTTTTGGTTAGAAAAACTCTTTCCATAATAAGCAAGTAAAAAAATCTGAATTTTTAATCCTTCTAATTTTAAAAGGCCTAAATGCATTATAAAATAGTATAGATAACTATGGGGCAATTACATACATACCCATTAAAACCTTATAAATTACGTATTTCCCAATCAAATATTAAAATAACAAATATACCCACTTTTATCTATTTAACTCTCATATTTACCCATTTAATCTATTTTGTTGTAAACAATTCAAAATATGACCATAACACCCTCCAGTGACCATGACGCATCAAATTACACATATGCCTGTGTGAACCAACAACAGATGGAAACAATTTCAACACTATTTCTCAATATTGCATCTAATAAAACGAAACCCAGAATTTTATTATAATCAAATTAAAAACAAAATTGTTATCAAATCAAATTAAAACATATGGTCAATGTCAAAACAAAATAGAAAACATTTATCAATTCTAACTTTCAACATCTTCACATATTCAAACATGAAGACTCATTATTTTTTGGTTTATTAATATAAGCCAATAATCATTTGCAGATTATCAATTCTCATCAAGAACCTATAACTTGATCAACTGAATTTCCTACACCATGATTCAACTTTGATTTCTTGGTTTGCCTAGAATTTTTTCCTCATCCCCTAAAAATAAATAATTGTTAGAATTCTATAAGCAGTGAGATACCATTTTAAAGAAGCTAAAAAAAGAAATGAAGACATGAAAAAATTCATAACCTTTTACTAGTAGATGCTTGGAACTGGTCCGGACCTTGGGGTTGTTCTGGTTCCGGATTCTTGCAAGTGTTTTTATGATGTCCTAATTGCTTACATATTGGACATTTGTGTCTTCTTTTGCCTTCATCACGCGGTACAATCCTATTCTTTCTTGGACGTCCGGGGGGACGTTTGATAACAGGTGGGTATACCTTTTCTTCCATTTCTGTGTGTTCCCATTGATCCTTTTTAGGCAAAGGAGCAATTTCAAGAGCATACGCTTCTTTAAGTTTCTCGATTGTGAAATATGGGTCAACAAATTTATCCCACTTGTTATCTCTCATAAAAGAAATGAAAGCCACTGCGTGCACACATGGTAGGCCTTTGACTTGCCAAACCCGACAAGTACATTTCCTCTCGTCAAGAATAACCTCCCAACACCTCTCTTTATGCTTCACTTCTGCTCTATTGTCGCTACTTCTACAAACTTCATACTGCCCCAAGTTCTACATGCAAAATAGAAGAAAACATATTGGTAATTATCTATTAATTCGAGTATAAAATAGTATAAGTTAGACATAGTAACTATAATGTGTTGCACTTGCCTTCGAGATATTGTCGAGATAATGTTTCACCGCAGGAACTAATGTGCCTTTCCATTTTTTTACAGCCCTCCTTTTCTCATCAAAATGTACCATCAGCATATCCCGTATACCGTCAAGGAGAGTAAGGACTGGTTGATAACGCAAATCACCAACCCAAGAGTTAAATGCTTCTGATATGTTATTTGTAATGTAATCACACTTTGACATTGTCCCAAACTTGCAACGACTCCATATCTTCTTATGGTACTCATGTAGATATGTAATCGCTTCTTCACTCACACCGGCAATTTCATTTAATAATCTATCATGCTCTTTAATGCAATAGGTTCTTGCAGCACCCCACAATTTAATTTTGAGGAAGTCACCGCGAAAATATTTTTTAAAGTTGCTATATAAGTGCCTAATGCATTCTCTGTGTTCAACATTAGGATAGACTTGTGTAATGGCGGCCTCTAACCCTTTTTGCATATCTGATGTTAATAATTCAAGAAACCATATCCAAGATTGTGTATTCTCTGATTCAAGGATACCATAGGCTACTTGAAACATTGAACTGTTACCGTCAATTCCTGTGGCAGCGACTAGTACACCATTGAACTTTCCTTTCAGATGACAAGCATCAAGACTAATGTAGGGATGACAACCAGCAAGAAACCCCATGGAACAAGCTATTAGTGAAATAAAAACATGGAAACATTTCTTGTTACCATTCTTCTCAAAGTGGATGTCAACAACACTTTCAGGGTTCCTTTTTCGTAGCTCCTCTTTGAAATCATCTATATATAGGAAGGAGTCTTCCCACTTACCATGTATATCTGTGTATGCTTGTTCCTTCCCTCTAAATACTTTTTGGTATGGTAGGTCAACATTGTAGTGTTTCATAAGCCATTTACTAAGTTGTACAACAGAGACATCTCCATCAGATTTCAACTTATCACTAACTACATCAGCGATCCAACCTTGAGTAGCATGTTTATTACCACCCTTGTTGCTTCGAATACAAGGATATTCTTCTACCAATTTCTTCACCTGCAAGTTTATAATATACATAAGTGATATTAAAAAAATAAGTAATTTAAAAAACAGAATGTAACATTAAATAATAGACTTACTTGAAATGTAATACCATCTTCCATGCTATAAGCATGAATATCCCACTTACACTGTAAGTTTGCACACCTTGTCGTGAATCGCATTGGTTCACTTTTTTCGATCAAGTACTCAAATTCATTTATTAATGCATAGTGATTCAAAGCTCTTCTAAATTGAACCACATTTACAAATTTCGAATTTACTTTCATGATTGGACTTTTGTTGGTCTTCAAGTAAGTTTCGCCTTCATAATTTAGTACCTCGTCATCACTGATAATATGACTGATAACTTTCTTCGCTTGGACAATTATCTGAATCCCCGTCATCCTCATTTGGTTCTACGACATCTTTATCTTGAACCCTAAACCAAAATATTTCTTACGCATTAATATAAGAAGCTAGCTAGTAATATAACAGAGTATACAAATTATACCTTTGTTGTAGTTCATTGGTGTCGAAAGTATTCTTCGGCGTTGCATAAATAGTTACCTCTTTCTCGTTCTCATACATGTCAAGCATCATTTTAAAATTCCCGTCACAATTAAGTTCAATAAAAGATTGCTCTACAGCAAACTTGTCAGCAAAAAGAATTGTGAAAATCAGATCCATGTTTGATGGATATTTAGTTGTCACCTCTTCAACTAGATCCCTCAAACTGTACAAGAATGCGTTAATATATATACTTTTCTGATGCCTGTAACAATATCTTTTCCTACGTGAATTCTTGGCCAACCGAAAATATCCTCCATATTTTAGTTTCAGCTTGTATTTTGATAATACTTTTTTGAAAATCAAGTCATTCGAACTCAAGCGTTAATATACGAGTTTAAGTTTTCTAGAAAAAAGTAGAATTATACAACGTAAATAACATACTCGAGTATCGGTGATTCGACCATGCTCTCCTAGCTTTGTTGCGGGGACTCATGGATAGTAGTGACCACATTATCGCCCATTTTTTACTACTTCGTATTTGATTCTGCGTTTGGATAAGCATAAACAATGATCACGATTTCATACTAAACACAATATCACATCTTAATCAATACATTACAAACTTGCAAAATAAGTTGTCTCACTCACAAAAAAGTATCTCACCAAACTGAACTTGTTTCGTTATATAAACCTCACCAAATAGTGATCCATCTGATCTAATATTCATTCATATAATGTGCTAATAACAATCATATATGTATGTGCTAAAATTAAAAGCACGTGAATGAATTTTAACATTTTGATCATTACAGGGACAAGAGAAAGTGGAAGAATACTTAAAATGAAACAAACAATCAAGAAACTGTTGGGTTTTACTAATCATAACAATTATAGAAAACACATAAACATCATCAAAGCATGCAGCGAAAGTAATAGGAATAATACTTGTAAATTAATTAACCGAATTAAAAGTATATGCGTACCTTTTGCCAATCAATGCAATTAGGGTTCATGAAAGCCCCAAATTAAGATCAACGACCAAGAAACCCTAAACCCTAATAAATTAGGGTTTATATAATTCGACCACATCAATAGTCGAATACCCAAGATATGCAAACACAAGTGTATTTGCTCTTCGTTCTTGTACACACGTATTAGTAACGAATCAATGAGAAAAGCTAGGTTCTTAATCACAATAGATTAACCAAACACCTTTGTTATGCTCAAGGTCACTCGCAAATCCCTTACATGGGGTTTTGCTTCGTCGACCTAAGAACAAGAGGGAAGAAAGAAGAAGTTTGGCCTTCTATTGAAATCTAGTGTCCCTAAGGATGAATACATGGGGATGTATTTATAGCCTTATGGTAGATGTCAAGATTGCTATAGTATCCGATGTGGGATTCTATAGTTTTCGGCCAAACACAAGCCCAAAAGAGGATTCCTAAAACCTTCTTTTGACTTGTTAACTTTTATTCATATCCCGTTGACATTTAATGACCGATAATCAAAACTCGTCAAATATTAAATATCATTAAGTATTTATTTCGTGATCAAATAATTAAATATAACATTTTATATATTAATTATTTATACATTGATTCTCATACGTAATGTGTGCAATCCCGAAGTCTCGAGTTCGAATCCGGTCATACTAATATTAATAATTATCCATAAACCTTTCAGCTCCCACTTGGATATTACTTAATATAGTAATGACATTGGTTAGTCTAGCTTTAACACGCCAATGCCCCCAGATCGAATCGAGCATGGTCTCCTGGAAAAACCATTTAATGATTTATCATTTTTACTTATCCTTTTGTTACTAATACTACATTAACTATGAATATGGATCAAGTCATTTCATAAGTTAATATTTTGTTTCTCGTTGTATTTGATTTAACAAGATTACCAAATCATCTGAACGTATTCCAGATAGATCTTGGGTAAGGCCTTACAAACATCTTGCCAATCCTACGAGGGGCCCAAAAATAGTATTATGCTTTGAAACAAATTCAAAGGAACAAATTCTCTTGACTACAAACATAACTCATGAACTTTGTAACACTTCTGAAAATAGCTCTTATAACTACCAGTTACGGATAGCGTTAGACTATCTTACACAAATGCACTACATTCATATCAGTTATTTGGTATCTCAAGTATGAGGATAAACACTTCATGATATACTTAATGACAAATATCCATAAAGTATCATCATGTAAAGTTGGAATCTGTCCTATATTCAATTCATTGAATATCATGTGAATTTGGCATGTCCCACGCATCAATATACTTAAAGTATATTCTACCAAAACTCAGATTTGTCTTAATTCAATGAAATTCCCACATCATTGATCGACAACGGACTTTTAGAATAACATAAGTTATTCACGGATTAAACATGCAAATATAGGATATAATATTAAGAAAATGAAAATAAACATAACCAATATTTTATTTCATTTAAATAATATTTGTTCAAAACATCCCTTATCCAAATACTAAATAGATCAATGCATGATAATATTGGTTAATGAATTATGCCTCAAGTAATGACAATCATACTTGTTGACAAGGCATAATTTCAACTAACTTTGATCTATTGGAATTTTGAGAATACTTATTTCAAGAATTCAACTAGTGAAGTTCTTGTATGTGTGCATTCAAAATATCTTGATATTGCCACATAATATTTCATAAAGTGTGTGACATCCTCAACCACTAATTTATGACAATCAAACTTTCAAACATTTTAAAGTTTAAAGTATTCTTATTCTTTATTGCAATGCAACTATGCTCTTAGTTGAGCACAACTAGTTCGCATGGCCATCAACAAGGATGAAATCCTCCCATGACTAGTATTGAGTGTCATCTCAATTAAACCAGCATCATTCTATACAAACAACAATATGCTCTTTAAAAAATTTCGTAAACTTCAATATCTACAGTGTAATATTTGATGCCTTCAAACTTTCAAGTTTGTCAGCTATGACAATTTCACAACAATTTTTGTATTGCTCATCCATAGAATTTTAAGAGCAAATCCAGGCTGAGGAATGTAATTCTAGATTCAAACATATTCTATTAGAATATTCATTACACTAGTTATCTAATAACTTCATTAGATATCAATGTTGTCAAATCATCTTGCATTCAAGCATGATACAACAATAACATGATGTACATGAAAAATCCATATGTCAAACAAAGATTTAATTCATGTTCTACATATCCATTTCCAAATGATATATCATGTTCTATTAGACTCATTTATTCATCCGCACATGTTTATTAATAATAAACATATATTCCAAGGTTGTATGTCTTATTGTCAAAATCTTTCATGTGAAGTTCTATTCCAAATTAAACTAACATTTATCTTAGATGGAATGTTACTACCCACAACATATAAGATTTAAAGAAAATAAACATAATACTCCCACTAGCTTTTAGGAATACTTAGAAATTATCTTATTTTAATTTAAAACCAAAACTTGGATTTAATAGTTAAACATAAGAATCATCTCCTAGATGCATGCATATATCCATTCATGGATTCTTGCAGTTTGTACATTTTCAAAGATTATGTGAATTCATAAAACTCATTTGCATTACTTATCGTCCTCGCAAAAGCAATCACACAAGAAAGAGTTTTAATATTCAATTGTCATTTTTTCATATTAATGAAAATAAGTATGACAATTATAATCATTATATATTTAATGTGCCAAGGAAAGAATATTCAATCACAGTTAATTGCTTAAGTGTGATTAATAATCTTGTCCAAGTCATGTATTAAACATATGTACAATATTGTCCATATGATTTCTACACAAAAATTTAAACCACTAGGGTTTTCTTTCTTTTTGAAGAAACTCATCTTTATTAAGATAAACCAAGTTTTCAAAGTTGATTATTTTTATGAACAGCATCTTGTCATTCATAGTATGAATAATTTACCACAATTCAATATTAGGTAATTGCATCATCATGATTAACAGGTTTACCATAATCCTGTAAGTCATATTTCTCATCATATCAAATATCTGAGATATCCTTGCGGATCTATGAATGAGAATTCCATCATCTTGAGGTCTATCAGATTTGACCTCATCATGATATCCACTAGTATGTTTTAGAAGATTATGTGTTTTGTAATTGTAATTTAATCTCTTCAAGATCTAAACAAAACTCACACTTGCTTTTGTAATTTAAAGACTATCTATAAATACTTTAGCAATTAGAACAACACCAAATTGTTTTCTTTTGGGATATTACAAATCACATTAACAGTTCGTAAATCTTGTTCGTTAATAACCTACTCCATAAGTAGTTTTAACAAATCAGAACTTCAATATAAGACTCAATGTGATTCATCACATTCCATACTAAAATGGTGTCTTATTAATCTTCTAGGTTTGAGTTTTATTAAGTATATCCAATCAATACTCAACTTTCTAACCTTGATAGCTTTTGGAAGAAAAGAATATATAGTTATCTTGAATCAAACAATGTAACAAGTGTTTGATTCTTCTAACTGAACATTCCATATACATACAGTATTTCATTAGAATTAATATTGTAAGACAATCTAACTATATATAAGATAAACATATTCCTTTTGGCTTACCTATTTTACCAACTAAGACAACTTAATGATATAATAGAATATTTAAGCTAATTGCATGCTTTATAACATGAGTATTCTTTGACCAGTCAAAAGACATAACAGTTATAATATCTTACTTTATATTATAAGTCTTGTAATAATTAAAAGACTTCATGTTTGTGACTTTACAAAGAAACGCATAAACATTTATAATTTAAAGTTATTATGAACACCACGCCATGGTTTCAATTAATTAATTTTCAAGTTAAAAACCTATTTATGTCATTTCAAGAATACACAAATATTTAAAATAGCATTAGGTTACTTTATTTATTTATGTCATTCCAAGAAGTGTCCAACTTAAGAAACTGCAAAAGCATCCACGCCCGATCCCACGACAAGTGGAGATTTACCTTGAGATTACAATCTAGCCAAGATGTCACTTAAACTAAAATGTAACTTCAAGTGTTTCTATATTTTGAATGACATAAGACATAAAAGTAGTCTATGCTATAATCTTGACACATGTTCTTTAAGCAAGACAATCTTATTAGAACGTTAATCTCTTACCTTACGATCAAGAGAATCCATTAATCATATTTGTATGTGTTGTTCCTTTGCACACAATAAATGCTTCTCCCACTTGTGCATAGTACAAGTAGATGTAGTAAATAAACACCATGACATGCGTTTGTTTATGTGATCAATATGATAGTGTCATAGATATATAAGCATTACAAGTAGATGTAGGAGCACTTAATTATCAAGGAAACGTTCAAGACTATCCTTGAGAATAAGAATGTCTACATTTTTGAACGTAATGTATTATTTCAAGAAAATCTAGAAATAATCTGAGTTACTACCAAGATGACAAATCTTGTAACTCCCACTGAATTAGACAACGTTACAATAATGTCTTATTCAGTAATACACCATACTCCCACTGGATTTGACAACATTGTAAGTGTTTCATTAATCAGTGAAAATAGCGTGCTATTACGTTGCTACCCCTTTGTAAGACCATTCGTAACAATTACTTAGGTAATAAAAGAGTGTATTCTACTTTGTAGATGATGAATCATCCATCATGCTATTAACTTGAAAAATTGAGCATGCAATTTCTTCCTTAATAGGTCTACTATCCCCACAATGGTGTGTAGCACATTTAATTGGTCAAATCAAAACAATTAGATAAAATATACTAGTTTGTCTTTTACCAATTTTGCGATAATTAGTCTAGATTATAATGTAATAACTCATATAATGTCAAACATGTTTTCTAGTTGACCAAAATGTCATATAAGAATTCAATCACCAACAGAGGGTAATGAAATCTCTTAAGGAAAACATGGTGTGCAATTTTCTTAACTATTAAAATTGCTATGAGTCATATTAGAATTTAGACAATTCTAATGTTCCTAACATACCTTTCTCAATCATGAAAAGGAATAGGATTGAGTCTCACTCTTCTTCCATGGAAAAGAGTCTATGTTTGTCTTTTTAGTAAATTTTTCTTGATCAAACATTTGTTTGAAAACAGAACTAGATCAATTTACCAAAGCCCAAACCACGTTTACGGTTTAATGTTGCATTAATACAATCAAAATAATTAACAAAATTCAATTTTTAGTATTTTCGATAATTAAATCTTTCAAGAAAATAAAATACCCTTAGGTCAATATTCATATTAACCATAGAATTTTTCTTGAATCTAGGACCCTCATTATCATAGTTTCACCACATCAATTGATCTGCTAGTGATGAAAGTATAGAATAGGTAATTGTCGAAGAACAATAATTGACAAACAAGTTTTCAATTCCTAGAAAATATGGGATTTACAATTTTTGCCAAAACAATTAATGCAAAATGTAAGCATGTTTTATCCCATCTTATGCCTTAAGTTATAGGTCTCACTAACTAACTTAATTAAGTTGTCTAATTTAGAAACTGCAAATTATTAAGCTGAGGTCTCACACAACATAAAGATTCACCTTGTCATTGTAATCTAGCTCAAGGTCTCACATAACTAAATTACAACTTCAAGTGTTTCATATCATTAGATGGCATAAACTTAAATTTTAAAGGGTACAATTTTTGATGTGTAATCAAAACTTATATATGAAGAAGCATGCATACATCTTCATAACAAAAAAATTTCAAAACCTTACTCATAGTTTTAAATTGCTAAGATTAAATTCTACAAAGTTTTAATCGATGCGTTGAGAAACTTACAACTTTGCACTAAGATGCTTCGTACATTGAATGGTTATAATAGGTAGCTCCAATCGAACTCACAGGGGGCAGAGGACCAGGTAAGCGCAAAAGCATAACCTTAGACATCCTTTCAGTGTGACTGTGCGCACTTCTTAATTAACCCCTTTATAATTTGTTCTAGTGGGTGAGCCGTTCTAACCATTTAGTACAGTCGCATCAATCGATTAAAAGTTCAAGAACAATACTTAGATAACAAATCAGTTTCGCATTATTTAGTCCATTTAATTTTTCTATTCTCAAAAAACCCTTTTTGCTTACTAACGTGTCATACAATATAAACAAAAGGCATTTTAATAAAAATTAAACAAACTCAAATAATATACATATAACTTAACAATTAACATATGTAAAAACAATTAGCCACATGCATAATTTGTTCGATAAAACCCTGATAATCAATTCTAGGTTTAATAATGCATATGTTTAACCAAGACTTCCACGTGTTTTCACCAAGTACAACGTGAGCCACATACATCGATGAATCGATTGCGTAAGTCTTAGCTAAAACACATACCACATAGCACATAATTGATTCATTAGATAAATTGAGGTCTCCCCCAATTTTATATTTATCAAACTAATTAACATGTGAATTTTACTTGACAATTAATCAAAACAGTCAATAAACAATAATCCATAGCAAAACATGCATGTTCCACCATGGATTCCTCATAACAATTATAATCCCAAGATACGCATATAATCATGGCACATAACAATTATTCATGAAAACCACATAAAATATACATGCAATTCTAGGGTTTTTACAAGTTTTACAAAAAATAAAACCCAATTAAAAAATTAAAGGGTAATCGACCCTTATTAAAAAATTAGGGTTCCAATTTTCAAAACCCTAGAAACCATAAAAGCATGTAATAATCATAAATATTCAATTTTTATGTGTTTCGGTAATTAATTACAACATATTAACGGCTCGTGATGCCACTGTTGGGTTTTACTAATCATAACAATTATAGAAAACACATAAACATCATCAAAGCATGCAGCAGAAGTAATAGGAATAATACTTGTAAATTAATTAACCGAATTAAAAGAATATGCGTACCTTTTGCGAATCAATGCAATTAGGGTTCATGAAAGCCCCAAATTAAGATCAACGACCAAAAAACCCTAAACCCTAATAAATTAGGGTTTATATAATTCGACCACATCAATAGTCGAATACCCAAGATATGCAAACACAAGTGTATTTGCTCTTCGTTCTTGTACACACGTATTAGTAACGAATCAATGAGAAAAGCTAGGTTCTTGATCACAATATATTAACCAAACACCTTTGTTATGCTCAAGGTCACTCGCAAATCCCTTACATGGGGTTTTGCTCGTCGACCTAAGAACAAGAGGGAAGAAAGAAGAAGTTTGGCCTTCTATTGAAATCTAGTGTCCCTAAGGATGAATACATGGGGATGTATTTATAGCCTTATGGTAGATGTCAAGATTGCTATAGTATCCGATGTGGGATTCTATAGTTTTCGGCCAAACACAAGCCCAAAAGAGGATTCCTAAAACCTTCTTTTGACTTGTTAACTTTTATTCATATCCCGTTGACATTTAATGACCGATAATCAAAACTCGTCAAATATTAAATATCATTAAATATTTATTTCGTGATCAAATAATTAAATATAACATTTTATATATTAATTATTTATACATTGATTCTCATACGTAATGTGTGCAATCCCGAAGTCTCGAGTTCGAATCCGGTCATACTAATATTAATAATTATCCATAAACCTTTCAGAAACCTTACTTGGTCAAAGATCCATAAAATAAAAAGGTAGTTTCAATTGATTCTTAGATGACGGCAAATGATCAAGAGGTAAATGTGGGAGGTAAATGTGGATATTAGGAAGTGAATGTGGTAAATAAGTCTTGGTTTGGCGCCCAAATCGAGAAAAGTAAAAAGGGTAAACTTGTTTTTACAACAAATATAAATGAAATGGGTATTTTTGTTATTTAAAATTTTGATTGGGGAAATATGTAATTTATAAGGTTTTAATGAGGATGTATGTAATTCCCCCGATAAATATAGAAGGTGAAGATTGATCATCTTTTGTCCTCAAATAATCTTAAAATCTATGTTATATAAACCGAACTCATATATAAGCCGAAACAAACACCCCCTTTAATTTTCGATTGACACTTCAATGTAAAAGTATAATAAAAATTTTGTCATATATGTACCCTCCGCTTTTAAAAATAACAATGGATGACATGGAAATGCCTAGTCACCAACTAAGACACGCCAACTAGATTCAAAATTTGTACGAAGCAATCACTTGAAATCATTTTACCAATGACTACCAGAAAACTCATCACTATAAAACCTCGTACATCATCATCTTTTACATCAATCTCAAACCTTAAAAACAGTCATGATCCAAAAACACAACTCAAAAACCTTAACACGCTACTAGAATCCTTAGTTTCATTAAAATACTATGCTAAAGTTTTAACTATATTTAACCATGTAGTTAAATCAGGCACCATTACACTTGACACCTTTACATATGCAAAAGCAGTTCAATCGTCAGTTAAAATAGGTGACATGCCACGTGGCATGCAATTAGTACATTACATGAAGAGTAATAATGTTGATGTTGGGATATTTGTATATAATGTTTTGATTAATGGGTTGTGTAAGGATAAGAAAATGAGGGATGCGCGTAAAGTGTTTGATGAAATGCTTGAGAGGGATAAGGTTACGTTTAATACGATGATTGATGGGTATTGTAAAGTGGGTGATTTGGATGAGGCGTTTAGGATTAGGGAGGTGATGCGGGCGTGTAATGTGGAGGAGAGTGTTGTGACGTTTAATACGTTGTTGAATGGGCTTTGTAGAGGGCGGAGGATGGTTGAGGCGAGGAATTTGTGGGAGGGTATGAGGGTTTGTGGATTTTTTCCCGATGGGTTTAGTTGTAGTGTTATGTTTGAGGGGTTTGCGAGGTGTGGTGATTTGGATGGGTGTGTGTTGTTTTATGAAGAGGTGGTTAAGGATGGTGTGAGGGTGAATGAGTATGCGTGCGGTGTTTTGTTGAATGGGTTGTGTAAGGGAGGGAGGACTAGTAAGGGTGAGGAGATTTTGGTGAGATTTTTAAAGACGACGAGACTTGTTCCGACTGAAGTTATGTTTAATGTAATTGTTGATGGTTATTGTAAGGAGGGTAAGATAGAAATGGCTTTGTCCGCAATTGAAAAAATGAAATCTTATGGGTTAAAGCCGAGTTGTTTCACTTTTAATTCAGTGATTAATAGATATTGCCAATCTGGTAATCTTGTTGAAGCGGAAAACTTGATAAAGAGGATGGCGGAGATGGGTGTTTCTCCTGATGTGGTGACTTACAACATACTACTTGATGGTTTAGGACGAAATAAGCGATTCGATAAGTGTTTTCAGGTTCTTAAAGAGATGGAAATTATTGGCTTAAAGCCAAATGCCATAAGTTATGGTTCTTTAATGAACCAGTTATGTAAGGATGGAAGGCTTGTTGATGCTGACATGGTTTTCGGAAGTATGATAGTTAAAGGTGTTTTACCAAATCAAAATATATATAATATGCTAATTAATGGTTATTGTAATAACGGGAAGATACAGGACGCTTTCAATATTTATTATGAAATGTTGAGAAATAATGTATGTCCAACATTGGTTACATACAATACACTCATTAATGGGCTATGCAAAAAGGGTAGGGTTGAGGAAGCCGAAGAACTAACTTCAAATTTCACAATTGGTGGTCTCAAACGTGATGTCATAACATATAATTCGTTAATCTCTGGCTATTCGATGAAGGGAAACAGCCAAAAGTGTTTAGAGCTATACGAGAAAATGAAGATATCAGGAATCAAACCTACTATTAGTACATATCATCCACTAATTGCTGGATGCAAGAATATGGGGTTAACACTTGTAGAGAAACTCATCAGTGAAATGTCAGAGATGAACTTGTCGTTTGATCTGGTGCTATATAATGAGCTAATCCGTTGTTATGCAGAACACGGTTATGTGGAAAAAAGTTTTGAATTGTACTATGAAATGGTTAATAATAAAATTCCTCCCGATAGGATGTCATATAATAGCTTGATCATTGGGTATTTAAAGGAGGGAAAACTCCATGAATCAAAGGATCTTGTTGATAAAATGAAGGAAGCTGGAATAGTTCCTAAAGCTGATACTTATGAAACACTAATCAGGGGCCTTTGTAATCTTAAGAAGTTTAATGAAGCATATATTTGGTATAGAGAGATGGTGACAAATAGGTTTTTGCCAAGTGTAAGTGTTGCTAATGAACTTATTACTGGTCTTAAGGGGGAAGGAAGCTCTCAAGAGGTCCGGATAATGTACTCTGAAATGAGCGTTAAAGGATTGAATTATTCGAGTGCGAATGAGGATCATTGTGCTGTCGCAAAATTGTAAATAGAGGTACGGTGAACCCGGTGTAACTTTATTTTTCAAGTATAACTTTATTACTCTATTTTCAAGTATTTAATTAAATTTTGTATCATCATGAATATTACTCATCAATTTCTTATCCTTTTGCAGCAATGAAGTGCTTTATTTGTCAAGTGCCATATGGCCACTCATGTATTCCTCGCAATAATGTAACTTTGTGTTGTTTGGTCGCATCCCCTGAAGTCATAATGCCTTGTAAGTACTGGGTTTAAGTACCTTTCCCTAGATGTGAAGACTTAGACCCATGTATATAGTTGGGCGATTTGGGCTGTGTTAAATCATGAATGGGTCAAAATTACGGGTAAAATAAAAAAGTTTAGCTGAAAGGAAATGGGTCAAAGTGTCAAACGTGTCAAAAGTTAGATTTATGTACCATTTTAATTAAATAGTGTTTGTATCAATATGTAACCCATTATCTATCTACTATAAGAGAATCTAAAAATGGGCAACAAAAAGTGTTTTCTGGTCAACTCAACCCGGTCCATTTCAACACATGCTAATTGTAGCTTGACAACTTCCCAAAAATAGAAAGCGTGCACATTAATGCCCGATGCACGTCATGTTTTCAAGCACTAGTAAACCAAACATTAATTATATCCAATTTCATTGCAGCTGGAACTTGAAGCAGGTAGCAATACTTGCAATTTTGACACAAGATCGAGATCGTCATCTCTGTTCTTAGAAGCTCTCGTTCGTTGGCTAGGCATGATTGATTTCAGGTAGGTCTTTCATTCTTAACCTTGTGGAACTTGATCTTGGAGACAAATTTAGTTAGAAGAATACCATAATCATACCAGTATTTTGTCTGCTGCTGATAATACAATCCTGGCTTGGGTGATTTGGGTCCAAATATATCACTCTACTGCACTTTCTGGGCCCACAACGTTCATGGGTCTTAAGGTGTTTCCAGTGAAGGATGTTTGAGACTTATTTTGGTGTAGCCAAGTCTGATGTATAGAACCTGATTTGGATAGGTGCAGATTGCTTTTTGAGGTTATATGCCACCTAGAGAATACATTGTTTTTGGTATGGGATTCTCCTACCCTCTTCTTGTCTACTTGCATTTCCTTGAATTGGGGCATATGTTATTCCACTTTACCAATAAATAAGTTAGATTCATGTTCATACTGAGCAATTGCATATGGCAATTTGGTTTGCATTTGGTTGATCGTTTGTAGCAGGCATGTTTTTGGTTCTGTAATTTAATTATTTTTTGAAGTCTTTATACGACTTACCCAACCACCAGGCCTGGAACACTCTATCAGTGTAACCCAGTTATGCATTAGATAGGAATCTAAATGACGTCTTTAACCAGCTATATATTTCATTTTATTCTAGGACCCAATATAAATATTCTTTATGCACTTTCTCCATTGAGAAAGACAAAAGAAACACCAGATAAATATTATATTAAGAACTGAAGTATTTAAATATAGCCTAATTGCTGTCTAACAGAGTCCAACAAACTAGACACAAAGTTTACCCACATGATACAACTAGATAATACAACATAATGAATCTGTTTGTCTCCGTGACCTCCAAACACACACTATTGTTGCAGAAGATCCCTGATGATGTTCACATCAACCCCATCATTTTCCATAGAATCCAGTAGTTGAGATAGTCTTTCTCCTAGATTATCCCCTTTTGTTCTGAGGCTCTTTATGTAATTGCATGTCTCTTGAAGAATCTTTGATGCTGGTACCTTTTTCACATATCAGTGCAGATCAGTTTAATCATATTACTTGCATAATGGTCTAAGATAATAAAACTTGGCTATTTAGATATGTCGCTACAGGGAAGTGCATGACCATTGTACTTTATACTGTAAATCATACCAAAAAATATAGCTATGTAAAGGAATTTATTTACAAAAATCAATATCATTTCTTTTGTGATGATAACAATGAAAAAGATAGGTAATTGTAACTGAAAACATCCCAAAAGTTGAAATTGTGCTTATTAATGCATTTCGCGTATCATTTATCATACGGAGTAATGGAGTATAAATTTTCAACATACCCTTGTTTTGTTGCAGCTAGAACTTGAAGCAGGTAGCAATGCTTGTAATTTCAACAGAAGATTATCGAGCTCGCCATCGCTGTTCCTTGAAGTTCTTGAATTTCGGCTAGACATGATTGACTGTGGGTATGTCTTTCTTTCTTACTCTTGGAATAAGTTTCTGCTTTAAAAGACAGTGGAACTTGAGCTATGAGACAAATTTAGTTAGAGAAATACGATAATCATACCAGCATTTCTGTCTGCTGCTAATAATATAATAGTCGCCTGGGTCCATATGTTTCACTCTACTGCACTTATTAGACCCACAACATAAATGGTTCTTTCCAATTAAGGATCATTCGGACCCACTCTGGTCAAGCCATTTCTGGTGTATTTAGCCTGATTGGACACGTGTGCAATTTAGTTTGAGGGTCCGTCATAAGTAACTGCAAGTTTGTTGAGTGCCACCTAGAAGATACTTTGTTTCTGGTGTGGGGTTCTCTTACCCTCTTCTTGTCTAATTGCATTTTTAAAATATGGGCATCAGTTATTCCAATATAGTATTAAATAACTTAAATTGATGTGCTTATTTGAGCAATTTCATATAATAATCTGGTTTTCATTTGCTTGATTTCGGTACCTTAATTGATTCCAATTGTTTCTGTTAAGTTTATATCACACCCAACAACCAGTGGATTGTTGTAAGCATTTCATATTGGCAATGAATTAGTTTGTGGGTCCTGCCGTAAGTCGTTAATATAAGGCTATTAATAGTTTACCATAATAAGTTGATTTGGATGTTATTACTTATTATATCGTCCTACTGCTTAGGCTTGAGGAGGTACCCAGGTTTGACTATGTAATGCATCTGAGAAAGGAAACTTTATATGAAAACTGTAAAAGCGAGCTTCAAGAAAACAATCATGGCGACATTTGATTTGCAAATGATATATGCTTGAAATAAAACGGATGTGATAGATTACTCGACCCTCACAACAAGTTTCAAGAACCCTCGTGGTTTTTCTATACATTTCGTTAAATTAAATTCGATATATCACTTTGATGGTTTCATTTTCGTTACTGTCACAAACCTAACTCACCCTATGACTTTTAAGCGTATCAGGGGGGCCGTGTTGTTTTATTCATCCTTGGCTGGTACTTTTGGGTTACTATCAGTCCAAAATGTTTGGCCTAACCTAAACATTCAAAATAATTTGATAACTGATACTTAAATTGTGGTCTTATTCAGCCCTTGGCTGGTGGAATGGTGGTTTTCAACTTTAATGGGGCGGCTTGGTCTAGAAATCGAATGGGCAGATGATATTATGCCATTAAATTTGTTTCTTACAACACTTGCATCATAAATTTGTTTTTATCTATTTGATTTGGTGATATATGCCGTAACAACCTGATTTACATATCACGTACCAATTGAAAGAACTGTTGAAACCACATCGTGTTCATCCCAACGTGTATCATCGTTCGCTTAAAGGCGTGTCAATCACAATGAGCTCTCCCTCTTTTACCCACCCACCAAAACAAACTCCACCACTGATAGCCAACCAACCTTCACTACTGGTACATCTACCACCACTTACCTCTATTCACCAACCACTGTCACTCTTCTAGTTATTTCATTGGACCGAGTTCCATATCTAAACATGTATGTACAGCTTAAAGTTTTTGATGTCTCGAAACGGCATCTACTAAGGAAAAAATCATAAGGTGTGTGTATAGAGGTAGATTCGGTTATCTCTAATTGGTTCAAAGAATTGACAGAAAAGGTTAGATGAGTTAAAAGGCCGGCCGAAGTGTATTTTGAGTGCTTAAAACATCTTATATCATTTTTGTAATTATGCTTAAAACATTGCTTATTTCGCAAGCAATGTAAATTCTTTTGACACAATCTGTTTGGATCAAACTTAACCCAACCTGACCATACACATTTCAGAAACTCTCTGGTTAGACCAGGCCATTTTTACACTTTGATAAACCACATTCAAAGTGATGAAACTTGTACTATCTCATGTTAAAGACAACCTAATACGAGTAATTTCCTGGGCATAACCTTTACGTTACCATGATTACCTGCGCCTAGGGGTGTTTAAAAAAGCCAATCCGAACACCTATTTGGATCAGGTTAGTCAGGACAATAATCTTATTTTGGTTAACCCTAATGTTAAATAGGTTGGGTATCGGGTTCAATATGTTTGGCTAACTTACGTTGGGTTGACCTGAATAAGGGTTTGGATCAACTTAACCCGACCTCACCATACACATTTTTGTTGTTAGCTTTTTTTGAGGATGCTACATCCACAAAATTTTACAAAATATTTTTTCATAAAATGATGTGACACACCGTGATGATAAGAAGATGTGATTTTAAAATGATGAGAGAAAATTGATTATGACGATTTTTATTTGTGACAAGTCATTTTGTGAAAGTTTTTTTTTGTAAAAGTTGTGGATGTAACATTTAAAAAAAAAAGGCAAATGCAACCAATTTTTATTTTATTTATTATTTATTTATTTTACTGTAATAAGTAATAACTAATTCATTTGTAATAAAATATGGTCGACGGCATGGTACAAATCATTTCTTTCGAAATGTAGTATGATAAAATTTCAAGTTGCAACAACCGATGTTTTTTTTCTCTCTTGGTGTGAAGTGTAGTAATGATGGCAAAACTTAAAAATAAGAAAAAGGATGTTTAGAATGACTTTTGGGCTTTAGGAAAATTCGTGGGCATGCGAGAGAAAATTGTCTTTTTATATCCGAAAGTCCCATTTTCAGAATATTTTTATTAGCTTCTAATTTCTCCACGACTATTAAAGACGTGTCATCCACATTGTTTTCATATTCTATACTTAATATTTTCAGAATATCTACCAAGTACCAATTATTACAATATCACCTAATAGGCTAATACTAATACTAATCTTAGATTACATTAATTTATTACTAAAAGAATGAAAGTTATTGGAAATACTAGAGTTTAAAATTGCATATATGACCCTCATGTATCCCTTCGTAATTCGTAAAAAGTATTGGATTATTCGATTAGTAGATTACTTATTCACTTAAGTAACACAAAACATGGTCGGACAACCAGTTTGAGTATGCGTGACGATGAGCGCAAGCATGATAAATAAATTGACCTAAAAGTCAAAAACTATTATTATCAAGAAAAAACCACAAACATTCAGATCTAGTCGTCGAAGAATCGTGTTTGTTTGTACCAAAGACTCGAAAGTCTTGTTATGTCGTACTCACATATAAATGTTCTCTAAAATTTAGTTTGCGTGGTACACATCCCACCACAAAGGCAATGACACAAGTTTAAATTTAATACAGTAGTTAATTGTTTTTAATTAAAGATGTGAGTATTTAATTTGTTTAACTCATATCTATGACATTAAAAAGTCGTAACAACTAAATTAGTTAATTTAAGATGCCGCGAAATAGTCATTGTAGTAAATTTTTTGGTCAATGATCATCTTTTCGTATTGAATTTTACCTAAATAATTGTTGCTTCAATCTCGGAACAAAATCATTGCACCGTTACCAAATAGGTCCAAATTGCTTTGATGATAGTGACAATAATTGATATTTACCATTTCTTTTTTCTAAGCAGTTCTGTAGTCTTGTTTGCAGCCAATAATTAGTTAAAAATTCCGTGTTTAATAGTAAGAAATAGTAGCTGGCATTAACTGGTTAATGGCTGGTGGAATTATACAAGCACTCGTGTTTACACACAACGATAAGTTAGTAGGTACGTTACAATAAGGTAGATGTGTCTATTTTCTACGAGCCTGAGTAAATAGAAAAGTTTGGTTAAAACCTTTAAAGCTAAAGATTTATTTGAACAACCGTAAAACTAGCTTATAATCCAGGAGCATGTCCGTAAGATCATCTTTGTCGGTAGGTTAAAGTTATTGAAAATCTTTTTCGTGTTAGAGTGAGTCACTTATTAGGCAATGGCTTATAAACAAGTTTATGGCATTCGGAATAATACTGTTCTTTAGCAAAAATTTTATTTCAAAATTTGGATGCATCTTAAAAGAAAGTGAGGTGATACTCACACCATATTTCTTGATGCATTTACCACCATTTATGCATTAGAGTATTGTACATGCATAAATGATGGTGAATGCATCAAAAAATGTGGTGCAAATATCAATTCCCTAAAAGAAAAGACTTGAGTTTTGCCAAGAACATCAACACGGATAACTACAGGATCTTTATTTCACGTCACACTAACTTTCTCTCTTCAGGAAACGAACAAGCTGAAAAGGATAATAATCTTTATTTAGCATCACATTAACTCTCTCTTTTTGAGAAACGAACAAGATGATACGGCTAATAACACTGCTGTTTTATAGCTGAAAACCAATCCAATTTTCAATTCCCCTCCAAGAATCAAATTCTACTACACACTCCCCAGTTTCGGAACAATAGCAAAATTCAAAAACCAACAACAAAAATATACAATTTAATCCATCCTAAACAATATACTCCTTCCGTCCAATTTTTATTGCCCACTTTGACTTTGACCAGTCTTTCTTGTTCAACTTTGACCATTAATATATTTATTTGTGTTATATAATACTTGATAAAAATTATACTAATAAAAATACATTTAAAACCCAATACATTCATATATTTTTCATCAAATATTATATAACACAAACAAAAATATTTTTGAGACCCAGAGAGTACATTAATCTTCATTTGTCAATTTCCTTATACAACATCGTATCTTACACAAATAACAAACACCATCCTTTAGTAACAAAACTAATTACAAAAAATAAAAACAAAATCACATAGCGAGTGCTAGAAAGTCATGTTTGATGATACAAATTCTAATAATTTTTAAAACCACACTATAAATCGGTTGGTTAAAAAAAAATTACAAAAATAACAAATATTTTATCAAATTTACACTATAATTTTTTTCGCTAGAAAAGCACTGCCCACCCGCGCTGCTCCTACAATAACCCTCCTCAATGCAGCTTCTGGCCAAACTCCTTCAATATGTTATCCAAATTCTCAAGCACAGCCAAACAATCACTCATAAACTCACTCGACAACTTCACCTTCATCTTCACCTCATCCAAATCCTTTGACCCCATTTCCTCCAACCCATCCGTACACGTCTCCTGATCACTCATCGCAGAGCTTATCCACGTCTTCAAATCCCCCACTTTCTCCTCATTCAACATCATCACCTTATCATCATCTCTTTTCATCGACTCAACTGATTGCCTGAGCTGACTCACCGCGTCCTCAAACAAGCTCACACAGTCACGCAACGCGCTCCCCGCGCGTAAGTCTGTTGACTGCGAGATTAGTGTTTTGGGTAGGGTTGAGATTTTAGTAACTTCTGTTAAGGCGCGTGAGAGCGTGAAGTTGAATATGAGTTCTGGGTCGTATAAGTTGGTTGAGTCGAGGCGGGTTAAGTCGGTTACGCAGGTGGGTGGGTCGTGTGTGACTGCGCATACGGCTTTTATTGATAGGGTGGCTTTGAGGGCTGAGATGTGTGGGTCTTCTGGTTGTGAATTGGTGGCGCGTGTGTTGTACGCGCCTGCTGCGAGTATGGCTCCGATTATTACGAAAAGGATGGTTAGCGTGATGATTATTGCGGTGGTGCGGCGGCGCGTGGGAGATTGTGGTTGAGAGGTGCTTGATGTTGATTCTATGTCGTCGTCGTCGGAAGAGTTGACTTTTGGTTTGACCAAAATGTGGGATTCTTCTTCCATTGGGTTTAGGGTTTTCGTGTTGTGTAAGAAATGGAAATGAAAATGAAAATGGAATGAAGGTTGGTTGATGTGGGTTTATATAAGGTTGCTTGTTTGGTTTGGTTTTAGGTTAGGTGTGGTTTTTGTTTACTTGTGAAGATTTAATAATAAAAGTATTATTTTTCGGTGACAAAGACAGTATAATTATTTTTTTAATTTAGCTTTACGTGTTTGACTAATTTAAAAGGTAATTACAACGGGAAGTATATAGAACATTGGGCCTCTTTCCACTGTCAAACGGTTTGATTGTGCTATCGATATTCGATAAAATAGCTTCATACATTTAGCTCCTGATACGATATGCGTGAGCCGTGAAATAATGCTAAACATAGATTCTAGATTATTTTTTATTTTTTATAAAATTTTGCAAAATGTGAAAACTTATATCAATAACAACATTTACAACACAAACAAAAACAAACTGAATGCACAAGCCCAAACATGATACAAAACAAACATACACAATTGTAGCATATATCTGCTAACACTACATACTATCTCAGACATCTTTGAACATCTTTGATACATCGATAAATCCACATCTGCACAGCAACAATGTACAGCAGAATATCCACACAATAATTCACCCATAATGCACCAAAACCATAGCTCCATAAATACATTTCCTAACTCACCTTTCATCCAAGATCATTCAACCATCATCGACAATGACCAAAGAAAAAAAATGAGAACGCATCATTATGTAAGCTATAGCCTCATAATCTCTCCAATCAAAGCCTATACCAATTACCTACATTTCCATCTTAGATCAAATTTAGAGGATCAGTAATTAGGAACACACACCTTGATTGAGTACCAACCACACCTCCTATAGCAATGTATAGCTTAGACCAAGTAGGTTCATCTTTCACTCCTCACTATTCCAAGCAGCATACATTGCCTTCCAAACTCACTTACCCTTCTCAAATAGATACCTACTTTATGGCACTCTAAATAACTAAAAAACTGAAATATAGCTATTTTAAGATTAACATTACCTAACAAAGGCCAACCGATAGATCTCAAAAAGTATATTCAGAATTAAGCTATAAGATACCAAGGTATAAGGCCATCATTGAAGTGAGTTTTATATATTCATACATATAGATAAAATCAATCAATGTGCATGAGAAATGGTTATAACCATAATTTGCAGACCAAACTTGAACCTCAGCTGTCTGCTGAGCATGCCACTTTTGATACATCCAAACACTAGATTCAACATCATTTACTTCCATTGCATTACAACTCTCCATTCAGCAAGCACATTTAATATTTAAGTAGACTTTTTGACACTCAAAACTTGTAACTGCATTATGATATTCTCTATTATCTTTTGCAACACCATCTATGCTTTCAACTTCATATCAGTAAATACTCTATTATTTCTTTCTTTCCAAATGTTATAGATAACTGTATCCAAGATCATCCTTCTCAAAATACTTCTGATTACATCAGTACAAGGGAGGGCGGCCAATTTTTCAACAATGTCATTCCAATTACAAGGAATATACCCAACATTCAGCTTGTTCTTCATATCATCCCATATTATCTTTGAGTAATCACATTTGAAAAAAAAAAGGTGATCATGAGAATCAGGGTAGATATTACAAAGTGGACATAGAAGCTGACTTTTATTCCATTTAACCATTATATTCTGAGTTAAAAGTTTCCCATTTGTAGCCATCCACAAAATGAAAGCACTTCTTGGATTATGCATAAACTAGAAGAGGGGTTGAATAGTTTCACCATTTTTAATTTCGTGTTAAAAGAAGTTTGCTCTTTTTGAAAATGTTGATCCCAGTAATACTAGATCTTCTTCCTTATCTTGTATAAAGGACTAGTTATATTACATAAATCTAACACAACTAATGATAGAAATTGTGAATGAATGTATTAAAGATTATGCGGAATATAATCTTTAATATTAAGAAGAATTCTTTAATGAAACAGTAAACACAATAAACACAATTCAACAAATAAGCCTCAATATTATTAATGATAATAATACGAATACTCTAACAGTATTAGGGTTACAAAAACCTTGAAGTTAAACGACTTTGTGTTTTTGTACATATCAAGATATCTAACTCTATGCCCTATGACCTCCTTTTATACACCAAGGAGTCCTAACCGGTTTACAATACTTTCTTAAGTATATCAAATCTTTTCTATACTTATCTATTACAAAACTTGTATCAAAAGTTATCTCATACAAATCACATAAGCAGTACTAACTAGAACATCTAACAATACTAACTTAAGCCTAATAGTTGTAACTTTGACTCTAGCAGCAGTAACTTCATCAACAGTCTTAACTTTGTTCTAGCAGCACTAACTTTGCTCTGGCAGTCTTAACTCTTAACCTTTACACCAGCAGTTGTTAACACTTAGAATATTTTCTTTGAAGTTCCTTAGCAGCAATATCTTTGTCTGAGCAGCAGTAAGATTAACCTGAGCAACATTAACACAAACAGCAGTAAGAAGACTTTTAATCCCAACAATCCTCCCATAAACTTGATATTCTTCTTCAAAATCATCAAGTTTCTTCATTCAAAGCTTAATCATCACCAGGAGGATGCTTTCAAACACTTCTTCACTTCTTAAGTTGTTGTATGATAAACCAGAAAAGCTCATAAGCCATTTCAATGTCATTTTCTAGTTGAAACTTTTCTTTTAGCATCATTGTAATTGTAGACTTATAGAGGGATACTTCTTCTTCACCAACATGTAAATTATTCCAGACTACATCATCAAGGCATGAACTCCACAAGAGTCATATAGCTTCCAGCTCAATACCTTATAGCCATTCTGTATCTTCCATATTTCATCTTCTATATGTGGTTCAAACATTGTCTTTAGATCACCCCATAGCACATAGTCATAGTGTGAAATTGGTTGCTTCAATGGCCTTGTTGACCCATACTTGGCTTTAACAAGTTTCCACAGAGTTTCCAAATCTTCTCTGTCAAAACTCTTGAGCATCTGACTAAAGATAGTAAATAACTGAGACTTTCCATCAGCTCTTATGATCTCCCAGATTATTTTCTTCTTGCCCTCAGTGTGTATCTTCCAGTCAACAATCCCTGGAGGCTTAGTTACCAAAGGTACAACATCAATTGGTACTTCTTCATCATTAGGATAACTACCATAAACTTTTTAAGATCAGCTGTATCTTTGTCTTCATCCACCTTTTGCTTCTTTTGGGTCTCTTGCTCTAGTTCTGCTCCTGCTCTCTTACTACCTTCCAACACTGTTTCTTGATCAATAGAAATAAATGTACTTACCCTTTTAAATTCTCTGTCAAACATTTCTTGGATTTGTTCAAAAATCCTATGTGCCAACATGTTGAGCTTCCATCCTTCCATGTTCTTTAGATAAATACACATAATCTTTCTTTGTTGAGCTTTTGTGGGAGGTTTGTTTCTCTTCTATATTGCTCTTTTTGCTGCAAAGTGTTTTCTTTTGGTCTCCAATAGTTGCATAAACAATTTAGCCTTTTCTTCCATAGACAACTCTTCTTGGTCTTCTGCTTGCATTCTTTGAGCCAATTCATAATCTGCTTCAATCTTTGCCTACACATCATCCCATGTGTTGATCAGGGCAATATTGGCTTCTTCTTCTTGTTTGCTTTCTCTCTGCAAGCCTTGCTTCTTCATCAAACTCAGCTTGTAGCTTCTTTGCAGCTTCTTCATCAAGTTGGAGTTGAATTTTCTTCTTTAACTTCACAGGCTCTACCAATATGCCTTTCCCTTTGTCCTGTGAAGAGATTGTTGTTGTAGTTGTTGTGGATTTACATGGCCCTTTGATAATAAACCCTTTCTCCTTGGGTTTTGTCTTCTTCAAAGATTCAAGTGCCTGAGGCATGGTAATGTCATCCTCTGTTGTTGTAGCAACACTAACTTCTGTTGCATCACTAGCAATAGTAACTTTGGCTCTAACAATACTAACTTCTTCACTAGCTGCACTAACTGTTACACTAGCAATATTAATTTCAGCAGTGCTAACATCAGCATTAACTTGATCACCAACTGCTTCACCAACAACATTAACTCCAGTATTAACTTCTTTAACAACTACTTCTTCAATAACCTTATCATTAACATCTTCAACAACAACATCTGTACCCATATCCAAAACCTCCTCATCTAGATCACAACCTGAACTAGTTCCCTGAACTAGTTCCTAGAAAACTAGATTCCCTAGGTGTTGCCTTGGATTGGGTCTTAGTTATGTTACCATTGTCCTGCTCTGCTGCTAACCTAGAAGCAGTAGTGGCAGCCCTCACCAAACTATCACCCATCTCCTCATGGACAGCCTCATTTGCAACAACTTCTGTAGGATCACCAAACTGAGGTATATGTGTGTCCTTTCTCTTTGGCTTTCTAGGTTTGTATGTCTTTTGAGGTTGTAAAGAGGATGGTTGTAAAATGTTAGGTGTGTGTTGGGGATCAGTGGGAATTTCTGACCTTTCACCCTGTTGTTGATTTAGTTCCACCATTGTTGGAAACAAAGGTGTCACTTTACCTGAAAAACCTTTGCCAACCCTTTTCATATTTGAGAAAATCTTTTTAGTATGAAAGGGTGCGACATATATTCTTTTATGATTTGGCTTTTCAGCAAAATGTTTGTCCAAAAACACTTTTATAAACCTTGGATACATTAAGAATTTTCCTGATAGATTATCAAAGTTTCTAACCATACTATCAAAAATTGAATTTCTGTTTTGTAGCCAAGCAGATAATGGCAGAAGCCACAGTGCTGCTAAACTCATTCCAGACAGTAGTCTTTGGACTTAGACACTGTAAGATGGTATGGATTAGAAATTTCTATTATGGGGAGAAAAAAGCTTTATAAAAAGTTAGTTTTTCAGAAGTTTTCTCATACCCCATCAATTCAAGGTTTTCAAAAATTGTAGAATTTGGAAAATACTCAACACCTCCACCATCTGCTAGAGCAAGAGCTCTTCTAACGGATGTTTCGGTGATGATTATCTCCCTACCATCTACAATGACATGAATCTGTACTTCCCCATTTATAGTTTTGGCCACAACAGAAGACCAGAACTGCTCAATGCATGAAATATATATGGTGGGATTAACAGTAAGTGCATACCTTAGAGGGTGTGCATTCAAGAAATCTATTATCTGTTCAAATTTGATGTAGGCTAAATAACAAGATAACACAAATCGAGCCTGTTGATTCACACGAATACCAGGATTGATTCTTCCAATAATCGTTGATTCAATCAAATGTCGACTATTAGGATTCTTAGCAAAATAACTGCCAAAAATAGACTTTTGATATTTCTTTTAACTTTTTATTCCACATTACAAAGGAGCTCTTAAATAAGACTACAAAACAGAAATGGGCCCTAAAAGACAAACGGGCTGAAAGTTATTGCACAAACAAAGTCCAAAAAAACTCAAAAAAACACTAAAATTCAAATAACTCATAAAACAGAGTGTTTCGGGGCTCGAAAGTTCCGTAAAACAACGTAGTTAGTTTACCACAACGTGCTCCTCATTCCAAGCTTCGATTTGACTGGTCATTCGCCTAAAACGGAGCCCCGTATCCCAAGTTATGCCCATTTTAGTAAGGCCCCTTTTGTCACGCAATCTTGGGCCTCCAGAAACATAATAGCCTGTTCATCAACACTTGTGCCCACATCAAAATCCCTCAATTTCAGTTGGTTTTGACAAAAACGCGACCATGTTATGTGAATCAACAAATTTTAGGTTCGCCATTTGTGTTGGGTTTTTGAGATTGAATGACTTAGTTGAGTTAAGGTTTGTTATCAGAGAGTATGTGTGAAGAATGAAATCAATTAGACGGATTTAAACCCTCAATTGATGTATTTATGAAATTTGTTAGTGCAAATATTACGATATTTAATCTATACAGTCTCGTTTGTTTTGTTGATGACAAACATGTAACTTGTAATACATAACGTAAAATGTATAAGTTACTTGTAATTATATTTTGTCTCAACATACTTTCAACACCTCTCGACGACTCAAGTCCTTGTATGCTACAACACAGGTTCGTACATGTTTGTTATGTTTCGTTATGATCAAATCTCTAACAAACCATTAAACATGTTTAGTTAAACACTTAAGTAATCTTGGTTACTTACATTTTATAAAATGGGTTATTATACAAAAAAGTCACTAAAGTTTGCTGGAAATTTGTCCTAAGTCACTATAGTTTAAAAGTTGTCATTCAGGTTACTATACTACACGGGTTTGTCAAACGTGTCATTGAACATTTTAAAACATGCTGCTTAGCTCACTCCCAGGGTGGGCAACCGGTTGAGATACAATTTTGGTGTCCACGTGGACCTGGCCAAATTTACACATCATCAAAGATTGCCACATTGGAAAACCACTAACATACCATCTTATAAAAATCGCACCCCACCCAAAACATACCCAATTATCATTCCAAAATTAGGGTTCTAAACCCAAAAACATAAAATCCGTCCCCCCTTTCTTGCAACAATTCAATGGCGCACCTTTGTGGGTGTGGTGAAATAGCAAGGTGTCGAACCTCTTGGACACAAATGAACCCTGGAAGAAGATTTCTTGGTTGCCCCAATTTCTTGGATCCAACAAGAAACTGCAACTATTTCAGATGGGTTGATGCGCCATTACCAAATCGTTGGTATCAAGCAACCATGTATCAGCTCCATGTTAATTTGGTGAATGTACAAGATCAAGTTGTTCAAGCCAACAATCAAAACTCTCGAACTGCATTATACAATAGGGTTTTGATTGTGGTTATTCTTGGGATGCATTATACAATATGGTTTTCATTGTCTTACCACCTCTTGGGGTCTTATCACCTCTAGGAGTCTTACCACCTCTAGGAGTCTTACCACCTCTTGCAGACCCACCACTTGGTATCTCATCTTCTGGCTTACTTTGACAAGCCCTTTGATTATGTCCACTCTGACCACAAAGCTTACAGTGATTGAGTTGCCCCTTTATGCTAATCCTAGTCCTATTGCCATCATTTTCACTTGCATCTCTTTTTCTCTTATGTGGTGGTCTTCCAGGCATTCTTCTGATCATAGGAGGTAATGGCTTTTGAGATTCAGTTGAAGGCCATTGATCCATTCCATTTTGACCCTCAATATAATGACTATAAGCAGATACAAACCTTTCTTTCCTAAACCAATTAGAAACATAGTCTTTAGGGTCTTTATGCAGGAAGTGGATAGCTGCAAATCCATGTTTACATGGTAGACCAGTTAGTTGCCAACCTCTACAACTGCAAGTCCTTTCCTTTTCATCAACTTTGAAACCTTCATACCCATTTCTCACTTCAAACCTGCTCTGACCACTTGGAATAACTTTCTAGTTCCTACAATGAACAATAGTATGCATTTATTAGTACATATAAAACCTTTGTTTCCTATACTTATTTAAAATAACAAGTGACTTACATGTGCTTATCCTTCAGTATTTCAAACTTCTTCCTTATGTTAGGACATATCACATCTTCCCATTTCTCATGCTTCTCTCTCATTCTTTGCATCCTTTCCATCATACCAGTTCTGATATCCTCCAACATATTAATTATTGGCTTTCTTCTTGCCTCAACAATAAGTGAGTTGAAGCACTCACTTATTCCATTCTCAACTGCATCACATGCTCTATCTATGAGGAAGAATGCTCTACTCCAGCTTTCTGGTTGTCAATCCATCAGATGCTTATGTGCTTCTTTGTTGACATCCCTGATCTGATTCATTGCTTGTTCAAACTTAGCAGGGTATGTAGCCTTAGCTGCTTTCCAAAAGAGATTCCTAAACAGCACACCAGTGAACATCTTTCTGAAGTTAGTGTATATGTGCCTTGCACATTGTCTGTGCTCAGCCAAAGGCATTACATCATTTGCAGCTTCAACAATACCCTGCAAAATAGATTAGTTAAACCTTGATCAGATATCAAATGCATAACATATATGATTGTTAATCCTTGACCAAATGAAGAAGAAAATTACCTTATGTTGATCAGATATGATTGTTAATCCTTGACCAACTGCAATTCCCAAATCATCAATAAGACATTGCATGAACCAACTCTAATTTTCCTTGTTCTCAACACTCACCACTGCCCATGCAATTGGATATATTTGGTTATTGCCCTATCTTCCTACAGCTGATAACAGTTCACCCTTTCAGATGGTTTTTAGAAAGCATCCGTCTAGACCTATTACCCTTCTGCATCCTTCTAACCATCCTTGTTTCAAAGCTTTATAACATACATAAAAACTATCAAGTAGTTCTTTCCATCAGGCATTGTGGTAACACCTAGCATACATAAAAACTATCAAAGTAGTTCTTTCCGCAAACTTTAGTGACTTTTTTTGTATATTAACCCTTTATAAAATACATAAACAAAAGTAAATGTGTTGGGTAAATACCATGATCAATAACCCATACCCATGACCCAAAGTCCATAACCCATTGTCTAGATACATTGTATCTAGTTGGGTACCCATGACCCAAAGTCCATGACCCATGACCCATGATCCATGACCCATAACCCAAATAATGAGGAGCGTCCACGGATCCCTGGGGCTATAAGGGGCGGATCCCTCTCAGAAAGGATCCTTGGGACAAAAACATAGTTTGGTCTTTTTGCCTATAAATAGCAAGCCACTTCTCACCATATTTTCATACCTTCACACATATTTCTCTCCACCATTTCTAACATATTTAGATCATTAGGCAACATGTAAACCACCCTTATCTCATATGATCATAATGCTTCTAACTTTCATTTGTTGTAAGCATACTCCCGAAGTGATCCTCCAAAGAAAGCCTAGAGATCTTGCATCCTTACCTACTGAAGTGATCACCCATCACAAGCATACAAGGACATGAAGATCTTCTACAACAAGCTTGGGAAACTTGTCATCTTCATTCACGGAAGACTAATTACATCATGCTTTGTGTTCTTGATGTTTGGTTTAGGATTTCATATCCATTAGACACATTGTGTTGGATATTGTCTAGTATCATAGTCTTGTATTTATAACTAGATTAGATGGTTTATGTGTTTGTGCCATAAAACACAAGGTTTGTTATGTTGGGCCACAAAACATAACGGGTGTCATAGATGTGTCATGTTGGTCGGGTAATGGTTCCTCCTTTGTAATGGAACTCCGTATCTAGCCTTGTACCAGATAAAGTGTAGGCGACGTTATGATAGGTTTGGTTCTACCTCGTGGAAGAACCCGGTATCTAGCCTTGTACCAGATAAAGTGTAGGCAACGTTGTGATAGGTTTGGTTCTACCTCGTGGAAGAACTCGGTGTCTAGCCTTGTACCGGATAAAGTGTAGGCGACGTTGTGTAAGGTTTTCTCCGCCAAGAATGGAGTTTGTTGATCTATTGAAGTAACTCTCGAGTTGGATACTCGGGGAGTGGAGTAGGGCGAAGAGGAGCTTCGTGACCGAACCACTATAAATCCTTGTGTTGGTTTGTGTATCCTTTTACTTATCGCTTTACTTTTATTCTTTCTTTATATTGTTCATTGTCTATGTGATTGATTTTTATATGTGTGATGCATACTTGGTATTTCATATAGTCATAAACTATATTTAACACTTTACATATTATGACACGCTTGATCAAGAAAAACAAACCGGACTAATAATGGTGAAACTTGATTTATAATGAACCATTAATATTGCGGAATCTTATGTGATATTAAGGGGTTGACCTTACATGCCGTAATGCGTTAAATGCATCCTCGCGTCGAGATTAGCAAATGCGATGGTTTATACTATATTTGATACAAAAATTTTAAGTTTGAAACGGAAACGTATTCACCCCCTCTACGTTTTCCACAATTAGTATCAGGGCGGGTTGGCTCTAATTTTTAAAAACAAATGGTTTTCAAAACGAGTATGGTCCTTGTATCAAATTTTCGGTGAAGTCAAGCATAATATGAAAAGTGTTTTGTTGATTTTTGTCTTTGAAGTTTTGTTGTTAGATATCTTGTTAATCAAGCTTGAATAAAGATTAAAATGGGTAATATAACTTCACTAAAAAGTCTACAAAGGTTAAACCTTTTCGTCGGGTCAAAACATGCATTTTTGTAAATCTGTGTCAGATCCGCGGATCCCTTTTGGAAGGGATCTGGCGGATCCGTCGTACAGAGGACAACTTTTGGTTAAATTTCAAAAATTCATAACTAATTAACCGTAAGTTCGTAGAAGTCGTGCCACCTATTGTTTTAAAGGTATTGGAGTCTACTTTCATATAAAAATGATTTCATAAACTGATTCAAAGCAAAAATTTACAGAATCATTGATTTATAATAGAAAGTAATTTTTCGGTCATAACTTTTGCACAAACTTTTGATTTATTGGAGACGGATGTTTTCGTCTTTGAATAACAGTGTGTCTTCTTTTGAAATTAAGGTTTTGATCATATTTATAAATATAAAAGAAACTAATCAAGCTTGGTATACATGTTTATATTTAACACAAAGCGATGAAAAGAACTTTCGTATGCTATGCTAAATGATTAATTGTCTTACCTTGCATTACTTGATTATTTGCTTATCTCAAATAGTTTTTGTGCTTGTTTGCTTGAATAACATATGTGGTTTCCTCACCTTGCTATTAATTCTCTTGTTTGTCGATTTAGTAATATTTTACTAATCAATGTGCTATTTGAAGGAGTGTTTGGGATAACATCTAGGTGTGTCGAAAATGTTAGTTTAAATACTTAGATAAGTCATATAAGTTGAAAAATGTTTAAAACATGTAATATACTAAATGGCTTCTTGTTGAGTTTGTCATGTGTGCAACATAAATGTTTTATGTGCTTATATGATTTCTTGATCTCATATTTTCTTGTGTCGTTTTCTAAAAATAATAAGAATGTACATCAGATCATAACCTACACTTGTGTTGATGATGTACTCTCCAGTTTTCCTTTTCATGATCGCTTTCCAAGCTTCATAGTAGGATTGACAACTTGATAATTTCATCCGATATACTCAAGTAAATTATTTTGCAACGCAAATTTAATTGGTCATATCCGAAAATCCAAACTCGAGCTTTCCGACAACATATGTTGAACTAGCTCATCCAACCATTTTTGTTCACCATATGGACAACTTTAAATTTTTATATTTAAACATGACACCTTCGTCACCTTAGTTGTTTCAGGCATAATATTAATAAAAACGAAGCAAAGTATCATCATTATTATCTTCGATAGGCCATTGTAGGAATATAAATTTTTCTAACTTGAGAATGAATACTGGAGAACTTATTGCACTAGAAACTTAATTTGACCTAACGGTTGAATTGCTTCCTTGATAGAAGTTGGGTATGTGGAATCACTCGTAAAAATGGTCGTGTTTAGCCGTAATTGAGCAACGCTAGTAATAGTCTCATATTCATTCTCTCACTTGAGAAATCTATATTCCCATGTTTTCCTAAAGTAAGTTTACAATGGAAATACTTTGCGTTGTTTTAGGATTACTAATCAAACAAGTTATAAAATTAAATTTTCTTTTAGCTAATCACAACCACTTGCCTCATCAAGCGATTATCTTGCTTTGATCGAGAAGAGCTACATGACTTCATGGTCGAAGCTCGTTGTATGCTAATCACCATCCGTAATGACTATACATAGTTCATTGCTTCCGTTGACCAAAACAACCTTCTAAAACAATTCACTTTCTTAAGGACGCATATACATGTGTTTCATACTCTTCAATACCAACACGTAGGTAAAATCTTTTAGCTAAAACCAACTCACAAAACGGTACTTGCTTCAAGCCTTTTTAAATCTAACACTTACTTTTCTAAAGACAATTCCTTCGTCTCCACAAACAACAACTCCACCTTCTGGATCTAAATATAGTCTAGATTGTCCTAAACTAGCACCTCACAACTCTTTTGTCTTGAACACCATCATGTGCTCTTTTCTTTCTGGACGCATACCTTGCATGTCATTGTTAGCGTAAATGATTTACTAATCTAGACCGTAAATCTGTTTTGAGCTTCTTGAATAGTGCTTGTTAAGTTTGCTAAACCTCTGTGTTATTTGTGAGCTCAATCTCATTTGATTGCCTCTATGTTATTTACACATGCTCTCCTTGCTATTCTTAACTTGTATATATGTATACTTGCTGTAGAAATCATTAGTTTCAAAATTCAAAACACAGGGCAAAATTTTGCAACCATTATGTTAAGGAAATCTGTCTCAGACGCCGGATCCCTTAGATATAACTAGACGGATCCCTCAAGTGAAGGATTCGTGGGGTCCGGGTGGATAGAAGTTCCTTTTTAGCCTCCTTGCATCAATCCAACCTTACAGACCTTATTGGACTAGTTAAACATGCTACATTAGGATCACTTAAACTTTTCTTAGGCTCGGTTGATCTCACATTCACTTGATAAGGTTTTAAAATGTACCTTTTTGAGGGGTCATTTAAGCCCTTATTTGATCACTTTTGTATCCGTTATTACTTAATATCGTTCCTTTTCACTTTTTAGGTATCTTGAAGGCAAAATGCTGGAATGACACTTATTCGGACGAAAAGGCGCGAATATACGAAGAAAATGGCCAAAGTCAAGAATCGAGACACTCAGGCTGCTGGAACTGAAGGGGACGGCGTCAGGTGTTATCTGCGACGCCGTCGCATCACTTTTGTGACGGCTCAGAGCTTAAATTGCTTATTTACAAGTGACGGTGTCAGGTTTTAAAAGAGTAGGTCGTCGCAACTCAGACAGCCTACATTTGTTCCAGACGACATCAGAGACTGAAGGGGACTGCGTCACAAGCATAAGGTGACGCCGTCGCAAGACTAACGTGGCCAAGACAAAACCCTAATGACGGCGACCCGACGGCGTCACAAATCAAAGGGTGACGCCGTCGCATATGTAATCTTATATATAGAATCCGAATTTTTTAGTTTTCAGTGTGTAGTCTTTTGGAGTAAAAACCTAAACCGAACCAAGGTTGTCTTGTACAGTATTTTAGGGTTCCAAACCCTATCTTACATCAAGATAAGTGTTTTACTTCATTAATTTAATTATGTCTTCAATTACTTGTGTGTATGCTTGCATGTTCCTCATGTCCGGCTAATTTACTTGTGTGTTTGCTTAGGGAATATGAAACTTAATTATTGAATATTGATTGGTTGTCTCTTATCTTAATTGTTAATGATCTAGTAATGTGATAGGTCATCCGTTGTGTAGTTAATGCTTGATTAATCTTTGTGAACCTTAGTTTATAATACCTAGAGTTGTTATAGGCTAAACCATCCGAAGAGTACCTTAGAGTTAAAGTTTATAAATTCTAGAGACTTTGTAGGCGATAACCTTTGGTAGTTTCAAAGAGTTAGGGATAAACGCATACCCTACGACCTTAGACACACAAAGCGATTAAGAATAAGGGCGTGACAATTCAACCATCAATAGTAGATAATTAAGGAGTAATAAAACCTAGGTAAACACATCTTTAAATCATCATACGAGCACACAATAATTAGACATAGACTACCCTCACCTTAGTTAATTAGATAATTAGATAATAGAAGTAATTGGTAGAAATACCAACCCCCAAATCCAAACCCCGAGATTCGTACCTTTCCATTTCCAAAAAAACATAAAAAGATAAAAAATAATCTTCCTCAACCCCAACCTTAGCGTAGTAACTTCTCACTAGCATTCCTATTCTCCTAGAGAACGATATCAATTCCCGTGGCTTACCCTAATACTACACTACAACGATTAGGTTCACTGCCTAGGGTGTTGAAAAACTTGCTCGACGAAAAGGAAGTTCCTTTGACCCCGAACGACGCGTGTAGCGTTATCAAGTTTTTGGCGCCGCCGCCAGGGAATAGAATAGCAAGTTAGAGTCCACCTCGCTTAGGTTTCCTTGCTTGATTCCTATCAAGTAAGCTTTTTTTTCTCATTTTTAGCTTCCTCGTAGTCTATCCCCTTCTTCGTGACCTTTGTTCGTAACCCCATCACTTTTCATCATGGAAGGTGATAACCAACCACCATTCATCAACCTACCACCAAATGACCGCCAAGAGCCCGTACTCTTGGTGAATACTCGAGACCAAGCCACCTAGGCTATAGGAACACCATTGAGCTTCCCAACCAAGCCCAAACTACGGCCCTGTGATCCGACACCATCCGGTTGGTGCAAAACGGATGTGCATTCCACGGACTTCGTTCCAAGATCCTAATCAGATCTTAAGGATTTCCTTAAAATTGTCGATTCGATCGACCTCGATGCTACTACTCGGGAGACCACGCGTCTGCGTCTCTTCCAATTCTCTCTACGGGACCAAGCTAGTAATTGGCTTGAGCGACTTCCCGCCGGCTCCATCTCAAGTTGGGATGATTTCACCTCTCGCTTCCTTGCTCAATTTTTCCCACCAGGGAGAACCACTAAGCTTAGGAATGATATCTTGATGTTCCAACAAAGTCAAGGTGAATCTCTCTATGAAGCATGGACTCGATTCAAGGACTTACTTCATAAAGTCCCTCATCACGGCATTGATCTTTGGCTCCAAGTCCAACTCTTCTATGATCATGTCGACTTCCCCACCAAGCGATCCATTGACCAAGCGGCCGGTGGAAAACTTAGTGATCTCACCGCGGAAGAATCATGGGGTATAATAGAGGACCTTGCTCTCTATGACAATGAAAGTTGGAATGACCCCCGTGAGTTGCCCAAAACCGTTAAGGCAATCTCTTTGCCTCCCATTGACTCACAACCTTCCGACCGTAGGATGCTCGAACTTGAAGATCAAGTTAAATTCCTAATGAGCTCCTACGAAAATCCTAAGTCTTCACGCCATGTGAACAAAGTTTCTTCCTCGTGTGAGCCGTGTAGCGATCCTCATACGCGCACTTGCACCCGGTTCCCCGAACAAGCTTCCGTTGACTACGCATCCTCACGTATTAATGGAACGGGAGGAAGATTCCCTACAACACCCAGACCTAGGACTTTTAATGACGCCCGAGAAGCATGGAAGGACAAGCCCGACTTCTATTGGGGACAAACCAAAGAATTCACCTTCAATGATTTCTCATGGCCCCCATCTCACGGACCTAACCAACAAAACATTGAGGGGATGTTGCAACACCTAGTCGCATCCCAAGAAGCTCAAATAGCTAAGCTCTCGGACCGTTTTAACCTACAACAAGCCGAGATAGATAGGAAGATAGATAACCTCTTGAAATCCATGACCAATAGTGATAGGAAGGTTAATGCTATCTCAACTCCCGAACCTTCCGGTGTAGAGATTAAGGACCCAAGTAAGTTAGCTAAGCACGTTCAATTCGTCAATACCATCGCCTTAGTGAAACCTAATAGAACAAATGACAAAGCAGACCATGAAACTATACTTGAGGTTAGTGAAACACCGAGGAATGAAACAACCGAGGTAGTAGATGAAGTAGACAATGACTATTTCAATAAGTTTCCTACGGAAGAAGAGCTATCTCGCCACCCTCACTTAGTGCGTGACCTCCGTCACATGTATGTTAGGAGAAGCCCTAGGATCAAGTTTGGGAACCCTTGGAATCTTAACATACCATGTTGCATAGGACACCTTTTCGTGGCAAAGGCCTACATTGACCGCAAGTCCCCAATAAACATAATGACTAGCACCTACTATAATTGGGTAATGAAGACGCCTATCCCAACTAGGCAAGACCCCGATAATCCTAGGGTTAGGTGCAATTTTCTTGGTAGAGTTAAGGGATTGCCCGTTTATGTAGGTAGTTTCACATTTCCTACGGACTTCATAATTGTGGATGATATTAGTACGGCCATAGATCCTAGCTTGTCCCACGTTATTCTAGGAAAACCTTTCATAGAAAACACCAGGATGACTTATGATCCCTCATTAGGAATAGTGCGATTCAAGGATGAGACCGATGATGTAGCTTACCAAATGCCGTTTAAGATTGAGAAGTTTTCATCACTCTCCAATGATGAAAAGGAACTTAAACTATCGGTCTATTATAGGAATGAGGAGGATAAGGAGAAAGGAGTAGATTATGTTATGGCCAAGATTTTCGGATTCTATAAGGATTGCTTGAACTTAGGACCGGAATATAGAACCGATTGGGGAGAAGACGACCTCTTAGAAAGGTGCATCATAGGGCACTTTTACAACAGGAATCCCCCAATAGAGACCGTCATGAGGAAGAAGGTGACGGTAATGAAGTCACGTAAGGGCACGACTACGAGTCTGGCTACAAGACTCATAAATAAAGAAAAGCGCTTCGTGGGAGGCAACCCATGCTTAATTGTTTGCTTGTTTGTGTCATATATCTTTTATTGATTGTTTATTCTCATGTTTAAATTTGTAAAAATGCTTTATTTTGTTTTTAACCTCGTCTTAATTAAATATAAAGGTATTTTACATAAAGGATAAGTGTAGGGAGGATTACACACGTTTTCAAAAGAAACGTAAACATGAGAATTTCGATTAATTAAAAGATATACATGTCCGGCTAAGTTACATTAACCACCAGATTAGAAAGTGAAGTGGTGGTTTTATTGATGTAGTTTTGAGAAGGATGTGGGTGCTTTTTTTCTTGTGATGTTTGAGTGGTAGATCCGGTGGCTTTGCACGGTGTTTGACGCCACATCTGAACTGCGTCTTCACCGGAGCAAAATATCATCGAGTGTATCAAGAACTATAGGCAAATCGTGTCAAAACCTTCAATATCTGGTGATGAAAAGCTAGGAGTGTTGCGTGGTCATTGGCGCTAAAGGTGCGACATTAGCATGTCATTTTTCCGGCAAGGCGTATCCAGCCAGACCGGTGATGTGGTATGTGTGTTTGCAACTGTCACATCCACTTTTAGCATCTAAAAAAAACCCATGAACTTGAGCCACCAGTCCCAAGATGGGGATCTGAAGGGTGGTAGCCTCATAACTTCCTTCTTACAGTTTTGTTTAATAATTGTTTGGTAGGTTTAAGGGTCCAAGTTGGTGCCTTTCGGGTTGTAACGATATCTGTAATCTGTATGTGTTAGCATCTTGCAACCACCATGTATAATCCCAAATGTATTTTCCTTTTGACCTGATCCTTTTTTTATATTAAGATCCCACTGTATTTAGTAATATAGTTATAATTTGAAGACAATGGCTAACAGTGATTTGTTTAGTAGACCAGTAATAGTACCAATTTCTTTATATTATGTTATGTCTTCAGTTTCTTTTTTTTGATTTCTTATGTCTAATTTTCTTGTGCAATTCTTTCAAGATGACCAATTTTGATGACCAACTTTGATTGTAGATATGAGTTTTTCTATGGTTGGTGATTAAAGGGAATTGGGGAATTTTTTTTATTCGTATTTATGTAATTAGTGGTGGGTTTCTTGAATTTTTATTGAATATGATGATTGAGGTTTGTGAAGGTGGTTGGAGGTAGTGAGAGTGGTGGTGTACAGTGGTGGTGGTGGGTGAGTTTGAAGATGAAGATGATGAGATTTAGAGATAGAAGATAAAGTTCATTTGGTGAATGTACAAGATCAAGTTGTTCAAGCCAACAATCAAAACTCTCGAACTGCATTATACAATAGGGTTTTGATTGTGGTTATTCTTGGGATGCATTATACAATAGGGTTTTGATTGTCTTACCACCTCTTGGGGTCTTACCACCTCTAGGAGTCTTACCACCTCTTGCAGACCCACCACTTGGTATCTCATCTTTCGGCTTACTTTGACAAGCCCTTTGATTATGTCCACTCTGACCACAAAGCTTACAGTGATTGAGTTGCCCCTTTCTGCTAATCCTAATCCTGTTGCCATCATTTTCACTTGCATCTCTTTTTCTCTTATCTGGTGGTCTTCCAGGCATTCTTCTGATCATAGGAGGTAATGGCTTTTGAGATTCAGTTGAAGGCCATTGATCCATTCCATTTTGACCCTCAATATAATGACTATAAGCAGATACAAACCTTTCTTTCCTAAACCAATTAGAAACATAGTCTTCAGGGTCTTTATGCAGGAAGTGGATAGCTGTAAATCCATGTTTACATGGTAGACCAGTCAGTTGCCAACCTCTACAACTGCAAGTCCTTTCCTTTTCATCAACTTTGAAACCTTCATACCCATTTCTCACTTCAAACCTACTCTGACCACTTGGAATAACTTTCTAGTTCCTACAATGAACAATAGTATGCATTTATTAGTACATATAAAACCTTTGTTTCCTATACTTATTTAAAATAACAAGTGACTTACATGTGCTTATCCTTCAGTATTTCAAACTTCTTCCTTATGTTAGGACATATCACATCTTCCCATTTCTCATGCTTCTCTCTCATTATTTGCATCCTTTCCATCATACCAGTTCTGATATCCTCCAACATATTAATTATTGGCTTTCTTCTTGCCTCAACAATAAGTGAGTTGAAGCACTCACTTATTCCATTCTCAACTGCATCACATGCTCTATCTATGAGGAAGAATGCTCTACTCTAGCTTTCTGGTTGTCAATCCATCAGATGCTTATGTGCTTCTTTGTTGACATCCCTGATCTGATTCATTGCTTGTTCAAACTTAGCAGGGTATGTAGCCTTAGCTGCTTTCCAAAAGAGATTCCTAAACAGCACACCAGTGAACATCTTTCTGAAGTTAGTGTATATGTGCCTTGCATTTGTTCTCTGTCAAACATTTCTTGGATTTGTTCAAAACTCTTATGTGCCAACATGTTGAGCTTCCATCCTTCCATGTTCTTTAGATAAATACACATAATCTTTCTTTGTTGAGCTTTTGTGGGAGGTTTGTTTCTCTTCTATATTGCTCTTTTTGCTGCAAAGTGTTTTCTTTTGGTCTCCAATAGTTGCATAAACAATTTAGCCTTTTCTTCCATAGACAACTCTTCTTGGTCTTCTGCTTGCATTCTTTGAGCCAATTCATAATCTGCTTCAATCTTTGCCTACACATCATCCCATATGTTGATCAAGGCAATATTGGCTTCTTCTTCTTGTTTTGCTTTCTCTCTTGCAAGCCTTGCTTCTTCATCAAACTCAGCTTGTAGCTTCTTTGCAGCTTCTTCATCAAGTTGGAGTTGAATTTTCTTCTTTAACTTCACAGGCTCTACCAATATGCCTTTCCCTTTGTCCTGTGAAGAGATTGTTGTTGTAGTTGTTGTGGATTTACATGGCCCTTTGATAATAAACCCTTTCTCCTTGGGTTTTGTCTTCTTCAAAGATTCAAGTGCCTGAGGCATGGTAATGTCATCCTCTGTTGTTGTAGCAACACTAACTTCTGTTGCATCACTAGCAATAGTAACTTTGGCTCTAACAATACTAACTTCTTCACTAGCTGCACTAACTGTTACACTAGCAATATTAATTTCAGCAGTGCTAACATCAGCATTAACTTGATCACCAACTGCTTCACCAACAACATTAACTCTAGTATTAACTTCTTTAACAACTACTTCTTCAATAACCTTATCATTAACATCTTCAACAACAACATCTGTACCCATATCCAAAACCTCCTCATCTAGATCACAACCTGAACTAGTTCCCTGAACTAGTTCCTAGAAAACTAGATTCCCTAGGTGTTGCCTTGGATTGGGTCTTAGTTATGTTACCATTGTCCTGCTCTGCTGCTAACCTAGAAGCAGTAGTGGCAGCTCTCACCAAACTATCACCCATCTCCTCATGGACAGCCTCATCTGCAACAACTTCTGTAGGATCACCAAACTGAGGTATATGTGTGTCCTTTCTCTTTGGCTTTCTAGGTTTGTAGGTCTTTTGAGGTTGTGAAGAGGATGGTTGTAAAATGTTAGGTGTGTGTTGGGGATCAGTGGGAATTTCTGACCTTTCACCCTGTTGTTGATTTAGTTCCACCATTGTTGGAAACAAAGGTGTCACTTTACCTGAAAAACCTTTGCCAACCCTTTTCATATTTGAGAAAATCTTTTTAGTATGAAAGGGTGCGACATATATTCTTTTATGATTTGGCTTTTCAGCAAAATGTTTGTCCAAAAACACTTTTATAAACCTTGGATACATTAAGAATTTTCCTGATAGATTATCAAAGTTTCTAACCATACTATCAAAAATTGAATTTCTGTTTTGTAGCCAAGCAGATAATGGCAGAAGCCACAGTGCTGCTAAACTCATTCCGCAGTAGTCTTTGGACTTAGACACTGTAAGATGGTATGGATTAGAAATTTCTATTATGGGGAGAAAAAAGCTTTATAAAAAGTTAGTTTTTCAGAAGTTTTCTCATACCCCATCAATTCAAGGTTTTCAAAAATTGTAGAATTTGGAAAATACTCAACACCTCCACCATCTGCTAGAGCAAGAGCTCTTCTAACGGATGTTTCGGTGATGATTATCTCCCTACCATCTACAATGACATGAATCTGTACTTCCCCATTTATAGTTTTGGCCACAACAGAAGACCAGAACTGCTCAATGCATGAAATATATATGGTGGGATTAACAGTAAGTGCATACCTTAGAGGGTGTGCATTCAAGAAATCTATTATCTGTTCAAATTTGATGTAGGCTAAATAACAAGATAACACAAATCGAGCCTGTTGATTCACACGAATACCAGGATTGATTCTTCCAATAATCGTTGATTCAATCAAATGTCGACTATTAGGATTCTTAGCAAAATAACTGCCAAAAATAGACTTTTGAAATTTCTTTTAACTTTTTATTCCACATTACAAAGGAGCTCTTAAATAAGACTACAAAACAGAAACGGGCCCTAAAAGACAAACGGGCTGAAAGTTATTGCACAAACAAAGTCCAAAAAAACTCGAAAAAACACTAAAATGCAAATAACTCATAAAATAGAGTGTTTCGGGGCTCGAAAGTTCCGTTAGACAACATAGTTAGTTTACCACAACGTGCTTCTCATTCCAAGCTTCGATTTGACTGGTCATTCGCCTAAAACGGAGCCCCGTATCCCAAGTTATGCCTATTTTAGTAAGGCCCCTTTTGTCACGCAATCTTGGGCCTCTAGAAACATAATAGCCTGTTCATCAACACTTGTTCCCACATCAAAATCCCTCAATTTCAGTTGGTTTTGACAAAAACGCGACCATGTTATGTGAATCAACAAATTTTAGGTTCGCCATTTGTGTTGGGTTTTTGAGATTGAATGACTTAGTTGAGTTAAGGTTTGTTATCAGAGAGTATGTGTGAAGAATGAAATCAATTTGACGGATTTAAACCCTCAATTGATGTATTTATGAAATTTGTTAGTGCAAATATTACGATATTTAATCTATACAGTCTCGTTTGTTTTGTTGATGACAAACATGTAACTTGTAATACATAACGTAAAATGTATAAGTTACTTGTAATTATATTTTGTCTCAACATACTTTCAACACCTCTCGACGACTCAAGTCCTTGTATGCTACAACACAGGTTCGTACATGTTTGTTATGTTTTGTTATGATCAAATCTCTAACAAACCATTAAACATGTTTAGTTAAACACTTAAGTAATCTTGGTTACTTACATTTTATAAAATGGGTTATTATACAAAAAAGTCACTAAAGTTTGCGGGAAATTTGTCCTAAGTCACTATAGTTTAAAAGTTGTCATTCAGGTTACTATACTACATGGGTTTGTCAAACGTGTCATTGAACATTTTAAAACATGCTGCTTAGCTCACTCCCAGGGTGGGCAACCGGTTGAGATACAATTTTGGTGTCCACGTGGACCTGGCCAAATTTACACATCATCAAAGATTGCCACATTGGAAAACCACTAACATACCATCTTATAAAAATCGCACCCCACCCAAAACATACCCAATTATCATTCCAAAATTAGGGTTCTAAACCCAAAAACATAAAATCCGTTCCCCTCTTTCTTGAAACAATTCAATGGCGCACCTTTGTGGGTGTGGTGAAATAGCAAGGTGTCGAACCTCTTGGACACAAATGAACCCTGGAAGAAGATTTCTTGGTTGCCCCAATTTCTTGGATCCAACAAGAAACTGCAACTATTTCAGATGGGTTGATGCGCCATTACCAAATCGTTGGTATCAAGCAACCATGTATCAGCTCCATGTTAATTTGGTGAATGTACAAGATCAAGTTGTTCAAGTCAACAATCAAAACTCTCGAACAGCATTATACAATAGGGTTTTGATTGTGGTTATTCTTGGGATGCATTATACAATATGGTTTTCATTGTCTTACCACCTCTTCGGGTCTTACCACCTCTAGGAGTCTTACCACCTCTAGGAGTCTTACCACCTCTTGCAGACCCACCACTTGGTATCTCATCTTCTGGCTTACTTTGACAAGCCCTTTGATTATGTCCACTCTGACCACAAAGCTTACAGTGATTGAGTTGCCCCTTTATGCTAATCCTAGTCCTATTGCCATCATTTTCACTTGCATCTCTTTTTCTCTTATGTGGTGGTCTTCCAGGCATTCTTCTGATCATAGGAGGTAATGGCTTTTGAGATTCAGTTGAAGGCCATTGATCCATTCCATTTTGACCCTCAATATAATGACTATAAGCAAATACAAACCTTTCTTTCCTAAACCAATTAGAAACATAGTCTTTAGGGTCTTTATGCAGGAAGTGGATAGCTGCAAATCCATGTTTACATGGTAGACCAGTCAGTTGCCAACCTCTACAACTGCAAGTCCTTTCCTTTTCATCAACTTTGAAACCTTCATACCCATTTCTCACTTCAAACCTGCTCTGACCACTTGGAATAACTTTCTAGTTCCTACAATGAAAAATAGTATGCATTTATTAGTACATATAAAACCTTTGTTTCCTATACTTATTTAAAATAACAAGTGACTTACATGTGCTTATCCTTCAGTATTTCAAACTTCTTCCTTATGTTAGGACATATCACATCTTCCCATTTCTCATGCTTCTCTCTCATTCTTTGCATCCTTTCCATCATACCAGTTCTGATATCCTCCAACATATTAATTATTGGCTTTCTTCTTGCCTCAACAATAAGTGAGTTGAAGCACTCACTTATTCCATTCTCAACTGCATCACATGCTCTATCTATGAGGAAGAATGCTCTACTCCAGCTTTCTGGTTGTCAATCCATCAGATGCTTATGTGCTTCTTTGTTGACATCCCTGATCTGATTCATTGCTTGTTCAAACTTAGCAGGGTATGTAGCCTTAGCTGCTTTCCAAAAGAGATTCCTAAACAGCACACCAGTGAACATCTTTCTGAAGTTAGTGTATATGTGCCTTGCACATTGTCTGTGCTCAGCCAAAGGCATTACATCATTTGCAGCTTCAACAATACCCTGCAAAATAGATTAGTTAAACCTTGATCAGATATCAAATGCATAACATATATGATTGTTAATCCTTGACCAAATGAAGAAGAAAATTACCTTATGTTGATCAGATATGATTGTTAATCCTTGACCAACTGCAATTCCCAAATCATCAATAAGACATTGCATGAACCAACTCCAATTTTCCTTGTTCTCAACACTCACCACTGCCCATGCAATTGGATATATTTGGTTATTGCCCTCTCTTCCTATAGCTGATAACAGTTCACCCTTTCAGATGGTTTTTAGAAAGCATCCATCTAGACCTATTACCCTTCTGCATCCTTCTAACCATCCTTGTTTCAAAGCTTTATAACATACATAAAAACTATCAAGTAGTTCTTTCCATCAGGCATTGTGGTAACACCTAGCATACATAAAAACTATCAAAGTAGTTCTTTCCGCAAACTTTAGTGACTTTTTTTGTATATTAACCCTTTATAAAATACATAAACAAAAGTAAATGTGTTGGGTAAATACCATGATCCATAACCCATACCCATGACCCAAAGTCCATAACCCATTGTCTAGATACATTGTATCTAGTTGGGTACCCATGACCCAAAGTCCATGACCCATGACCCATGATCCATGACCCATAACCCAAATAATGAGGAGCGTCCACGGATCCCTGGGGCTATAAGGGGCGGATCCCTCTCAGAAAGGATCCTTGGGACAAAAACATAGTTTGGTCTTTTTGCCTATAAATAGCAAGCCACTTCTCACCATATTTTCATACCTTCACACATATTTCTCTCCACCATTTCTAACATATTTAGATCATTAGGCAACATGTAAACCACCCTTATCTCATATGATCATAATGCTTCTAACTTTCATTTGTTGTAAGCATACTCCCGAAGTGATCCTCCAAAGAAAGCCTAGAGATCTTGCATCCTTACCTACTGAAGTGATCACCCATCACAAGCATACAAGGACATGAAGATCTTCTACAACAAGCTTGGGAAACTTGTCATCTTCATTCACGGAAGACTAATTACATCATGCTTTGTGTTCTTGATGTTTGGTTTAGGATTTCATATCCATTAGACACATTGTGTTGGATATTGTCTAGTATCATAGTCTTGTATTTATAACTAGATTAGATGGTTTATGTGTGTAGTCTTTTGGAGTGTGTAGTCACAAATCAAAGGGTGACGCCGTCGCATATGTAATCTTATATATAGAATCCGAATTTTTTAGTTTTCAGTGTGTAGTCTTTTGGAGTAAAAACCTAAACCGAACCAAGGCTGTCTTGTACAGTATTTTAGGGTTCCAAACCCTATCTTACATCAAGATAAGTGTTTTACTTCATTAATTTAATTATGTCTTCAATTACTTGTGTGTATGCTTGCATGTTCCTCATGTCCGGCTAATTTACTTGTGTGTTTGCTTAGGGAATATGAAACTTAATTATTGAATATTGATTGGTTGTCTCTTATCTTAATTGTTAATGATCTAGTAATGTGATAGGTCATCCGTTGTGTAGTTAATGCTTGATTAATCTTTGTGAACCTTAGTTAATAATACCTAGAGTTGTTGTAGGCTAAACCATCCGAAGAGTACCTTAGAGTTAAAGTTTATAAATTCTAGAGACTTTGTAGGCGATAACCTTTGGTAGTTTCAAAGAGTTAGGGATAAACGCATACCCTACGACCTTAGACACACAAAGCGATTAAGAATAAGGGCGTGACAATTCAACCATCAATAGTAGATAATTAAGGAGTAATAAAACCTAGGTAAACACCTCTTTAAATCATCATACGAGCACACAATAATTAGACATAGACTACCCTCACCTTAGTTAATTAGATAATTAGATAATAGAAGTAATTGGTAGAAATACCAACCCCCAAATCCAAACCCCGAGATTCGTACCTTTCCATTTCCAAAAAAACATAAAAAGATAAAAAATAATCTTCCTCAACCCCAACCTTAGCGTAGTAACTTCTCACTAGCATTCCTATTCCCCTAGAGAACGATATCAATTCCCGTGGCTTACCCTAATACTACACTACAAAGATTAGGTTCACTGCCTAGGGTGTTGAAAAACTTGCTCGACGAAAAGGAAGTTCCTTTGACCCCGAACGACGCGTGTAGCGTTATCAAGTTTTTGGCGCCGCTGCCGGGGAATAGAATAGCAAGTTAGGAGTCCACCTCGTTTAGGTTTCCTTGCTTGATTCCTATCAAGTAAGCTTTTTTTTTTTCTCATTTTTAGCTTCCTCGTAGTCTATCCCCCTTCTTCGTGACCTTTGTTCGTAACCCCATCACTTTTCATCATGGAAGGTGATAACCAACCACCATTCATCAACCTACCACCAAATGACCCGCCAAGAGGCCGTACTCTTGGTGAATACTCGAGACCAAGCCACCTAGGCTATAGGAACACCATTGAGCTTCCCGACCAAGCCCAAACTACGGCCCTGTGATCCGACACCATCCGGTTGGTGCAAAACGGATGTGCATTCCACGGACTTCGTTCCGAAGATCCTAATCAGCATCTTAAGGATTTCCTTAAAATTGTCGATTCCATCGACCTCGATGCTACTACTCGGGAGACCACGCGTCTGCGTCTCTTCCAATTCTCTCTACGGGACCAAGCTAGTAATTGGCTTGAGCGACTTCCTGCCGGCTCCATCTCAAGTTGGGATGATCTCACCTCTCGCTTCCTTGCTCAATTTTTCCCACCAGGGAGAACCACTAAGCTTAGGAATGATATCTTGATGTTCCAACAAAGTCAAGGTGAATCTCTCTATGAAGCATGGACTCGATTCAAGGACTTACTTCATAAAGTCCCTCATCACGGCATTGATCTTTGGCTCCAAGTCCAACTCTTCTATGATCATGTCGACTTCCCCACCAAGCGATCCATTGACCAAACGGCCGGTGGAAAACTTAGTGATCTCACCGCTGAAGAATCATGGGGTATAATAGAGGACCTTGCTCTCTATGACAATGAAAGTTGGAATGACCCCCGTGAGTTGCCCAAAACCGTTAAGGCAATCTCTTTGCCTCCCATTGACTCACAACCTTCCGACCGTAGGATGCTCGAACTTGAAGATCAAGTTAAATTCCTAATGAGCTCCTACGAAAATCCTAAGTCTTCACGCCATGTGAACAAAGTTTCTTCCTCGTGTGAGCCGTGTAGCGATCCTCATACGCGCACTTGCACCCGGTTCCCCGAACAAGCTTCCGTTGACTACGCATCCTCGCGTATTAATGGAACGGGAGGAAGATTCCCTACAACACCCAGACCTAGGACTTTTAATGACGCCCGAGAAGCATGGAAGGACAAGCCCGACTTCTATTGGGGACAAACCAAAGAATTCACCTCCAATGATTTCTCATGGCCCCCATCTCACGGACCTAACCAACAAAACATTGAGGGGATGTTGCAACACCTAGTCGCATCCCAAGAAGCTCAAATAGCTAAGCTCTCGGACCGTTTTAACCTTCAACAAGCCGAGATAGATAGGAAGATAGATAACCTCTTGAAATCCATGACCAATAGTGATAGGAAGGTTAATGCTATCTCAACTCCCGAACCTTCCGGTGTAGAGATTAAGGACCCAAGTAAGTTAGCTAAGCACGTTCAATTCGTCAATACCATCGCCTTAGTGAAACCTAATAGAACAAATGACAAAGCAGACCATGAAACTATACTTGAGGTTAGTGAAACACCGAGGAATGAAACAACCGAGGAAGTAGATGAAGTAGACAATGACTATTTCAATAAGTTTCCTACGGAAGAAGAGCTATCTCGCCACCCTCACTTAGTGCGTGACCTCCGTCACATGTATGTTAGGAGAAGCCCTAGGATCAAGTTTGGGAACCCTTGGAATCTTAACATACCATGTTGCATAGGACACCTTTTCGTGGCAAAGGCCTACATTGACCGCAAGTCCCCAATAAACATAATGACTAGCACCTACTATAATTGGGTAATGAAGACGCCTATCCCAACTAGGCAAGACCCCGATAATCCTAGGGTTAGGTGCAATTTTCTTGGTAGAGTTAAGGGATTGCCCGTTTATGTAGGTAGTTTCACATTTCCTACGGACTTCATAATTGTGGATGATATTAGTACGGCCATAGATCCTAGCTTGTCCCACGTTATTCTAGGAAAACCTTTCATAGAAAATGACTTATGATCCCTTATTAGGAATAGTGCGATTCAAGGATGAGACCGATGATGTAGCTTACCAAATGCCGTTTAAGATTGAGAAGTTTTCATCACTCTCCAATGATGAAAAGGAACTTAAACTATCGGTCTATTATAGGAATGAGGAGGATAAGGAGAAAGGAGTAGATTATGTTATGGCCAAGATTTTCGGATTCTATAAGGATTGCTTGAACTTAGGACCGGAATATAGAACCGATTGGGGAGAAGACGACCTCTTAGAAAGGTGCATCATATGGCACTTTTACAACAGGAATCCCCCAATAGAGACCGTCATAAGGAAGAAGGTGACGGTAATGAAGTCACGTAAGGCACGACTCACGAGTCTGGCTACAAGACTCATAAATAAAGAAAAGCGCTTCGTGGAGGCAACCCATGCTTAATTGTTTGCTTGTTTGTGTCATATATCTTTTATTGATTGTTTATTCTCATGTTTAAATTTGTAAAAATGCTTTATTTTGTTTTTAACCTCGTCTTAATTAAATATAAAGGTATTTTACATAAAGGATAAGTGTAGGGAGGATTACACACGTTTTCAAAAGAAACGTAAACATGAGAATTTCTTTTAACTAAAAGATATACATGTCCGGCTAAGTTACATTAACCACCAGATTAGAAAGTGAAGTGGTGGTTTTATTGATGTAGTTTTGAGAAGGATGTGGGTGCTTTTTTTCTTGTGATGTTTGAGTGGTAGATCCGGTGGCTTTGCACGGTGTTTGACGCCACATCTGAACTGCGTCTTCACTGGAGCAAAATATCATCGAGTGTATCAAGAACTATAGGCAAATCGTGTCAAAACCTTCAATATCTGGTGATGAAAAGCTAGGAGTGTTGTGTGGTCATTGGCGCTAAAGGTGCGACATTAGCATGTCATTTTTCCGGCAAGGCGTATCCAGCCAGACCGGTGATGTGGTATGTGTGTTTGCAACTGTCACATCCACTTTTAGCATCTAAAAAAAACCCATGAACTGGAGCCACCAGTCCCAAGATGGGGATCTGAAGGGTGGTAGCCTCATAACTTCCTTCTTACAGTTTTGTTTAATAATTGTTTGGTAGGTTTAAGGGTCCAAGTTGGTGCCTTTCGGGTTGTAACGATATCTGTAATCTGTATGTGTTAGCATCTTGCAACCACCATGTATAATCCCAAATGTATTTTCCTTTTGACCTGATCCTTTTTTTATATTAAGATCCTACTGTATTTAGTAATATAGTTATAATTTGAAGACAATGGCTAACAGTGATTTGTTTAGTAGACGAGTAATAGTACCAATTTCTTTATATTATGTTATGTCTTCAGTTTCTTTTTTATGGATATCTTATGTCTAATTTTCTTGTGCAATGCTTTCAAGATGACCAATTTTGATGACCAACTTTGACTGTAGATATGAGTTTTTCTATGGTTGGTGATTAAAGGGAATTGGGGAATTTTTTTGATTCGTATTTATGTAATTAGTGGTGGGTTTCTTGAATTTTTATTGAATATGATGATTGAGGTTTGTGAAGGTGGTTGGAGGTAGTGAGAGTGGTGGTGTACAGTGGTGGTGGTGGGTGAGTTTGAAGATGAAGATGATGAGATTTAGAGGTAGAAGATAAAGTTCATTTGGTGAATGTACAAGATCAAGTTGTTCAAGCCAACAATCAAAACTCTCGAACTGCATTATACAATAGGGTTTTGATTGTGGTTATTCTTGGGATGCATTATACAATAGGGTTTTGATTGTCTTACCACCTCTTGGGGTCTTACCACCTCTAGGAGTCTTACCACCTCTTGCAGACCCACCACTTGGTATCTCATCTTTCGGCTTACTTTGACAAGCCCTTTGATTATGTCCACTCTGACCACAAAGCTTACAGTGATTGAGTTGCCCCTTTCTGCTAATCCTAATCCTGTTGCCATCATTTTCACTTGCATCTCTTTTTCTCTTATGTGGTGGTCTTCCAGGCATTCTTCTGATCATAGGAGGTAATGGCTTTTGAGATTCAGTTGAAGGCCATTGATCCATTCCATTTTGACCCTCAATATAATGACTATAAGCAGATACAAACCTTTCTTTCCTAAACCAATTAGAAACATAGTCTTCAGGGTCTTTATGCAGGAAGTGGATAGCTGCAAATCCATATTTACATGGTAGACCGGTCAGTTGCCAACCTCTACAACTGCAAGTCCTTTCCTTTTCATCAACTTTGAAACCTTCATACCCATTTCTCACTTCAAACCTGCTCTGACCACTTGGAATAACTTTCTAGTTCCTATAATGAACAATAGTATGCATTTATTAGTACATATAAAACCTTTGTTTCCTATACTTATTTAAAATAACAAGTGACTTACATGTGCTTATCCTTCAGTATTTCAAACTTCTTCCTTATGTTAGGACATATCACATCTTCCCATTTCTCATGCTTCTCTCTCATTATTTGCATCCTTTCCATCATACCAGTTCTGATATCCTCCAACATATTAATTATTGGCTTTCTTCTTGCCTCAACAATAAGTGAGTTGAAGCACTCACTTATTCCATTCTCAACTGCATCACATGCTCTATCTATGAGGAAGAATGCTCTACTCTAGCTTTCTGTTGTCAATCCATCGATGCTTATGTGCTTCTTTGTTGACATCCCTGATCGATTCATTGCTTGTTCAAACTTAGCAGGGTATGTAGCCTTAGCTGCTTTCCAAAAGAGATTCCTAAACAGCACACCAATGAACATCTTTCTGAAGTTAGTGTATATGTGCCTTGCATTTGTTCTCTGTCAAACATTTCTTGGATTTGTTCAAAACTCTTATGTGCCAACATGTTGAGCTTCCATCCTTCCATGTTCTTTAGATAAATACACATAATCTTTCTTTGTTGAGCTTTTGTGGGAGGTTTGTTTCTCTTCTATATTGCTCTTTTTGCTGCAAAGTGTTTTCTTTTGGTCTCCAATAGTTGCATAAACAATTTAGCCTTTTCTTCCATAGACAACTCTTCTTGGTCTTCTGCTTGCATTCTTTGAGCCAATTCATAATCTGCTTCAATCTTTGCCTACACATCATCCCATGTGTTGATCAGGGCAATATTGGCTTCTTCTTCTTGTTTTGCTTTCTCTCTTGCAAGCCTTGCTTCTTCATCAAACTCAGCTTGTAGCTTCTTTGCAGCTTCTTCATCAAGTCGGAGTTGAATTTTCTTCTTTATCTTCACAGGCTCTACCAATATGCCTTTCCCTTTGTCCTGTGAAGAGATTGTTGTTGTAGTTGTTGTGTATTTACATGGCCCTTTGATAATAAACCCTTTCTCCTTGGGTTTTGTCTTCTTCAAAGATTCAAGTGCCTGAGGCATGGTAATGTCATCCTCTGTTGTTGTAGCAACACTAACTTCTGTTGCATCACTAGAAATAGTAACTTTGGCTCTAACAATACTAACTTCTTCACTAGCTGCACTAACTGTTACACTAGCAATATTAATTTCAGCAGTGCTAACATCAGCATTAACTTGATCACCAACTGCTTCACCAACAACATTAACTCCAGTATTAACTTCTTTAACAACTACTTCTTCAATAACCTTATCATTAACATCTTCAACAACAACATCTGTACCCATATCCAAAACCTCCTCATCTAGATCACAACCTGAACTAGTTCCTAGAAAACTAGATTCCCTAGGTGTTGCCTTGGATTGGGTCTTAGTTATGTTACCATTGTCCTGCTCTGCTGCTAACCTAGAAGCAGTAGTGGCAGCCCTCACCAAACTATCACCCATCTCCTCATGGACAGCCTCATTTGCAACAACTTCTGTAGGATCACCAAACTGAGGTATATGTGTGTCCTTTCTCTTTGGCTTTCTAGGTTTGTATGTCTTTTGAGGTTGTAAAGAGGATGGTTGTAAAATGTTAGGTGTGTGTTGGGGATCAGTGGGAATTTCTGACCTTTCACCCTGTTGTTGATTTAGTTCCACCATTGTTGGAAACAAAGGTGTCACTTTACCTGAAAAACCTTTGCCAACCCTTTTCATATTTGAGAAAATCTTTTTAGTATGAAAGGGTGCGACATATATTCTTTTATGATTTGGCTTTTCAGCAAAATGTTTGTCCAAAAACACTTTTATAAACCTTGGATACATTAAGAATTTTCCTGATAGATTATCAAAGTTTCTAACCATACTATCAAAAATTGAATTTCTGGTTTGTAGCCAAGCAGATAATGGCAGAAGCCACAAAGTGTGCTAAACTCATTCCAGACAGTAGTCTTTGGACTTAGACACTGTAAGATGGTATGGATTAGAAATTTCTATTATGGGGAGAAAAAAGCTTTATAAAAAGTTAGTTTTTCAGAAGTTTTCTCATACCCCATCAATTCAAGGTTTTCAAAAATTGAAGAATTTGGAAAATACTCAACACCTCCACCATCTGCTAGAGCAAGAGCTCTTCTAACGGATGTTTCGGTGATGATTATCTCTTTACCATCTACAATGACATGAATCTGTACTTCCCCATTTATAGTTTTGGCCACAGCAGAAGACCGAATCGCTCAATGCATGAAATATATATGGTGGGATTAACAGTAAGTGCATACCTTAGAGGGTGTGCATTCAATAAATCTATTATCTGTTCAAATCTGATGTAGGCTAAATAACAAGATAACATAAATCGAGCCTGTTGATTCACACGAATACCAGGATTGATTCTTCCAATAATCGTTGATTCAATCAAATGTCGACTATTAGGATTCTTAGCAAAATAACTGCCAAAAATAGACTTTTGATATTTCTTTTAACTTTTTATTCCACATTACAAAGGAGCTCTTAAATAAGACTACAAAACAGAAACGGGCCCTAAAAGACAAACGGGCTGAAAGTTATTGCTCAAACAAAGTCCAAAAAAACTCGAAAAAGCACTAAAATGCAAATAACTCATAAAATAGAGTGTTTCGGGGCTCGAAAGTTCCGTAAAACAACTTAGTTAGTTTACCACAACGTGCTCCTCATTCCAAGCTTCGATTTGACTGGTCATTCGCCTAAAACGGAGCCCCGTATCCCAAGTTATGCCCATTTTAGTAAGGCCCCTTTTGTCACGCAATCTTGGGCCTCTAGAAACATAATAGCCTGTTCATCAACACTTGTGCCCACATCAAAATCCCTCAATTTTAATTGGTTTTGACAAAAACGCGACCATGTTATGTGAATCAACAAATTTTAGGTTTGCCATTTGTGTTGGGTTTTTGAGATTGAATGACTTAGTTGAGTTAAGGTTTGTTATCAGAGAGTATGTGTGAAGAATGAAATCAATTTGACGGATTTAAACCCTCAATTGATGTATTTATGAAATTTGTTAGTGCAAATATTACGATATTTAATCTATACAGTCTCGTTTGTTTTGTTGATGACAAACATGTAACTTGTAATACATAATGTAAAATGTATAAGTTACTTGTAATTATATTTTGTCTCAACATACTTTCAACACCTCTCGACGACTCAAGTCCTTGTATGCTACAACACAGGTTCGTACATGTTTGTTATGTTTCGTTATGATCAAATCTCTAACAAACCATTAAACATGTTTAGTTAAACACTTAAGTAATCTTGGTTACTTACATTTTATAAAAAGGGTTATTATACAAAAAAGTCACTAAAGTTTGCGGGAAATTTGTCCTAAGTCACTATAGTTTAAAAGTTGTCATTCAGGTTACTATACTACACGGGTTTGTCAAACGTGTCATTGAACATTTTAAAACATGCTGCTTAGCTCACTCCCAGGGTGGGCAACCGGTTGAGATACAATTTTGGTGTCCACGTGGACCTGGCCAAATTTACACATCATCAAAGATTGCCACATTGGAAAACCACTAACATACCATCTTATAAAAATCGCACCCCACCCAAAACATACCCAATTATCATTCCAAAATTAGGGTTCTAAACCCAAAAACATAAAATCCGTTCCCCTCTTTCTTGAAACAATTCAATGGCGCACCTTTGTGGGTGTGGTGAAATAGCAAGGTGTCGAACCTCTTGGACACAAATGAACCCTGGAAGAATATTTCTAGGTTGCCCCAATTTCTTGGATCCAACAAGAAACTGCAACTATTTCAGATGGGTTGATGCGCCATTACCAAATCGTTGGTATCAAGCAACCATGTATCAGCTCCATGTTAATTTGGTGAATGTACAAGATCAAGTTGTTCAAGCCAACAATCAAAACTCTCGAACTGCATTATACAATAGGGTTTTGATTATGGTTATTCTTGGGATGCATTATACAATATGGTTTTCATTGTCTTACCACCTCTTGGGGTCTTACCACCTCTAGGAGTCTTACCACCTCTTGCAGACCCACCACTTGGTATCTCATCTTCTGGCTTACTTTGACAAGCCCTTTGATTATGTCCACTCTAACCACAAAGCTTACAATGATTGAGTTGCCCCTTTATGCTAATCCTAGTCCTGTTGCCATCATTTTCACTTGCATCTCTTTTTCTCTTATGTGGTGGTCTTCCAGGCATTCTTCTAATCATAGGAGGTAATGGCTTTTGAGATTCAGTTGAAGGCCATTGATCCATTCCATTTTGACCCTCAATATAATGACTATAAGCAGATACAAACCTTTCTTTCCTAAACCAATTAGAAACATAGTCTTCAGGGGTCTTTATGCAGAAGTGGATAGCTGCAAATCCATGTTTACATGGTAGACCAGTCAGTTGCCAACCTCTACAACTGCAAGTCCTTTCTTTTTCATCAACTTTGAAACCTTCATACCCATTTCTCACTTCAAACCTGCTCTGACCACTTGGAATAACTTTCTAGTTCCTACAATGAACAATAGTATGCATTTATTAGTACATATAAAACCTTTGTTTCCTATACTTATTTAAAATAACAAGTGACTTACATGTGCTTATCCTTCAGTATTTCAAACTTCTTCCTTATGTTAGGACATATCACATCTTCCCATTTCTCATGCTTCTCTCTCATTCTTTGCATCCTTTCCATCATACCAGTTCTGATATCCTCCAACATATTAATTATTGGCTTTCTTCTTGCCTCAACAATAAGTGAGTTGAAGCACTCACTTATTCCATTCTCCACTGCGTCGCATGCTCTATCTGTGAGGAAGAATGCCCTACTCCAGCTTTCTGGTTGTCAATCCATCATATGCTTATGTGCTTCTTTGTTGACATCCCTGATCTGATTCATTGCTTGTTCAAACTTAGCAGGGTATGTAGCCTTAGCTGCTTTCCAAAAGAGCTTCCTAAACAGCACACCAGTGAACATCTTTCTGAAGTTAGTGTATATGTGCCTTGCACATTGTCTGTGCTCAGCCAAAGGCATTACATCCTTTGCAGCTTCAACAATACCCTACAAAATAGATTAGTTAAACCTTGATCAGATATCAAATGCATAACATATATGATTGTTAATCCTTGACCAAATGAAGAAGAAAATTACCTTATGTTGATCAGATATGATTGTTAATCCTTGACCAACTGCAATTCCCAAATCATCAATAAGATATTGCATGAACCAACTCCAATTTTCCTTGTTCTCAACACTCACCACTGCCCATGCAATTGGATATATTTGGTTATTGCCCTCTCTTCCTACAGCTGATAACAGTTCACCCTTTCAGATGGTTTTTAGAAAGCATCCGTCTAGACCTATTACCCTTCTGCATCCTTCTAACCATCCTTGTTTCAAAGCTTTATAACACACATGAAAACTATCAAGTAGTTCTTTCCATCAGGCATTGTGGTAACACCTAGCATACATAAAAACTATCAAAGTAGTTCTTTCCGCAAACTTTAGTGACTTTTTTTGTATATTAACCCTTTATAAAATACATAAACAAAAGTAAATGTGTTGGGTAAATACCATGATCCATAACCCATACCCATGACCCAAAGTCCATAACCCATTGTCTAGATACATTGTATCTAGTTGGGTACCCATGACCCAAAGTCCATGACCCATGACCCATGATCCATCACCCATAACCCAAATAATGAGGAGCGTCCACGGATCCCTGGGGCTATAAGGGGTGGATCCCTCTCAGAAAGGATCCTTGGGACAAAAACATAGTTTGGTCTTTTTGCCTATAAATAGCAAGCCACTTCTCACCATATTTTCATACCTTCACACATATTTCTCTCCACCATTTCTAACATATTTAGATCATTAGGCAACATGTAAACCACCCTTATCTCATATGATCATAATGCTTCTAACTTTCATTTGTTGTAAGCATACTCCCAAAGTGATCCTCCAAAGAAAGCCTAGAGATCTTGCATCCTTACCATCTGAAGTGATCACCCATCACAAGCATACAAGGACATGAAGATCTTCTACAACAAGCTTGGGAAACTTGTCATCTTCATTCACGGAAGACTAATTACATCATGCTTTGTGTTCTTGATGTTTGGTTTAGGATTTCATATCCATTAGACACATTGTGTTGGATATTGTCTAGTATCATAGTCTTGTATTTATAACTAGATTAGATGGTTTATGTGTTTGTGCCATAAAACACAAGGTTTGTTATGTTGGTCCACAAAACATAACGAGTGTCATAGATGTGTCATGTTGGTCGGGTAATGGTTCCTCCTTTGTAATGGAACTCCGTATCTAGCCTTGTACCAGATAAAGTGTAGGCGACGTTATGATAGGTTTGGTTCTACCTCATGGAAGAACCCGATATCTAGCCTTGTACCGGATAAAGTGTAGGCAACGTATTGATAGGTTTGGTTCTACCTCGTGGAAGAACTCGGTGTCTAGCCTTGTACCGGATAAAGTGTAGGCGACGTTGTGTAAGGTTTTCTCCGCCAAGAATGGAGTTTGTTGATCTATTGAAGTAACTCTCGAGTTGGATACTCGGGGAGTGGAGTAGGGCGAAGAGGAGCTTCGTGACCGAACCACTATAAATCCTTGTGTTGGTTTGTGTATCCTTTTACTTATCGCTTTACTTTTATTCTTTCTTTATATTGTTCATTGTCTATGTTGGGAATTACAGTAAGCTATTGAATCTGCTGAAGTTACTACTGGATCTGCTGAAAAGTATCTACCGAAGAGTTTCTGCCGAAGAAGGAATGGATTCTGCTAAAGTTATACTTCAGCTGAAGTAATAATGCAGATATCGTGATTCTGCTGACAGTGCTAATCCACGTAGGAGAGATAAGCACAGTATGTAGGCCGTATGTAGGAAAAGTCAGCGCCGTATGTATAGGTTGGCGCCAGATAATATAAAGCTTACCTGAATAAACAATATGATGAGTAAAACAATATGATTAGTTGCATGCTTGTCTAGATGCAAGCGCCCTTATGTTTGTATTAGAGCATTCGTTAAACACGCCAGTGAGTCATTAGGGTTTCTTGCCTATAAAAGGAACCATAATAGTTTGTAATAGAGAAGTTTTTTTTGGGAAGTCTTTCAAGTCTTAAAAATATCCGAAACATAGAGTTTCTATAATCAAAAGATCCATAGAGGATCAAAGAGTTCTTAGTCATTATAACTTGTGTTTACATTCCGCTAAAGAATACAAGTTGTAGAGATCTTCTATTAGTTTGCTTATGATTACATAGGCAACACTAACGATCTCCTCGAAAGTGCTTAAAGATCTATCAAGGTCTCAGTTTTCAACAAGTGGTATCAGAGCCTCGGGAAATTCTCTACGATACTAAGAACCATTCATACCCTCATACAACCAAACATACCCTCACCATGCCTGGATCCGATAATGAAACTCAAGTCACCAACACAAACAACACCAACACCACTTCCATGCAATGCTTAGTCTTTCAAACAGAATGGAAAATTTCCTTATTTGAAAAGGGAAGAATATGATCTTTGGACTATGAAGATGGAAAACTGGATTTCCAATATTGATTGGAATCTGTGGGAGGTGGTAAAGAAAGGAAACAGTTTAAAGAAAATGATTCCAGACAGGGATGGGAAGTTTATCATGGCTCCTCCCAAACTGCTGAAGAAGTACTGGCCATGCAGAGAGAGCACAAAGTCAAAACTATTCTGCTTCAAGCCATTCCTGAAGATCACCTGTGTGATTTTCACCATATGGATGATGCAAAGGACATATGGATGGCTCTCAAAGCAAGGTTCGGTGGAAATGAAGAATCGAAAAGAATGAGAAAGTCCATGCTGAGGCAACAATTTCAAGACTTCAATATCTCCGAAGAAGAAGGTATCCACAAGGGATACGACAGGTTCCATAGGATTTTGAGTCAGCTAAACCAGCTGAATGCAAAACCTGATAATGATGACTGCAACTCAAAGTTCCTTCGATCCTTGCCTCCATCATGGTTACATGTAAGTATAGCCCTCAAGGCTAAAGGTGGATTGGACATGCTCACCTTTGATGAGCTGTACAACAGACTCAGAACTCTTGAACCTGATGTCAGAACTCCATACCGTACATCTTCTTCTGGCCATGAAGCTTTTGTTGGGACATCTCACTCCAACATGATGGTACAAGCTCCTAGTTCCAACTACTTTCCATCATCTCCTAGTTCCAACTACTTTCCATCATCTCCTAGTTCCAACTACTTTCCATCATCATCTTGTGCTCCCACTCCACCACATATCACTCGTCTCACTCCACCATGTTCTCAAAATAAGTCTAGTAGTGTGATGGAGGATGTTCTTCATTCATTTGTTGCTGATTATGATACTCAGCAGTATCTTGCATATGAAGACTTTGATCAGTTGGACCCACTTGAAATGGAGGAGATGAAACTGAAAATGCAGGTGGCATTGCTGTCAGTGGACATCAAAAGGTTTGAAGAGAAGTCTGGAAGGAAGTTTGCTTTCAAGGGAAAGGAACCAGCCCGCTTTGACAGAAGGAAAGTCAAGTGTTTCACTTGCCACCAGATGGGGCATTTCTCAAGGGAATGCAAAGACAGGAAGAGTGGAGATGGAGCTAACTACATTTCCTATCAGCAGAAACAGCAGGAAGCTGGAGCTTCAGCAGCTCTTCTCACCATGGATGAACAGGTCAACTGGACTGCACATGAACCTGTGAATGAGGAAGCTCATGATACTGATAAGCTTGGATTACTGGCAAGGTGTACTTCGGATGAAAGGCATGATCAATTTGCCTTGATGGGACTATCTCAGGTACACAACTGTATATTTGGTTGTAGTCTAAGATACAACGAACTTAAAGAAGAGTATGATGCTATGAAACCTAAGTTTGATGAATGCTATGTTGAAAATGAAGCTCATAAACTAGCATTAAAAACAGTAGAAAGACAAAAAGTATGGTTTCAAAAGAATCAAATAGCTTATGAAGAAAAGATAAAGGTGTTACAGTTTGATCTAGAAGTTGCTAATAATTACTTAAAACTGTCTAAGAAAGCAAAGGATGAAGCTGTGTCTGAGAACCTAGAGCTTAAAGAAAAAGTAGCTGAGGAAATAGCTAGGAATAAACAATGGTTAATTTCAGGTGATAATCTGGCTACAGAAATCTATAACAGTCAATCTGTAACCTCTGGCTTAGGATTAGGCTTTCAAAAGTATGTAGGAGTAGAAGCTAGGTATGATGGTCGTAAATCCACACCAGCAGGGTTAGCTAACTTTGTAAAAGAGGGTAATATGCATGCTGTCCCTGGACCTATTAGAGGTGAGTTTATGCCCACAGACCTATCCATCACTGTTGACTTTGATGGATCACATCATCGATATGGCAAAAAGTCAAAAGACTTGCCAGACCCTGATACCTCATCTAATGACTTTGTCTCCTGCTCTGACAGTGACAACTCATCGGATCAAGTGTCTACTTCCTGTGAAAGCTGTGATTCAAATGAGAAGTCTGACCTTCCCAAGCCTGAGCCTACACCCAAGCCTGCACCCCAGTCTACTTACAAGCCTTCTAAGGAAGCTGCTGAGGAATCAACTTCCAAGACAGTTTCTTCTGAAGACTTGTCTTTTAAATCTTTGAATAATCGTCTGTTAAAACAATTCCTTGAATGTTTCTATTTTAAGTACTTCTGCATGTAATCAAACATCTCCCTATTTGAATAAATCTTCCAAGAAGAAGACATGTTTTGTATGTGGAAGTAAATTTCATTTAATTAAGGATTGTGATTTTTATGAGCAAAGAATGGATGCAAGTGCTACTCACCAGAAACATAAATCTAAGTGGACAAATGTTGATCATATTCCACCCTATGTCCCACAAGCAGCTAATACTGACTCTCATTGGAGAGGTTCAGTTACCAGACCTTATGTGCAACCAACTAGCCCATACTTTAAACATGTTTATTGGCCTACATATGTTGACTCTATGTATGCTGGGATGGGATATGGGAGTACTGCTGTGAAGCCCTCAGCAGGTTGTTCTTGGACTATCAAGGGACCCAATCATCAATGGAGGACCAAGAACAATGGTGGATCCTCTAGATCTTCATGTCCTACACCTGTGATCCACAAGGCAGGTTCAAGTCAGTAATGACTTGAACCTCCGTTGAATACTAACTGTATGTATATATATTTGTTTTGGTTGTTTGTAGGATCATCCCCTTAAGCATAAGAATGTTGGTATTGTTGATAGTGGCTGTTCCAGAAGCATGTCTGGGAACAGAGATATGATGCACAATTTTGTTCCTATAGAAGGAGGAGGCAATGTGACGTTTGGAGGAAGTGATGGGAGTATCACAGGGAAAGGCACCATAAAGACACCTCATCTGGATTTTGAAAATGTGTACTATGTTAAGGAACTTCAGCATTTCAACTTATTTTCCGTTTCACAAATCTGTGACACCAAGAACAAAGTACTCTTCTCTGAGAATGAATGTCTTGTGCTGTCTAAAGACTTCAAACTCCCAGAAGATACTTCAATTCTGCTGAAAGTCCCTCGAACTCACAATTTATACACATTCAACCTTAATGAAGTTCAACCTGGTGGTGACCTCACGTGTTTGGTGGCTAAAGCATCCCTTGATGAATCTACTAAATGGCATAGGAGGATGGCTCATGTGAATTTCAAGACCATTAACAAACTCTCTAAAATGGGTCTTGTTGAAGGTCTTCCCACCAAAGTTTTCACCAATGATCATAATTGTGTTGCATGCAACAAAGGAAAACAACACGAGCCTCTACAAAGCTATCAACGCTATGAGCATCATTTCTGAACCTCTTCAGTTGCTCCACATGGATCTGTTTGGTCCAACTCAAGTCAGAAGCATTGATCATAAGTACTTCGTTTAGTTATCACCTGATGGCTATAGCAGATTTTGTTGGGTTTTCTTTCGTAACCAAAGATGAAACATCTCAAGTGCTGACTGAATTCATCACTCTTGTTGAAAATCAGTTGAATAAAAAGGTTAAGGGAATTCGGTGTGATAATGGGACAGAGTTCAAAAATGCTTTTCTTATAGAACTCTGTGGGTCTAAAGGCATAAAAAGGGACTATAGTAATCCAAGAACCCCACAGCAAAATGGGGTGGCTGAAAGAAAGAATAGGACCTTAATAGAGGCTGCAAGATCAATGCTTGCAGACTCTAAACTGCCCACTATGTTCGGATCAAGCTGGCACAGCGTGCTATGTGCTAAACAGGGTCTCCATTACTAGACCACAACTCAAAACACCATATGAACTTCTCTTTGGGAAGGTTCCTGTCATTCACTACCTAAAGCCTTTTGGTTGTCAAGTGACCATTCTGAACACCAGTGATCCATTGGGAAAGTTTGATGAGAAGACTGATGATGGTTATATTGTGGGGTATTCAGCTCATAGTAAGGCATACAGGGTGTACAATTTGCAAGCCAAGAAGATAGAGGAGACATTGAACCTGAGATTTTTAGAAGATAAGCCTAATGTTCAAGGACAGGGTCATACGTGGTCGTTTGACCTTGACTACTTAGCTGATTATTTGGGTTACACCAGACATTTGGCTAACCAAAATGCAGGTCCTCAAGAGTCTTCCACTAACAATGCAGGTCCCTTAGATGATGACTCTGAAAATGAGTTTGAAGATGATGAGCAACCTATACTTGTGCCTTCTTTCTCCCCTAACAATATTGCAGGTACCACCTCCAAGGATATTGCTGATACGAGTGATGAAGATGAATCACATTATGCTGAAGACCTTGCTAGGCTCCAGACTCAAGAATTTGCTGCTAAGCTTGAAGCAGAGAAACTGAATGGAGAGGTTGCTAATGAAGGTGTCAGTAGAAACCATGGTTCTGCTGAAGTTGATTCTGCCACACCTACCATCCACACTGAAGGTGCTGTTTCTTCTCATGTTCCTTCTCAAGTGTCTTCAGACTTTGGTGAACCCTATACACGCTTTCCAAAACCTTCAGATCTTGGAAATCATCAACCCAAAGTTGGCATCTTCTCCTCACCCTCTTATGATGCTGAGTTTGAACCAACCATCACTAATCTTGATTCATCCATTGAAGTCAACCCCACAGCTACTCAGAGGATCAATAATGATCATCCTCAATCCAACATTATAGGTGATCTTCTGGCACCCGTTAGAACTCGAAGGGCTATCACCAGTCCTCAGTTTGGACAGATTGCTTTTCTCTCTTATGTCTCCAACCAGCAAAGAGACAATCACACAGACTTCAAGCATTGTCTGTTTGCTTGCTTTCTATCTCAAGTGGAACCAACTAGTGTTTCTCAAGCTCTTAACGATTCAAGCTGGCTAGAAGCAATGCAAGAAGAGATGCAACAATTTCACAATCAGCAGGTTTGGATTTTGGTTCCACTTTCTGATGGCAAATATGACATTGGGACAAAGTGGATTTTGAAGAATAAGTGAGATGCTCGGGGTGTTGTGATCAAAAACAAAGCAAGATTAGTGGCTCAAGGATTCAGACAGGAGGAGGGGATTGATTATGATGAAGTGTTTGCACCTGTTGCCAGAGTTGAAGCCATTCGCATTTTCTTGGCTTATGCTTCTTACATGGGTTTCATGGTATACCAGATGGATGTTAAAGGTGCTTTTCTGTATGGAGAGATTGAAGAAGAAGTTTATGTCACTCAACCCAAGGGATTTGAAGACCTGATCACCCAAATCATGTGTACAAGGTTGTCAAAGCTCTCTATGGCTTACATCGTGCACCTAGAGCTTGGTATGCTAGGCTTTCATCATTCCCTGCCAAGCATGGCTATAGGAGAGGCGCTATTGATAAAACTCTGTTCCTAAAGAAGAATTTCTCAGACATCATTCTTGTGCAAGTTTATGTGGACGACATTATTTTTGGTTCCACAAATGAAGCTTGGTGCAGGGAATTTGAGGAACTAATGAAAGGTGAATTTCAAATGAGTGCTATGGGAGAGCTTACTTTCTTTTTGGGTCTCCAGTGTTCAGCCAGAAACAAGATGGCATTTTTATCCGTCAAGATAAATATGTGAGGGACATTTTGAAGAAGTTTGGTATGGAAGGTGTTAGGACTGCCACAACACCTTATGAAGCTCCAAAGACTAAAGCAAATAATGAACCGGATCTACCTGTGAATGTTCATCTATACAGGTCCATGATTGGTTCATTAATGTATCTAACAGCTTCAAGACCTGATATTACTTTTGCTGTGAGTGTTTGTTCTCGACATCAAGTCACTCCACTTACTTCCCATCTCAATGCTGTCAAGAAGATATTTAAGTACCTCAAAGGCCAACCTCTTTTAGGCCTATGGTACCCAAAAGAATCTCCTTTCAAGTTGGAAGCATATAGTGACAGTGATTATGCCGGTGCAAATCTGATAGAAGGTCCACAATCTGGGGCTGCCAATTTCTTAGCAAGAGGTTGATTTCTTGGCAATGCAAGAAACAAACCATTGTGGCTGCCTCAACCATCAAGGTAGTATGTTGCTGCTGCGAAATTGCCGGGATGTGTCCTTTGATTCAAAACCAATTGCTAGACTATGGGTACAACTTCATGAACACTACAATTCATATAGATAATCAAAGTACCATCTGCATAGTCAAAAATCTAGTTTTTCACAAATAACAAAACACATTGAAATCAGGCACCACTTTATAAGAGATGCTTATGAAAAACATTTGATAAAAGTGGCTAAAATCCATACTGATGATAATGTGGCAGACTTGTTAACAAAAGCATTTGATGGACCAAGGTTTCAACACCTTGTGGTCAATATTGGAATGTTAAACCCTTAACTGCATCGTTTAAGGGGAGGCATAGGCCTCAGGGGAGGCATATGCCTCAGGGGAGGATTTGTGCAAACTTTGCATATTTTTGTACATTATTTTGTTTAACTAACACTAACTTCTAATAATTCTCTAGTTTGTTTGTTTTTGTTGTTTGTGCGTGTTTTTATGTCTGTTTTGCGTTGTCTGTGATCTGCATTTTGTCTGTTCATTATCTGGATTGCAGTTTGGATATCCCTGATCAAGATCAAATTCATCAAGTGTGGTTCATGAGTATATGGTCAAAATAGCTAAAAGAGTGTTGCTTGTTTCTTCTGAAATCAATGGTACTGAAGCAAACAATTTGATTCCACTGAAGTTATAATACTGAAGAAATGAAATTGAAGTCAAATTGTTCATTCATTCATTCAAGAAACAGTTTACAGATTACATAAAGTCAACCTACTACAAATGCATCTTCAAGATATGAGCTATACACTTAAGCTAAACCTAACCTACTGCATATCATCCATTCCAACATCTAAGTGAATGTTGGATATGCATTAGATGCTGGCTTTGCTTTTGTGGGTCTTGCATAACCACCCATTCCGTCTATCTAGATGGCTGGATGTGCATGACCAGCACGACGAAGATGCTAAGGACCAAAATGGAGATGATAGATTGATGCAAATGTTGATGATGACGATGACCACGCATGATGACGGAGAAAAATAACGTCTCCTGTGTGCTTCATCTATGCAATTCAACCAAAATGCAATCCATCCACCCTCTCTAAGCCCTTCTATTATACAATGTGTGTTGATGCACCAAAAGATGGTGCAGTGAGACCAAGAACTACCTCTCTATCTTTGGGGAGTGGCGGATTCCTGGCACGAGGCCTTTGTTGAGGCTGAGGTGCTGGAGGTTGGGAGTATGATGTTCCCTCCTTATAGGAGTCATCAGAATCATCAGCAGATTCACTTGGATTCACTACACTATCATCTTCTGAAGAAGGAAGAAAGGGTGATTTATTTGGTCGTGGATAAGGTTGAGGAAAGTAATGCAGCCATGGGTTTGTATCACCACTTGATGATGATGAAGAGGATATTGAAGAAGATGTTGTGAGATCTATGATCTCAGGTTTGGTATTCATGGTACAATTTTGTTGATTGGGGTTTATTTTTGCATCTAGGGTTTGTGGTAAATATTTGGGGATCTTGATGAAGAGATGTGTAACATTGGGATCATTTTATAGACGGGTTCGAGGTTCAATGAGTTTTAATGCGAGTGGTTGGCACAGTAATTCTAGAAACTTACCGAAGATATTCTTATCTTTGATGCATTCTGCTGAAGCTATAACTTCAGCAGATTGATCATGTGTTTCTGCTGAAGTGTTAATTTGGGTTGGGTCAAAGATGCAACACACGTCAGCAACGGTCAACCAAACGGTCCATTTTTCTTTGACTATAATTTGGGCAAAAACTATCAATCCACCATCACTCTCTTCAGAACAAACCAATTTCCTCTCATCCTTTTTCACAAACACTCACCATTTCAAGAATCATAACCCTAAACACTCATATCCCTTATGGCTCTTGAATTTAAACATGATCACAACAAAGTTGCATTTCTGGGAAATGGCAAGGGATATGAATTGTACGAACCAATGGTGGAATTCCTGAAAAGGTCCAAGATCAGTTATGCTCTAACTCATTCTCCAAATGAGATATATGAATCACTAGTTACTCAATTTTGGGAATCTGCTGAGAAGAGGAGTGAGACAGAGATTAGGGCTGTGATTGATGAAACAGAGTACATAGTGACAGAGGACCTAGTTAGGAGGAAGCTTCACTTGGAAGATGCTGATGGAGAATATTTCTCTAATCAGGAAGGAGTGCTTACTGGGTTAAGAGCAATTGGCTATCAAGGAACAAGAACTGACATGTGGCTGAAGAAGGAACTTTGCCCAAAGTGGAGATTCCTGGTTCACACGCTGCTTCAATGCATGAGCAACAAGACTGGAGGATGGGACCAGTTCTCTACCCAACTAGGCTATGGTATTGTGTGTCTTTCCCAAGGGGTAACTTTCAATTTTTCTAAGTATATTTTTGAAAACATGGTTGAAAATATTCAAAAGAAAAAGGGAAAATTTTTAATGTACCCAAGGTTTCTACAAATGATTTTAGACACCGCTACCCAAGCCCAATCTTTCTATCCCATAGGTACTTTAACTGCTAAACTGTTTGCTACAATGAGAACCCACTTTCAGGGGGAACATCATCCCTTGCTAGCAGCCATGTTGCCCCAAGGTAATGAGGCTGCTGATGAGGAGAATGTGGCTCATAATCCTCCTTCTTCACCGGTTGCTACTGATGGTAATCCATTAGTTAACATTGATGAGGGCCCCTCAACAACTGTTGAAGCAACTCATGTTGCTCCAGACCAGCCACCTTGTCCCAGTCCACCACCCACACAAGTTACTCTTGATGAGTCTGATGTTAATAGACTACCCATACCAAGTCCTGTTAGGGATCCTCTCAATGAAGATCTTCCTCACTTTGAGCATGACCATGATTATACTGAACGGTCCAATGAAGCTCCCCTTACCACAGAGCAATCTGCTGGTGGAGCTGAGGACCCTATTACACTCTCATCTGTCTATGCTCTTGTCAACCAGTATGTCAAGAGGTTACTAGTCTGAAAAAGGAGCTTGCAGAGACCAAGTCTTCTCTTGGGAGTAAGATTGAAGAACTGCAGAATCAAGTCAAGGAATTAGAGGACAAACTAAAAGGAGCCTCCAAAAGGAAGCTTGTGGTTTCTTCTGATGAAGAACAAGAAGTACCTCATTTTGAGTCTCTGGATTTGTTGGCTGATGTTTCTCTCAATGATCCTTCATCATTAGCTGATGCTTCCTCAAAGAAGAAGGAACCTGTTCTTTACAAAAGAAGAAAGAGATCTAATTTACATAAGGTTTCTTCTGAAGCTTCTAAGGAACCTAGTGCTGATAAGGCTGCATCTGCTGATGTGCAAATGGAGGATGTTTCTTCAGATCATAATGACCTGGGTATTGCTACTGAGGTCCCTGTTGTTGATTTAACTGAAGATGAGTGTGTTAAGAAGCCTGATGATAAAGGGAAAGATGTAATAACTGAAGATGAGCTTGGTCCGCACTGTAAGTGAGGAGGAAAGACTAGGACAAGCAAGAAGATTGGCTGAGTTTGAAAAGTCAAAGAAAAGTGTATTATTGGCTCAACAACTTGAAACAGAGGACTTTTCATCTTTAACTCCTGAAAGAAGAAGAGAACTGGATGCAATGCGGGTTCAGATGCCTGCACAACACGGGATGTTCTAACTCAGCAAGTCATTTCAAGACCTTATCTTGCTCAAAGTATACTAGGTGGAGATTTCCTCAGTGACAATTATGTGGAGCAAATGATGGCTCAGGGAAGACAAAGGAAGCAAGAAGCTATTGCACAAAAGAGAGCCATCAAAGCTCAGAAGGACAAAGAGAAACCTCCTACTAAATGAAATGAGGAGGGTGGTGAAAAATCAATGCTCGATGTACAACTCTGGCTTAACAATGAAACAAGTCAAGGCTTTTCCTGATCATGTCCTGTTTCGCAAATATAACCAGATCATGAGGGACAAATCATCATCTTCAACACATTCTACCAACTTGAAAAGGATTGCTGAGAGTGAAGTTGCTCAAGAAACCAAAAGACTCAAGTCTGATGACGCTCCACCCAAGGCGACTTCTCCAGTCATTTTTACTGAAGCATCTGCTGATGTTGCTTCCTCTACTGACAAGGGTCCATATACTGAACCATCTTCCAATTCTCCTGAAGCAACTGATGTATCAGCTCCCACTTCGTCAGTGGCAACCGTTGACATGCAAGAAGACTCTAAAGTGAAGGAAGCTGATCTCGCTGAAAGAAAAACAAAAAGGGCGATAAAGATGCTTCACAGGATGCATGCACTTCGTGAAGGTGTTCCAACTAAGTCTCCCTCTACCTCTTCAAGTCTTACCACAAATGTTCAAACTGCAAATGCTCCCTCTGGAGAAATCTATAAGCCTGGCAGGAGGAAGAAGAGAATGGCCAAAAGATCTCCCTTGGATCTTGAAGCTGATGACTCAACCTTCATAATAGAAGGTTCTGCTGCTGATTTTCCGGAAGGAGATCAAAATGTGTTGTTCGACTGAAGGATAATGAGATGAATGTAATTCATCGAAGGGACTCCACTTCAATGGAATTCACCTTTCTGAAGGAAATTCTACACTTGGTAGACGCAGGATTTGCTTTCTCTGTACACTCGTTACCACCCATTATCTGCAACAAGGAACCACAAGGTTCGGGATGTTTTACCGGAGATCTTCAAGTCCTGTTAAACTCTCATTCTCCCAATAGTAAAGCACATTCCATTTGGGAGAACTCACATCGGTGGAAGGTTGAGTCCTGGAGATTCTATCCTCTCCCTCGTGTGCATGTGCTTGAGACCAAGGGCGGAATCACTGTCTGTATGCTTGCTGAAAGAAAGTATCCATTGCCCAAGAGACTTATGGAAAGGATGCTTAGTCAGAAACTGGAAATTCCTCCAGATCCAGTGGGCAATGAAAGACTGTCTGCTTCAACAGTGGTGGGTTTGATCAAGACTCAACTTCTACAACAGCAACAGGCCTCATCCTAATCCTAATCATGGCACTTGGTGCTCTCTGCACTACTTTGTTTTGTTACTTTTAGTTTGCATTATTTACATTATTTGTCTATTTTTGTCTTATTTTTTAAGAAGTTAAATAGTTTCATAAAAAGAAAAAATCACAAAAACATCATTTTAAAAATAGTGATAGCGTTTATTTAATATAAATTAACTTTTTAATTTTCTTTTTCAGCTTATTATTAAGCACTTTCAGTTTCTATAATTTTTCTTAGTTAAAAAAAAAAAAAAAAACTAACTTTTATGCAGGTTTGTTTGTTGTACAATTCTGATGGTTTTTAACTCACCTGATGTACCTTGTGTATGTCAAAGAGTTGACTAGTCCAAAGGGTACAGCTTTGGTAAAGACACAACAAATCTGTTGATAGCTGTAATGGTTTGCTCAAAATCATAGGGTATGCAACCACCCATGCTTCACTGCTGAGGGTTGTATGGTCATCAATTCACCATGGCCTATTCCTTTTTGGAATCCAAGAATTGGCTAGCCCACATGAATATGGCATGTGGTAAAGGCAATCAATCCATATTTGGTGCTCAATTCACCAATACTAAGAATTGACTAGTCCCGAGCAAACGGCTACAGGTAAAGACAAGTCAAATCCGTTTATATAGTTGCTGGTTTGCCAATAAATCAGATGGTTATCAATGTACCATAGTTTTCAAACTCAAACATATGGCTACTCCAATAGTGATGGCTATTGGTAAAGAGACATCAAACCCATTATTTTCAATGATTCACCTCTCACGGGAGTTAACACACCTGGAAGTGATGAGAATAGTATGAAACTTATATGTTTTGATGTACATGATGTCATATGTTGCAGCAAAGATCCGTATATCACAATTCAGTCATCATAGAGATGTTCCTCTTCGAATCTTTGTTGTCGATGTTCAAGACAATCCTCAACAATTTTAACGATCTATCAAGGAAACTGGAACTTAACCTAGTCAAATTCCCAGTTTAGGGAGGATTGTTGGGAATTACGTAAGCTATTGAATCAGCTGAAGTTACTACCGGATCTGGCTGAAAAGTATCTACCGAAGAGTTTCTGCCGAAGAAGGAATGGATTCTGCTAAAGTTATACTTCAGCTGAAGTAATAATGCAGATATCGTGATTCTGCTGACAGTGCTAATCCACGTAGGAGAGATAAGCACAGTATGTAGGCCGTATGTAGGAAAAGTCAGCGCCGTATGTATAGGTTGGCGCCGTATAATATAAAGCTTACTCAGAATAAACAATATGATGAGTAAAACAATATGATTAGTTGCATGCTTGTCTAGATGCAAGCGTCCTTTATGTTTGTATTAGGAGCATTCGTTAAACACGCTCGTGAGTCATTAGGGTTTCTTGCCTATAAAAGGAACCATAATAGTTTGTAATAGAGAAGTTTTTTTTGGGAAGTCTTTCAAGTCTTAAAAATATCCGAAACATAGAGTTTCTATAATCAAAAGATCCATAGAGGATCAAAGAGTTCTTAGTCATTATAACTTGTGTTTACATTCCGCTAAAGAATACAAGTTGTAGAGATCTTCTATTAGTTTGCTTGTGATTACATAGGCAACACTAACGATCTCCGAGTGCTTAAAGATCTATCAAGGTCTCAGTTTTCAACAGTCTATGTGATTGATTTTTATATGTGTGATGCATACTTGGTATTTCATATAGTCATAAACTATATTTAACACTTTACATATTATGACACGCTTGATCAAGAAAAACAAACCGGACTAATAATGGTGAAACTTGATTTATAATGAACCATTAATATTGCGGAATCTTATGTGATATTAAGGGGTTGACCTTACATGCGAATGCTAAATGCATCCTCGCCAGTCGAGATTAGCAAATGATATGGTTTATACTAAATTTGATACAAAAGTTTTAAGTTTGAAACGGAAACGTATTCACCCCCTCTACGTTTTCCACAATTAGTATCAGGGCGGGTTGGCTCTAATTTTTAAAAACAAATGGTTTTCAAAACGAGTATGGTCCTTGTATCAAATTTTTGGTGAAGTCAAGCATAATTTGAAAAGTGTTTTGTTGATTTTTGTCTTTGAAGTTTTGTTGTTAGATATCTTGTTAATCAAGCTTGAATAAAGATTAAAATGGGTAATATAACTTCACTAAAAAGTCTACAAAGGTTAAACCTTTTCGTCGGGTCAAAACATGCATTTTTGTAAATCTGTCGATCCATGGATCCCTTTGTTATCAAAGGGCGGATCCCTTTTGGAAGGGATCTGGCGGATCCGTCGTACAAAGGACAACTTTTGGTTAAATTTCAAAAATTCATAACTAATTAACCATAAGTCCGTAGAAGTCGTGCCACCTATCGTTTTAAAGGTATTTGAGTCTACTTTCATATAAAAATGATTTCATAAAGTGATTCAAAACAAAAATTTACAGAATCATTGATTTATAATAGAAAGTAATTTTTCGATCATAACTTTTGCACAAACTTTTGATCTAATTGGAGACGGATGTTTTCGTCTTTGAATAACAGTGTGTCTTCTTTTGAAATTAAGGTTTTGATCATATTTATAAATATAAAAGAAACTAATCAAGCTTGGTATACATGTTTATATTTAACACAAAGCGATGAAAAGAACTTTCGTATGCTATGCTAAATGATTAATTGTCTTACCTTGCATTACTTGATTATTTGCTTATCTCAAATAGTTTTTGTGCTTGTTTGCTTGAATAACATATGTGGTTTCCTCACCTTGCTATTAATTCTCTTGTTTGTCGATTTAGTAATATTTTACTAATCAATGTGCTATTTGAAGGAGTGTTTGGGATAACATCTAGGTGTGTCGAAAATGTTAGTTTAAATACTTAGATAAGTCATATAAGTTGAAAAATGTTTAAAACATGTAATATACTAAATGGCTTCTTGTTGAGTTTGTCATGTGTGCAACATAAATATTTTATGTGCTTATATGATTTCTTGATCTCATATTTTCTTGTGTCGTTTTGTAAAAATAATAAGAATGTACATCAGATCATAACCTACACTTGTGTTGATGATGTACTCTCCCGTTTTCCTTTTCATGATCGCTTTCCAAGCTTCATAGTAGGATTGACAACTTGATAATTTCATCCGATATACTCAAGTAAATTATTTTGCAACGCAAATTTAATTGGTCATATCCGAAAATCCAAACTCGAAGCTTTTCGGACAACATATGTTGAACTAGATCATCCAACCATTTTTGTTCACCATATGGACAACTTTAAATTTTTATATTTAAACATGACACCTTCGTCACCTTAGTTGTCTCTGCATAATATTAATAAAAACGAAGCAAAGTATCATCATTGTTATCTTCGATAGGCCATTGTAGGAATATAAATTTTCCTAACTTGAGAATGAATATTGGAGAACTTATTGCACTAGAAACTTAATTTGACCTAACGGTTGAATTGCTTCCTTGATAGAAGTTGGGTATGTGGAATCACCCGTAAAAATGGTCGTGTTTAGCCGTAATTGAGCAACGCTAGTAATAGTCTCATATTCATTCTCTCACTTGAGAAATCTATATTCCCATGTTTTCCTAAAGTAAGTTTACAATGGAAATACTTTGCATTGTTTTAGGATTACTAATCAAACAAGTTGTAAAATTAAATTTTCTTTTAGCTAATCACAACCACTTGCCTCATCAAGCGATTATCTTGCTTTGATCGAGAAGAGCTACATGACTTCATGGTCGAAGCTCGTTGTATGCTAATCATCATCCGTAATGACTATACATAGTTCATTGCTTCCGTTGACCAAAACAACCTTCTAAAACAATTCACTTTCTTAAGGACGCATATACATGTGTTTCTTACTCTTCAATACCAACACGTAGGTAAAATCTTTTAGCTAAAACCAACTCACAAAACGGTACTTGCTTCAAGCCTTTTTAAATCTAACACTTACTCTTCTAAAGACAATTCCTTCGTCTCCACAAACAACAACTCCACCTTCTGGATCTAAATATAGTCTAGATTGTCCTAAACTAGCACCTCACAACTCTTTTGTTTTGAACACCATCATGTGCTTTTTTCTTTCTGGACGCATACCTTGCATGTCATTGTTAGTGTAAATGATTTACTAATCTTGACCGTGAACTGCTTTTGAGCTTCTTGAATAGTGCTTGTTAAGTTTGCTAAACCTCTGTGTTATTTGTGAGCTCAATCTCATTTGATTGCCTCTATGTTATTTACACATGCTCTCCTTGCTATTCTTAACTTGTGTATATGTATACTTGTCGAGAAATCATTAGTTTCAAAATTCAAACACGTGCAAAATTTTGCAACCATTATGTTAAGGAAATATGTCTCGTGACGGATCCCTTAGATATAACTAGACGGATCCCTCAAGTGAAGGATTGTGAGTCCGTGGATGTAAGTTCCTTTTAGCCTCCTTGCATCAATCCAACCTTACAGACCTTATTGGACTAGTTAAACATGCTACATTAGGATCACTTAAACTTTTCTTAGGCTCGGTTGATCTCACATTCACTTGATAAGGTTTTAAAATGTACCTTTTTGAGAGGTCATTTAAGCCCTTATTTGATCACTTTTGTATCCGTTATTACTTAATATCGTTCCTTTTCACTTTTTTGGTATCTTGAAGGAAAAATGCTGGAATGACACTTATTCGGACGAAAAGGCGTGAATATACGAAGAAAATGGCCAAATTCAAGAATCGAGACACTCAGTGCTGAACCAAGGGGACGGTGTCAGTGTTATCTCTGACGCCGTCCGCATCACTTTTGTGACGGCTCAGTAGCCAAATTGCTTATTTACAAGTGACGGTGTAAGGTTTTAAAAGAGTAGGTCGTCGCAACTCAGACGGCCTACATTTGATCCAGACGACGTTAGAGACTGAAGGGGACGGCGTCACAAATCAAAGGGTGATGCCGTCGCATATGTAATCTTAAATATAGAATCCGAATTTTTTAGTTTTCAGTGTGTAGTCTTTTGGAGTAAAAACCTAAACCGAACCAAGGCTATCTTGTACAGTATTTTAGGGTTCCAAACCCTATCTTACATCAAGATAAGTGTTTTACTTCATTAATTTAATTATCTCTTCAATTACTTGTGTGTATGCTTGCATGTTCCTCATGTCCGGCTAATTTACTTGTATGTTTGCTTAGGGAATATGAAACTTAATTATTGAATATTGATTGGTTGTCTCTTATCTTAATTGTTAATGATCTAGTAATGCGATAGGTCATCCGTTGTGTAGTTAATGCTTGATTAATATTTGTGAACCTTAGTTTATAATACCTAGAGTTGTTGTAGGCTAAACCATCCGAAGAGTACCTTAGAGTTAAAGTTTATAAATCCTAGAGACTTTGTAAGCGATAACCTTTGGTAGTTTCAAAGAGTTAGGGATAAACACATACCCTACGACCTTAGACACACAACGCGATTAAGAATAAGGACGTGACAATTCAACCATCAATAGGAGATAATTAAGGAGTAATAAAACCTAAGTAAACACATCTTTAAATCATCATTCGAGCACACAATAATTAGACATAGACTACCCTCACCTTATTTAATTAGATAATTAGATAATAGAAGTAATCGGTAGAAATACCAACCCCCAAATCCAAACCCCGAGATTCGTACCTTTCCATTTCCAAAAAAACATAAAAAGATAAAAAATAATCTTCCTCAACCCCAACCTTAGCGTAGTAACTTCTCACTAGCATTCCTATTCCCCTAGAGAACGATATCAATTCCCGTGGCTTACCCTAATACTACACTACAACGATTAGGTTCAATGCCTAGGGTGTTGAAAAACTTGCTCGACGAAAAGGAAGTTCCTTTGACCCAACGACGCAGTATCGTTATCATGTTTTTGCTGCCGGGAATAGAATAGCTAGTTAGGAGTCCACCTCGCTTAGGTTTCCTTGCTTGATTCCTATCAAGTAAGCTTTTTTCCCATTTTTAGCTTCCTCATAGTCTATCCCCCTTCTTCGTGACATTTGTTCGTAACCCCATCACTTTTCATCATGGAAGGTGATAACCAACCACCATTAATCAACCTACCACCAAATGACCCGCCAAGAGGCCGTACTCTTGGTGAATACACGAGACCAAGCCACCTAGGCTATAGGAACACCATTGAGCTTCCCGACCAAGCCCAAACTACGGCCCTGATATCCGACACCATCCGGTTGGTGCAAAACGGATGTGCATTCCATGGACTTCGTTACGAAGATCCTAATCAGCATCTTAAGGATTTCCTTAAAATTATCGATTCCATAGACCTCGATGCTACTACTCGGGAGACCACGCGTCTGCGTCTCTTCCAATTCTCTCTACGGGACCAAGCTAGTAATTGGCTTGAGCAACTTCCCGCCAACTTCATCTCAAGTTGGGATGATCTCACCTCTCGCTTCCTTGCTCAAATTTTCCCACCGGGGAGAACCAATAAGCTTAGGAATGATATCTTGATGTTCCAACAACGTCAAGGTGAATCTCTCTACGAAGCATGGACTCGATTCAAGGACTTACTTCATAAATTCCCTCATCACGGCATTGATCTTTGGCTCCAAGTCCAACTCTTCTATGATCATGTCGACTTCCTCACCAAGCGATCCATTGACCAAGCGACCGGTGGAAAACTTAGTGATCTCACCGCGGAAGAATCATGGGGTATAATAGAGGACCTTGCTCTCTATGACAATGAAAGTTGGAATGACCCCTGTGAGTTGCCCAAAACCGTTAAGGCAATCTCTTTGCCTCCCATTGACTCACAACCTTCGGACCGTAGGATGCTCGAACTTGAAGATCAAGTTAAATTCCTAATGAGCTCCTACGAAAATCCTAAGTCTTCACGCCATGTGAACAAAGTTTCTTCCTCGTGTGAGCCGTGTAGAGATCCTCATACGCAGACTTGCACCCTTCCCCGAACAAGCTTCTGTTGACTACGCATCCTCGCGTATTAATGGAACGGGAGGAAGATTCCCTACAACACCCAGACCTAGGACTTTTAATGACGCCCGAGATGCACGGAAGGACAAGCACGACTTCTATTGGGGACAAACCAAAGAATTCACCTCCAATGATTTCTCATGGCCCCCATCTCACGGCCCTAACCAACAAAACATTGAGGGGATGTTGCAACACCTAGTCGCATCCCAAGAAGCTCAAATAGCTAAGCTCTCAGACTGTTTTAACCAACAACAAGCCGAGATAGATAGGAAAATAGATAACCTCTTGAAAGCCATGACCAATAGTGATAGGAAGGTTAATGCTATCTCAACTCCCGAACCTTCCGGTGTAGAGATTAAGGACCCAAGTAAGTTAGCTAAGCAGGTTCAATTCGTCAATACCATCGCCTTAGTGAAACCTAATAGAACAAAATGACGAGCATCATGAAACTAT
>OU343224.1:216802143-216849543 GCA_910596185.1 Chrysanthemum makinoi
ACTTGAGGTTAGTGAAACACCGAGGAATGAAACAACTGAGGAAGTAGATGATGTAGACAATGACTATTTCAATAAGTTTCCTACAGAAGAAGAGCTATCTCGCCACCCTCACTTAGCGCGTGACCTCCGTCACATGTATGTTAGGAGAAGCCCTAGGATCAAGTTTGGGAACCCTTAGAATCTTAACATACCGTGTTGCATAGGACACCTTTTCGTGGCAAAGGCCTACATTGACCGCAAGTCCCCAATAAACATAATGACTAGCACCTACTATAATTGGGTAATAAAGAAGCCTATCCCAACTAGGCAAGACCCCGATAATCCTAGGGTTAGGTGCAATTTTCTTGGTAGAGTTAAGGGATTGCCCCATTTATGTAGGTAGTTTCACATTTCCTACGGACTTCATAATTGTGGATGATATTAGTACGACCATAGATCCTAGCTTGTCCCACGTTATTCTAGGAAAACCTTTCATAGAAAACACCGGATGACTTATGATCCCTCATTAGGAATAGTGCGATTCAAGGATGAGACCAATGATGTAGCTTACCAAATGCCGTTTAAGATTGAGAAGTTTTCATCACTTTCCAATGATGAAAAGGAACTTAAACTATCGGTCTATTATAGGAATGAGGAGGATAAGGAGAAAGGAGTAGATTATGTTATGGCCAAGATTTTTGGATTCTATAAGGATTGCTTGAACTTAGGACCGGAATATAGAACCGATTGGGGAGAAGACGACCTCTTAGAAAGGTGCATCATAGGGCACTTTTACAACAGGAATCCCCCAATAGAGACCGTCATGAGGAAGAAGGTGACGGTAATGAAGTCACGTAAGGGCACGACTACGAGTCTAGCTACAAGACTCATAAATAAAGAAAAGCGCTTCGTGGGAGGCAACCCATGCTTAATTGTTTTCTTGTTTGTGTCATATATCTTTTATTGATTGTTTATTCTCATGTTTAAATTTGTAAAAATGCTTTATTTTGTTTTTAACCTCGTCTTAATTACATATAAAGGTATTTTACATAAAGGATAAGTGTAGGGAGGATTACACACGTTTTCAAAAGAAACGTAAGCATGAGAATTTCAATTAATTAAAAGATATACATGTGTGTTTGTTCGAGTCATAATGGATGTTTTGCAGGAAATTTTTCCAGATTCTAAAGATGTAAATTTTCCAGAAAATCGCAGACCGCTTTTGTCGATAACCGACGGCGTCAGATCGAACCTGACGGCGTCAAGAATGAGCAAAAACAACTGATTACTTTTTCTCGTTTTCTGAGCTACTTATAATTTTTGGAATTTTCCAGGTCTTAATTTTCCAGAAATTCTGTAAACATCCATTCCACAAGCATTATATCCTAGTTTAGTATAGTCCTATATATATTATTACCGTCGATTTTACGCAAAGGTTTTGTCTGTTTTCTTCAAGTGTGCAGGTTTTATTTATCAAGAAGAAGATACATAAGATTGGATGGAGCTTTTTCACGCATAACATTCTTCTTGAAGAAAGATTTAACCACTACTTCACACGGATCCTACCGAGCTAATCAGGGGAGTACTAGTTTCTTTCGTTTTTAATTACCTTTCATTATCATAACTTTGATACTTTCGGGGAACATTGGGGACAATGTTCAGTTTAAGTGTAGGGAGGGAAAATAAAACGGGAACTTTGAAACTATGCTTATCCTTGAATATCTGCTTTTTCCAATTGCATTTGTGTAATAAACCATGAGAAAATGTCGGTTAGGGTAATTTTGGCACCAAATTTTTAATTTTTCATGACATATAAGAGTGGGCCATTAGTCTTAACAAAAGCGTCTCATGGATAGGAAGTTGCATGACTAGCACAAAAACCATTTACCACCTAAATTCCACCCAAAATGTGAGGATCTCCATTAGATTAAGTAGGAATTAAAGCATTCATCTTTAATGCTTACCTGAGATCGCTAGTAAGACTACACTTGTGTAGTTAGGAATAACTAAATGATAAGAGGCATTAGGATAACCATTGTTTGATACCTGTAATATAATTACTTCTTCCACATCGGTTGAGTAATTCCCCCACACCTTTGCGTTGTACTCATATTTAGTACACGATACCCCTAGTTAACCCCTCAGAGCCTATCCTTTTTGCGGTTCTCTTGATGTTTCGGTTTTCCGGAATATCAATGAAGAGCATTGTTTACACCCCACCCCCAAATGTACATCCAAATCGCCTTAGCCTACCTTGTATGCACTCACTTTTAGTGCATTATTGTTATCACCCTAAAAACCCTTAGTTCAATTATCTAGTTGCTTGCATAAGTTGCTAAGTCGAGTCATATCCATTGTATACAGTTTTTGGACGATTGGGACTCATGGGAAAAGTTAAAGTTTATGAAATGACGGGAAGGGAACGTTAAATTCAAATTCCCTTTATTTGCGTAATAATGTACTCCAAGTGTTTTGATCTTTTCAATTCGGGTCAAATTAGTGTTAGAGTAATAAAAAACTCAAGTGTAGGGATGTGCCTATAAATCCCTATCACTTTGATGTTACCATAGAGGATGGTAGAGTAAAAGTGTATGAAAGAAAAAAAAATTCTCAAAAAAAAATAGAAAAAGAGAAAAAGAAAAAAATAGAGTGTTGAAAATATATATATATATATATATATATATACATACGGGCTACCATCCTACATCTATCTTTAAATTATGTTTGTTTGTTTCAGTTATCTAGAGTCTATAGTGTCGAGTCTTGGCTTAGCAACGCCATTCTTCGCATGCTTGTAACATAAAGATTTTTGATTTGCCACCACTAAATAGCCTATCCCACCAAACCCTTTTGTTTCCCTACCGTAAGCCTAACATTACAACCCTTTAAAAGACCTCTTTGATAGTATTTCCTAGGTGCTTACGCCAAAGCGATGGAGGTTTGATCTAGTCTCAAGCCTATGGTAATCTATGTACTAGGACCGGTTAATGAGTGTTTATTTTCCATTTCCACTTTGATATATTTCATATATACCCGAGAGATGTGAGTATCCAAACACCCCTTGTGAGGTGCTAGTATGTAATTTCCATGCTTGTTATGACTTTTGCGGGGCTTATATGTGTTGTGGATTGTTTTAAACCAATGCTTCATGACCCCTAACTTATAAATTAATTGGCTAAAATCACATTTGCTTGAGGACAAGCAAATACCAAGTGTAGGGATATTTGATAAGGTTTTAAAATGTACCTTTTTGAGGGGTCATTTAAGCCCTTATTTGATCACTTTTGTATCCGTTATTACTTAATATCGTTCCTTTTCACTTTTTAGGTATCTTGAAGGCAAAATGCTGGAATGACACTTATTCGGACGAAAAGGCGCTAATATACGAAAAAATGGCCAAAATCAAAAATCGAGACACTCAGGCTGCTTGAACTGAAGGGGACGGCGTCAGGTGTTATCTGCGACGCTGTCGCATCACTTTTGTGACAGCTCAGTAGCCAAATTGCTTATTTACAAGTGACGGTGTCAGGTTTTAAAAGAGTAGGTCGTCGCAACTCAGACGGCCTAGATTTGATCCGGACGACGTCAGAGACTGAAGGGGACGGCGTCACAAGCATAAGGTGACGCCGTCGCAAGACTAACGTGGCCAAGACGAAACCCTAATGACGGCGACCCGACGACGTCACAAATCAAAGGGTGACTCCGTCGCATATGCAATCTTATATATAGAATCCGAATTTTTAGTTTTCGTGTGTAGTCTTTTGAGTAAAACCTAAACCGAACCAAGGCTGTCTTGTACGATATTTTAGGGTTCCAAACCCTATCTTACATCAAGATAAGTTTTTTACTTCATTAATTTAATTATGTCTTCAATTACTTGTGTGTATGCTTGCATGTTCCCATGTCCGGCTAATTTACTTGTGTGTTTGCTTAGGAATATGAAACTTAATTATTGAATATTGATTGGTTGTCTCTTATCTTAATTGTTAATGATCTAGTAATGCGATAGGTCATCCGTTGTGTAGTTAATGCTTGATTAATCTTTGTGAACCTTAGTTTATAATACCTAGAGTTGTTGTAGGCTAAACCATCCGAAGAGTGCCTTAGAGTTAAAGTTTATAAATCCTAGAGACTTTGTAGGCGATAACCTTTGGTAGTTTCAAAGAGTTAGGGATAAACGCAAACCCTACGACCTTAGACACACAACGCGATTAAGAATAAGGACGTGACAATTCAACCATCAATAGGAGATAATTAAGGAGTAATAAAACCTAAGTAAACACATCTTTAAATCATCATACGAGCACACAATAATTAGACATAGACTACCCTCACCTTAGTTAATTATATAATTAGATAATAGAAGTAATCGGTAGAAATACCAACCCCCAAATCCAAACCCCGAGATCCGTACCTTTCCATTTCTAAAAAAACATAAAAAGATAAAAAATAATCTTCCTCAACCCCAACCTTAGCGTAGTAACTTCTCACTAGCATTCCTATTCCCCTAGAGAACGATATCAATTCCCGTGGCTTACCCTGATACTACACTACAACGATTAGGTTCACTGCCTAGGGTGTTGAAAAACTTGCTCGACGAAAAAGAAGTTCCTTTGACCCCGAACGACGCGTGTAGCGTTATCATCACTCATGGGTGACTTAGGATCACATTCAAAGTATTATTGATTTATCATTACTTTAAAACTCACCATCTTTCTGCTCCAATGTTTACACATTGTTCCTCTCATCTCAAAACACCTAGTTTGATATTTCTCTCAATTTTAACAAATTGATTTTAGTCATCTCTACCTTAAAATGCTCTAAAAACTAGTTTTTCATTTCTTGTGATTTTTAAGGAATTTTTTAAATTTTCCTTTGATCACCATCTGGTCTCTATGATCATTAGCCATCCTCGAAACACTTAGTGTCATCCATGATCACTCATTTGTGTTTCTAAAACTCCATCCTCAAAACACTTAGTGTCATCCATGATCACTCATTTGTGTTTCTAAAACTCTATTTTCCCCACAAAAGTCATCATTGACAAACCTCACTCATTAGTCTTGACCACTTAGGTATCATGCCATGTAACACACCTTAATGGACTGACTAACTTAGGATATGTAAGTACTAGACCTTGCTAGAACCCAATCATCTCCTTTTCACCTCGTCTGTTAGCCGGATTCCTAGACTAAAGCTAGCCGGATCCCTCTAGTGAGGGAACCGGTGGAACCGGGGAACAGAAGGTACATTAAATCTTGAGATAATCATTTCAAATTTCTTTTTTTTCCACTCAAACACTTGTTTAACACATAGGATTATCAGTTTCTTATATGCTTATAAATGAGTTGCGTTTATGTGATTATTTACGTGTTCTTTTTTTTTCTTTTCATGATATTATGTGAATAATTTCTCTATTTATATAAATGTTTTCCTTTTGTACTAACTAATTTTGATTCTTGTAGGTTAACAATGGTCGATTTCATCATCAAGTCAAGTTGTACTCATTCGCACATTTTTCTTATTCCTAATCTTGCATCATCCTAACCATCCTCCTCCACTTTTGTCATTACTCACAAAGTCATCATGTCTACCACCTCAATTGAGTCATCAACCGAGTCAACAAAAAGAGTCACCTTGATACATTTCATCACCATCCCTTGCTACTCTTGAGTCACGCTATTACCTAGTAAAACTTGACCTCTCATCACCTCTACCACAACTTCTATACCTCTAAGTCATAATGATGATTTCTATCATTATCACCGTGTCAAAGGTCTAGTTCATGAACTACGTGATGAAGTATGTTTCATGTTCTACCACATCCTACTTGTGTCAACCACAACCTCAAACTACAAGCTACTTATGTCAACCACATCCTACAAGTGCCTCACTACCACTACAATTCATGGTCACTCAACCATCCTCCACAAACATCTATGTTGTCAAAAGACAAGTGAATTTCGTAATGAAATGCGTCTCATCCCTAAATACATTTATTTTCTTACCTTGAACAACCTTACAACCTCTAAACCAACCACGATGATGCAAGTAGTAGGATAATTCTCTTTTTGACACTAATCCTTTCTTTGTAGGTTCATAAGTATACACTTTGATGTGTATGGGATTCTCGTCTATATATGGACGAAATTTTACACTTATTTTTTCTTTGTAGGTTCACTCTTATACATGGGTTTGTACATGGCACACTTGTCTTCGGACGAGGTTTACTTATTTTTTGTAGGTTCTTCTTGACGCCCTCTATCTAGGGGGAGCTTCCGTCGAGCACTTACAAAGTGCATCATATGACTTACTCGTCCAACGACGAATATATTTTTTTCACTAATTTTTTGTTTTGTAGATTTTCAAAACACACTAGGAGCCCTTGACGCCCTTAATAAAGGGGAGATTTCGTCAAAGCAAAAACATTGCAAATTTTGCAATACTTTCGTCTTAGCTTCCTAAAATACTTGACGCCCTTAACAAGAGGGAGCAACCGTCAAGGGGGAGCATGCACACATTCATTCTTCAAAATTCCTATATGTTTCAACAAAAGGGATATTTCTTTCTCATCATATATTTTTTTTATTCCTTAACACTAACTTGATGTAGGTTAAGCCTAAAAAATTTGATCCATTGATCCGTTGGCAACAATGGTTATAATTCAAATGATCTTTCTATGTATTTTTTTCTTTGTGTGATTCTCTAGGTTCCTCTTAAAGGCGAGATCACCACCTCTTGAAGACGTGCAAGCTCAAGGTCATGAGTTGCTAAGCTTCGTCATCATCAAGACCACTGAAGTGAATCTTGTTGATAATTCTTCTCTTCCTCCATTAGTGTTTCGTGTTGAAGGTATTGGCATGGTGTGCCATTTGTGTACAACAATGGGAGCAATAAGGTGTTTTCAATTTAACTTCACTAGGGATGATGCAAATTTGCCATTCTTGGGAGAAATTAAGTTTAAACTCCAAGGACACACCCTTTTTGTTTCGACAAAAGGGGGAGAATAGTGTAAACGGAGAAGGTAATGTAAAGGAAGTACGGACACAAGTAACTTTGCCATTTTACCTATCTATTACGTTTACATATATTTTGTCATCATCAAAAAGGGGGAGATTGTTAGTGCAGATATTACGATATTTAATCTATAAAGTCTCGTTTGTTCTGTTGATGACAAACATGTAACTTGTAATACACAACATAAAATGTATAAGTTACTTGTAATTATATTTTGTCTCAACATACTTTCAACACCTCTCGACGACTCAAGTCCTTGTATGCTACAACACAGGTTCGTACATGTTTGTTATGTTGCGTTATGATCAAATCCCTAACAAACCATTAAACATATTTAGTTAAACACTTAAGTAATCTTGGTTACTTACATTTTATAAAATACATAAACAAAAGTAAATGTGTTGGGTAAATACCATGATCCATAACCCATACCCATGACCCAAAGTCCATAACCCATTGTCTAGATACATTGTATCTAGTTGGGTACCCATGACCCATGACCCATAACCCAAATAATGAGGAGTGTCCATGGATCCCACGAATCCCTGGGGCTATAAGGGGCGGATCCCTCTCAGAAGGGATCCTTGGGACATAAATATAGTTTGGTCTTTTTGCCTATAAATAGCTAGCCACTTCTCACCATATTTTCATACCTTCACACATAGTTTCTCTCCACCATTTCTAACATATTTAGATCATTAGAAAACATGTAAACCACCCTTATCTCATATGATCATAATGCTTCTAACTTTCATTTGTTGTAAGCATACTCCCGAAGTGATCCTCCAAAGCAAACCTAGAGATCTTGCATCCTTACCTACTTAAGTGATCACCCATCACAAGCATACAAACACAGGAAGATCTTCTACAACAAGCTTGGGAAACTTGTCATCTTCATTCACGGAAGACTAACTACATCATGCTTTGTGTTCTTGATGTTTGGTTTAGGATTTCATATCCATTAGACACATTGTCTTGGATATTTTCTAGTATCATATTCTTGTATCTATAACTAGATTAGATGGTTTATGTGTTTGTGCCATAAAATACAAGGTTTTTTTATGTTGGGCCACAAAACATAACGGGTGTCATAGATGTGTCGTGTTGGTCGGGTAATGGTTCCTCCTTTGTAATGGAACACCGTATCTAGCCTTGTACCGGATAAAGTGTTGGCGACGTTATGATAGGTTTGGTTCTACCTCGTGGAAGAACCCGGTATCTAGCCTTGTACCGGATAAAGTGCAGGCGACGTTGTGATAAGTTTGGTTCTACCTCGTGGAAGAACTCGGTTTCTAGCCTTGTACTGGATAAAGTGTAGGCGACGTTGTGTAAGGTTTTATCCGCTAAGAATGGAGTTTGTTGATCTAGTGAAGTAACTCTCGAGTTGGATACTCGGGGAGTGTAGTAGGGCGAAGAGAAGCTTCGTGACCGAACCACTATAAATCCTCGTGTTGGTTTGTGTATCCTTTTACTTACCGCTTTAATTTTATTCTTTCTTTATATTGTTGATTGTCTATGTGGTTGATGTTTATGTGTGTGATGCATACTTGGTCTTTTATATAGTTATAAACTATATTTAACACTTTACATATTATGACACGCTTGATCAAGAAAAACAAACCGGACTAATAATGGTGAAATTGGATTTATAATGAACCATTAATCTTGTGGAATCTTATGTGATATTAAGGGGTTGGCCTTACATGTCGTAATGCGTTAAATGCATCCTCGCGTCGAGATTAGCAAATGTGATGGTTTATACTATATTTGATACAAAAGTTTTAAGTTTGAAACGGAAACGCACCCCCCCCTCTACGTTTTTTGCAAAATTGACCCTGAACAACCCAGTAGTAGTAACCCATCAGTAGTAAGTTAAGCCTAGCAGCATTAACTTTGAGTTATCAACATTAACTCCACTTCCATCTCAAAAAACTTTTCCATCACCAATCTAACACTTTTCTTAGCTTTATCTTGCAAAATGTTAGTCCAAAAACCAAGAAAAACACAAGCCATAACAATTTTCATAATAATCACCATATGGATTATACTTAGCAGTAGTAAGTATAACCAACAGCAGAAACTTTTAAACTGACAACAAAAACTCTTAATGACTTGAATAACAACACTAATCCATACAAAAATCAACAAAAACATAAAGAGATAGCAGACTTTAAAGATTTAACATTCCAATGCTAACAATAAAATATTGAAATCTACTTACGTCAAAAGCTTTTGCAAGCAAATCTGCAACATTCTTGTCAGTATGGATTTCAACCATTTGAATCAATTCCTTTTCATTGCAATCTCTAATAAATGATGTCTGATATCTATATGCTTTGTTTTTGAATGAAAAAATGGATTTTTAATTATGCAAATAGTACTGTTATTGTCAATAAAGATTTTGGTTTGCAAAAAATTGTACCCATAATTAAGTAGTTGATTTTGAATCCAAAGCACTTGTCCACAGCAACTTGAAGCTGCCACATATTCAGCTTCTGCTGTGGAATTTACAACCATAATATGTTTCTTGCACTGCCATGAGATCAATCTACATCCAAGAAAGTGACAACCTTCAGTTGTATACTTCCTATCCAAGCTTGCTCCAGCATAATCACTATCAGTGTATGCCACCAAATCAAAAGTAAAATCTTCTGGATACCAAAGGCCCAATTGTGGTTGGCCTTTTAAGTGCCTAAAAATCCTTTTCACAGCATGCAGATGTGAAACCTTTGGATTTACTTGGTATCTAGCACAAGCACACATTGCAAACATAATATCATGTCTTTAAGATGTGAGGTACATTAATGAACCAATCATTGACCTATACATATGAACATCAACTTCTTCACTATTTTCATCCTTGAGCAGAGGCTTTTGAGTTTCCATTGGTGTGCTTGCAGTATTGACTTCTGTAAACCCAAATTTCTTTAAAATTTTAGCAACATATTTATCTTGACTGATAAATATCCCATCCTTCTTCTGCTTCACTTGTAATCCCAAGAAGAATGTAAGTTCTCCCATAGAACTCATCTGAAACTTCTCATGCATCAACTTCTCAAATGTAATGCATAGCTCCTTCTTTGTAGAACCAAAGATGATATCATCCACATATACTTGGACCATCAAGTATCACCTTTGTGCCTTTTGATAAATAAGGTCTTGTCAATTTTCCCTCTTTGAAAATCCATTATCCAACAGATATGTTGACAAGGTTTTATACCAAGCACTAGGAGCTTGATGTAGTCCATACAATGCCTTTTCAACTTTGTATATTATATTTGAAAAGTCTGGATCTTCAAATCCTGGTGGTTGACATACATACACCTCTTCTTCAATCTTCCCATAGAGAAAAACACTCTTTACATCCATCTGATACACCACAAAATCTTTAAATGATGCATAGGCTAGAAATAATCTAATTGTTTCAATTCTTGCAACAGGGACAAAGACTTCATCTTAGTTAATCCCTTCTTCTTGTGTGTATCCTAAAACGGGTATGTAAAGGTTGGTATTTATAGGCAAAAGAACCAAAAAAGTTTCTGACCCCAAAGATCCCTTTGAAAGGATCCATCTCTTGTAAACCAAGGGATCCAGCAAGCCGGGTAAAAATCCAGGTTTTGGGTTACAAATTTCGGGTTTTGGGTTATGGGTAATAGACTTTGGGTCATGGACTATGGGTCATGGGTATCCAACATGATGTCATGCATGATGTAATGTATATATTAGGTCATAGGTTATGGACTTTGGGTCATGGGTCATAGGTACCCAATATGATGTCATGCATGATGCAAAGATCATGGGCCATGGGTTTTGGGTCATGGGTTATGGGTTATGGGTCATGGGTCGTTGATACCCAATATACATATTTGTTATCTAGTTTTAGATAGCTATGTATTTATAAAAGTGCAACTAACAAGTGTTATTTGTAAGTGTTTTATAAAATGATTTTATGTAAACATTTATACTAAAAATGTATTAGATACAAACATGTTTAAATGACACTAACAAATATTCTTAATGGTTTGTTAGGGGTTTGATCATAACGCAACATAACAAACATGTACGAACCTGTGTTGTAGCATACAAAGACTCGAGACGTTGAAAGGTGATGAATGTATGTTGAGACAAAATATTATTACGAGTAACTTGTACATTTTACGTTATGTATTACAAGTTACGTGTTTGTCATCAACAAAACAAACAAGACTGTATAGATTAAATATCGTAATATTTGCACTAACAATCTCCCTTTTTTGATGATAAAAAAATATATGTAAACGTAGTAGATTGTAAAATGTAAAAGTTACTTGTATCCGTACTACGTTTACATTACCTTCTCTTTTTACACTCTTATCCCACCTTTTATCGAAACAAAAAGGGTATGTCCTTAGAGTTAAACTTCATTCCCCCAGTAAAGGCAAGCTTGCATCATCCCTAGTGAAGTTAAATTGTCGCTTCAATCCCCTAGGTTATTTTCATTTGTCACTAGCAGATCCATGGATCAAATTTGAAAATGTATCCTGCAACAAGGTTAGTTTCATGCAGCATATATAACGAAACAATAGGAGAAATTTATGAAGAAGAAAATAGATATAGAAAACAACACATGTGGTAAGCTATGTTAGACTATCTTCTCTTCTTTTTTTCAAAACATAAAAGAGTGTCAAAGAGTGAAAATGATGACGGATGCGTGTATACTCCTCCTTGACGGTTTCTCCCCCTTGATTGAGGCGTCAAGGTATGTGATAAGAATTTAAAACGTGCGTTTCTAGGGGGTCACTTAAGCCCTAAACTAATATATTTATGATCAAATATTACCTACATTCGTTCCTTTTCACCTTTTAGGTACTTTGGAAGCAAAAGCTAAAAATCATGCATATTTGAACGAAAAAGGATGAAAATGTGAAGAAAATGACCAAGTCTGGAAAAAGGCACCAGACAGCGTCACAACCTACAAGGTGACGCCGTCACTTGCAAATAAAAGTATCAAAACAGCCCAGATTTTAATAGATACGGCTCAGTTGAAAAATGAAGAAATAACAAGTGACGCCGTCATTTGTTAAAGGAACTGGAATTCTCTATGAAAATTATAAGGTGACGGCCTGGAAAATCATAAAGAGACGGCATCAGAGTATCTGGGATGGCATTTGAAGGCATAAAGCGACCCCGTCACAAGACTGACTTGGATGAGACGAAACCCTAATGTCAGCGACTTGACGGCGTCACAATTATAAAGTGACGCCGTCGCAAGTGTAATCCTATATATAGTTTTAGAATTTTCAGCATTTAATCGTGCACACTTAGAGAGAAAATTGGTGTACGAATTTTTTAGTGTTTTTTTATAGTAACTTAGGGTTTTAATACCCTCATTCATTAAGAGATAAGTCTCTTAATCCAATCTATCATTATGTTTAATTCATGCTTAATTATCATTACTTGTTTCATTATCTTTTTCATGTCTAGCTAATTTAATATAATGTGTGTTTAGATCTAATGAAACCTAGTTGTTAACTATTAATTGTCGTCTCTTGTTTAAGTGGTTGTTACACGTTAGGTTAGGAAAACTTGCTTCTTCCGTTAGTGTTGCGAGCTTGAACGTCCTAAAAAATGTATTCATGTCCTAGAGTGCACTAGTAGAGTTTTCGTTGTGTTTATTACGCGAGTTGTGATTGTTATCAATTACATTCATAGAAATAGGGCATTTGACACCTCCCTACGACTTTAGGAATAAAACGCGCCAATTAAACAAGGATGTGACAATTCGACTGATCAATAGGAGATAACTAGGGAGTAGTGAAATCTAAATGAACACGCTTTTACCTATCATTTGAATTTATCATTTAATTTACTCGTCATTTAGTTTAAGTATTTGTTTCAATTAGTAGTTTAAGATGTTGATAATCAAAACGCCCAATCAAACACCGGGATTTTACTTGCTTTCATAAAGTATAAAAAAAGATAAAAAGAATCATCCCTCACCTTAGACCTATTGGTCATACATCTCGACCTTTCCAACACTATTCCCCTAGAGAACAATCAATCCCCCGTGTCTTACCTATACTACACTACAACGGTTAGCTACACTACCTAGGAGGATTGTAAAACTTGTTGTGAGGTTTGCAAGAATCCGCTATCAAGTTTTTTGCGTCGCTGTCGGGGAATAGTTTAGGTTCGTTTTCTATCTCGTTTAGGTCTACTCACTTGATTCCTATCAAGTGAGATTTTATTTTCATTTTATTAGTTTCCTAGTAATCTATCTGGGCTGATATACATTATGCCACGATGGTACTTATTTGAATGAAATGGTGAAAATTTTGTTATCCGAATTTTTTGGTTATAAAAATTTTTTGGATACAAATTGTTGCTATAAATTAAAGAGTGGTATTTTGGTATGGTATATTTTTCACGAGGATACTACGTTCACGGCTAAAGTTTTCGATGAATTTAAACGTGACCACGGAAATGACTCTTTATTATTTATTTGGGTGTAAAGTGACGTTTGACGGGCGAGTTTACTTATTTCGTCTTCTTTCTTTCTTCCCTTACGCGAAGATGACTTGTCTGGGCAAATATGTTGAGTGTGATGAAGACTTGCTATCTAGTTACTTTTGTGATTCTTTCTCTCTTAACCCACAAAGTAACTATCACTTCGGTGTCTCACGTAGTTGAGGATACGTCAAGAGGTTTTGTACAATGGGTACACCGTTCTTTTTCACAAGGATAGTACAAGCTTAAGTAACTATTCCGGGAGATTTTACTTCATCCTCAAGTTCGTCATATTGGGTTATCCTCACATGTGGTTACTACAAACAGCCGTTGAATTTTGATACAGGGGGTTGAAATGAGTCAGACAATTTCAAATGGTATTGTTTATCGACATCTTCTCACGGGCTGATTTGATTTATGATAGAATGCTTCCAGTTAATGCTTCATGTACACAATTGTATGCTGATTCCGATAAATCGTAACCTTCAGGGGAGAGAAATCTGTACATTATGGGCTGATTTGATATATGCAAGATAACTGGAATGCATTTGGTGAGATGAAGATGTTGATATATTATTCCCCCGAATGGACAATCTTGAAGAAGGTCGAGTCGTCAGTCTTTTCTACATTTTCCGCTGCGTGTTAGAAGACTAAAGACGGTTCTAATTTAATTATCAAAAGACTTCTTCGAATTCAGGAAATTCATCAGAAAGGTTGTCAGTTTGGGGGAGAGCACTAATTAGGGGAGAGCAAAAAGGTCAGATTTAATCCCTAATTAGATTTGCTCGCATTGTTCTTCTGCAAGTAAAGAGATGGCAGCTGAGAAGATTCATGAAGTTTGATGACTGTGAAGACACTCTTGGAGCTGCTGCGCTTATCTGTTGTATTTAATTTTGCTTGCAGGGAACATTGTAAGCAACTCCCGCATGACATCACTTGGGGAGAGATTGTTAGCCTCGCTAAAGTGAAGTCATTACGGGAATTGCATTAGTTTCTTCTTTTACTTATTCACAAGGACTAGTTTAGTCAATTGTGATAAGTTATGCTTGTCTTAGTATAAATACCCCTCCTAGTCCCAACTAGGAGGGTAGGAAGTTCACTTTGTAAAATAAGGTGTGTGTGGTTTCTTCTTCTTCTCTCTAGAAACACACACATCTTCCCTTTACATCAATCTAAACAATACCATGTCTTATTCATTCTTTGAGCTTCCCCGACCCCCCGAACCACATAAATCATTGTTTTTATCGATCCTACACTGTCAGTGTTGCGGTGTAATAGACAACTGATTCCTGATAGTTTGCTGCTATTGTTTCTATTGTTATAAAAGCCGTAGGATTCGGAGTTTGGCACAAAAATTAACATGAAATAAAGCCCAAATGTATTAAAGTTGAAAAATCCAAAGCCATAAAAGTTGTCATAGACTTCCAAAAAGGCAGAGGAAAAATCCAAAGTCATAATAAGACTTCTGATAAAACGGTAATCCCGTTGAGTTAGTGGTTGAAAAGACCAAGGGCCTAAATTGCAAAAATGCAAATGTGCTGAAATAAGTGTTAAACCAAACTTTGAATCCGGGAGTTATCACCCTAAATCGTGCGAAATTAGGACCTTGATGTGGACCTCATTCTTGTGTGCAACGGTTTTCGAGGGAGGATGAATAACTAATTATCGACTTAGCTTCATATCTTTATCGGAATAAAAGTTATCAAAACGAGAAATCTGAAGAAATTCATTTCTCACAAAAATAAAAAAATCTAGAGGAAAATAAGAAAATGGGAGCAAAAGGTATTTACACAAGTAACTTCCATGGGTAGTGTTAGCATCTAGAATCATATTTAACAATGATTTCGATTTTACGCTTAGTTTGGGGACTTGTGAAAAATCAGGGACGATGTATTCTATCCGTATGGTTGATCGGTGCTGAACCGTCAAGTTATCTCACACAAGCTAGCCACTTGTGAATGGCCAACCGTAAGAAACTCAAAACAGCTCAGAAACCAATACAATGAAGATCAGAGGAATATAGTGGATTCCTGGGTCGTTAAGTCCCACGGAGGATAAATTGGTGTATAAACACTTGATCAGATGATAGAATGATCACTAAGGATAGTGATCAGTAAGGATTTTGAGGGATAATTATACCTAAAGAAAAGATTAATAAATTACAGCGACTTAAATGCAAATTAAAAGAAATTAAAAAGTTAAAATATATTAAATAAACGCTATCACTATTTTTACAATGATGTTTTTGTGATTTATAAAATAAAATGACTTAAATAAACTATTTTAACTAAAACGTAAACTTAAATTATCTAAAAACTAGATTTAAAATGAAAACGTACGTTATTTATAAAAATTACGCGAGTGCGCAAGCAAAAACGTAAAATTTATGAAATAAAAGACCTACAAGTAAAAAAACAATTTTCTTACGTACTATATGATAAAAGAAAATTTTATAAAAAAGATTTATATTTTTTAGACTTTTATATTTTTTATTATGAATTAAAAACTATTTTAGACTAAATAAATGTTTAAAAATACTAAAACTATTTAGAAAAATCTGAAACTTTTTTGTAAAATACTTATTAACAATACTAAGCTAAGAAAAATATAAAAAGTGAAAAAGCTAGTTTAAATAAGCTAGAAATAAGCTAAAATACTCGTATAAGCTAATTGGACTAACAAGGGGTATATATTAAATTTTGCAAGATATAACCGAGACAAGTCCCAAGGGCGCCTGGTTATTGTGTGTGTGGTTGTGGTCGTGGGAGGCTAGAGGTCACAGGTTCGAATCCTGGCCTCTACCTTTTTGCAAAATATATATTTTTTTTTGGATTTTTATTTTACAAACTACTTAAGCACATGATAATAAGCAACTTTTACAACTACAACTTTTTACAAAATCAACTAATAAGCTCAGTTTGAGCTTATTTTCTCCACAGTGGTGCAAAAAAGGAAATAAGCACAAGATTAAACCAAATGGCTTATAAGCTAATCAATAAGCAAAATGGGAAACTGAGAATAAGCTACACAACTATAAATAAGCTAATATGAAAACTAAAAAAGCATAATAACTAGAAATAAGCACTAAACATCTCCAAATAAGCATTTATATAACTGTTTGCACAGGACAGTTTTTTTTAGACAAGGGGTCAAAAGAAGCTTGAAAATAAGCAGTTTATAAGCTAATAAGATACAAGCTAGTATTTTTATAATTTAGTTTAGCAGTTAAATATTACTATCCCAAAAGGATTTAAGCTAAAACTTAATATTGAATCCTACACAAAATTATTCATTTTATTCAAAAACTGCTTAAATGATATTTTGACTTTTTAATGAAAACTAATAAGTTGACTTTAATGAACTTATAACTGATTCTATGGACTTATTATGTTGTAATAAGCTGTAATAAGATTATCTAGAGCTAGACTAACAACTTTTAAGCTTGTAAAATGAATTTGGTAACTCAAAATCCCAACAGTGAACTGTTAAGGGGTAGGATTTGGAATTTTGACTTTATTTCAAACAAGGACTGGTTTAAATGGTAGAACTGAGCTAATAGATGCTAATATGACATAAAGCAACCATAAACAATAACAAGCATTCACTGGAATGCCACTGAATCAGCAATTCCAAACACCCTTTTAAACAACTGTTTTGAAGATAAATGTACTAAATCAAACTCTTAAACTGAGAAATCTATTTATTAACTTATAATTACTATATTTAAACAGGATTAGGCCAATATTAACAGTATTTAAGTACTTATACTAGAATATGCAAGTTTTAAGGAAATTGCTTACAATATGAGTCCAAACTGAGAAACCATGAACTATATACCAAGAACCATCCTACTACCTCCCATGAGGTTCTAAACCAACTAGCAATCCAAAATTAGCTCTTCACCAGTCTTCTTGTACCTTCTCCATTGATTTTTTATTTTCTCACTATTTTCTTATTTTTGCTTTTTAACTTGTAAACTTACTTTTGTGGGTTATAAAAGCTTAAAAGAGCTTTATAAAAGCTTTTATGAGCTTACTGAGTTTATAAACAACACCAATAACAACAATAAGCTAAATTTGAGATTTTTAACAAAATAATGCATAAACTGAATTTATGTAAACAAACTTAATTTGAAACTGAAAATAGGTTCTTGATACACTGAAATGGGATTACAAAACACTTGAAATCTTAAACTTGAACTGGAAAACTTAAAAACTTAAAAACGACATAAGAAAAATAAAATTACACTAAGCTACTCTACTTGGTTCATCTCCTCTGCTTCTCTTGGTATTTATTGATCTATTTTACTCCTTGTCGACCTCTGAGTAAATCCCACCTCATTTCAGCCTTTGGATCATTTGATTTCATCAAAACCATACACTTGGTGCTTTGGCGGGAAAAGTCTATTTGAGCAGGTAGCAGCAATTAATGCGTTTTGGTTAGATATGGAGGTGGAGGGGGGTTGTTAACCAGCTGGGGGAATAAGGTAGGTGAGGTGGAAAGGTGGGGAGAGGTGGAAAGTGGTAGTGAAACCACTGGTTTTGGTTAAACAGCCATGGGGGAGAAGAAGCTACAGTGACCGGCGGTACTTTTAATTTAAAACTTGGGCTTGGGGTTATATTGGGCTTGGGTAAACTGGGTTTTGGATTGGGTTTAAATTAATACAAGGGTCCGTTTGGTTTAGTTAATAACAAGGACGATTTATGTAATTTGGTGAAAATGAAGGACTGAACCTGTAAACTTTCCAAAGTTATTCCAAGGACTAAACCTGCCAAGTTTCATTGGTACAAGGACTATAAAAGATAATTTTCCATTTTAAAGTATCTGAGGACTATTTGTGTCATTTTAGAAACTTGAGGGACCAATATTGTAATTTCTCCAAAGTTTACCATAAGGACCAATTTTTTCATTTATGAATAGTACAAGGTTAATATTTGATAATTTTCACTTTTTAAATTAACCAAGGACCATTATTGACATTTTTCAAAGTTTAAGGACTAAAGTTGTCATTTTGTAAATTTTAAACTTTAAAGGGTTTATTTTGACAACTTTTGAATCCCATGGACCTTAAATGATATTTTACAAGTTTTTGAATTACCAGGGACTATTTTTGACAACTTTTGAAACTTGGGGGACTAAAACTGCCAATTATGCAAACTTGATACGTTTTTCATCTGATTTTGGCATTTTTGCATTTAAAACACATAAAACACTTATTTGTGATATTTTCATCATTTTGATGCATTTCTGAGTGTTTTCAGATGTTTTTGCAGTCTAGATGGTACAAAAATGATGAGTATTTAGACACTCATCAATGGTCACTTCACGCTGTGTTGTGTTTCCTACTCCGTGATCCTAACGTGTCTTTTGAAAAATGTTGGAGTTATTGATCGACATGAAAGTTCAACAAACCGTCACTCATAATCGGAATGTGCTTAATCGTAATATCTACATGTGAATAAAAAAGGTAAACGGGGCGTTTTTAGAATTAAGGCTTTCTTAATCTCTTTTGAGGAATCTTTGCTACTTCTTCATAGGTTTAGTAGAAAGAGATTGAAATCTTTGGTTTTAGAAGCTTGAGTTGATTACATTGCGTGGGGACACGACAATGGTCTCGTCTGGGGTATTTTGATATGTGCTAAAACACATATCATTTCTTTATCAAATATGACCCAAAATAACCAAGAAAAAGCCGTTTATTGCTAATATTTGTTGTTTTCTTGAGTTTATGCTTGTGCAGGTACGGATATGATAAAACACACAAAAGATAGCTAAATCAGACGGAAACCCGAGCACGAGAGATTAAGAGTGCTAAAGCTGAGCCGGAAGGTCAGAATTGTGCATTTGTGAAGATTTCTACTCTCTGAGGATGATTTTTGAAGATACGATCAAGTTTGCAGAATTGTCAGAAATAGTCCCTGAACTTTCAGTTATTGACAGAATATACCCTCAAGTTTCAGAATTGGCAAATTCAGCCCTTGGATTATTTGAAGATTGGCAAAGTTAATCCTTGATCACATTTTCAGAATTACACTTTTAGTCCCTGGAGTTTCAGCCTTTACACCTTTGGTCCTTAGATTACCAATTGGTTACAAGCATAATCCAAAATCCAAGTCCATTAAACCACTTAAACCCACGGCCCAACATCAAATTCTTTACCCAATCCATAACCCGGCCAAAAATCCTTACCCGTTCCCACTAACACCCGGTCAACCCAGTCAACCAATCAAAATACACTAAAAAAATACCAAACGCGCCAAAAAACAATTTACCCAAATCCCTCTCAATCCCCAGCACATAAGAACCCTAATATGCCCCTGATCCTAATTGGCAAAATTAACTTCAATTAAGGGTAATACCGTACTTCACCTGACACCCTCTGACACACGGATGCCAGCTTGGCAATCCGTGTGTCATTCCCATTAATCCCTGCCTTCTGATTGGTGGAAGTGATGTGGCAATAGTGATCCAATGGTTCTAATTTGATGAGGAACGTGTAAGATATGATCAAGGGCTCTAAATGCATTTAAAGAAGCACAAGGCTCTCTTCTGGATCCTTCTCAGCAGGCTATATATACCCTTTCCTTCACAGATGGATTTCAAGTAGAGTAGGAGTAGTGTAGAGAGTAGCTTCTGAGTAGTTTTATAATTTTCAAATGTCTTAGATTAAATTCAGCTTTGTTGTTTCTATTTTGTACTCAAATTTTATCAATTAAATATTATCAGCTTAAATTTTCATTAAATTTGAATCACTGTTTCATTATTTCATTTCAGCTTATTGATATTCTAATTGGTTGTTTGAGCTCTTATCAAATCCATTTCAGTTGTTTACTCAGAATTTACTCTCATTTTCACTTGGTCAAATAAAGTCAACAAGTCAGAATTATGGTTAGAATTGTTCTGGATGCTGAGTTGATGTATGGTGATGGATGTGGGTTGAATTTGAGTTGGATTTGGGTTTGATATCAGTTTTAGAATAGTGTTTTTGATCCCTTTTTAGCATGCCATTGTGGCAGGACTTTGGTTAGTACTGATTCTGTTATAATTTTGCATCAGCTGATTTCATTTGCAAATTAGTAATAGTAGTTATTTGATTATCATTACTGTTACATAGGTCGTTTAATATCATTAGATGTTAGTTATGGTTTAGCTTTGAGGATTTACTGTGGAGATTTGCTTATTAGTAGGATATAGAGTGTTTGGATCAGTGCATAGATTTGTGTTTGTGGTTAGTTTACTGGCTAAGTTTAGTTGATTTAAGCTTGTTTAGGTTTAATTCACTCATATATGCCATTGTCTTGCATCTTAAATCACTGAAAGTCAAAATCACCTTAACCTTTGTTTCATTTGCATAACAGTTAGTTTAGATTTAAAAGAGCTTGCATTCTAGGTTTAGAATCATATAGGTTAGCTTAATTAGGACATATTGCACCTAAAATCATCAATCTCAGTTCATAAATTAGGATCTAAACTCAATTTGGTCAAACAACTCAAAAACTGTCAAAAGTCAAAAAGAGTAAAATCTGTTTTTTACAAAACTTTATTTAATTTTCACAGATTCATTTTTAGCTTAAATCAGTTGAAATTGTGAGATTAATAACTTCAGTTGGTTAACTTTTGAAAAGTGAATTTTGTTGAATTTTGTGAAACTATCTTAAGCACTTAACAAGCTGCTCAAAAAGCTGATTGTTCCCCTGTTCACACTCAGCGCATACTGAGTGTGATACAGGCCATTTACAGATCTTGCACAAGCCTTGATTTTGATTATTAGTATCTGAAATTTTGTTTAGTTGTAGAGTGGTTGGTAATCTTGAGGTTCTCATTTTAGGTTTTAAGTTTTATGCACTAGGTTAGCTTATTTTTAAGCTACAAGTAAGGGTGTTTGGCTGATTGGATTCCATAAGCCAAATTAGTGTAATCAGCTCATTAGAGGTTTAGACTAGTTGAATTAAGTTGATTTTAAGTAGTTTTAGCTTATCTTAGCTTCTGTGTTAATTTGGTGCTCTTAAGAAGCTTTTAGCTTATTTCACATAGCTTATTCATCATCAGTTACACTACAGCCCCTAATTCTTGCACACCTGCATCACTTCTCTTATTTTTCATAGATTCAGAATAATATTTTAGATTTTCCTTGAATTTTTCATAATTTTTCATCACTGTTTGCTATTTTTATTATTTTAAATCAATTTTTAGGACTTTTTATTTACCTTTTAATACAATTAAATCAGAAAAGCTTCAAAAAAATAAGTTTTCATTTTTCATAGATTAAGATAAATATAAAAAGCAAAAAAATAATTTTTCCAGATTTTTCCTAGTTTAATTTGTAATTTTTAGCCATTTAATTAGTTTTAAATAGTTTTTAATTCATAGAAAATAGAAAAAAGTTCAGAAAAATACAATTCCAGTTTTGAAAAGTCTTTTGAGTTATTTTAGATTTTTGAAAAATAGTTTCATAATTTTCACCTTTATTTTTATAATTTTTAGTATTTTTAATTAGTTTTAAAAGTTAAAAATTAGTTTTTAATTCAAATAAATTCCAGAAAAACCATAAATATTAGTTTTAAATCTCAGTTAAGTTTCTAATTACATTTTTAGTATAAAAGTAATTTTAGATCATATTTAGGAGTTAGATTAGACGTAGTTGCATTTTAATTCGCGTTTCGTTTAATCCCGTATTTGCATTTTAGTATAGATTTGCGTAGTTTGCCTTTATTCTTAGGTTTTCCCATATATTTTATTTCCCTTTTATGCTTCCCTTGCCCCGTAGTTTAGAAAACATCAAATTATCCCCTTTTCCCATTCAAATCCCGATAATCGCGACGTGAGTTGGAAATTCCATTCAACCCTCGTTCGGAACGATCTCGGTGCTCAAACCTAACACGTTTGAGTTACCCATAATATACTACACTTCTCTATTATTGATCTCTTTCCCGAGCGAATCAATTTTTGGCGCCGCTGCCGGGGAGGGCTTGTAGTGAGTTTTCGTATTCCGTCTCGAATCGTGTGAATTTGAAGATCCTTCCCCGAGTGAAGTTACCGTCGTTTTTGTATATTTTTCAAAAACCCAAAAACATCTTAAAACACCAAAACATTCTTCCTAGAGTGTTTACAAAACCATAAAAATTAAAAAACCAACAAAAGAAACTGAAACGTCAATTGTTACGTCGGCTCACCTCAGAAGTACAACCTATACACGGGGTATAAGGAAAGTCTTGACATTAAATTGCAGACTGAAGAACGATCCACTCTTCGTTCCCGCTCCGCTGCGCGTACTTTTGGGAGCTACCGAGCACCGGTTGACACGAAGGTTACAAAAATATTGTGTTTTCAAAGTTTTCTTAATTATAAAAACCCAAAAAGATTTTTCTTTTTGAAATTTGTTTTAAAAACCCAAAAATATTCTTCTTTATCCTCTAACCCGATAATTCTTTCTCCTTAACCCTCTATATGTTTAATTCTCATGGAAACAATCAATTATCGTCATTGTTTTCATCGCAAAGGCCGTATGGAAGAAGATCAGTATTGTTGTCTTAATCCAGAATGTGTATGTGAGCGATGTGGACAACCCGGTTCTAAAAAATCTTGCTATTGGTGCGACTTAGCCGACAAACAATCTCTAGATGATTCTCAAAAAATTTCTGACCATCCGCCACAACCCGAGATATGTTCTTATCGTCGTTGCCTTCATTGCCAAAGCCGTATGGAAGAAAATCAATATCGATGTTTGAAATGTATTTGCGACTGGTGCGGAAATAATTGTCGAGATGGATTTTGTAATGTATGCCAGAACTTTATTAATCCAAATCCTGATCTCGCCCGTCTTTATGCACGTTTAGAACAAAAGGGAACTCTTCATACTGATGACGACATAATAGCATGGTGGAAGAATTTACTTGAAGAACCCTCGATTCCTACTCCTTCTCCGGTGAGGGAAATGGAATATGTTTCTGAGCCCGAGATGACTCCCGTTCAAGAACCAGAGCCTATCACGGAAATGGTGGAAATAGCTAACTCTTATCCGGATAATTCTTCGATGTATCAGCTCTTTTGCATATGGTGCAGCGGACCCGAATATGGTGGGAATTGTCCCGCTTGTAGCAATGGAAAATCAGGAACCGAGTTTCACCACAATCCTTATAACGAGACAACCGATTTCCCTAACCAACCTCTGTACCATGAGCCGGAGACATACTCTTGTGAGTATTGTGGTGGTCCTCACCAAGGTTTTCAATGTCAAGTTCAATTTAACAATTCGACCTTTGGTTATGAACCTTACCCGTATTCGTCACAACAAACATACTGTTGTGAGTATTGTGGAGGTCCGCACGTTAATTCCGATTGTCAGATGCAAAATCCGATTGTTTACGAGCAAGTTCCTTGTTACAATTACGATTATTCTTATGACCCACCTCCACAATACCAAGAAATTCAACCACAAACTCCGTCAGATGATCAAGAATTTCACCAAGGTTGTTTCAATATATTACAAGAGTTAAAGGAATTAAAAGAATTGCTTAATAAACCGGCTCAAGAAAAAGATCCTAATCAAAAGACCTATCGTGAATTATTAGCTGAAGAAGCCGCGAAAGTGATCCAATATCGTCCAACTACCTATTATTATGATTCTGATTCTGATGACGATTATACTCCTCCGAGTGGCAATCCCACTCCCGTTTCTGAGCCTTTCATTTCCAACCCTTCCCCTTCTCTCACGCCGGTTGAGAGAAGTGACGTTTTGGAAGAGGTCAATGATCATATTTCTACGGACATCGTTGAACCCGTTGGCTCTCTCATAATGGGGGATGAGCATTTTAGTACTATTCCGGAAACGGAATCGTCTGATGCTGAGGTCCTTATCCCAAGCCCAAGAGAGTCTGAGGTTGTTGATGATATTTGTGATGAGCCTTCTCTTGATAATTCTAATGATCATGTTGAGATGTTCTCCGATTCTGATAACGATTCTTATGGAGACATTGATTTCGTCGACGATTTACCTTCTGAGTCCGTTAACATAGAAGAAGTAAATGATTTCGAGCCAGAAGATGAAGAGATTGAGCCCGATGATATTCAAATCGAGGATGAAGCATTACAAGAAACATTGTCGAATGTCTATCTTCTCATTTCCAAGATTGAAGCCCTCAACGATAATTCAAGTTCGCCTCCTATCTCCGTTAAAGATAGTGACTTCTTACCCGAACTTGAGACTTTCCGATTCGATGAAGAGATTAGTGGCAGTCCCACTATTACCAATGTTTATCCTCCGATTCTTGAGCGATTCTACTTCGATGTTGATATGAGCAAGATTTTGAACGAGAGATCTGATACTCCGATAAGTGATTCGATCATTGAGGATGCTATTGATGACTTGATACCGCCGGGTATTGAGGATGTTGTTGATCCCGAGGGGGATATGGTTGTTCTTGATGGTTTTCTGGACTCTACTCTCTCTGATGAGTCGACCATCACGTATCCCGTTGAGCCTACGTGTGAGGACAAGATTTTTAACCCTGGGATACTCATCGGAGAGGACATTCATATCACAAAAGTTTTTTGGAAAAAGGATCCTCTCTTGGAAGCCTTCGTTGATGAACCTTTGAGTAACACCTTTCTATACCATGAGCTCCCGACTTCTTTGGAGTATTCTCTTATCGATCCTTCATCCTTTCGTCCACCCGCAAAACCACCGGATGATGGATCCTTCTTACATGATATGCCTTATCCACCCATTTTCTTCTCCACCCAACCCACCCAGTCTCATTCTTTCGGGAATGAGGACACCGTTTTTGATCCTGGTATCTCTACCACTTTCTTCCCCAAGGACAAATGAATTCGGGGATGAGTCAGGCTAGCGACTCGTTGACCAAAAACAGTAGCGCTTCGTGGGAGGCACCCCATGCTTATCTCTATCTTCTTTCTATTTTCTCTAATAAGTGACGTGAAGGGGTTAGCCTCTTCGATTTCTCGTGTTTGGTTGTTTGTGATGTTGTGTTTAGGATTCTCCCGATATGAAGACTCTCGTGCTCGAAGTTTGTCTTTTCTCCACTCGAGTTTCATGATCGTTGCTTATGGAAATCCGATATCCGAAATCTTATCGACTAACGTTTATCTTCTAGCATACTTAATAAACGGCTTTTAGATTTTCGTTGATACCCTTGCTTTTAAACATTGAGGACAATGTTTCGTTCTAGTCTGGGGTAGGGTAATCTTCGATTTGATTTAACCGCACTTGCTTATTTTTGCCGTGAACTCTCGCAACCCCGTTTTTCCTTAGAAAATGAAAAATTGTGCAAAAATGTGAAAATTTTAAAATTTTTGTAAGCTTTTGTTAGTTTTATGATCGAAAAGTCTTTGCTAGTTTCTTAGAAGTTACTTTAAATATGCGTTTTCTTGAACAAGCCTTTGCTAATTGCTTAGACAAGAGGCTATAAAATGCGATTCCAGCTCACAAGGCCAAGAATTTGCAAGTCTCCCTAAGTGATTTTAAATATGCGAAGCTTAAACAAGAATTTGCTAGTTTCTAATAAGTAACTTTAAAAATGCGAGACTTGAGATTATTTGACAAAGCATTAGCTAAGTTAATATATGTTTTGACACCTTGTTGACTTTCCGCTGGTGAGAGTAGGAATAGAATTCTGACTTGACCGGGCGTGTTGAGCCCTAGCTTGTTCCCTTAACCATAGATAATCTAAAATTATCGGCTAAGCATCCGCGGATCTCATTATTTGAGATTTTAAATTTGCGGAGATCGAGGAATGATAGAGTTACTTATGAGTTTAGATGTTAAGCGTGGAGTAGTTGGTTCTCTTTAGAGCCCATCGAAGGTACTTATGGCTTTTTGTTCCCACAAAATTGTTTCACCCCATATCTGTTGAAATAATAATTAGAGGTGTTGAGTTTTTGACGATAGTTAGTTCTTTATTCTTCTTTAGAGAATCCTTGCCCATGAGAGTTGGGTACACATCAAGGTACTGTCTGTTAGCCTCGCTAAAGTGAAGTCATTACGGGAATTGCATTAGTTTCTTCTTTTACTTATTCACAAGGACTAGTTTAGTCAATTGTGATAAGTTATGCTTGTCTTAGTATCAATACCCCTCCTAGTCCCAACTAGGAGGGTAGGAAGTTCACTTTGTAAAATAAGGTGTGTGTGGTTTCTTCTTCTTCTCTCTAGAAACACACACATCTTCCCTTTACATCAATCTAAACAATACCATGTCTTATTCATTCTTTGAGCTTCCCCGACCCCCCGAACCACATAAATCATTGTTTTTATCGATCCTACAATTGGTATCAACCTTATCACTTTACTAAGCAAACCCAACACACACGTAACCACAGTTACGCGTATAAAACATGAAACCCAAACACAAACGAAGCGTAAAAGAAAGAAAAGATAAAGATGAGATGGTGACTTGAATGATATAAAAATCCGTGTATGTTATGAGTATAAGATGAAACAATAAGATGTATATTCCTTGAGAGAGAAAATACACACACACACACACACACTTTCAAGCACACCCCTCAAATGACATACTTGAGGGGTATATATAGTAGGAGAGATGATGCCCTAAGGCTTGGCCATGGGCCTTGAAATGGGCTTGGACATGGATTGGGTTACATGAACTTATACAAGGCTAGCTTAACTAAACGTCTAACCATTTAGCTTAGCCCAATCCATGAGCCCTTTGACTATTCTAGCACGATATCTAACACACGTTACAAAGTTCCTAAATGTGAATGACCATCATTTCTAATAAAAACTATTAAGGCTAACAATCTCCCCCTAAGGGGTGGTCATTCAAAAGATGCTCCACTTGATTAGGTCTTTACTTTTCTTGAGCTCGAACTTTGTGTGTAGATAAAGAATAGTCTTGATTCTTTGTTCCTTCATGCTTTGTGATCAATTAATGTGGTTGTCTGCCGTTGTCAACTTCGTTGGTTAGGTATCTCCACGTCTTTCTCCACCATGCTCACACTTCTATTTGACTTTTGGTTACCAATGATGTAGTTCTCGAGTCTTTAAACTTTGTGTAGCCTTTGATTGTGATGAGAACTTTCATGTGTCGTTGGTATGAGCATGTGGCGAGTCTGCACGATCCATCCGCTCCAGAGCTTCCATAAGAAGAAAACATAAAACAGGTTAGTAATAAGCAGATTCCGGCACTTACAAGTTTGAATTTCGAGGGTGTTAACAGCATAGTGTGAAAACACGTCTCTAATTCTCACAAAGGCCGTTCTTGAACTGGAGTCCCACAAGTGAGATAACGCGATATACCGAAGTACATCTACAGTTCAGATGAGTCGCTGAGGTACACCGAAGCATCACCTCACGACTGTAGACCGTTTGAGACACACTAAGCGTAATCCACGGAGAATTACCGAAGTGACCTGCTGTCAGGGTTGCTTGATGTTGACCCTGGCAGGAATTTCCATTCAATCACTGAAGATCACAGAAGTGAAACTTCTCATAAATGTTCTGGCAAATTGCTATGATCTGCGTAGGACTCTAGATTGTATCACTTGTGCCCTTATAGATGAACAACAAGCGATGTCATGTCATGTGTTCCTATGAGATCTTTTGATGAATCTCGTGGCTCTAGACTCAATAATGCATTTTGGTTTTCCTGAGCGGAGACTAGGGAGAGGGTCTCCTTCTTCAATATCAGCAATCTCTAAGAGAAAGTCAATAGATTATGCAGGGTTCCCAGTGAGAATGAAACAAATCCTTTTAAGAGGAATTGAGTGGCTAGAAGGTTTAGTGCAGTGCGTCACTGGGTCCATGACGTCTTTGTCTTCAATACCAGTGTCATCTAGTGACAACCAGTAGCATATGTATTGAACCCGGTTTCTGCCCTAAGGTTGAATATGGAGGGCTATTTCTTTTCACCATTTCTTTTACTTTTCTTTTTAATTCTTCAACCCCTTCTTTCTCCTTTCTCACATTACTCCTTTTTTTCAATCATACCTAAGGACTTCTAATACTAAACTATTTGTGGTGTCCTGGGGTAGATCCCTCCGGCTCTGGCGGATCATAGGACGAATTTCATATCCTTAGTCACCTTATAACTCCATGACTGTCCTATTGTTGCCATAAAACCATTTTTCTTGAAAATCTCTCAGAGTGTTTATGATTATCAAAACATTTTGTTAACACCTTGAGAGTTTTGTTTTCAGAAACACTCCCCCTTCACATATGCTTATATTGTTTTAACTGAAATCTGCACAGAGAGGGTAGAGTTTGCACTTTTGAATTGATCAACTTTCAATAGACAAGACCGATTCGAGACACGTTTACATCACTAGTGAACTAGCTTGAAATTATTACCCGGCCTGGTCAAGTCCAAAGAAAGTTTCTCGAAATGGTACATTCTACTTAGACAAGTCCTATTCGAGACACGCTTACATCACTGGTTAGACCAGTTTGAAATTATTACCCGTCCAGGAACAAGTCTTTTCGAGTACTGACTTTATTTTATCGTCAATTCATTGGTTTCAGCTAAGTCGAGCTCTTTTGAGATTCAAACACCGATCATAAAACATTTTTTATCACCTTTTAATCACGTTTCTCCCCCTCAAAAATAGCATATCGATGATGTTTTTGAAACAAAATGATTAAAAGATATGTTTTTCGAAAAGCATTTGGAGAGAAACTGATTTAGCATGAATTTTGGAACAATTTTGGTTTAATACTCCCCCTTAACGAAAGCATATTTTTCATACAGAAAATTTAGAATCAATTAAGGGTTTAGAGGGAGTTATCTTGGTACCAAACGTGAGAGATTTTGAAAAATCTTTGAAAAATTTCGAGTCAATGGTACGCAAGATGTGAAGAAGATTTTGAAAATCTTTTGAAGATATTTAGAGAGAAATTATCTTCATTTGTTTTAGGATAAGTGCTCGATATTTATGAAAATCGATTTTGCGTAGCACTTTCCTTTCTTTAAAGATCGGGCTACAGTCTAAAGTAACTGTAAGCCATTATGTTTTTAGGAATAGCGCTTGAAAAAATATTTAAAACCTTTGATTTTGATAAGCACTTTCCTTTCTTTGAAGCGCGGGTCCTGAACTGATGTGTTCAGAAGCCATTATTTTGAAGTCCGGGTTTCGTACTGAAGTATACGAAAGCCATTATTTGAAGAAATTTTGAGAAACGACATGTTTTGAAAAACATTAAAGAACTCTCGCTCAAGCATCTGTACATACCCGTATCATTGTTGAATGACATTTCTAGAAACGTACAGAATATCGATTATACGAGAGACATGTCGGAGAAGAATATTTTTGATTTTTTGATTTTATATTGTTTTTGTGTTTTTTGAAAATTTTTCTATTTTTGTATTTGGTTTTTGTTGGTTTTTCAAATTTTGTATTTTGTTTTTTCCAAAAGATATTTACAAAGAAGATTTTAAGAAAGAGAAATTAAGTTGGGACAAGTAAAAGTGGAGTTAAGAGTGGAACTAGAAAAGGATTTCCATATGCGAAATTGGCATAAAATTCTTCTTTACCACACGGGGTATAAGAATCTTCAACACTTTTACAAGTACCTGCATCCACAGAAGAAGAATTTTCACAAATAACAGTGTTAGAAGTACATGTTTCCTCACGGTGAGGGTGATCACTATCAACGGTTGTAGTGGATCTGACTTCCTTATCCGAATGATTTTCACTATTATTTGTCTTGGAGCAATTATCAAAAATCTTTCCTGTGGGAATCCATCTAAGACCTATTTTGTTGAAAACTTTGCCCGTGGGAATCCACCTAAGGTAAGATCGAGGAGTTGTTTTCTTATCAGATGCAGTGGAAGACTCATTTTTAGAAAAACTACGTCCTGAAGAGATTGTCCTATTGGGTTTCCTTTTGATGTTCATCTTGTCAACGGGTTTGTTTCTATTTGGTGTCTTAGTGGATTGTGCCTTGGCACGAGAATTATATTTCTTGAGATATTGTAAGGCACATGCATCATGATTAACTGAAAAAGAAACATTTTTTACATGTAGTACAGACAAATTCAATGTTCTTGTTTAAAACAGTAGCTTTAACTTTGTCACTACAGTCTTTTGAAAATTGATTCTTGTTCGAAAAAGACTTAGAATTCCTAGTGTTGTTTTCTAAGGGCATAGCATTTTCTTTTGCGCAACTACTCTTAGATGCAAGCCAATCCCTAGTCTTTTGTAGAGTGTTCCTAGGTAATGGTTTACTACTACTAGCAGTGCCTTGAAATCTTGTAGAATTCGTCACCCTAGATGTTGCACCTAGAATTCCATCTTTTCGAGTCTGTGCCTTTTTCCTAGCTTCTTCTAGATAGTGATTGTTGACCATGTTGTTAGAACCGACAGATTCTTTAACTGGATTTTTGGTCACATTCCGTGTACTATTCCTAGAGATGTCAGGTGTTATCACTTTTGGTGTTTCAGCAACTGCTTTTCCTTCTTCAAAACTTTTGACAATTCTCTTTTTAATAGGCAGAGACTGTGGAGTGACTGTTTTTGACAAATCATTTTTCTCATTGACTTTTGGAGCAAACTGAGAAATAGACATTTTTGGTTTGAAAACCGGTGTGGGAACATTTGTTTTCTCCTCAGTCAATGGTTTTGAAATCTTAGTATCCACAGCCTTTCCTGTTAGACTTTCCAATTGAGCTCTCAAAAGATCATTTTGCTCTTGCATGTCCTTGTAGGCACGCTCATACGACAGTTTGTCATACTTGCATTCCTCGGTTTTTCGATCAAGTTATTTAAAATATGAGAAAGCTCTTGAAAAATTTGAAAAAGAAAACGTGTCCTATTTTAAACAGCTTTGATACCAATTGTAGGACCTAATATATATCAACCTTATCACTTTACCAAGCAAACCCAACACACACGTAACCACAGTTACGCGTATAAAACATGAAACCCAAACACAAACGAAGCGTAAAAGAAAGAAAAGATAAAGATGAGATGGTGACTTGAATGATATAAAAATCCGTGTATGTTATGAGTATAAGATGAAACAATAAGATGTATATTCCTTGAGAGAGAAAATACACACACACACACACACTTTCAAGCACACCCCTCAAATGACATACTTGAGGGGTATATATAGTAGGAGAGATGATGCCCTAAGGCTTGGCCATGGGCCTTGAGATGGGCTTGGACATGGATTGGGTTACATGAACTTATACAAGGCTAGCTTAACTAAACGTCTAACCATTTAGCTTAGCCCAATCCATGAGCCCTTTGACTATTCTAGCACGATATCTAACACACGTTACAAAGTTCCTAAATGTGAATGACCATCACTTCAAATAAAAACTATTAAGGCTAACGAGCCAGGTTGTGTATTTTTATCGATTTGTGTGGTTCGAATCTTGTTTTTAAACTGTTTTGTGCGTTATTTGTGGGTCGGAAAAATTTTTTTCCGTATTTTTTGTGGTAAACAGTTTTTATTCAAGATCTAGTATCCTTATTTTGGTCTAAAACACAAAAAGTCATAGTCTTTCTTAATGAATATCTGTCTTGGTCACATCTTGTCCAAACAGCACTTTATATGACTTTTGTACCAATATTTCTGTGAAAGTCAAAGTGGTCAAACTGTCATCTTCATGGTCAAACTGGTAAAACAGAAGCAGTTTTATGCTTTTCTGGGTATTTTATGAAGATGGTCGGATTTTTCAGTCGGAAATCTCGTCGGAAAAAGTGGTCAAAGGGTCAAAACCCTAAACTTACGCGTAAGAAGAATCTACAGTGGAGTTACGCGTAGCTGTGAAGTTACGCGTAAGAAAAAGTTACGCGTATGCGTTTACGCCTAAGCCAAGGCTTACGCTTAAGCAGACTTACGCATAACTTGCTTTACGCATAAGAATATGCTTACGCATAACGGGTTGAGAAAACGTTACGCGTAGGCTTACGCATAAGCTGAAAAGAAAAGTTACGCGTAGACCAAGACCACAACGACCTATACCATATACCATATCTGACTCTCGACCTCAGTTGAACATCATCAGTCTACGAGCACAATATTGAAAATAAAACAGTCCACTTGACTCGATCATAACCCATAACACGAATCTATCACCACTTCAACATCTTAACCCACTTCAATCAACTCTCAAACTATCACGACTCACTTAAAAACGAAATAACAAGAAAGATCTCAGATTTGTTAGATTGTTGTAACTGAAACAATCATCTTCACTGATCCGTGTTGAAGCTTTGCTTCGCTATTATCCGAATAAAGGATAAGAGATTATAACAAGTATGTTATCCCTCTTATCTTTACTTCGTTAAGACTCATAAGCTCAAAACAATAAGAAAAGAAAAAACCTACCCGAGACCCTTTCTAAGGATCTTGATGATGTCGCCTTGATATACAAGAAGGGAAGTTTTGTTTGTGTTTCTTTGTTCGGATATCTGTGATATTGATAAAGATGATTCTGAGATTGAGATTTGATGGAGTTGTGAATCTGTGATGGGAGAAATGAGTTGGGTGAGAGAAAAGCCTTGGTGGTAGGCGCATATTTGATGTAGGGTTATGAAGCGTTTTAGGTTAAATGTGATATATCAAGTGTAAGACTTTTTCTTCTTCTTAACCAGATACTTGTGGATTTGAATGTGGGCTGGATCTCTCCTTAATAGGCCGGACATGAGTATATCATATGTTGGGCTGAGTATTTTTCACGTTTGGACTGGATCGGATTTTTTAAGTCAAGTTGGGCTGATATACATTATGCCACGATGGTACTTATTTGAATGAAATGGTGAAAATTTTGTTATCCGAATTTTTTGGTTATAAAAATTTTTTGGATACAAATTGTTGCTATAAATTAAAGAGTGGTATTTTGGTATGGTATATTTTTCACGAGGATACTACGTTCACGGCTAAAGTTTTCGATGAATTTAAACGTGACCACGGAAATGACTCTTTATTATTTATTTGGGTGTGAAGTGACGTTTGACGGGCGAGTTTACTTATTTCGTCTTCTTTCTTTCTTCCCTTACGCGAAGATGACTTGTCTGGGCAAATATGTTGAGTGTGATGAAGACTTGCTATCTAGTTACTTTTGTGATTCTTTCTCTCTTAACCCACAAAGTAACTATCACTTCGGTGTCTCACGTAGTTGAGGATACGTCAAGAGGTTTTGTACAATGGGTACACCGTTCTTTTTCACAAAGATAGTACAAGCTTAAGTAACTATTCCGGGAGATTTTACTTCATCCTCAAGTTCGTCATATTGGGTTATCCTCACATGTGGTTACTACAAACAGCCGTTGAATTTTGATACAGGGGGTTGAAATGAGTTAGACAATTTCAAATGGTATTGTTTATCGACATCTTCTCACGGGCTGATTTGATTTATGATAGAATGCTTCCAGTTAATGCTTCATGTACACAATTGTATGCTGATTCCGATAAATCGTAACCTTCAGGGGAGAGAAATCTGTACATTATGGGCTGATTTGATATATGCAAGATAACTGGAATGCATTTGGTGAGATGAAGATGTTGATATATTATTCCCCCGAATGGACAATCTTGAAGAAGGTCGAGTCGACAGTCTTTTCTACATTTTCCGCTGCGTGTTAGAAGACTAAAGACGGTTCTAATTTAATTATCAAAAGACTTCTTCGAATTCAGGAAATTCATCGAAAGGTTGTCAGTTTTGGGAGAGCACTAATTAGGGAGAGCAAAAGGTCGATTTAATCCCTAATTAAATTTGCTCGCATTGTTCTTCTGCAAGTAAAGAGATGGCAGCTGAGAAGATTCATGAAGTTTGATGACTGTGAAGACACTCTTGGAGCTGCTGCGCTTATCTGTTGTATTTAATTTTGCTTGCAGGAACATTGTAAACTCCCGCATGACATCACTTGGGGAGAGATTGTTAGCCTCGCTAAAGTGAAGTCATTACGGGAATTGCATTAGTTTCTTCTTTTACTTATTCACAAGGACTAGTTTAGTCAATTGTGATAAGTTATGCTTGTCTTAGTATAAATACCCCTCCTAGTCCCAACTAGGAGGGTAGGAAGTTCACTTTGTAAAATAAGGTGTGTGTGGTTTCTTCTTCTTCTCTCTAGAAACACACACATCTTCCCTTTACATCAATCTAAACAATACCATGTCTTATTCATTCTTTGAGCTTCCCCGACCCCCCGAACCACATAAATCATTGTTTTTATCGATCCTACACTGTCAGTGTTGCGGTGTAAAAGACAACTGATTCCTGATAGTTTGCTGCTATTGTTTCTATTGTTATAAAAGCCGTAGGATTCGGAGTTTGGCACAAAAATTAACATGAAATAAAGCCCAAATGTATTAAAGTTGAAAAATCCAAAGCCATAAAAGTTGTCATAGACTTCCAAAAAGGCAGAGGAAAAATCCAAAGTCATAATAAGACTTCTGATAAAACGGTAATCCCGTTGAGTTAGTGGTTGAAAAGACCAAGGGCCTAAATTGCAAAAATGCAAATGTGCTGAAATAAGTGTTAAGCCAAACTTTGAATCCGGGAGTTATCACCCTAAATCGTGCGAAATTAGGACCTTGATGTGGACCTCATTCTTGTGTGCAACGGTTTTCGAGGGAGGATAAATAACTAATTATCGACTTAGCTTCATATCTTTATCGGAATAAAAGTTATCGAAACGAGAAATCTGAAGAAATTCATTTCTCACAAAAATAAAAAAATCTAGAGGAAAATAAGAAAATGGGAGCAAAAGGTATTTACACAAGTAACTTCCATGGGTAGTGTTAGCATCTAGAATCATATTTAACAATGATTTCGATTTTACGCTTAGTTTGGGGACTTGTGAAAAATCAGGGACGATGTATTCTATCCGTATGGTCACTTCACGCTGTGTTGTGTTTCCTACTCCGTGATCCTAACGTGTCTTTTGAAAAATGTTGGAGTTATTGATCGACATGAAAGTTCAACAAACCGTCACTCATAATCGGAATGTGCTTAATCGTAATATCTACATGTGAATAAAAAGGTAAACGGGGCGTTTTTAGAATTAAGGCTTTCTTAATCTCTTTTGAGGAATCTTTGCTACTTCTTCATAGGTTTAGTAGAAAGAGATTGAAATCTTTGGTTTTAGAAGCTTGAGTTGATTACATTGCGTGGGGACACGACAATGGTCTCGTCTGGGGTATTTTGATATGTGCTAAAACACATATCATTTCTTTATCAAATATGACCCAAAATAACCAAGAAAAAGCCGTTTATTGCTAATATTTGTTGTTTTCTTGAGTTTATGCTTGTGCAGGTACGGATATGATAAAACACACAAAAGATAGCTAAATCAGACGGAAACCCGAGCACGAGAGATTAAGAGTGCTAAAGCTGAGCCGGAAGGTCAGAATTGTGCATTTGTGAAGATTTCTACTCTCTGAGGATGATTTTTGAAGATACGATCAAGTTTGCAGAATTGTCAGAAATAGTCCCTGAACTTTCAGTTATTGACAGAATATACCCTCAAGTTTCAGAATTGGCAAATTCAGCCCTTGGATTATTTGAAGATTGGCAAAGTTAATCCTTGATCACATTTTCAGAATTACACTTTTAGTCCCTGGAGTTTCAGCCTTTACACCTTTGGTCCTTAGATTACCAATTGGTTACAAGCATAATCCAAAATCCAAGTCCATTAAACCACTTAAACCCACGGCCCAACATCAAATTCTTTACCCAATCCATAACCAGGCCAAAAATCCTTACCCGTTCCCACTAACACCCGGTCAACCCAGTCAACCCAGTCAACCAATCAAAATACACTAAAAAAATACCAAACGCGCCAAAAAACAATTTACCCAAATCCCTCTCAATCCCCAGCACATAAGAACCCTAATATGCCCCTGATCCTAATTGGCAAAATTAACTTCAATTAAGGGTAATACCATACTTCACCTGACACCCTCTGACACACGGATGCCAGCTTGGCAATCCGTGTGTCATTCCCATTAATCCCTGCCTTCTGATTGGTGGAAGTGATGTGGCAATAGTGATCCAATGGTTCTAAATTGATGAGGAACGTGTAAGATATGATCAAGGGCTCTAAATGCATTTAAAGAAGCACAAGGCTCTCTTCTGGATCCTTCTCAGCAGGCTATATATACCCTTTCCTTCACAGATGGATTTCAAGTAGAGTAGGAGTAGTGTAGAGAGTAGCTTCTGAGTAGTTTTATAATTTTCAAATGTCTTAGATTAAATTCAGCTTTGTTGTTTCTATTTTGTACTCAAATTTTATCAATTAAATATTATCAGCTTAAATTTTCATTAAATTTGAATCACTGTTTCATTATTTCATTTCAGCTTATTGATATTCTAATTGGTTGTTTGAGCTCTTATCAAATCCATTTCAGTTGTTTACTCAGAATTTACTCTCATTTTCACTTGGTCAAATAAAGTCAACAAGTCAGAATTATGGTTAGAATTGTTCTGGATGCTGAGTTGATGTATGGTGATGGATGTGGGTTGAATTTGAGTTGGATTTGGGTTTGATATCAGTTTTAGAATAGTGTTTTTGATCCCTTTTTAGCATGCCATTGTGGCAGGACTTTGGTTAGTACTGATTCTGTTATAATTTTGCATCAGCTGATTTCATTTGCAAATTAGTAATAGTAGTTATTTGATTATCATTACTGTTACATAGGTCGTTTAATATCATTAGATGTTAGTTATGGTTTAGCTTTGAGGATTTACTGTGGAGATTTGCTTATTAGTAGGATATAGAGTGTTTGGATCAGTGCATAGATTTGTGTTTGTGGTTAGTTTACTGGCTAAGTTTAGTTGATTTAAGCTTGTTTAGGTTTAATTCACTCATATATGCCATTGTCTTGCATCTTAAATCACTGAAAGTCAAAATCACCTTAACCTTTGTTTCATTTGCATAACAGTTAGTTTAGATTTAAAAGAGCTTGCATTCTAGGTTTAGAATCATATAGGTTAGCTTAATTAGGACATATTGCACCTAAAATCATCAATCTCAGTTCATAAATTAGGATCTAAACTCAATTTGGTCAAACAACTCAAAAACTGTCAAAAGTCAAAAAAGAGTAAAATCAGTTTTTCACAAAACTTTATTTAATTTTCACAGATTCATTTTTAGCTTAAATCAGTTGAAATTGTGAGATTAATAACTTCAGTTGGTTAACTTTTGAAAAGTGAATTTTGTTGAATTTTGTGAAACTATCTTAAGCACTTAACAAGCTGCTCAAAAAGCTGATCGTTCCCCTGTTCACACTCAGCGCATACTGAGTGTGATACAGGCCATTTACAGATCTTGCACAAGCCTTGATTTTGATTATTAGTATCTGAAATTTTGTTTAGTTGTAGAGTGGTTGGTAATCTTGAGGTTCTCATTTTAGGTTTTAAGTTTTAAGTTTTATGCACTAGGTTAGCTTATTTTTAAGCTACAAGTAAGGGTGTTTGGCTGATTGGATTCCATAAGCCAAATTAGTGTAATCAGCTCATTAGAGGTTTAGACTAGTTGAATTAAGTTGATTTTAAGTAGTTTTAGCTTATCTTAGCTTCTGTGTTAATTTGGTGCTCTTAAGAAGCTTTTAGCTTATTTCACATAGCTTATTCATCATCAGTTACACTACAGCTTCATTTTCTTGTACATCTGCATCACTTCTCTTATTTTTCATAGATTTAGAATATTATTTTAGATTTTTCATGAATTTTTCATAATTTTTCATCACTGTTTGCTATTTTTATTATTTTAAATCAATTTTTAGGACTTTTTATTTACCTTTTAATACAATTAAATCAGAGAAGCTTCAAAAAAATAATTTTTCATTTTTCATAGATTAAGATAAATATAAAAAGCAAAAAAATAATTTTTCCAGATTTTTCCTAGTTTAATTTGTAATTTTTAGCCATTTAATTAGTTTTAAATAGTTTTTAATTCATAGAAAATAGAAAAAAGTTCAGAAAAATACAATTCCAGTTTTGAAAAGTCTTTTGAGTTATTTTAGATTTTTGAAAAATAGTTTCATAATTTTCACCTTTATTTTTATAATTTTTAGTATTTTCAATTAGTTTTAAAAGTTAAAAATTAGTTTTTAATTCAAATAAATTCCAGAAAAACCATAAATATTAGTTTTAAATCTCAGTTAAGTTTCTAATTACATTTTTAGTATAAAATTAATTTTAGATCATATTTAGGAGTTAGATTAGACGTAGTTGCATTTTAATTCGCGTTTCGTTTAATCCCGTATTTGCATTTTAGTATAGATTTGCGTAGTTTGCCATTATTCTTAGATTTTCCCATATATTTTATTTCCATTTTATGCTTCCCTTGCCCCGTAGTTTAGAAAACATCATATTATCCCTTTTTCCCATTCAAATCCCGATAATCGCGACGTGAGTTGGAAATTCCATTCAACCCTCGTTCGGAACGATCTCGGTGCTCAAACCTAACATGTTTGAGTTACCCGTAATATACTACACTTCTCTATTATTGATTTTTATCGAATCAGCCTACTCGTTCCCAATCAACAAGATCCGCCAAGAGCCCGTACTCTTGGCGAATACTCTAGACCGAGCCATCAAGGCTATGGGAACACCATTGAGCTCCCACAACAAGCTCAAACTACGACCCTGCGATCCGAACCATCCGGTTGATGCAGAACGGATGTGCATTACATGGACTTCGTTCCGAAGATCCAAATCAACATCTAAAGGACTTCCTTAAAATTGTCGATCCAATTGACCTTGATGTTGCTACTCGGGAGACAACGTGACTACGTCTCTTCCAATTCTCCTTACGTGATCAAGCTAGCAATTGGCTTGAGCGTCTACCAGCGGGATCTATCTCTTGTTGGGATGATCTTACTACCCGTTTCCTCGCTCAATTCTTTCTACCGGGAAGGACTACTAAGCTTAGGAATGACATTTTGATTATCCAACAACATCAAGGTGAAACTCTTTATGAAGCGTGGACTCGATTCAAGGACTTACTCCATAAATAATGTCCAATGGTAAAGTACAACATAATTATAAGGTTTAGGTGCAATTTGGATTAAGGGTTTGGTATGGTTTTATTGAAAGAAAGTAATGTGTGTTTGGTTTGTCAAGTGGGCCCTTAATATGTGAGTTATTTGATTCTTGTGAATCCTTTTCAAGTAGTCTGCTATCCAAAAAAGTTGTCGGTTTCATTTTGTCTATTTTGAATCTAATTAGACCCACTTCCACTTCTATCTCGCAATCTATTTTTTAATATATAATTAAATTTCGATATAACTTTTTAAAATAATTAATAATTTATTTTTTAGTATATTTTATCTCTCCTACTTCAAATCTAAATTCAAATCCTAATACAAATCCGAATTCAAATCATAAACCCGCATAAAAAGCTTTTATACTTTTGATATTCAAGGTATCAGGGTATAATAAAGAGTAGGTATATAGAACTCATATTTGTCATAGAACCAATGAACCAATCATAATCATCTACTATTTTTTATCCAAATTAATAAAAAAACATAGATATGCATTGTTAAAAAACAACATATCTTGCAAACGGTAAATCTTCAAACTAAAAAAAATACACCATCGTGACGAGAATTAAATTATCTTTCTATAGATATGCATTGTTATATACTTTCGACGAAGTTTTTTTTTTTAAATTTCGCCCAGAAAAATCACATGTGATTTTTAAAAATCACATGTGATTCGTAAAAATCAAATCATATGTGATTTTTAGAAATCACATGTGATTTTTACAAATCACATGTGATTTTTCTGGACGAAATTTTTTTTAAAAAAAGTTTGTCGAAAGTATATAACAATGCATATCTATAGAAAGATAATTTAATCCTCGTTGAGATGGTATGATTTTTTTGGCGTAACGATTAACGGTTTGTGAGATATTTATTTTTTTAAAAAAAAAATGAATATATTTTAATAAAAGAAATGAGTGGCTATGATTGGTTGATTGGTTATATGACAAATATTAGTTCTATATTGAACTTTTCTCTATAAATCATTACTTACGGAGAACTTTATAATTTTAAATCACTGTACCGCACTTGCTATTTCTTTTCGTTGAAAAAATTAAATTAATGATGCTGAACCATAAAATAACAAAGAAAAATAAAATGGACACGTTCGTTGAAATATTAAGATTTGTTTTTTTGATAATCCATGAACCTTCAATATCCTTGCCTGTATAGGTCTTCTTGTTACATAAAGACAATGGAAAATACTAGTGTGTTCTAAACATAAATGTGTGTGAGTTTATATCCTCATCTTCATTCTCGTAACAATTATTGTACTAGGTTTTTTAAAAGATGAATTGTTTGGTCTTTTTTTTTTTTTTTTTTTTTAACTAAAAAAAGAAACCTACTAAATATGATCTAAAAAGATCACAATGAGAGCTCTAAGTGTGGGCTTCGCCACCCTCGCCAATCTGACATAGCAATCTCGCCGTCCTTCGCGACGACACCGTCAACCTTCGCCACGGCTCGCCATTGAGCACCTCGTCGTGCAGACGACGAACCCAAATCTCTGCAAAAAGTGAAACCCGAACAATAGATAAAAGTTTTTTTTTTACGGTTTTGGTCCTTGTGGTGTATGTCGAGATCCCTCCTCCTCTTTTGTAAATCTCTGCAAAATTGTGTGCGTGTCTGTGTGCTTATATGTGTGTTTTGGTGTGTGTCGAGATGTAGAAGACAAGAAATAAATTTACGGTTTCGGTCCTTGTGGTTTTCTTTATTTATGGTTTTGGTCCTTTTTTTTTTTTTTAAAGTAAATAACATTTTTATTTTTAGTTATTATTTGTTTTGAATGAAATAAATTTAATTTGTTTGAAAAATGATTAAAAAAAAAAGAAAAGAAAAATGAAGTGGTAGGACTTAGAGCACCCGATGTCGTTTCGTCGTCCCCCTTCGTCGTCCACGGTGGAGGCTCGTCGTGCCTCGCCTTGACACCGTGGTGTCTCGCCGTCCTTCGTCGTTGCCAAGCTCATCGTGGTGACGACGAGTAAAATTTCTGACAAAAAGTGAGTATAACGTTTGAATTATTCAATTTCTATCCGTTTAACAACGGATATAACCTTTTTTTTTTTTCTTTTTTTCTTTTTTTTAAAAACCCACCACTCACTCTGTAAATTAACATAACATATCATACATTTTTTTCATATTCAATCAAAATAAACCATTCAAACTTGCTGAAACATGAGTTACACGAGTGAATCATCTTATTCCGGCGAAAGTGACCTTGAAGAGTTAACGGAATTAGAAATGTTTATTAAAGAGTTCGAGGCGGAGCAAACGTTGCAGGAACAAGCACCTGGTCCATCAAAGCGTCGTCAATATGTCCCTCGTGAACGTGAAATTGCTGAAGCACGTCTTCTTGATGACTATTTTGGTGACAACCCAAAATATACGGACGCTAATTTTAGGCGTCGATTTCGTATGAGCCGTCGTCTATTTCTACAAATAGTACAAGGTATTGAAACATATATTGAAACTCATCATCCTCTTCCTAAGCATTTTGATTTCTTTAGAGTTCGACCCGATGGTAGGGGTGTAATGAGTTTTAGTGTGATTATGAAATGCACATGTGCCCTACGCCAATTGGCTTACGGGATATCAGCTGATGCGTTAGATGAGTATTTACAAATAGGTGAACACTGTGCACGCGATTGCCTAGATTTTTTTCTTATGTGCATAATCCAACTATTTATTAAGGAGTTTTTAAGAAAACCAGATGAGGATGACATTCGTCACTTATACCATGCACATAACACTGTTCATGGGCTTCCGGGAATGTTGGGGAGCATCGATTGTATGCACTGGGAATGGAAAAATTGTCCGAAAGAATGGCAAGGCCAATTTCATAGAGGTGATAAAACAATATCCCACTATAATGCTTGAAGCCGTTGCTTCATACGATTTGTAGATTTGGCATGCATTTTTTGGGGTAGCGGGTGCGAATAACGATCTAACGGTTTTAAATAATTCTCCGTTATACGACGACTTGCTTGATGACATCGCCCCTGAGGTTGAGTTTGAAGTACTCGGGGTGTCAATTTAAGCAAGGGTATTATCTAGCTGACGGAATTTACCCGGAGTGGGCATCTTTTGTAAAGTCATTTACAGTTGCAACTAATCCAAAAATGCCGCATTCAAAGCGAAACAAGAAAGTGCTCGAAAAGATATTGAAAGAGCTTTTGGTGTCCTCCAAGGACGTTGGTGTGACAAATGGCAATTTAGGGAGTCTATTTTAGGTAACCGCATTACGCTAAATTAAACTGAGATTCGCCTTTAACACTATTTTATAAACCGTGACTTGATTTTATATCGTTGGTTGGTTTTTATGGTTTATTTCATTATTAAATGAGTTATCGTATGCGTTTTAACTCTATTTGGTAGGCACTATTCGATTCGGCACTAGAAAAGCCTAAAACAAGAGTTATTGTAACTTTTAAACCATAACTCGAAAATTGACAAATAAATAGTCAAAACTCGTGGAAAAACGTAAGTAACGATGTTGGAAAGTTAAATAAATATCGTGGGACACTCGGGGGACGATATGTGAGCTCGGGAATGGGTAAACGAGATAGATACGAAAAGTTTCAACCCGAACCCCCCTCTTTTCTTTATAACCGGCGCCCCCCCCTCCTATTTAATTATTTTGAGGTCCTTGTGTCCAAGTATAAAAGGGCCTCACCACCCCTCATTTGCTACTTCTCTTTCTCTCACTAGAAAAACACACACAAACCATTTCTCTCTCTACATCTCTCTAAAAACCCTAAAACCACCACCACCACCATAGTGGCCGCCGCCACTATTCCGGCCACCACCGCCGTACGCCGGCGAGTCACCATAAACCACCACCACCATCTTGAAGCTCTCTTTCTCCTCTTTCCAACCATATATCATACACTCAATTTGGACTTCATTAACACCTCCAAATTCAAGAATTAAAATTCGTACTTTTAGGGTTTCAAAAGATTTCAAAGGGCTTTTGCAATTGGTGATTATAGAAGGTAAATAAAACATGTTTTGAGCTTGTTTGAGCAATAAAAAGCCACGAAATGGGTAATTAGGGTTTCGACCTAATTATTATTTTTGGGGCTTTTGGGTGGAACATGAAATTAAAGCTAATTAGTGTTGAAATAAACAAGTAATTAGTGTTTGGTACATGTGTGGTGCATTAATTTGATGGGTTTTGCATTTTAGGGTTTAGTTGCATGTTCTTGATTAAAAATAGTTGATGGGTTTTGTGTTTGGTTAGTGTTTGGAGCTTGAATGATTGGATTTGAGTGTTGTAGAATTGATTTGGTTGTGTTTGGATGGATTTGGAATAGTGGACGACCCACCTTGGGCTCGTGCGTGGCTCATGAGGAGCGTACGAGACCCACTTGGGTCATGGGTCCGAGTCGGGTCTATTTGGTAGCTTATTGATTGATTTAGTTGAGGTTTGGATGAGACGCGTAAATCCGAAAAGCTTTTAGAAACTTGTTTGGTTCACGTGGTCTTGACCGCGACCGTGTCATGACCATTAGGGTCATAACATTGGTTTCGAGTATAATTGGTTGATTGATTGGTTGGCGAGATTGTTTTGAGTTGGTTTGGGATTGAATTGCGACGTTATGACTTTTAATTATGGACTTGATATATATATATTGTGACTTTGAGCTACGTCGGCGTCACTTTGACTTTTTAGTCAATAGTTGACTCCGACAAAGCCGTAACATGGACTTTAGTATAATTTGGACAATTGATTGATTTAAAAGCCGGGAAGTTATGACTCGTGCTTGTGGACTCGAAACGAATAACGTTATGAGATTTATAATGGGATTTGACGAAATATATATTATATATGAAAATGATAATAAAACTATGAAATGTAAATAATAATGGGCTTTTGTACCAAAAATATCAATAACAATATTTATCTTGTTATTTACTAGTTTTAAACGGAAACTAACGACTAAATTGGAAAGGTTTTGTGATAAATAAGTAATTATGGTTTCGAGTACACGTTTATCAACAAATGTCAAATGTGGACATTTAATATCGGATAAGTAATTATTTATTTGCGTTATGTGTGCATGGGTTACGGATAACCTAGCATTAATAGTGTTGATCCACGTGGGTAGCGGACTTATTAGGTTGACGAATCTAATAAGAGCTCGCTAGGTACGTTGGGTAACCTTATTAATGGGTGACTTATCCTTATGACTCTTTAAGGATACGATTGATTTATGGGATAATAAGCGACGCAAATAAATAAATGAGTTTATCGAATTGACGAATTCGATAAGGTCTACCATTTATTTCGAAACTTGTTGAACTATTAAGCTTATCGTTTATAGGTCTCATTGTGTCGCATTGAGTTATATATTGGTTGTGTGAGTGCATTCATGGCATCATATTGAGTCGATACACCCACACATGAGGATACCAAACACTAGGATTAATGGTGAAACGAGACGTTTTTGGAAATAAAGAAATGGAATATATTGGGGTAGATAACGTTGATTTTGAGGAATATATATTAAGTTGGTCTACATTAATAGGTTGTGCCGAGTCGATAGTTGCTGTGCTGTGATTTCTGTTATCTTCTGCTAGTGATATTTGTGCGTTGATTGCTTGAGGTGAGTTTCATAGCCCCACTTTTATATACGTTTTAACTACGTTTTGAACTATTTTGGGGTGAGAATCATGCTACTATTTTTGGACCGTTAAAACTATTTGGATTTGCTTATATGCTTGACTGAGTAGATAGATGTGCGATAGTTGTTGCCTTAGTCTAGGTTTAACCGTGCCTAACTAAGAATAGACTTCTATCTCGACCTAGCCCGGGGTTGGCAACTGTTCTAGAGGTTGCCACGACAGTGCTGGACTAGAGTCGCAGGGGCCCGAGTAAGTGATTATATGGTTGGTGATCCGGGTAGGATCTGTGCGTGTGCAAACGGTATTATTCTATCTAGGTCTTGTATAGCAAATCAACTCTTACAGGTCCACTATGATTTTGTTGAACTAAAACCTATGAACTCACCAGCGTAAGCTGACCTTTTAGCATGATTTCTCAGGTATTTGAGAGATGTTTGGATTATTTGGTGTGTGAAAGCTTGGCATGGAGGCGTGGTTCAAGGATCATTTTCTGACTCTGATAAACAATGGGGACCTATTTTGTTAAACTATGTTTTGGGCCTAAAATTTATATCTTCGGATTAAATGTTTGAATATTTGATTTGGGATTGGTTTTAAATGGTTAAATGGTTATCTTTTATTTTACTTGTGTGCGATACCAATCCAAAAAGTAACGCCCCAAAAACTTGATTAAGTCTTCCGCTGTACCGAGATTTGGGGGTGTTACAGATTGGTATCAGAGCTCAAGGTTATAGAGAACTAGGTATTTTATAAACCCTAAACTATAACCGCTTTTAAGAAAAATTGATCCTCGACCGACGCACGCCCGCTTGCCAAGCTGAAGCTTCTTATTTGATTATGGTATGAAATGCGATTTGAATTATGAGATGATATGTTAGGGAATATTGTGAACTGATTATTAAAATGTTATGATTTAGAGATTTGAGTTATGATTTGGATATGTTTAGGGGTATTCCTAAATGTTCTGATAATGAGATATGATTATTGGTTTTGGAAATGAGATATGATTATTGGTTTTGGAAATGAGATATGATTATTGGTTTTGGGAAAATGAGATGTGGTTATCGAGATATTACGGAAATTGATTTGAGTAAACGGTATATTACGATTTTGGAATTTGAACTCGATTGCTTTGATATGTGATTATGTGATAGAACGGAACTTATGTGTGTTATTTAAAGGCATGTTTTGAGTAATGCGGTACCTACACTTTTAAAGCTTACATTATGTGATATGTGTTTTGGTTAAGTTGTTGCGCTTATTAAAACTAGTTGTTTCGAACACTTATACCTAACCTATGCCGTTGTCACAGACTATGCCTTCACTAGCTTTTGATGTGTCTGAGGAGGTCCTTGCTGTTGCTAGTTCGCCAGCATTGACTCTCATGACGGTTGCGCAGGGTGATCCTTATGAGATTGCCCGTCACTCTAGTTCATCATCAGATCACCCTAGCTCGTCTAGGCAGCTCACTTTACATCAGGTTTTAGCGAGAGCACAGACTCCTAGGCTTGCTTATAGCACTGCCCGCATGTCCGTGCGACCACCATCTTCACCTATCCATTTAGCAGCATCACCATGTCTTAGGAGGCCTAGATCTCCTAGTGTACCACCTCAGGATTTACCTGCACGGAGACTCCGACTCATGGACTCTCCCCCTATAGATGAGGGTGAGGAGGAGCATGAGGTCGAGGAGGAGGATGAGATTGAGGAGCTGTATGTAGATGAGGATGAGGATCCTCAGGAGGAGGATGATAAGGATATCCAAGAAGGGGGTACTCCTCCTTTGCAGAGTCCTGCACATTCTCCGGGACCAGGTTCTCCTTTGCCTGAGCCTGAGTCCCCTGGACAGCCTTTAGACATCGATTCACCACCTTACTCACCTTATATAGGTAGCCCGTTAGGATCGGAGATACCGTCAGAGTTTGTTTATGAGCCCGAGGCGTGTGGTGAGACGGGTCTGATGTGGGACAGGATTACCTCTCAGGGTACTAGACTTAGTCAGTTGACGGAGCGTTTGGTTGGAGTGTCTAGAGCTAGTATTGAGGATCTTGGAGCTGATATGGGTACTGTAGTCAGGAGGACTAGGGTTTTGCATGATGGTATGTCGGAGCTCCAGGAGCAGGTTGGGGACCTGCTTAGAGGGTTCGCGACAGCACGTGATGCTGATAGAGCGATTTGGCGTAGGATTGGTGAGTTGGAGAGAGAGGTCGCAGAGCTTAAGAGCGATCGCGACGCTCGACATGTTGAGTTAGCCTCTTTGTGTAGTGAGGTTGACGATGTTAGGAGATCAGTGAGTGATATTCGTAGACGTGGCT
>OU343224.1:216849643-216941868 GCA_910596185.1 Chrysanthemum makinoi
AGATAGTATTAGATTTATGGTTTTGTGCCATCTTGAAACTAAGTAGTACTTGGTTCGAGATGTAGGATTATCCTAGTTGTTTATAGTTATCGTTGTTAGGATTGTTTTTGATTTCATCGAATCCTTCCATGTATTCCCACTTGTGAAACCTATGAGTTATGGTTATTGGAACGTGCATCCTTAGCTATGTTGTGGTATTTGATTGTTTCGCTTTGGTATGTATTAAGGCGTTATGTAGTGACCCTTGGAACCCAACTCTATTTTAGGGCGTAAATTGTGAACTTATGAAACTGTTCTTCTTGCCTATAGAATGATGGCAACAAGACGAAACCTGATTAGGAACAACCGAGCAGCTCCTGCTGCTGTTGTTGCCCCTGGTCGTCGCGGTCGTCGTCCGACCCCGACTGCACCACATGTTGAGAACCCGAACATTGATAACCCAGATGTAGGGAACCTGAATGTGGATGACCGTGCTGAGAATGGTCCTGTTCCACAAAACCCTCCACCTGTAAACCCAACCCATAATGACCAGCTAGTGTCGCAGCGTGTCGCTGAACTGCTAGCTGAGGCTAATCTTTCTAACACTTCTAGTGGAACCCCAGTAATGAATCGAACTCGAGGTTGTACCTATAAGGAGTTCCGATTCTGTGGTCCCATAGATTTTGGAGGAACTGATGGAGTAGTTTACCTAACTAGGTGGTTAGAGAAAACCGAATCTGTGTTTGCTATGAGTAACTGTGATGAGGATTGTAAGGTTAAGTATGCAACCTTCACTTTGAAGGACGAGGCGTTGACCTGGTGGAATAACTACCACAGAGCAGTAGGAATTGATGTAGCTTATAGTATGTCTTGGACTCAATTTAAGGCTCTCCTGATTAAGACTTACTGTCCTAGGAATGAAGTTAAGAAGTTAGAGAGTGAGTTCTGGAACCATAAGGTTAAGGGTACTGACATGGCTACTTACACTCGTCGTTTCCAAGAGTTATCCTTGCTTTGCCCTGAGATGGTTCGTACCGAAGAACTTAAGATTGAAAGGTATACTGATGGATTACCTTTAGCTACTCGTAATGATGTCATCACTGCAAAGCCAGTCAATTTGCATGAGGCAATTGCTGTGGCTCAGAGTCTGATGGACTCTTGTGTGTTAGAATTAGGAGATAAGGGTAAGAGTGATAGGAACGATAAGAGGAAGAGGAATGAAGTTGTAAAAGGGAATGGCAACAAACGGCAAGAGACAGCCAGAGTGTTCGCCATAGGAAATGGAGATAAGAAAGGTTACGAAGGTAGTAAGCCTGTGTGTGGTCGTTGTAACCGACACCACCATGGACCGTGTCCGATTGTGTGTAGGAAGTGCTCTAAGGTAGGACACATAGCCAAAGACTGTAGGTCTCGTCCACTCACTGCAGCTCAAACTGCACAAGGAGCGGACTGGAAGGCTACTGTCACCTGTTTTGGATGTGGAAAGAAGGGACACTTTAAGAATGAGTGCCGAGAGCCGTGGATGAGAGGAAATCCCGGTAATGTAGGAAGATTTGCTAACTGAGGTGTAGGAGGTAATGGCTTAAACCCTGTGAAGCGTGAGGTTGTGGAAAACCAGGGAAACAATGGTGTTAGGAATCAGCAAAGAGACATGGGAACAACGCGTTTTTACGCTATTGGGAAGGAAGCTGGTGAGGACCCTAACGTAGTTACGAGTACGTTCCTTCTCAATAATCTTTATGCTTCCATATTGTTTGATACTGGTGCGGATATGAGTTTCGTATCCATCAACTTTATGCCATTACTAGGAATCTCCCAAACACCTCTAGGGTTTAGTTACGATGTGGAATTAGCAAATGGGAATAGAGAGAAGATAGACACCGTAGTTCGAGGTTGTACCTTAAGTTTCCTAGACCGCCCGTTTAGTATATATCTGTTGCCAGTTACCTTAGGAAGTTTCGACGTCATTATCGGAATGGATTGGTTATCGAAGAACGGTGCACACATCATCTGTGATGAGAAGGTTGTGCGTTTACCGTATGGCGGAAAAAGTTCTGAGCATACAAGGAGATCGGAGCGACTATGGAAGTCCTTCCCGGTTGAGCATCATCTCTTGTATTAAGGCCCAGAGGTACATCGATAGAGGAGGTTGTCTTTTCTTGGCTCGAATTTCTGAAAAGAAAAGTGATGAGAAGAGTGAAAGAAACCTCAACGATGTACCCGTCGTTAGAAAATTTCCTGATGTGTTTCCCGACGATCTTCCAAGGGTTCCACCTGTCCGACAAGTGGAATTCCAAATAGAGTTGATACCCGGTGCGGCACCCGTAGCCCGGGCACCTTATCGACTTGCTCCAAGAGAATTGGAGGAACTGTCTAAACAGTTGGCTGAATTGTCAGAGAAGGGATTCATTCGACCAAGTTCGTCGCCGTGGGGAGCACCAGTGTTGTTTGTGAAGAAGAAGGATGGATCGTTTAGGATGTGTATTGATTATAGGGAATTGAATAAGTTGACCGTGAAGAACCGATATCCGTTACCTAGAATAGATGATCTATTCGACCAACTCCAAGGAGCTAGTGTATTTTCTAAGATCGATTTACGATCTGGTTATCACCAGCTTAGAGTTCGAGAAGAGTATATCCCTAAGACCGCGTTTAGGACTCGTTATGGACACTATGAATTCCAAGTGATGTCGTTTGGCTTAACCAACGCACCAGCGGTTTTCATGGACCTCATGAACCGAGTGTGTAAGCCATACCTAGATAAGTTTGTGATAGTATTCATAGACGACATCTTGATATACTCTAAGAGTAGTGAGGAGCACGAAGAGCATTTGAGGCTCATTTTAGGATTGCTAAGAGAGGAGAAGCTGTATGCCAAATTCTCTAAGTGTGAATTTTGGATTCCGTCCGTGCAATTCTTAGGTCATGTGATAGATAGTTGAGGTGTTCATGTTAACCCAGCTAAGATTAAGGCCATTAAGGAATGGGCAGCTCCTAAGAACCCATCAGAAATCCCACAGTTTCTAGGTTTAGCAGGCTATTATAGGAGATTCATTGAGGGATTTTCCAAGATAGCTAAACCGATGACCAAACTAACACAGAAGGATGTTAAGTATGAATGAGGAGAAAAGGAAGAAGAAGCATTCCAACTTCTGAAGGAGAAGTTGTGTAGTGCACCCATCCTAGCTTTGCCTGAAGGAAGCGAAGACTTTGTCGTGTACTGCGACGCTTCACATAAAGGCTTAGGTGCTGTTTTGATGCAGCATGAGAAGGTGATTGCTTATGCATCCCGACAACTTAAGAAGCATGAGAAAAACTACACCACCCATGACCTTGAGTTAGGTGCTGTAGTGTTTGCTCTTAGGATCTGGAGACATTACTTGTATGGAACTAAGTGTGTAGTATTTACCGACCATTAGAGTTTGAAGCATATCTTAGATCAGAAGGAACTGAACATGAGACAACGTCGTTGGTTAGTGATTATGACTGTGAGATTCGTTATCATCCTGGTAAGGCTAACGTTGTAGCTGATGCCCTTAGTCGTAAGGAGGACATTCTACCCCTACTTGTTAGATCCTTAGGAATAATCATTGTTTCGCCCTTACCATCTCAAATTTTAGCCGCCCAAGTAGAGGCATTGACGGAAGAGAACCGTCCTTATGAGAATCTTCATGGAATGATAGAAAGTGAAAACGGTTTCTTGAAGCGTTCCGATGGAACATTATGCTTCAGAGACAGAAGCTGGATACCATTTCATGGTGGAATCCGTGAGTTGATTATGCACGAGTCGCATAAATCAAAATACTCTATTCATCCCAGAGCCGATAAGATGTATCAGGATCTTAAGAAACTTTATTGGTGGCCCAATATGAAAGCCGAGATAGCTCAGTATGTTAGTAGGTGCCTGACTTGTTCTAAAGTTAAGGCCGAACATCAGAAACCATCAGGACTTTTAGTTCAACCCGAACTCCCGGAATGGAAATGGGAGCGAATAACCATGGACTTTATCACTAAATTACCGAGAACAGTTAGCGGCAATGACGCTATCTGGGTAATAGTTGATCGTTTAACTAAGTCTGCTCACTTCTTAGCTATTAGTGAAACCGATAGCCTTGATAAGCTTGCCCGATTGTATCTTAAGGAGATAGTATCGCGTCATGGAGTACCGATATCTATCATTTCTGATAGGGATAGTCGTTTTACATCCCACTTTTGGAAGTCTTTACAGACAGCGTTAGGAACGAATTTGGATATGAGTACTGCTTACCATCCACATACCGATGGTCAAAGCGGGAGAACCATTCAGACTTTAGAGGATATGCTTAGAGCATGTGTTATAGATTTCGGAAAAGGCTGGGAGAGACACCTCCCTTTGGCTGAATTCTCTTACAACAATAGTTATCACTCTAGTATTAAGGCCGCCCCATTTGAGGCACTGTATGGCCGAAAATGTCGTTCTCCTGTTTGTTGGGCTGAAGTTGGCGAGAGTCAACTTACAGGTCCCGAACTTGTCCTAGAAACCACTGAGAAGATAGTACAGATTAGAAACCGGTTGCAAACCGCTCGTGATAGACAAAAGAGTTATGCCGATAAGAGGCAGAAACCTTTAGAATTTCAGGTTGGAGATCGTGTTATGTTGAAAGTTTCTCCTTGGAAAGGAGTGATTCGTTTTGGAAAGCGTGGAAAACTCAATCCCCGATATATTGGTCCCTTTCCAATCCTGGAAAGAATCGGACCGGTAGCATACCGCTTGGAGCTACCATCGGAACTGAGTAGTGTACACAATGTCTTTCATGTTAGTAATCTTAAGAAATGTCTTTCGGAGGAAAACATAGTTGTGCCCTTAAGAGATATTCGTATTGATGAGAAATTGAATTTTGTTGAGGAACCGATTGAGATTATGGATCGTGAGATTAAGAGGCTGAAGAATAGCCGTATTCCGATTGTTAAGGTTCGTTGGAACTCCCGGCATGGACCGGAGTTCACTTGGGAACGTGAGGACGTTTTCCGTAGGAAGTATCCTAAACTTTTGATGACATCAAGCAACTCGGAGTGAAACCCGGGACGGGTTTCTTCTGAGGCTGGGAGGCTGTGACAACTGGCAATTTAGGGAGTCTATTTTAGGTAACCGCATTACGCTAAATTAAAATGAGATTCGCCTTTAACACTATTTTATAAACCGTGACTTGATTTTATATCGTCGATTGGTTTTTATGGTTTATTTCATTATTAAATGAGTTATCGTATGCGTTTTAACTCTATTTGGTAGGCACTATTCGATTCGGCACTAGAAAAGCCTAAAACAAGAGTTATTGTAACTTTTAGACCGTAACTCGAAAATTGACAAATAAATAGTCAAAACTCGTGGAAAACGTAAGTAACGATGTTGGAAAGTTAAATAAATGTCGTGGGACACTCGGGGGACGATATGTGAGCTCGGGAATGGGTAAACGAGATAGATACGAAAAGTTTCAACCCGAACCCCCCTCTTTTCTTTATAACCGGCGCCCCCACCCCTCCTATTTAATTATTTTGAGGTCCTTGTGTCCAAGTATAAAAGGGCCTCACCACCCCTCATTTGCTACTTCTCTTTCTCTCACTACAAAAACACACACAAACCATTTCTCTCTCTACATCTCTTTAAAAACCCTAAAACCACCACCACCATAGTGGCCGCCGCCACCATTCCGGCCACCACCGCCGTACGCCAGCGAGTCACCATAAACCACCACCACCATCTTGAAGCTCTCTTTATCCTCTTTCCAACCATATATCATACACTCAATTTGGACTTCATTAACACCTCCAAATTCAAGAATTAAAATTCGTACTTTTAGGGTTTCAAAAGATTTCAAAGGGCTTTTGCAATTGGTGATTAGAGAAGGTAAATAGAACATGTTTTGAGCTTGTTTGAGCAATAAAAATCCACGAAATGGGTAATTAGGGTTTCGACCTAATTATTATTTTTGGGGCTTTTGGGTGGAACATGAAATTAAAGCTAATTAGTGTTGAAATAAACAAGTAATTAGTGTTTGGTACATGTGTGGTGCATTAATTTGATGGGTTTTGCATTTTAGGGTTTAGTTGCATGTTCTTGATTAAAAATAGTTGATGGGTTTTGTGTTTGGTTAGTGTTTGGAGCTTGAATGATTGGATTTGAGTGTTGTAGAATTGATTTGGTTGTGTTTGGATGGATTTGGAATTGTGGACGACCCACCTTGGGCTCGTACGTGGTTCATGAGGAGCGTACGAGACCCACTTGGGTCATGGGTCCGAGTCGGGTCGATTTGGTAGCTTATTGATTGGTTTAGTTGAGGTTTGGATGAGACGCGTGTAGCCGAAAAGCTTTTAGAAGCTTGTTTGGTTCACGTGGTCTTGACCGCGACCGTGTCATGACCATTAGGGTCATAACATTGGTTTCGAGTATAATTGGTTGATTGATTGGTTGGCGAGATTGTTTTGAGTTGGTTTGGGATTGAATTGCGACGTTATGACTTTTAATTATGGACTTGATATATATATTGTGACTTTGAGCTACGTCGGCGTCACTTTGACTTTTTAGTCAATAGTTGACTCCGACAAAGCCGTAACATGGACTTTAGTATAATTTGGACAATTGATTGATTTAAAAGCCGAGAAGTTATGACTCGTGCTTGTGGACTCGAAACGAATAACGTTATGAGATTTATAATGGGATTTGACGAAATATATATTATATATGAAAATGATAATAAAACTATGAAATGTAAATAATAATGGGCTTTTGTACCAAAAATATCAATAACAAGATTTATCTTGTTATTTACTAGTTTTAAACGGAAACTAACGACTAAATTGGAAAGGTTTTGTGGTTTCGAGTACACGTTTATCAACAAATGTCAAATGTGGACATTTAATATTGGATAAGTAATTATTTATTTGCGTTATGTGTGCATGGGTTACGGATAACCTAGCATTAATAGTGTTGATCCACGTGGGTAGCGGACTTATTAGGTTGACGAATCTAATAAGAGCCCGCTAGGTACGTTGGGTAACCTTATTAATGGGTGACTTATCCTTATGACTCTTTAAGGATACGATTGATTTATGGGATAATAAGCGACACGAATAAATAAATGAGTTTATCGAATTGACGAATTCGATAAGGTCTACTATTTATTCCGAAACTTATTGAACTATGGAGCTTATCGTTTAGAGGTCTCATTGTGTCACATTGAGTTATATATTGGTTGTGTGAGTGCATTCATGGCATCATATTGAGTCGATACACCCACACATGAGGATACCAAACACTAGGATTAATGGTGAAACGAGACGTTTTTGGAAATAAAGAAATGAAATATATTGGGGTAGATAACGTTGATTTTGAGGAATATATATTAAGTTGGTCTACATTAATAGGTTGTGCCGAGTCGATAGTTGTTGTGCTGTGATTTCTGTTATCTTATCCTAGTGATATTTGTGCATTGATTGCTTGAGGTGAGTTTCATAGCCCCACTTTTATATACGTTTTAACTACGTTTTGAACTATTTTGGGGTGAGAATTATGCCTTGTTTTGGACCGTTAAAACGATTTGGATTTGCTTATATGCTTGACTGAGTAGATAGATGTGCGATAGTTGTTGCCTTAGTCTAGGTTTTACCGTGCCTAACTAAGAATAGACTTCTATCTCGACCTAGCCCGGGGTTGGCAAGCTGTTCTAGAGGTTGCCACGACAGTGTTGGACTAGAGTCGCAGGGGCCCGAGTAAGTGATTATATGGTTGGTGATCCGGGTAGGATATGTGCTTGTGCAAACGGTATTATTCTATCTAGGTCTTGTATAGCAAATCAACTCTTACAGGTCCACTATGATTTTGTTGAACTTAAACCTATGAACTCACCAGCGTAAGCTGACCTTTTAGCATGATTTCTCAGGTATTTGAGAGATGTTTGGATTATTTGGTGTGTGGAAGCTTGGCATGGAGGCGTGGTTCAAGGATCATTTTTTGAATCTGATAAACAATGGGGACCTATTTTGTTAAACTATGTTTTGGGCCTAAAATTTATATCTTCGGATTAAATGTTTGAATATTTGATTTGGGATTGGTTTTAAATGGTTAAATGGTTATCTTTTATGTGGAAACGTAGAGGGGGGGGGGGGTGAATACGTTACCGTTTAAAAACTTTAGATCTTTAGTATCAAATCGCTTATGAAGCTTGTTATAATATGAAAGTACCAATTATTGTTTGTGACTAATATAAAGTATGGTAAACCAAGTTGTCACACAATCATGAACATCAAACCACATCACAAACAATAGTATAGTGCAAGTATAAAAGTAAAGAGATAAAGAAAGGAAAGTGCAAACCGAACACGAGGATTTATAGTGGTTCGGTCACGGATCTCCTTTCGGCCCTACTCCACTCCCCGAGTACCCAACTCGAGAGTTACTTCACTAAATCAACAAGCTCCCTTCTCGGCGGAGAAAACCTTACAATAATTAAACTTTTTTTCCGGTACAAAGATAAATACCGGGTTCTAGTTCGAGGTAGAACCAACCTAACGTCGCCTATACAATATTTCCGACACTAAGCTAGATGTGGAGTTCTTTTACAAGGGTACAACCACTCCCAATATGTTTTATGGCCCAACATAATAAACCTTGTGTTTTATGGCACAAACACATAAACCATCTAATCTAGTTTGGTGAAAGTGTTGTTATGATGCAATGATGTTTACACTAATGATCCATGACACAAATGTCTAATGGATATGAATAACTACTTCTAAATGAACTTCCATTGATAGGAAGCCTTCATGATGAAGATCACAAGTTCCCTAAACTTCTTGTGATAGATCTTCAACTTGTGGTAAGTGGGGATGGCTAAATCTCCAAACTTTCCTTGGTTGATCAAAGAGTATGCTTACAACAAAGATGAATGTTAGAAGCATTATGATCATGATCATTAGGGTGTTTAATGTATGTTATTACATTGTTAATGATTGATCTAAATGTATGCAAGAAGGTGGAGAAGATGTGATTTGAAGTGGTGAAGAAATGGGAAAACAATGGGCTTCTATTTATAGCCAAAAGTGGTCAGGAGCGTCCACGGACCAAGGAGCCCTTTAAAGGGTTCCGCCCTTTATGCAAAAGGGTTCCGTGGGTGCCTGACATAAAATCTAAAAAATCTTTCTTCAAATCTTTCTAAGATATTACCAAATCTTACTAAGATCACATTTGATATATTGAGTGTCAATCTAACCAAAATATTCAAGTGATCTTCCAAGGATTTCAAAGATGATGCATGACATGATGTAACATGTATTTCCATTTTTAGATTAAAAGGTTTATCAAGGTAAACTTGTAAAATGTATTATGTAACTAGTTAATAAAATGTCTAGTTACCTTTTGAAATACTTGTGAATGCAAAATGTAAAATGAGGTTCGAAATAGAATGGTTAACCTATTAAAATACTTAGTGACTCTAAATGTATTTTAAACATTCTAAATGATTTGTTAATGGGTTTGATCATAATGCCACATAACAAACATGTACGAACCTGTGTTGTAACATACGAGGACTTGAGACATCGAGAGGTGTTGAATGTATGTTGAGACGAATGTAATTACAAGTAACTTGTACATTTTACGTTATGTATTACAAGTTACATGTTTGTCATCAATCAAAACAAACGAGACTGTATAGATTAAATATCGTAATATTTGCACTAACAATCTCCCCCTTTTTGATGATGACAAAGATATGTAAACGTAATAGAAAGTAAAATGTAAAAAGTTACTTGTATCCTTACTACCTTTACATTACCTTCTCCGTTTACACTCTTCTCCCCCTTTACATTACCTTCTCCGTGTCCTTGGAGTTTAACTTAATTTCTCCACAAAAAGGCGAGCTTGCATCATCCCTAGTGAAGTTAAATCGTCCACTACAATCCATCCCTTGTTTGGTAGCGGATCCATGGATCAAATAAAGAGGCTTAACCTACATCAAGGTTAGTTTTATGCAACAAAAATTATGAGAAATATATGAAAAAGAAAAATGCATAGCAATGTTAGCCTGTTTTCTCCACTTTTTATCGAAGCACAAATGTTTGTTGAAAAGTGAGAATGATGCTAAATGCGTGCATGCTCCCCTTTGACGGTTGCTCCCCTTGTTTGAGGCGTCAGGGTATGATTAAAAATCTACAAAACAAATATTAGTGCAAAACTATATTCGTCATTGGACAAGTAAGTGATATACAACAAAGTGTGTATAAGATGCATTCAATAAATTCTTGATGGAAGCTCCCTTGCTCTAGGGCGTCAAGATGAACCTTCAAAATAAATATTAGTATAATAGAAGCTTTGTCTTTAGACAAATATGTCATATACAACCAAGTGTATAGAGCGATGCTATATATGAGTGCTTAAAGTATATTCCTCCTTGCTCGAGGGTGTAAAGAAGCACCTAAAATAAGAAAAATAATTTATGCAAACTTCATCCTTAGATGAGTAAGTTATATACAATCTAGTGTATATGATAATGAACCTACAATGAAAAACATTAGTGCAATATATTTCATCTTTTTGACAAAGAAAAATAAGATGTATATATGTGATATATATAAATGATATAATCAAATATCTCATGAAGTGTAGTCTCCTAATTACAATCATAAGAAAAGTGAGAATATAATATGATAAAAGTCTACAAAATAGTTCCTAGAAAGAAGATATGAAGTGAAGTTGGAATATAAAGAGTTAAAGCTAGTGGTACTAGTGTTGGTGTCGGTTTACTAGTAGGATTCATGTGGTGATAAATCGGTAGATGACTCATGATTTATAATGACAAGATTTCGCTAATCCATGGTGGTGATGATTAGTGAAAGATGTGATGGAAGGTGGTGGTGATTAGGTAGGAAGCTATTAAGGAGTTAGAAACTCGTATGTATAGCAAATATAAAAATATGGACTCATGCAATCCTTTAGTAATGTCAAGTGACCAAGACGAAGAGGAAAGAAAATATGAATAGACATGAAGATAACTTCGTTCATTGATTGATACGAAAAATGATCTATTCTAGGTGACAATGGGAGAGATAGTATTAACATGGTTTTGACCGACATAGATGAGTATGACATTGAAAAAAAAAGTGAAGACAATATGTAAAATAACTAATAATAATGAGTACCTATATGAGGATGAGAATGACATCATATGAGAGAGAGTTGGATAGACCAACGTGTTGAGAAGGTGTTGGGAATGATGGTTTTGATTAATATATCGTTTGCACTGACAATGACATGCATGATATGTGTCAAGCGAGAAAATGATAAGATCCTATGATGGTGTTTTAGACAGTGTAAGGTGCTATTTTAAGGAAAATCCTAGACTTGCTGATTGTGGAGATGAAGAATTTTGTAAAATATATGATGCGTTTTTCACTTGATGAGGTATTGGTGTAAACTTGTGATAAAGAGTTAAAAAGGTTGAACTAGTTGTGGTTTCGTGAACCGGTTTTAGCTAAGTGGTGTTTACCTATGTGTTGGTATTTTAGAGTCTAAGAGACATAAATTTTGACAAAAGATAATTATGTGAATGGATTTCTCTCCCCTTAATTGGTGGACATCCAACATAATGTGTAATGTATCAAATAAGGAATGACAACAAAGTGTTTAGGAGGTTATTCGGTTAACGAAAGAGATGAGCTTAGTGATGTTTTTTGGATGATGGTTAGCATACAATGAACTTCATCCTTAAAGTCACGTACCTCTTCTCGATTAATACGAGATGATCGTATGATGAGGCATGTGGTTTCCTAATAGGAAGTGAAGAGGATTAGAGTATTGTTATAACTAAATAATGATGGAGGTGATTTTTGGAAAGCGGAAGCAAAATGAGATTTGGAAAGAGGTCGGTTGAAAGACAAAAATGCAAAGCCAACCCTCTAGAACTTAATTCTATATGCTTTTAAACTATATGCAAGTGTAGGGGTCCCATAAAGCATAGTACTAATCTACGTAGCAATAAAGGGATTATGAAAAATGAGCATATAAAAGTTAGAACCAATTGAGATAACAAATAATTTGTTATCAACCTACAAAACAAATTTGTTAGTGACAAAGGATGTTAACATGATAGAAATCAAATGATAACATATTATATAAGCAAAAACAACACATTGCACTTAGTAGACAAGAAATCACCACACAAGATAGCATCAAAACAATCATATTATGCAAGAATACGACTTTATTCAAGACATTTCATTACGAGATTGTTTTGTCGTTAGACTTAGATACTTAAGCAAACTTGGATATACAATAATCTATGTGATTAATTTGTAAGATAAAAAGGCTTCTAAAAGATTGTCATAACAAAAGCACTTTGACAGATTATATGTGCACACGTAGCAAACAAATAGTGTGACAAGAAGCAAAAGAAACAAGATGAAAGATTTATGCAAGCCATGTTTAAGACATAACAATTTGGAGCATGTATCATTTAGACCATCTTGTGCATAGATTTAAGGAATGTCAACAAAAGACAATAGCTTTCAAACATGGATACATCAATGACATATTATGAGTTCTCATTAGTCATGTGAAACATTATATAGATGACAAAAATTTCTTCAACCTTAGATATCATGCAAATCATGTTTAGGCGTAACATTAAGTGGCATAAACCATCACAAAGACAAAAACTTTCTAGGGTTTACACATTTGATAATTAATCAAGTAGGTATCAAACACCAAGAAAATGTCAAGACAATTGATCATTGTAAACAAGAGCATGTATCATTTGGATCATACTACACATTGATGTAATGAATGCCAACTAATAGCTTTCAAACACAAATATATCATATCAAAATTATCACGTATCAGAATGCCATATTATGAGTTCATAAGTAACATGTTAATCATGCTAAAAATAATTCAAAAGTAAGCATCATGCAAGTAAAGTTTAGGTTTAAACGTTTAGTAGCATGAAACAAGAATACAAGCATTTATGAAGATAAAACCGTACTAAGGTTTACACATTTGACTAGTTATCAAACACTAAGATAATGTCAAATCAACTTATCGTATCAAACAAGAACATGTAATCTACACATGTAAGTGCAATGCAAGTGGTTTTAAAAGAAAAGTCATATATACTACTTGTTTGATTAGTATTCCTAAGGCGAGGCAAACTATCACTGTTTTAACACTTACTTTAGGCAAGTATAGGAAAACAGATTTTTCAAGTTGGAGAATGAATATGAGACTATTACTAGCGGTGCTCAATTAAGGCTAAACACGACCATTTTTACCGGTGATTCCACATACCCAACTTCTCTTCTGGAAGCAATTCAACCGTTAGGTCAAATTGAGTTTCTAGTGCAATAGGTTCTCCAGTAGTCATTCTCATGTTAGAAAGATGGGAACTCCTACTTTTGCCTATTAAAGTGCATAAAGATGATAGTTTACCAATACTTGGCTTAACGTGACACAACTAATATGCAATATAACTAAGGTGATGAAGACGTCATGTTATACACATGAATTTTAACAATGGTGTGTTTGATAAACAATGTGTTTGAATCTTGTGTTTAGAATCTAAGTTGTTCAAATTACACAACTAATTGTATGATCTAATGGATGACATCTTTTATTTTGAGTTGAAGTGTGTACTTTAAATGTGAATTGATCATCTAAGACTAGAGAATGGAATATGTTAAACTAAGAACGTTCTCAAGAGAGCTCTTTATTTAACAAGAATCTAAGTGAGGTTACCAACTTCAATAGATCTTGTGTATGCTCTAAAGATGTGTAGTTTTAACCTTGGATGTGCACCCGGTTTGAGCAAGGTTAGGTTATGATGTACACTTGAAAGGAAATAGATACAAATAGTATCTTTCAACAAATGAGATTATCCCATGGGATAAAGTTATCATGCTTATGAAAACAAGTATGACAAGATGAATTGGATATGCTAGTTCATAGAACTTGTAGATGTTTGTTTCAAGATCATTTAGCCAATGAGGTGTAATGAAATCTCTTGTAACACAACTATTTATGTCGTGGAAGAGAGAATGATGCATAGGATATAAAATATCCTTTTAACAAAATGAAAGCTTAATGCATGAATCTTAGTCATAATGTTCTTCAAAACATCATGTTTTCCTAAATGAAGATATGAAGCCAAAGTGTTTGAATCGGATAGTCCCATCTAAATAAACTTGGTCTCAAGATTATATTCACTAGATGACGACAAGATGAATTCACTCGAGTTTCTTATGTATACTCCTCAAGAGTCATTGTTGCTTGGGGTGTATGATGTTGGCTTTGAGATTGCATTTTAACATATGTTGTTAAAATGTTGATTTGAGTTTTAACGAAATTTATGCAGAAGTTTAACGACAAAGTATTACTAATACTTTGATAATTTGTGAAGGTAGTACTACTTATACCTAGTGGAAATTGACAACAATTACCAAGAGCACCATGCTTATTTGATAGTTGAGGTTCTAGCCATAATGAATTATCTAAGTCCTTATATGTGGGAAAGAATGGTTGAGTTTGTTCAAACGTGCATTTGATTCAGTATAAGTGTTGGACACAAGGGCTTTTGAGCAATACACTCAACGAATTCAAATGATGGTAAGGATGGTGGATTGGTTGATCTAGGTGGTAGGTCTTCTAGTGTGTCTAAATAAGGATGTGGTGATGTAGGGGTTTGTTGTGCTATGGGAGTACTTAGGTTGATTATTTGTCCATAGATGTTGAACACAAAAGTTACGGATACTAATTCTTATGGTTCATTGGTTGCTACAACTAGTGGGTGAAGTGCTTGAAGTTTTGGTCATGTCTATGAAGCTTAGGGGCTGAGGTATAGGTTCACCTTGAAAGGGCGTTTGATTTAAAGGAGGCTCTTGGAAGATCATGAGCAATACTCTTAATGGTGCCAAAAGATGGAAGAGGGATAGTAGGTGTCAAAGAGGGATAAGTGGCACAATGGGTCGTTTGTTTTGGATAAGTGTTTCAACATGTGTTGTTAAAATACTTGGGTGTTGATTTTTCGGATATGACTTTTAATGACCACAATCATAAGTCGCATATACTTGAATATTTTGGATGAAATACTTAAGTTGTCAATCCTAATTTGTTGAGATTATAAAGCTTAGATTGAACTCAAGGATAACAAGACTTGATAGTATGTCTTTAACATACGTGTGAGTTATGACTCTATGTAAATACTTATAGTCTTGAAGGATGACACATTATTTTCATGTTAACCAAGTGAGGCAATACATGTAGATACAAAACAATATCTATAGTCATATGATAGACTTGTGTATGATATCTTTGCAAATAATGAGTCCAGATTTGTTAGTCTCGGTAAGTCATCTAAGTCATCCAAAGCGGGTGAGGAGATGTTAGTGGTGTTGCACAAAGTTTGATAGAGACAAGCTTTGGAGACTTTGGTAGTGACGGTGTTTTGGATGGTTGTGAAGTAGTCATAATGGTGGGTGATTTTGGTGGTGGAGTTGGAGTACTTAAGTTTAGAAAGTTCACATCTTGAATGGGTGATGAGATGTTGAGAGGTAATGAGTCTAAGGATGAAGAGTTCAAGTTAATGTAGCAACAAGATCGAATGCTAATCCTAGTGGTTTTCTTAAGTGTCTTATTTGAGGTTAAAGATTTAGTCATTTTGACTTTGCTTTGAGAAATGCTAAGCAGGAAAATAACAGTGAAGGTGTGAAAATGACCATACTGAATGTGTCGATTTATGGAACTAAGGATTCATGCACTTGATGTTAATTCATACAAAGATAGTAGTTTCTAATGAGATGGAAGTGTCTAAGATCATGTCAAACATCCTAAGTTAATTCATTGAGGATGTGTTGAGTGAGGTATGAAAGATATGCATTAACAACTATCCTAGAAACAAAATTTGGTAATCTAGATTAGAATTTAGTAAAATTAAAAAACTTACCTGTAGAATCCACGGCACCAATTTTTCACACAGGCGGAACCCTTAATTTGGTGCCTTTTAGTCCGCTTACAATAGGAGCAGTACCAAAATGCATAACAAAGCGGTACCAAATTTTTGGTGCCGTCTAATCATGGACACCGAGAAAACTTCTGAGACCCATTTTTTAGGTGTCGGGAGTTTTCGAAACCTAATTTTGCTTAAAACATTTGACATTAATCATTTCTAGTTAGGAAAAGTCAATAACATATATACAAACATAGTGGAGCATAGACTTTGACCAAGGGCTAACGATTTTCACATATAAGTGAAAATGGGTAAAATTTGATAACACCGTGTATTTATCCTATGAACGGTTAGCATACATCAATGTTTTAAGTTAGTTTATCATCCTCTGGCGAAAACACATAAATTACAGCATACAACATTGCTTTTGTCCTTGTACCAAACACTCTCTTAAAACCTTCATTTTTCAAAGTACTTGACTAATTTACTTAGTACTTATTGCTAAGTGAGTTATGACATTTCATAAGTTATGCGAGATGTTAGTATAACCTATGCAAATGAAGTGATCTAATTCTAAAAGCGATGGTAAAACAATTTTCCAACTTAGTGCACAAAATCTATCAAATAACCTATTGTGCATAAACAAGAAATCGTCAAACAAGCGAATAAATAACATGGCAAGATTGACACTTATATTATGCAAACAAACAAGTGTAAACAACAATTTGAAAAGTAAGCAAGCAACATATATGCAAATAACATAAACAAGTGGTCATTTAGCATAGCATAACAAAAAAGACACTTTTCGTCATTTTGTGTTTGTTAGGACCAAAGATATATCAACCTTATCACTTTACCAAGAAAACCCAACACAAATACCACGTTAACACAAACAACACAAACGTTTTGCTTAAGAAATAAGGAAGAGAAAGATGGTGACTTGAAGAGAATAGAATTAAATTGTATGTGAGAATGAATAAACTTTTAAGATGTTGTATATTCAATAAAGAAAAACACACACACACACTTTCAAGCACACCCCTCAAATGACCATTTGAGGGGTATTTATAGTCCAAGGGACTTGATGCCCTAAAAAGCTTTGCTTGGGCTTTTTAAATTGGGCTGGATTGGGCTTTGGATTTGTGCAGCTTAAGCTTATAAGCGGTTAGCAAGTCTCAACTATTAGCCATTTGCTTAGCCAATCCACGAGCCGATGACTATTCTATCGATATCTAACACCGCGTTACAAAGTTCCTAAATGTGAATGACCATCACTTCTAATAAAAACTATTAGGGCTAACAATCTCCCTAAGGTGGTCATTCAAAAGATGCTCCATGATTTGGTCTTCTTTTCTTGAGCTCGAAGTTTGTGCGTAGATATTGAATAGTCTTGATTCTTTGTTCCTTCATGCTTTGTGATCAATTAATGTGGTTGTCTGCCGTTGTCAACCGTTGGTTAGGTATCTCCACGTCTTTCTCCACCATGCTCACACTTCAATTTGTCTTTTGGTTACAAATGATGTAGTTCTCGAGTCTTTAAACTTTGTGTAGTAGCTTTGATTTGTGATGAGAACTTTCATGTGTCATTAGTATGAGCATGTGATGCTGCGAATCCATCATCGAGCTTCCATAAGAAGAAAACATAAAAGCAGGTTAGTAATAAAGTTCGGCACTTACAATTTTGAATTTCGATGGTGTTAACTGACATAGTGTGAAAACCGTCTCTAATTCTCACAAGGGCCGTTCTGACTGGATTCCCACAAGTGAGATAACGTGATATACCGAAGTACATCTGATTCGGATAGTGTGAGGTACACGAAACCTCACCTCACGGCCCGTAGACGTTGAGACACACTAAAAAGTAATCCGCGGAGAATTACGAAGTGACTGGCACATGAAACATTTGATGTTGACCACGGCGGGAGTTTCCATTCAATCACGAAGATCACGCAGATGTGAAACTTCTCATAATGTTACGGCAAATTGCTAAGATCTACGTAGGACTCTATAATATATCACTTGTGTCCTTATTGATGAACAACTAGCGATGTCATGTCATGTGTTCTTATGAGATCTTTTGATGAATCTAGCTCTAGACTCAATAAGTGCATTTTTGGTTTTTCTGTGGAGACTAGGGGAGAGGGTCTCCTTCTTCAATATCAACAATCTCTAAGAGAAAGTCGATAGATTATGTAGGGTTCAGTGAAATGAAACAAATCCTTTTGAGGAATTGAGTGGCTAGAAGGTTTAGTCTTGATCTTGTCCTTTGGGTCCATGGCGTCTTGTCTTCAATACGGTGTCATCTAGTAATGACGATAGCAGAGATGAATTGAACCGGTTTTACGCCTAAGGTTGAATATGGAGGCTATTCTTTTCACCCTTTTTTCATTACATTTCTTTTAATTTTCAACCCTTCTTTCTCCTTTCTCACATTACTCCTTTTTCAATCATTCCTAAGGACTTCTAGTACTAACTATTGGTGATGTCCTTGGGTAGATCCCTCCGACTCTGGCGGATCATAGGACGGATTTTCCTATCCTTAGTCACCTTATATCCATGGTATCCTATTGTTTGCCATAAAACCATTTTCTTTGAAAATCTCTCAGTGTTTATGATAGAAAACATGTTGAAACACTCCATGAGTTTTATATTTTCTGAAACCTCCCCTTCTATGTGCTCATAAGTTTTTGACGAAATGCACTTTTATAGAGGTAGAGTTAGCACTTTTGAATTATCGACTTTAAATGAACAAGACGATTGAGAGACCGTTTACATCACTAGAGAACTAGCTTGAAATTATTACGTCTGGTCAAGTCCATAGAAAGTTTCTCGAGATGGTACATTTCTTGACTTTGATTCCCCGTCAATTTATTGGTTCGTCGAGTCGAGCTCATTATGAGATTCAAACCCGCGATCATTAAACATTTTTGATCACATTTTAATCACGTCTCCTCCCCTCAAAATAAGTATTACGTGATATTTTTGATATCAATGGTTATGACATTTTAGAACCTTTTGGGGAGACAAACGGATTTGATTTAAGCATGAATATGGAACATTTTAGTTTTATACTCCCCTTTAATAAAGCATAATCAATTAAAAAGGGTTTTAGAGGGGAGTTATCTTGAGCACAAACTATTTGAAGATTTTTGAAAATCTTTTAGAACAATCTTGAAAAGGTGCTCAAGATGATGATGATTTCTCACCATTTTTAAAATGTAGTGCCTTTGAGCGTACACCTCATTTTTCGATCAAAGCACGAGTTTTGATTTGTAAATAATCAAAAGTCATCATTTTAGTCGAGGGTTTTAAATCTTGATGTATCACGAAAGCCATTATTTGAAAAAATTTTGAGAAGCTTGACATGTTTTTAAACATTTAAAGAACTCGCTCAAGCATCACGTACATACCGTATCATTGTTGAATGACATTTCAAAGCGTCTGAATATCGATTATACAAGACATGTATTAAGAAAGAATATTTTTGGATTTTTGATTTTATATATGTTTTGTATTTTTGAAATTTTCTATTTTTGTATTTTGCTTTTGTTGGTTTTATAAAAGAAATGGAAAATCAATAAAGAAGATAGAAAGAGTGATGAAGAAGAGTTTACGAGTGGAACCCTCGGATGAAATTTGGGTTGAGATATTTGATTCACACTACTGACAAGAAGAAGAGTTTTCACAAATACTTGAGTGTTAGAAGTACAAGATTCCTCACGGTGAGGTGATCACTATTACTTGTTTGTAGTGGATTGACTTCCTTAACATGATGAGTTTCACTATATAAATTGTTGGAGCAAGTATCAAAATCTTTCTGTTGGAATCCATCTAAGACCAATTTGGTTGAAAACTTTTCCCTTGGGTATCCACCTAAGGTAAGATCTAGAGTTGTTTCTCTCCGGATGCAGCGGAAGACTCATTTTTGGAATCTTCGTCTGAAGAGATCCACCTATTAGGTTTACATTTGTTTGACATTTTATCAAGCGGGCTTGTTTCTATTTGGTGTCTTAGTGGATTGTGCCTTGCACGCGAGGTATCTTTCTTGAGATATTGTAAGGCACATGCATCATGATTAGCTGAAAAGATACATTTTTACATGTAGTACAGACAAATTCAATATTCTTGTTTAAAGCAGCTGACTTTAACTTTGTCACTACAGTCTTTTGAAAATTGATTCTTGTTCGAAAAGACTTAGAATTCTAGTGTTGTTATCTAAGGGCATAGCATTTCTTTTTGCTTAGCTACTCTTAGATGCAAGCCAATCCCTAGTCTTTTTGTAGAGTGTTCATAGGTAATGGTTTACTACTACTAGCAGTGCCTTGAAATCTTGTAGAATTCATCACCCTAGATGTTGTACCTAGAATTCCGTCTTTTTCAGTCACAATGCCTTTTCTAGCTTCTTCTAGATAGTGATTGTTGACCATGCGTTAGAACCGGCAATTCTTTAACAGGATTTTTGGTCACATTCCGTGTACTAATCCTAGAGATGCCAGGTGTAAACACTTTTCTTTCTCAAAAAGCAGGTTTTCAAAAGCTTTGATAATTCTCTTTTTGATAGAAACAAAGTCTGTGGAGTAGTATTTTTGACAAATCATTTTTCTCATTGACTTTTGGGCCGAAATAGACATTTTGGTTTGAAAACGGTTTGGGAACATTTGTTTCTCTCCCAGTCAATGGTTTTGCAAACTTAGTATAAGCCTTTCCTTTTGACATCGGTGAGCTCTCAAAAGATCATTTTGCTCTTTCATGTCCTTGTAGGCGGCTCATCTGACGGTTTGTCATACTTGCCTTCCTCGGATTTTCGATCAAGTTGTTTAAAATAGGACACGTTTTCTTTTTCAAGTTTTCAAGAGCTTTTTCATATTTTGAAACAATTGTGGAGGTCTCGGTAGGTCTTTCATGATCTTCAACGGAATATGTTTGCAAAATAATGGACATAATATCAATTAATCATAACATCTTGAAGAGAGAATCATTGAGTTTTTCCAAAACTTTGATGTGTTCAATACTTTCATTAGCTTGCTTTACCAGGGATTTATGGTCCTTGAAAAAGTCCTTTCGTTTCTTTCAAAAGTCTTGTTCAACATGAATTACCCTACGCCTTGATGGCGGTTAACGGAGGGGCAATTTGGGTTTTAAAACTCTTTTGTTTAGATCATCATATTGAGTAAACGAGATGTTAGTTGTAATATTGGTTTTAGACTTGTGATCTCTTGAAGATACCTAATTCTAGTTTTAACGTCATCTAAAATGCTTCTAGTATCACTTGTGTTAAAAGGATTGTTTGAAGACATTTGTTCGATTTTTGAAAGAGATTTGGAAACTAAAAGCGGTTTTGGCGGTTTTGAACCGGTGTTGACACTTTGTTTGAAACACTTGGTGTGGTGGAAGCGTTGATTGTTCTTTTAGATTAACAAAAGTAATTCCATTAATTTTGTTCCATTTGTTATAATCAATGGGTTTAAGATCACGGATTCTTTTGTTTCAATTTTGATCTACTCTCCTCAGATAGTTCCAACGTTTCAAGAGAATCACGAACAATTATGGGTTCATGCAAAGGTTGTCCATTGTTCAACACATTAAGAGATTTCTGAGCTTTCTTGAGAAAACAAGGAGGTGAGTTACCAAGAGCCATTTTGTGAGATGTATGAAAAATCGGATTTACTTGATTAGAAAGCATTTTGTTTGTCTTAGCGGAATGACCCGTTGTAAGTAAATTGTCAATTTTTTGATTTTTCAGTTTATCAAGAATTTCATCAAGAAGAGAATCTTCTCGTTTTGCAAAAATCGACAATTATTTGTTTCTTCTCTTTTCAAGATGAAGAACAATGTTTTTGTTTTGAAAGTTGGTCATTGGATTGAAATTTCCTTGTTTAAAGATTTAATTTTCAAGTGAGAATTCACATCAAGTGTGTCATACTTGAGTTGCAATTCTTTTTCTCTTAAAACAGAATCTCGATAACCAATTTCTAATTAGGACATTTTGTTTGTATGAAATTCATAGGCTTTGGCGTGCTCCTTGTAACTCTCAAGCTCGGTGGTCAATTTAACATTAAGCTAGCGATTGACCTTACTCACTTTTCAATTTCAATGCCACAATTATTGATTAATGATTCAAAATAAGCACGTGTTTCCTCATCAGTCTCATTATTTTTGTGCCACCGGCCTCCATTAGGATCCACATATGGAGTTTGAGTTAGTATTGCTACAACTTCGGATTGTCCATGTATGTATCATAAGTAGGTGCTGATGTCCGCAGAATCTTTGATCGTCATAGTAAACACATCACATATGACATTGTTATAGCATGGATCAATGATTGGTACCTTAGATCTTTTGCATTGGCGTCATAGGCGGGAGGTGAGTCATTCGATTAGTCATGCCAGCTTCTGAGAAGATTTGCCATGAAGATGCAATTAGCATTGAGTTCCTCGAGGTCTTCCAATTCATCCACAATAGCGAAAAAGTCATTTTCCTCGGCACTCAAGCTGTAACCCGCTCAGCTTATCGCTATAAGCGACTTTGAAAGAAAATCACGATCTTCTTGTGCGGTTTTAGTGGAATGAGTTTCTTGCCATATGACCCACTCCTTGAGCGGTTATAACACTTAATCGATTACCACGATTCACATTTCCATAATTACCAACATTTGGGTACATAACATTCCATTGATTACCATTGCTCTATTTCCAACATTCATCCCATCGATTTCCAACATCTTGTTGACGATTACCGCGTCTGGAACCGCCATGATTACCGTCACCGGTATTAGCGCTTTATCAATAAAAATATAAATTTGCAAGGTAAACTACGGGTGGGTTCGGTCGGTGATTCTTGTTCTGGTATTGTTGATGGATAGAATTGTTGTTGTGGTTGTGGAATGTATTCTTGCAAGTTGTTGTTGGAAAGATGATGAAGCTTGTTGTTGTGTATTCAACTGAATTTTGAGTCTTTGCAATGAGTGCCATGGATCATGATTCTTTGCCAATCTTTCTTTCCGACTTCATTCCTTGACTTGGTTTTGTTTTGAGAAAATCGTTGAGTTAATCAAAGTTCACCTGATGTAAGTCTTTTGTTTGGTTGACAATAGTGACATATAATCCCCATTCTTACGGTAGATTATTGAGGAACTTGATGTTTTGAGCGATAGTTACGGGTGTCAAACTTGTTTACGATTAGCTCATTCATCAAAGTGCAAAACCTTCCATAGTAGGATTCAATGGATTCTCACAGGTAGATGTGAACTTTCCATTCAGTTAGCAACTTTCTCCATGCTTGATGACCAATTTTACGTTCCATGACAAAATTAAATGAAGCGTTCAGCATATCAGCGAGTTTACAACTGTCTCTGGCAGACAAAATGTCTATTGGTAAACCCAGTTGGACAATATGAATTGCCATGTCATCTGCATCGACTTGTTCTGATCCTCTTGATTGTATTGATTAGGTTTGAAGATGAGAGGATGGTGGGATGGGAGGTGTTGCATCGGCATTTCGAGGGACATGAACTTGTGCATTTTGGAAGGGTCCATCACGAATGGATTTGATCATCAATTTTCCATTAGGTTTTGTCTTGATGTACCGAAGCATTCGACTTGTCCATGAAGATAACCACCCTTTTGCCAACATAGGAGGGCGGTTTTGGCACGGTACGCATAATGTCTTGTTGAGTTTCTATTGATGAAGGTATGATATGATAAAGTTGATGTAGGATCGATTCAACGATAAAGGAGTTGTGGTTGATGAAGATTAAACTCATTGAGGTGTTTCGAAAGTCGTACTAAATGGCTTCGGTTCTTAAAATTTTAGCCCAAAATTTGAAATTCACTATAAAAAATAATTCTAAGGTCATTATGAAAATTTTGAGTTATGACAATTTGGCCTTAAATTTGACCGAAAAATTTGAATTTAGGCCCAAAAATTTGAATTTTTGACCAAAATTTTCACAGTTAAACCAAAATTTGAATCTACGTTAAAATTGAGCGTTTAGTCTCCTCAAAAATTTAATTTTTATCAAGTTTTTCCGCCAAAAACTCTTTTTTTTTAAACCTTTATGCGTAGAAAGGCTTGAAGTAGAAGCAGTTACAGTGTAGGCAGGCTTAGGCGTGGGATCGGTGCTCGTGGGGATCTTGCTTATCGTGGAAAGCTTATGCATTAGAGACACAAAGCGTAGGAACCTTAAGTAGAAACCTTATCGTAGAAACCTTAAGTGTAGGAACCTTAAGCATTAGGAAAAACCTTAGCATTAGGAACCTTAGTAGAAACCTTAGCGTAGGAACGTAAAAAGCGTGAAACCAAAACTTATCATTAGACAAAAAGTTATAAGTAAACCTTCACGGCGTAATTTTGAAGTTATCTTTGATAGAGTTACTCGTAAGCTTTGGCTTATCGTAAACTATGGTTAAGAACCAAAATCCTTTACACTTTCCTGGCGTAAGAGATATCCACAAGTGAAGTGTTCCACACACTTATCAAGTGAGGAAGCGAGTAACGGTTATATACGAAGATTCTTCACCAAAAAGTTACGGTAAACTAGGGTTTTGACTTTTGGCTTCTACTTTCGTGAAATTTCCAACGATTCAAATGATTTCTTTTACCGGATAGCCTTAAAACACCGAATAACAAAATGTTGACCTTTTTCACCCAGTGCTTAGAAAAGTTCACGGTAAATATTAAAAACCAAATCTGAGCTTAAAAATGAAGAAAAACCGCATAAAACTCTGAACTTTTGCAAAAAACTAAAAATTTAGCACCAAATAAACCTTAAACCACAAGAATCTTGAATTTTTAAGTGCAAAAATTAAAGTTTTAAAGCGTGGCAGCATTATAACGAGAGCCTTTACACGTAACCCTTCAAAACAAACACAAACACTCCTAAACCATTGTTAGGCGATTGATACCAATTGTTAGGACCAAAGATATATCAACCTTATCACTTTACCAAGCAAACCCAACACAAATACCACGTTAACACAAACAACACAAACGTTTTGCTTAAGAAATAAGGAAGAGAAAGATGGTGACTTGAAGAGATAAATTCGTGTATGATGTGAGAATAGATAAACACAAGATGTTGTATATTCAATAAAGAAAAACACACACACACACTTTCAAGCACACCCCTCAAATGACCATTTGAGGGGTATTTATAGTCCAGGGGACTTGATGCCCTAAAGGCTTTGCTTGGGCTTTTAAATTGGGCTGGATTGGGCTTTGATTTGACAAACCAGCTTATAAGCGGTTAGCAAGTCTCAACTATTAGCCATTTAGCTTAGCCCAATCCACGAGCCCGATGACTATTCTATCACGATATCTAACACACGTTACAAAGTTCCTAAATGTGAATGACCATCACTTCTAATAAAAACTATTAAGGCTAACAGTGTTTAAATATGACGATGTATACCAAGCTTGATTAATTTCCTTTAAACATATTACCAAATTATTTAGTTTCAAAGGAAGTTGTATCAAAGTTCTAAGAATACCAACTTAAATTGCTTGATTCAAAATTTGAGTTTTATGTTAAGCGAAACTTAATATTTTAGACATACTGTAGTATTTGGTATATTTCACTTATTTAAAATTAGACTCAGGCCATGAGAGTATTTTTAAATGAAAGTAGACTCAATTCCTTTTAAAATGATAGGTGGCTCGACTCAAATGCGGACTTACGGTTAATGGTTATGATTTTTTGAAGTTGCCCAAGCGCATCTTTGTACACACGATTCCACGGAACCAAATAAAGGGATCGCGCTTTATAAGATTTGGTGCGTGGTCCTCTGAACGATTCACCAAAACTAGTATTTGACATTGAGAAGCGTGTGTGACTTACTAGATTTCATAGTAAACATATAATACACATATTTAACAACATATCAACTTATGTAACTTATCTTAAACATTCACGGAGGTGATTTTTCAACTAAATTTATAGTTATCCCAAACACTCCTTTAAAAATCATATTTCTTCGAAAATTTTCTATAAGCACACAATACAATACTTACTAGTTCTTTCAACAAACTTTTTTATTTTATTTGTCAAGAAAACCTTCAAGCTTGTATACAAAGTTACATTTAACAACAAAATTTCTAAGTATAACAAGCAAAGCATTTTCATATTATTTTTCGCTTCAATGGTAATTTGATACATGGATCGTACTCTATTTTAAAAACCATTTGTTTTGAAAATAAGAGCTACATGGCTCTGGTACCAATTGTGGAAAGCGTATTAGAGGGGGTGAATACGTTACCGTTTAAAAACTTTAGATCTTTAGTATCAAATAAACTTATGAAGCTTGTTATAATATGAAAGTACCAATTATTTTTTGTGACTAATATAAAGTATAGTAAACCAAGTTGTCACACAATCATGAACATCAAACCACATCACAAACAATAGTATAGTGCAAGTATAAAAGTAAAGAGATAAAAGAAAGGAAAGTGCAAACCGAACAGAGGTTTATAGTGGTTCGGTAACGGATCTCCTTTCCGCCCTACTCCACTCCTCGAGTACCCAACTCGAGAGTTACTTCACTAAATCAACAAGCTCCCTTCTCGTAGGAGAAAACCTTACAATAAATCGCTTACACTTTTTTCGGTACAAAGCTAAATACCGGGTTCTAGTTCAAGGTAGAACCAACCTAACGTCGCCTATACAATATTTCCGACACTAAGCTAGATGTCGGGTTCTTTTACAAGGGTACAACCACTCCCAATATGTTTTATGGCCCAACATAATAAACCTTGTGTTTTATGGCACAAACACATAAACCATCTAATCTAGTTGGATGAAAGTGTTGTTATGATGCAATGATGTTTACACTAATGATCCATGACACAAATGTCTAATGGATATGAATAACTACTTCTAAATGAACTTCCATTGATAGGAAGCCTTCATGATGAAGATCACAAGTTCCCTAAACTTCTTGTGATAGATCTTCAACTTGTGGTAAGTGGGGATGGCTAAATCTCCAAACTTTCCTTGGTTGATCAAGGAGTATGCTTACAACAAAGATGAATGTTAGAAGCATTATGATCATGATCATTAGGGTGTTTAATGTATGTTATTACATTGTTAATGATTGATCTAAATGTATGCAAGAAGGTGGAAAAGATGTGATTTGAAGTGGTGAAGAAATGGGAAAACAATGGGCTTCTATTTATAGCCAAAAAGTGGTCAGGAGCGTCCACGGACCAAGGAGCCCTTTAAAGGGTTCCGCCCTTTATGCAAAAGGGTTCGTGGGTGCACGACATAAAATCTAAAAAATCTTTCTTCAAATCTTTACAAGATATTACCAAATCTTACTAAGATCACATTTGATATATTGAGTGTCAATCTAACAAAAATATTCAAGTGATCTTCCAAGGATTTCAAAGATGATGCATGACATGATGTAACATGTATTTCCATTTTTAGATTAAAAAGGTTTATCAAGGTAAACTTGTAAAATGTATTATGTAACTAGTTAATAAAATGTCTAGTTACCTTTTGAAATACTTGTGAATGCAAAATGTAAAATGAGGTTCGAAATAGAATGGTTAACCTATTAAAATACTTAGTGACTCTAAATGTATTTTAAACATTCTAAATGATTTGTTAATGGGTTTGATCATAATGCCACATAACAAACATGTACGAACCTGTGTTGTAACATACGAGGACTTGAGACATCGAGAGGTGTTGAATGTATGTTGAAACAAATGTAATTACAAGTAACTTGTACATTTTACGTTATGTATTACAAGTTACATGTTTGTCATCAATCAAAACAAACGAGACTGTATAGATTAAATATCGTAATATTTGCACTAACATTTTATTTTACTTGTAATGCGATACCAATCAAAAATGCTTGTAGAAAACTTGATTAAGTCTTCATTTGTCTGAGAGATTTAGGGGTGTTACAGTTCAACATATCATTGCCCAACCCGGCGTGTGCATTTACTATTGGCAAATTCAGGAGAATCATGTACTGCGTGCATCATAATGCAACATGATTTTGAAAGATGAAAACTGCGATATCGACATTCTTTGAACGTATATTTCTCGACACAAATTTCTGGCAGACATGGTTGACGTTGCCAGTGCAAAGAAAAAGCCAAAGAACTACATGATAAACGCTTAACACGCAAAACTGGCGATGTCTCCGTCGGCATGTTTGTAACACTTCAATGGGCACATTTCAACAACATAATCGAATAATTAGTTTGTTTATTATAATTTGATGTATTTCTAGTATGTTTTTTGGGATCTTTATTTTATGTTTCTCAGATGCGTTTTTTATTAAGTTATGTATTGTATTTTTAATTTGAATGAAATGAATTTAGTTTATTTGGAAATGAAAATTGAATAAAAAAAATAAAGTGGTAGTGGTGGTACCAAATGTAAGAGTGGTTGAGGTTTGTTATGAGTGAGGAGGGTTTGTTGTGGTTAGTTGTGAAAAAATGGGATCTTGATGTGTACTGGAGGAAAGATGGCGAACATCGGCCTTAGGCTCGTTTTGATACCTAGTGCTTTTAAATGAATAAATTGTGTTGGTTGTAATCTATTTTAATCTATTAAAAAGGGGTTTTGAGTGAGGTCATTTTTGAGTAGGTGGAACTCTATTATTGGTCAATTTAATAAAAAAATATTATGTGCTGATTTCATAGTTAAAAAAGGATTTCTTTAATTTAAATAAATATTCCAATTTAAACAACTTTTTTATACAAAGCTTATTGGGGAAGATAAAACACAGTATACCTTTTTTATCATTGAAGAAATCAAACGTCAAGTTTCTTTGTCAGATTTCTTAATCTACAACTAAAATGATGAATTTGAATTTCAAAATTGATTTTCCATCTCCATCTTCTCCATTTGTAATTTTTATTTCCTAACCATCTTTGAATTTGAAATCTTCATTGACTTCTTCAACATCCAATCCAGTGTATGCGTGATATTTTTATAATGTTTTATTTATTTTGTATCCTGATTGTAGGTTTTCTTTTTATTTATAATCAGGTCATCAGGTCATGTATCATTTTCCCTTATGGGTGTTTTATCTGCTTCTTGAAGGTGCAAAGAATGCTTCCAAAAATCTGATTTGAAGGTACATTCTTGATTTTCACCTAGAATTTTTCATTTTGATTCTTCTTCATGTTAAAAGTTAGTCATTTCTATGTTTTGTGTTCTTCACTCTTTATTTGACAAAATACTTTGGCTATTTAATATGATTTGAGACCGAGATGAATGCTACTATCTTGGATTTTGAGTGACGGCTACTTATTCAGTTTTCATTATCTTGGATTATAACCATTCACAGGATCCTATGTATTAAAGAAGAAGCCTTGAGGTTATTTGATGAATAAGGATACCCTTGGTCAGGTAGATGTTAATTGTTGAATCTTACATAAAAGCTTCTTGAAGAAGACATATTGCATTGAAAAATCAAAGGTTTCTTAGATTAATTTTCCCCAACCTAAAATTGCACACACAAACACGCATCCTTCATCTCCATCTTCAAGAATTTAAATTTTATATTCATTCTTCATCTTCAATACCGTCCCCTACGACATCCTTCATCTCTGATTTTCAAAAAGTTTGAAGCTTGATGTTTTTCGACTTCTACTTAACTGTCCTTATAAAAATCGATTTCATGGAATCTCCGAGAGGTCAGACACATTGACAAACTTGGTAATCCCCACTCTGTTATGTTTATGACTTTGTGTATCTAATTAATTATATTCATGTGTTTGTGGTTTGAGGAAATGCATGAGAAAAATGGTTTTGGATATGAAATTGCGACAATCCGTTCTTCAATCTGTTTTTTGATTTTTCATGTGTCATGTTTATGACTTTGGGTATGTTATGACTATCTATGCCTTTCTTTACGAAAATATTAAGCATTAGGTTGAAAGTTTAAAACCTCATATAATTGATCGATTATTGGTTAAAAATTTAAGCAGGACTAATTTTAAATTTAGTGGGGCAATTCCATATTTACCCAACTTAAACATGATAATGTCATATTTATCCAAAACATGCTTTAAATGCATTGTACATCAGGCATTCAAAATTTGTATTTTGGGTATATATGATATTTTCATGTTTAAATTGGGTAAATATGGAATTATCCCTTAAATTTAGTTCAATTATCTATATGTTGTTCATAAGTAAGTTTTATAGGTGCCCTGATTGCTTTGCTTGAAGACGTTTAGAAAAAGCACGCCGAGACTACCCATTTAAAATCGTAGATATGAATAATTTCAAGTATAAGTCAATTACAATATGTTGTCTCATAAGTCTTAACTAATATGGCTACACTACTCATTTAACTTTATGGTTAGTGAGACATCTATGAATGTTTTGTGTTATAGCATGATAAATTTTGATGTTGTTTCTCTGTTGTTAGGTCATTGAACTAAATATTGTTCATAAGCGTGATGAAGAATCTTAGATTGACTTTAAGATACTATGACATGGTATGTTCAGTAATCTATTGAAAAAGTTTAAAATTTTCAAGTTTCATTTAGAGGATAGACACCATCTCAAATGATTGCTAATGGGCGTTGTTTACTTATCTAGAGTTTCAGTATTAAGGGTCATGGAGTATGGTTTGTAGAAATATATAAAGTATAAACACCCAAGTCTTCATGAGTGTAAAAAGTATGGTATGTAGGTAGCCGTGTATGAATGAGCATATAAGAACTTCAGTTGAGATTTTGAAATTGTATATAGACTGTAGAAATCATGGTTTTAATGTTTTGATGTGTCAACCAATTGAGCTATAATTGAAAAAATTATACAGTATTTGACATGTACATTTTCATGTTTTTAGTTAATTAAATACGCGGTCTTAATCCGTTCCTTTTTATAGGTAGTCCTTGGAATGTGAAACCACGCTTGCAGCCAAGTTGCATGCCTTACCTCATTTAACTTGTGATGGGTGAGGTGCGACTATTGTCGTGTAGAAATTGTTGAAATATCCAACCTGATTCAAAATGTTGCAATTGTCGTGGAGCTAAGGAAGTTCATTGTTAAAATTAATTATAAACAGATAGAAGATAACAAGTCAATTAATCAGAATGGGTTCTTTTTGTATTTTAGATCCATGGATCTAACAATGATTGGCAAGTTGTGTTACCGACAGAGATTATAAGATTAGCGTAGTTAAGAAGCTTACAATAAGGTGTTTATAGTCTTCAAGTGACAGATAATATGCTTTTAATTCATCTATTTATATTTTTATGACATCATCTGATAATAATTTTCAATTCATTCAACCAATAGAAAAATGTAACACATAGTCAAAGATGACATTAGACTAACGCTACTATTACCGAGAGTCATTCCCTTATGTACAGGGGTTGCGTGGAACTTTTTTTTAGACCCGTTTCTTTCATTAAAAATTGTCGTATGGATTTTAATGCTAATTCATAGCTTCGGATGTGTGTACACAAGTGTGAAAACGTGTCCGCTGACTTCGGATAGTTTCTGTTGTGCAGGTTTATTTTTGTAACATCTCTGAGTTTGATATGGTTGGTGAGGTTTCTATTGTTAAAAAATCAATTAGTGACACAAGCATAATTAGTAGTCATTTTGTTGGTAAGTGATATTGTACTTTGTTAGGCTTTGGAAGGGTAATTAATACAAGTCTATGACTCTATTCCCCGGTTGTTTTGTTTTGTTGCATCCTATCCCATCCATATTGCTTATGAGAGTTGTCCATATTGAACGAGTCTTTCTCATTGTAGATCTCTAGGTAGTTGTTACACGTGTTTCTTCCTTAAATTATCTGAAATCATAGAAATCTAACTCAGGTTATCTTTTTTGCAGTTGGTTGTTTGCACAGTGGAGGGCATTTGAGATGACAAATGCAGGATTAATGTTTCTTTTATTTACGTCTCCTCATGGTTTCCATCAATATGATTGGATTAGAAAGCAGGTCACTTTAATTTATTGGTTTTCAATTGAGATTAAGTTTCAGTTTATCTACTTACTCCGTGTTTATTTTTGTAGAAATAAGCATTGGATTTAATTGTTATATATAAAGTATTTCGATAGATGAATGTGTGTTTGGAAGAAGATTGGGGTATGATATGAAAGTAGATAATTGTGAGGTATGTTGGGAGGAAAAATGTAATATATTCCACTGTATGAAAAAAAAAATTGTTTTAGTAGTTGGTGTTATTTGCTTCAAATTCAGTTGACCGGAACTTATGTGTTTAATACATTTCGCTTTGCCATTATGTGTTTGATGTGAAGAAACTTAGGCCGGAACTTGGACTAATGATCAAATGTGTTGGATATTTTATCTAAGAAGGCTATTGGTCCATTGAATACCGAATGCTAAAACTGAGACTAAGCAAATACGGAGTAATGTAAAGTTATGCCATATTGTATCCATATAATGTGAATTGTCTAATTTGCTTCATATTAATTCAATTCATAAGAGTACAATTTTTGCCATTTTTTATTGCAAAAATGTTGAAACTCATCCCGTGAGAGCATGTTGTGACAGATGTATGTAATGTCAAATTTCAAGCCTTTCATGCATAGGTAACACATTAAGATTTAAGAGTGTTATTTGCTGTAGCTTTTCCAATAAGTAGTATATAAAATCATATTTAAGCTTCGTATGTGTTTACTACTTGAAGGAGTCGAATATTTGTAGTTTTAATGACATTTGGCGATGGGCAACAAACATATTTTAAAGGTCTAAGTTAAATTGTTTTGTTGATTGCGAATGACACTTTATATCAAAGACACATTTTACCGACTATATTATTAAATCTATAATTCTACTCAAACAAATATCTAATTATGACAATAAATTCAATTATTTACTTTTACCGTCTGGGTATTACACGGGTCTTAACTAGTAAAGGGTTATAGAAAAGGATTTGTTAAAGTGAAGTGTCACCCGCCCAAATGAGTAAAAAAAAATTGCGCACTGACAACTTGAGCTCTGAGAAACACTTTAACATACAAGAACTGATGTACAGTTTGAGTCGAGGTGACTACACAACTAACTTATCTAACAAGATGGGCTACAATCATAAATCCGTACAAAATTGAAAATGACCCTCAAGTGTAATAGTATATACTTTGCCAACATCAACATCAAGTATACATCTTTAAGCCACAATTTGAAAGCTATAGGAACTTAGGTTGAACTTGTAAAACTAAAACGTGGGCATGTGTCATGCCACAAGAACTCGACACTAAGACTAGAAGAAACACCAAACACCTTGCAAACACAAACTAGAATGACTTAATTACTTAATTAGAACTAAGAAACTTTTGGCTTTACCCGACTTACAAACCTCTGTGGATTAATCCACTAAAATGTCGAAAACAATGGTTACCAAAAAAATCCCTTATATAGTCATATGACCGATACTAGTTGATCACTTAAAAGACAGGCGTGAAGCATAAAGCTACACACTTGAATCTTGAAAAAACTAATCATCGCCAAATAACTTTAACTGCTGCACTTGAGTCTTTCCATTAATGATCCATTGTCGAAAATTCATATAATGGATTAAGAGGGACCATGATTCAATGAATATTTGCTTTCATCATCGTGGACACTCGTGGTCTAGTTATTTCAGTCTCAAATGGATAGTGGAGGGGTGAATATTAATGGTGGGGATAAAGATGTGTAAAAAGTTAATGCAAACCAAACCTAACTCTTTCTGTAGATCATTAACTTGAAGCATGTGGACTCGTTGAAACTAGATAATTTCGGTGAGTTGAGTTTGGTGATAAGGATCACAAACACGCCTAAAAGGTCAACGTAATAAGGATCTATTCTATAGATATGCATTGAGTTGAATCACATATATTAGTGTTTTGGCCTGACTCGGCAAGCCAAAATATAATAGGCTTGCCGAACATGTTCCGGACTAGGTTTCTTTAATGGTAGCTTTATTTCCAAAGCTACCTCACCCCTATAGAATGGTACTACTAGTTTGTAACGTGTGGTTTTAGCAATCCATAATATATTCACTCTAGTTTCACCTATGCATGACGGTCATATGTGATGACGTATAGTCTGGAGTCGGGTCATAAACCCGACTACAGCCCAATACTCACAAGCCCGGCACGAACTGGGCCGACATCAATAAGCGTTTGGGCTCACGAAGCCCAAGCCCATATCTATTTACGGAATAGATATCCAATCTCTTCTAAAATAAGGGGATAATCATTCCCAACCGACTTAGGCGGATACTGGAAGGTTGGGGAACACGGAACCAACAAGGATTCCGTGCGTATATAAAGGGGACTATATCCCTCGTTTAAGGTACGATCTCATAACCCTAAAACTCCTAAAACCTTAAAACCGATTACTCACTCTCACGGAGGATAATCGGGGAGACAATCCCACGGTAAGCATAACTGGTGTTTCTTGTCTCTAGTGCTTGAGGTCTCAAGAAGCAATTCTTAATTGGTACGAGAACCGAGCTCCAAACTAGGGACGCCAATTTTTGTATCAACAAGTGCGCCATCCGCGGGGACCCTACACTAAGAACCGACACTAGAATGACAAAGCACTAATCCGCTGATCGCGATCGGACCTCATGGGGAAGAAGTCGCAAAGTGGACTAACCCCTAAGGCACCCCGGGACAACCAATGCCGCTAAAAATAAGGGATCGTGCCAAGACTTGATCTTCCCTTTGGTGGAACCGCACTCAGGAACAACCCAAGCCACCACAACCACCACGAGTGGAGTAGACCCATCGCAAGACCGCCTTTACTACTCCCTTCCAACCTAAGTACGGAAACTAACCCGACAAAGGTACCGGAGGCACCAGCACCGAATAAGGGTATAGCGGCTAAACAAACGCACTCCACTCTTGAGGGGTCGCACCGAGTTAGCACCGTAAGCTTTCGTATCCCAAAACTACGAAACATTAACTGCCCTCATGTAAGAGGAAGAGAAGAAGAGATCAGGTCGGAACTTAAAAGCCCTCAACTCAATTTCGATTCTCAATAAGGCTTCCCCACGCCACATCGAAAGAGAAGCGGAAAAGAAAAGTCAGCCGACCCCGTATTCAATAGAATCGGAGGAGAATCGAGTGATGAGACATCTCACCGCAACACTTTGAGTGATAGTGATGGAGAAGAACGGCACACCGTACCGGTTCTATGACCGTAGTCAAAGTACATGACAGACCGGGACGAAGCATTCCCCAGTGAGAGCCCCTCGATCCGACTATAAGTCGACTCTCGAGGATGTAATGCAAAACGCCGTAAGAAGGGAAACTCATCTTCGATAACTCCTCGACAACGAGGATAGCGATACAGACATTGGAAGTCTAGAAACAGACACGACGCCAAGAGAAGACATGTCTTCCCATGGCGCCGTCAAAGTGGATGCGCTCACCAGGCACGATTAGTGATTTCTATGAAAACAAGAAGAGGCGCATGCCTACAAATGTCAAGACCTATGATGGAACAGTGATCCCGACGATCACCTAAAATCTTTGAATCACCGCCACCATTGAGAATTGGCCACAACCGTGTGGTGCCACATGTTTAATTCCACGCTAGTGGGAAGCGCTGAACCGGTTCAACAAACTCCCACGAAGGAGCATAAATGGTTTTGAGGAGTTGAGAAAGGCATTCCGCCTAAATTTTACTCAACGAAAAAAGCGCTTAAAACCCCGTCGAACTCGCCAGGTAAAGCAAAGACCAAGGAGAATCTACGAGCACATTCATGGAACGCTTTAAGGATGAATGCATGCAAGTTAAAGCATGCCCTGAGGTACTAAAGATCTCTGGCTTCATGAACGGGATCAATAATCCATAACTCATCAAGAGATTGAACGACAAGATCCTCGCGACCTTTGATGAACTCATGAAGCGCTCGGTCTTTTCAGTCCAGGGGAGAAGCCGCGGCGGATAGCAAAAGGAACTACTCGAAGTTACCGTCACAGGAACAACTCGGGAGACAATCGAATCCCGAGGAGTAACCGTATAGGAGCTATCGCAGCCAGAGGAGCAGCAGAGATAATGACAAGTACACTGATCAAAACCCCAAAGGAGATACTCAACGGAAGGTGCTAATTTCCCAAGACCGCAGCAGATGCTACACCGTAAGATCGGGCGACTGGGAATGGATATGTGGTGTGACTACCACGCGCAAAAAGGTCACACCACTAACGAATGTGTCCAGCTGGCAACTCATCGACAAGATGGTCAAAGAGGGTAGGCTAGACCACTTGGTTAAAAACATTAAAGATGGAAGAGATAAACAAAAGAATGGAAACAAGAAGGAGACACCCAAAGATAAGGCCGACACAATCTACATGATACAAACGTGGCAACGAATCACTAGACAAAAGGTCACCAGAGTTTTCCGGAAGCGAAATCTCTTCCCTACTCTAACCACGGACAACGCAGAGTGTGAGCCACTCACCATTGAAATAAATGCCGGGGGTCACGATATACACCGCATGTACATTGATGGTGGGGCATCGGCAAATATCATGTATGAGCATTGCTTTAAAAGACTACGACTGAAATACGTAGCCGCTTAAACCCGCCAAAGCATGGGCTCACGGTTTCACGGGTGAAAAGATATGGCCCATAGGGCAATCTGCGATTACTAGTCGCAAGATTGGCAATGCAGAGCACTCTACGACAACCTGGATGGATTTCATGGTGATCAAATCCCCCTCGCCATACAATGGCATCATTGGGAGACCGGGATATCGCCCATGCGCGCTGTGCCATCGACAAGACGGGATGCTTAAATTCAAGTAAGGGGCATTGTTACTCTTTATAATGCCACGATACCAAACAGAGAATGTAACGCGGTTACATGCGAAATGGCACCGATTCCGAAACAAAGGCGCGCCAAAGTCCCCAATCTGAAGGTCGCGATTCACCCGTAATACCCGAACAGAAATAACCATCGGAGGGTCATTGTCGGACAACCAAGCAAAGTTGTGCGCTTCCTACAAAAGAACGTGGATATTTTCGCGGGAGCCAAACATATGACCGGTGCCACGCCGATCACGAGCATAAACCGAGAATCCGACAAGGGTACTCGCCGATACGCCGTAAGCGCGGCGCTAAGCCCCAGAAGCGCCACAGGCAATTCCGCAGAGGTACGTAAATTGGTAAATGCAGAATTATGCGTGAAGTCTACTACCACGATCGGCTTTCTAACCCATAATGGTCAAAAAAAGCGTTACCACGAGTCGGGCGAATGTGCGGACTTCACCGACCTTAACAAAGCATGCCCACGGACGCTATCCATTACGAGATAGACGGAAAATAGAGTCCTTGTGCGATACCCGCTAAAGTGTTTTCTTGACGCTGCAAGGGATATCATCGATACGAGATGGCTAAGGAAGACGAGGAAAAACAGCCTTCCACACAAAGCTGCATCGTTATACAAAAATGCCCTTTGGCTTGAAGAATGCGGGTGCCACCTATCAACGCTTAGTAGACAATGCCTTTGAAAACAGTGGGCCGCAACCTGAAGTCTATGTGGATGACCCGGTCATCAAAAGCCATACCGGTTGAGCTTGTGCGACATAGAAGACATTCAAGACTCTACGAGAGGTCAACATGAAGTCGAATCCTAAGAAATGCACCTTCTAAGGCCATCAAGGCATGTTCCTAGGATACCGATAGAAACCGACGGCATAAAACCTTGTCCGAAAAGACAAAGGCGGTAATAGAACTTCCTCACCCCGACGCTGAAGGAAGTCCAATCTCTCAACGGAAAACCGGCCGCCTAAACAGGTTCCTATCTAAGTCAGCAGAAAAGTCATTACGTCTTTTCAAAACACTCAAGAGGTGTATGAAAAAGAGTGATTTCCGGTGGACTACGGAGGCGAAGAAGCCTTCACTACACTCAAACAAAGATCTAGCAACGCTCCCAACACTCGTACCCCATTTGCCAGGGAAGAGGCGATCATGTATTTATCAGAACTCATAGGGGCCGTAAGCAGTAGCTACTACTAACAGATAGGGACTCTGCAAACCCCTATCTATTTTGTAAGCAAAGCGCCAAGAAGACGGAGATGAACTACGCCATGGAAAAGTTAGTCTTGGCATTAGTGTTTGCCGCCGTTTACTACGCGTACTTCCAAGCGCACCCGATAGTGGTAATCACAGATCAACCCATCAAGCGATCATCTCCAAACCCGATGCATCGGATCGACTCAATAAGTGGAGTGTGTTGCTAGGCTTAACACAACATCTCTACGCACTACACGCACCGCAATAAAAGGACAGTTCCGCGCACTTCATCATCGAGAAGCCGACACCGATGCGTACCCACACCAAGACGAAGGAACTACAAGATCCATGGATTTTGTTTACGAGATGGATCCGCATGCGTCGACGGATCGAGCTGCCTCATTCTCACAAACCCGGAGGAATGGAATTCACTTACGACCGCGTTTTGAATTTACCGCGACAAACAATGAGGCGAATACGGCTCTAATCGCCGGACTACGCATTGCAGCTCGAATGGATGTACGTAACTTGGAAGCAAATGTAGACTCGCTTAGTGGCCAACCACGGTTGGGCGAATACGTGGCCAAAGAAGAGAATATGATCCAAGATCTTGAGAAGACTAAGACAGCGATCAAAGGCTTTGACAGATTTACTATCAAGCAAGTCCCTAGAGGAGAAAATCGCAAGGCGCACGCGACCTGAGCAAGATCGCTCGACAAGCTTCGCGACACTTATCAAAGCAAGTGCTGGTGGAAACACTGAAAATCAAATCAATATCGGAGATAGAAGTCTCCGCCACGGTAGAGGAGGATGGCCCTACATGGATGACACCGATTACGGCATTCCTACGCAAGGGAACATTACCCCAAGAACAGATGACGAGCTCGCAGGATACGGCGCACAAGCCGCAGAGATTCAATTCGAGACAACATATTATACCGACGTTTTCCTCCAACCATGGCTCCGCCGCGGCCCTCTACAAGCAAATTACGTCAGCGAGAAATCCATGAAGGTTCATGCAAAGATGCACGCAGGACCGCTGATCCGTTGTAGCACGCCATGCGATCAGGATTATCGGCCAACCATGCATCGAGACGCGCGGGACTTAATAAGGAAGTGCAATGATTGCCAAGTTCATAGACCCATCCCGCGCCAACCACAAAGACGAGCTAACGCCAATCACGGCGCCATGGCCATTCTACAAATGGGGCATTGATATTGCATGTCCTTTTCCAATAGCAGCACAGCGGTCTCAAATTTCTCCTAGTAGCCATAGACTACTTCACCAAGTGGATCGAGGCAAAAGCAGTGGCGACAATCACCGAAACCGTGAAACGCTTTGTCTGGGACAACATTGTGTGCCGCCGATTACCCCGTGAAATCATCTCGGATAATGGGAAACAATTCTGCGAAAACCCTTTCAAAGATTGGTGCGAGAAGTTAAACATCACCAACACTTCGCTTTTACGCACCCACAAAACCAATGGCTTAGTAGAGCGCCGCAAAACCGGCCTGGGCGAAGGAATCAAAGCGCGCCGATAGGCACAAAGGAAGGCGGGTCAAGAACTTTCGATGTACTATGGGCGACCGCACTCCATAAAACCAAAGACGGGACACCCCTTCTCTCTAGTCTATGGGATGAAGCCGTTATACCAACCGAGATCGGCATGCCAACCATCCGCGATCATGAGATCAATGTAACAACAAACGATGATGAGAGACGGTCGACTTGGATCCGCCGAAGAAAGACGCGAACGCCAGCCAATTATACGGGAGGCAAAGTCGGTCAAAATGAAAGGCTACTATGATGCCAAGGTACGCAGTGTTTCATTTCGACCAGGCGACTTTGTCTATCGTGCCAATGAGGCGAGCCACGCAGAAGATACATGTAAGCTCGGACCAAAATGGGAAGGACCCTATGAGGTTACTGAAGCAATAGGCACAAAGGCTGACAGCTACTTAGGCTTGGATGGTCGGACTCCATCACAAGCGACATGGAACATCGGCAACCTCAAGAGGTGCTACCTATAAGAATGGCTACGCACAGCAAGCAGACGCTTCGCACTTCGGCCTCAATAAACATTCATGTATTCATCTTTATTTTTCATATATACCGCTTTCTTTGTTATCTCTCAAAACACTTGCAAGTATCAATAAAATGCCGCGGTTTCTAGCTAATTCCGCGACACATTTTAAGTTGTTATCTCCATATATCGTATGTCTTTAACAATTTTTTATTTCTTGCCCACTATGGCGCTGCATGCACTACTTAATAAACCCACGATGCTAAAAGGATAAGTTAACCTACTAAATAACTTGTTGAGTAAGAGGGTTGCAAACCCATCAACATCGGATCATGTATCCTTGTTAAACACCTTGTTCTCGAGACGTTGAATAAGATATGTGCGCGAACTACCACGATGGTTGCGCAACAATGCGACACGCGCACGCTTTAACAACTTAGGAACCAAGACACTTGTTTCAATGTGATATGTACAAAGACGTGAATATCATACCATACACGACTATGATAAAGTACTTGGAATTATTTCTCAAGTAGACTAGGATTTTTCGTACATGATTATGGATTTTCTATATATTTGCACTGGCGTACACGCTTGTCTCTTCAAGCAACAAATACATCTTTTACGCACGACAGATATACATATACATTACAAATATGCACAACAAGAAAGAGACTTTCATTCATGACCACGAGTTATCACAAGAGAGAGTTATTTTGCAACATATCTACCACCGCTACAACGCTTAAGTAAAGAGGTGCCAACGTGACTTGTTGCACCTTTAACTTCGCTAACACTTTTCAACACGTTTGCATCTTGATGCGACACGGTAACCACACCGACCGGCACCCCATCGACCTTGGCAAGTGAGCCGCACCAACCCGCACAAAAATAGCTTTACCTCGCAATACCTTCTTTTTTAGCAAGATCGGGTCGCATGCGCCCAAGACCTCCCCGCAAAGGTACTTTTTCCAAAGCAAAGGGATTCGCTATCCCTAGGACGCAAACACGTGTACTTGCAATCGAGACTCATGGGCTTCAAATAATAGTCCACCAGTGTGTTTCCTCGCATCCTCGGCACGATGATGCGCCAAGGTCAACCCCGCCATAATAACATTTATCGGATAATCTTGATCGCGCTCAAGCTCCAAAATCATTGGGAGCTCTAAATCTTTCATTCTCCTGCATAGCAAATACCAAATGATCATATGACTCGCATCATAATTCGTACCTTATCAACCGGCCGCCTTCAACAACTTTGCCTCGTGGAGCTCTTCAATTGCTTCAATGATTTACCACGCCCAGAGCGACCGCACAACCTCCCCGAAGGCATTAACTACCTCGCGACCTGTGGTATTAAGGGCAACTAGGCGGATACCGTGGCCTATGAGCCACCTCGGCTCCGCTATTGTGGACATAAGCCGAGGATACAGCCTCGTCATATTCAATACTAAGCTTACGCAGCTTTGCCTGCACCTCCATGACCAGCTCACAAGAGCCCCAAGCTCCCCAATCGCGAAACAAATTTTCCTTACCCTGCTCCAGATGTTTAAGTACCCAGCCGCACGCAGACTTGTCTCGGCAAAGATTGACGCTCTTGATTTATTTGACCCATTAGCGCATTTTGTCATCGGCTACTGAGCGTATGCGCCAAATCCCTTGCCTCGCATGGGCGCTATCCAGCTTGCCGAGTGCCGCTTGTGCCTCCAACGGCTATTGTCCTGTCCTTTTGTGAATCTTGGTTCACCCCACTCGCTACTCGGTCTTTCAGCTTCACAATTAGTGCAACCTGATGTGCGGAGAGACCTCGCACCAATTCTTCAACCAATTGCTCCATGGCGCCTCAAGATCCGGACCGGTCTTCATTATCCCGGCTCATGGGGTTCAATGCGCCAATGTATAGGACTAGCCTTGGGGCGATTCTATCACCGCTCCTCCCTGCGAATAATCACCAAATAAATGTTAGATTAACAACTAGCATATCAACCAACAAACGGAACTTATATATATATGGCTTTACTCATCGTGGCTCACCGACATCAGCAGAAGGGTGCTAAGACGCTTCATCCGTGGAGGATAATGCCACGCTCAACCACGGGCGTTTTTCCTTGATGGGCCCGCACCATCATCACTTCGGGTCCTTTTGCGAATAAGCCCGGATTCTTCTTCTTCCTCTTCCTCCATAGTGAGCCACAGCCACGGGCGGCGTTCGTACAAGCGAAGTTACTTCGAGAGTAGGGTGGCTTTGCAGGGTGTTACCTCCATCGCGACCGAGGAACCGTTCCTGTTTCCCCTTCGCATTCAGTCTATGACGCCAGCGGTAGCAAATGCTAGGATTGGTTCCTCTCCTTCCTTTAACGGCCGCCCCTGTCACACCACCTCACCGCCAAGCGAACAAGAAAGAGGTCCATCTCTCAAGCAATTGGACACAAACAAACAAAGATTGGTTATATAATGTGGGAACAAAGGAAGATAATTTTACTACAAAAGGAGGTGCGAAGAACAAGTACCCACCCCGCCATTGGCTTCTAAAAAGATTGGGATCTCATCTTCGACCAAAATAGTTCCGGCTAATGCCCATGTGTACCAAAAATTCCTCAGGATAGGAATTAATGGGGATGCGGTTAGCGTTTATCAATTCCGCATCCTCGAGAACATAGGATCCAGCGGGGCACTCATCCTTCACCAGAACGAACCCGGGTATGAAAGTCATAGGTCCACGGAAACACAGCCGCTATCCACCCGTAAAAGGACTCCTCCAATTCCTAAGCTGCCTAGCTTCTTTGTATAACATTGAAATCTACCAGCCGCTTTAGCAAAGGACACCCACCCATGTGACCAAAGTTGTATGGTAGAATACGCGAAAAAGGTTGATGGTGGGATTCACCGCCAAGAACCGCGTTCACCTCAAAATTTGTAATTTTAGCGCCTATACAATGCAATTGTGATATGTGCGATTATAATACTTCAATATATCGCACAGAATTGGGATAGAGGCACGCGTGATTCGCGACCAAAAACGCTGTATACCCCCACTTTTCTTCGGAAATCGGCAATAGACACCCGCTACCGGAATAACCGGATGTACGCTAAGCGGTATGTAGTAATCCGGGTGAACTCTAAGAGATCACTCGTGGATAGATTGGAGGTGAACTCATGCGCTTGTTTGACCATAGTGGTGGATTTACAAAGAACGCACGCCAGCGGGTACCTTGAGGTAGTTTAATTCCCTGGTTTGTACCGGAGTTCTATTTCAACAATGGCGGATTGTTTTGGCGGTGGATCACTTGTGAAATGAAGGGTGGTTTTATACTTTTCTCTTATCCACACGATACGTGCCACGTGGACTCCACTTATGTGGTTGAGATCACTCGATGGGACGCGGACAGTCACTTTCCCCGAATAACGAGGCGTTTACATTTCACTTTGATGTCTAGATACAATGCACCTACGGTATGTGTATGGCTTCTTTAATACGTTTCGTAAGTTTATTTTATTTTGGACTACGGTCATTAGTCTAGTATCCGCAGCTACGCATCAGCGATACTAGACTCCGGGGACATGATGACGATAGTCCGAGTCGGGTCATAAACCCCACTACGCCCAATACTCACAAGCCCGGCACGAATGGGCCGACATCAATAAGCCGCTGGGCTCACGAAGCCCAAGCCCATATCTATTTACGGAATAGATATCCGATCTCTTCTAAAATAAGGGGATAATCATTCCCAACCGACTTAGGCGGGATACGTTGTTGGGGAACACGGAACCAACAAGGATTCCGTGCGTATATAAAGGGGACTATATCCCTCGTTTAAGGTACGATCTCATAACCCTAAAACTCCTAAAACCTTAAAACCGATTACTCACTCTCACGCCGGAGGATAATCGTGGGAGACAATCCCACAGTAAGCCTAACGGTGTTTCTTGTCTCTTAGTGCGCAGGTCTCAAGAAGCAATTCTTAATTGGTACGAGAACCGGAGCTTCAAACTAGGGACGCCCAATTTTTGTATCAACAATATGTAATATTGTGCGTGTGCTCTTGTTGATTTGTTTTGTGTTTTCACGAGGTGCTTGTGGTATAACCGTGTTGGTCTGTTGTGTTGTTTGTGACTCAACTTCCTACACCATCATATATAATTTTATCTAAAGTTATTATTATTTTTTCTATATTAGGTTTATTTTTAGTTACTTATGTCTAGTAAGGTATCTTCTGGTTACTCAATAAGAAAAATATCTTAAAATGAAAAATATAAAAAATACGGAGTAATTATTATCATACATTTGAGGTACATAGACTTAAACAGATTCATTAATTTAAATATGTCCCACTTAGTTTTAAAAGTAATCTTGAAGTGAAAACGCTACAAAATAGTACTAGTAGCATATTTAGCACGCATATCACGTAAAATACATAAAATTTGTCTAACTTAATTAAATGCATCTAATATACGTATATGCATATGATTTTGAGCTCTAAAATATATTAAAATGTATCGAAAAAATTAATGATGTATTTAATTTAAATTGATATATCTTAAATATATGGGTATAATTATTTTTTATTTTAACGTTTATTCTCAACGAGTGTTTGATACCCGCCGCTCTGCGGCGGGAGTTTTCTGATATATACATCTCACTATAACGAAGCTACACATAAACATTAAAAAAGAGGTTTTAAGTCGAGACCGATGTCTGTACAGCATTTCCAAAAGTTCGTACCACGATACATATATACAATGCCAAAAAAATAAGTTACATGATTAGCGATACATTTAAAAAGGCAAACAGTAATAAGTTGCGTGCACATATATAAAACGATATATGTCCAATAGGGGCTCGAACATAAGGAAAACTGTTCCGATCGCCTTGATTCTAACGACGTGGTCGTCTATTACCCGCATTGAGAGAGAGACAAAGGCAATGAGTTTGTATCGTCAAAGTATCTGTACATTTTGTATGTTATAATTGTTGAAAGCATGATAAACATGTATAAGCATATCATTTTATCAACTGAATAGGGGACATATATATTATTTCTGAAGCCTTTTTTAAAATGAATCATGAATAACGTATTTTTATAAGCAGCTCTTAACGCCCCCACCAATTAACAATCGTACACTAAAACTCTCACATCAATAACAAAGGTAACGATTACATAAAGTTAAACTTTTGAAAAAGGAAACGAACTATAATAGAAATAAAAGTATTGTTCCAATTTATTTGAAACCCTAAAATTGAAGCATATACCTATAGTTATCAGACACCTAGTCGCCTGACACCGAAAAAGCTGAAGATCTGAACCTATTTAAGATTTCTGTTTTAAAAGCTTCACTTTCAGTCTTAAGATCTGAACCTATTTAAGATCTGAACCTATTTAAGATTTCTGTTTTAAAAGCATATACCTGTAGTTATCAGACACCTAGTCGCTTGATTCGCCTACGTGTTGCTCCGTACAATTTGTTTTCTGTGAATTTTTCTTTCGTTCCAGATCTAAATATTGTCGTGTCATCGACTCGAATCTTTTCACTTGGAAGTATATCGCAATCATCAGTCGATAATGTTGACACGTGATGTTTAGGATAATCAGATCTGTCTAATCACCTCCTCAAATTCCTTTTGCTGTTTCAAGAATCCTTGTGCAAAGGTCTGCACAAGACGTATTGCAAGACCGTTTTAACAAGGAAAGGAATTCGAGGGGAAGATGAGACCAGGCCAGCATCATGAACATCCCGTATCAATATTAGCAAATGAAAATTGGAATATTGTACCAGGTGGAAAGATTCCAATCGATGACATGAATACTTGGCTGGATAGGACTCAACGTGGAAAGATCCCAATGAATGGCGATACCATTCAGTTGGATAAGATTCTAGTACCGACAACTCCAAACATATGGCCAATTCCAATGACCACGTATCAGTAATAATAATGAAGGCGGCTCAGATTTATGTATACAACAGCGATACCAGGCAACTAATATGGCTCCAGTCACATATTAGATGTGACTGCCCTGCCACGATGCGTGCCAAGGGAAAGTGTACGCGTTGCTTAGCATATTATCATCATTGTCTTTAGATTGATAGAAGGGTAAAATTCAGACATATAACAGTGTACCCAGGCAACCAACAGTGCCTGCAACGCTTGAGCCCACGATTAACAAAATCCAATTATGTATAGTATTAACAATTGCAATAAAATACCACTACCATCCTCACTTAGAATGAACATACAGATTATCCATATTAGATAAACGATGATACCTTTTTGAAATCAGACCGCAATGAATAGTTTAGCCATGCCGAAACACAATCTTCCCCTGTTCACGCCCCTACTAAAATCTGTAAAAACACAAAGTATATAAATAGCGTAGAGAGAGGCTCGATCCTGCATGGCAACCACTACTACCGCTATGGTTACCTCGCCAAGATGTTGTCCGTGAAGAATTCATCACCGCTTGATAAAAACCATACACACCTACAGATTGCCAGTGAAAAACAGGCTCAGAAGGCATAAGACATAAGTTTTTTAATGACATTCAATAAAATATAATGGTTTCAACATGCTACCATGTATAACATCTCACCTACCGACTCAAGGCCAAAAATATTAGGCTCAGGTACGGGACTAACCGGGGAAAACAGGGTGCATCCGGCATGGCTGCAAACCAAATAGGCTGCCATGCCAAGTTCCAACCTCAGTTTTTCCGCAGCATATAATGTCAAAGAAACTCGAAGCACAGACAACATGCAACAGGCATAAAACAACAACAATGAACATGAACATTCAAGATCTCCATGAGCCACCTAACACTGCAATGCGACGTTTCTTCTATGCAAGTTTTTAAGTTTTAGTAAATATATATGCCGTTCTCTTTTTTTTAACTAGTAGTACAAGTCTACAAGCACAAGTGTACAACAACTACATTAAATTTCCGAGAATCCTAGGCAACATGGGAATATTGATGATTTTGCACGAAAGTGTACACAAAATAATGTCGTATTTATATCTTATCGCGGAATTGAATGTGAATATCTATACTACTTTATAATGGATTTAAGACTTTCTATAAAAGGAAGTCTTAAAAAAATAAACGTACACACTTACTATAAAAACACATAATTAAAAGTTGATTAATTATCTTAAATTGTTTGAACTTGTAACATCAACCCATTTAAAAAACATGTAACAACCCACTTTATAATGAGTATTTATGTCTAGCTTAAGTTGCACATGTATTTATGATTTTAAAGTCAAAGTACTAACTTTCTTTTTAATAAGTACATTAATGTTCAAAAAAGGTCTACCAAAAGTCCAATAATATTATGCATTGATACGGAAACACTTGATAGAAAAATATGTTCGATGTTTTGGCATAAGTGAGCTAGGGTTGAATTGGACACGACTTGACCCGACCCGACCCGACCCGACCCGTTAACTATTTGAGTTGTTGAATTTTTGCTAAAGTTGGGAACCACTTTGAATTTACGGCTGAAATACTATGCCATCGTAAAAAAATACTTTGAAAAAGATTATCGCTGAAAAATATATATCACACGGTATTGGCCGCAACGCGGGTACCCGGCTAGTAATGTGGAATAGTTGTATAGCATAACACATAATTCAATTGTATCGTTATAAATACGTAAGTATGTGAACAGTGAAAAAGTCTAGCTAAGACATAAATAAAATAACTAAGTAAATTATAAAATGGTAAACCTTTAATTTTGAGTGAATTTATAATGTAACCATTAAACTTTTGTTGGTAATTTTTACCTTAACTTTGTTTGACAATGTTATTTCCTTTAACTTTATATCTTCAACAACAACAACATACTCAATCTCGTCAAGACAGGATATGAGGGAGCAGATAGTAAACATATCCTACCCTTATTCCAAAATAGACTCGAAAGTAAGGAGATTGCTTTCAATGAGACATTTGGCAAGTGTAAATGTGTGGGTGGAAAAACACGGTGATAGTGCAAATGAGGCAGAGAGCAATAACAAGGATAAGGCAACAAAAAGGCGCAAGAAGAAAGCAAACAAACAAGCATACAAAGCAAATAGACAAAGAACCAACAAATGTACTACTACGGAGAAAAGGAACAAAAGCAAATATAAGCAAAAGTCCCAAGAGAAACACATAATATAGAAAAGTGTTAATACAAATATCGGGTAAAAACATTATTTATATTTTACGATATTTTTAAAGTTTCGTTAATAACAATTATAAACTTATATTACTTAAAGTTAAAAATCGGCAAGTTTTAAACTAAAGTTTCAACTTTCCACTTATATCACTAAGGTATGAATAAATGGATATCTAACATTGTGGTAATGATCATATAAACATATTTTGCATTTGCAAGTATTTTATACAAATGCATCTTATTGAAATGTCAACTTCCAAATATATATATATATGTGTGTGTATATATATATATATATATATATATATATATATATATATATATATATGGGAAGGGGTTAATGTGAGATCAAACTTAAAGTTGTAAAAATAAGATCAAGTCTAAAAAACCACTAAAACGTTTATAAATAACAATTTTAGCAATAATACACAAGAATCTAATATTTTAATACAAATTAACATTTTAGAAACTAATAACCAAATGATACATGAGTTTGAATTAGTGATACACCAGATACACATTACACTAATAAATATTCCAAAATCTGATACACATACAAAACCTGATACACATTACACTTCTAATCAAAGTGTATCACCTAGGTTTCATAATTTTAAAAAGAAATCTATCAAAACTTTAACATTTTTAGTTTTAGCTAATAAAAAAATTATTTTTGTTATAAGGAGAGTGTCACTTGTCAAATTTTAGATTGATCTCATTTTAACAACTTTAAGTTTGATCTTATTTGATCTAAATTATATATATATATATATATATATATATATATATATATATATATATATATATATATATATATATATTTTTATTTGTACAAGTAAACTAATCTTGTTTTTCATACAGACACTAAAGTTACTTACACTTGACAAAATATATTTTATTTTGACAAGCATTCAACTAGACATTTTATTTTACAAATGTTACTTATACTTTTCCATATACAAGTTTACGTTACTTTTTAAGTAAATCAAAAAGTGCTTTTATCTCATGCATGGCATCACAAAGAGTTGACATTCATGCATTGTAATATCAAAAATATTTCCATATATGAAAAGATCCTAGGTAGATTTTAGAATGTTTTTTTTTATCAAAATCCAAGAGAAGATACACACCTCACGGATCTCTTCTCTATACAAACGGATCCCTTCGTAGGGAGCCGGGGGATCCGTGGACTGTAAAGTCAAAATGGCTAAAAAATCAGCCATATGTGCACTATTCTCTTTATTACTTGCATTGTACATTCTCTCATACTTTCATTCTCGGTTTATATTCATTACCACATTCATACATATTCATTTTGATGATTATACACTAACCTTCTTATTAGCAAGAAGATCATCATCACCATTCAAGACAAAAGAAGCTTCAAAAATTTGTTGCTAGTCTTGCTTTGTACTTTATTCATTGTATTGTATATTGTACATCATCACCGTACACCATCATTGTATCAAACCACCACAAACCTTGTAGAGTGAGTGGTTAGTATTTTAATCTTCAAAACACATAGTGTAACGGGAGTGGTTGTACCCGATAAAGAATTCGACATTTAGCTTAGTGTCTTGTATAAGCGACGTGTAACGTTTTCTCCGCCGGATAAGGGAGCTTGTTTACTAGTGAAAGGATACTCTCGGGTTGGATACTCGGGGAGTGGAGTAGGGCAAGAAAAGGAAAGGTGGTCCTTGTAGACCGAACCACTATAAATCCTCGTATCGTGGTTTGATCTTTCTATCTTTCATTTACATTGTTACATACGTGTTGTCGATCTCATATAAAAGTTTTTAAATAAAACAAATTAACATCGGTAAAACTATTCAACCCCCTTCTAGTTCTTCACAACTGGCATCAAGAGCTACGTTACTCAAGATTTTTATTACATGTTGTATTTTAAAACTTGGATCGATCAATGGATTTTGAAAACTTCAAAGAAGGGCAATTTATACAAAGACCACCACTTTTTGAATCTAATAGATTTATCTACTGGAAAAATCATTTTGAAACTTATGTTAAATCAAAAGATATAAATCTATGGTATATAATTGTTGAGGGTGATTTTAAACCAATAGAAAGGGATGTTACTAGTAGTCGGGATGAGACTATTCCACATAATCGTCAAAATGACGAGCAAAAGAAAATGATTGCCAAAAACAATGAGGCTAACATGATGCTTTATAATACCTTACCTAAAAAGGAATATGAATGAGTTTTTATGTGCAAAACGGCTAAATAAATTTTCAGTTATTAATCATCACTCATCAAGGAAACTCATAAGTCAAGGATAACAAGGAAACTCATAAGTCAAGGAAACTCATTCAACAATATGAACAATTTGTTATCCTTGAAGATGAGACCAATGATAGTGTATTTGCTTGCTTTAATACAATCATTACTTCTCTTTAAGCACTTGACGAATCTTTTTGTAGCAAGAACTTTATTAGGAAATTCCTTAGGGCACTTCACCCAAAATGGAGAGCAAGGTGACAGTCATTGAACAATCAAAGGACTTATCAAGTATTTCACTTGACGAGCTCAACGGGAACCTCAAAGTTCATGAAATGATAATGGAGAAAGACTCACAGATCATTAAATGAAAAAGGGACAAGCTCAATTCTATTGCTCTAAAAGCTAAAATGGAGTCAAGTGATGATGAGTAATGTAGCTCGGGTAGTGAGGATGAGGAATATGCCATGGCCGTGAGGGACTTCAAAAGACGAGGAGTTTGTTAGACAACCATGGGACAACAAGAAACATCCCGAAAGGACCGTAACGACAAGAAAGGAACGAATGATCGAAAATGATTTAGATGTGGAGATTCAAGTCACCTAATAGGAGATTGTCCCAATCCACCCAAAAACAAGAACCAAGGGCATTTGTTAGTGTTACTTGGAGTGATAGTGAAGATGACAACGAGGAGCCAAATAAGGACAAGATTTGTCTCATGGCTCAAGACTTTAATGAGGTACACTCCGATTCATCTTTTTATAATTCTTATATTGATGATGACACCCTACAAAATGAGTATAACAAGCTTTGTAAGATTGGTCTTAAAATCATAAACATAAACAAATTCTTGAATACTAAAAAGGAGTTTTTAGAAAATGAAGTATATGAATTAAAATAAAAAATTGAAAATTTTAGAGAAAAGAAAAGCTATTGACGAAGGGTGCATATCATGTCAAAAGCCCATGTTCGAAATTGAAAAACTCAAACTTACACAAGAAACGCTTATTAAGTAAAATTCCAAGTTCACAAAGTTTGAAAAAAATGCTCATTGTAGCGATGAAATTTTAGGTGTCCAGAAATCTCCAAATGATAAAACCGGACTAGGATTTATGAACTTAGAAGCCTCAATTAGTCAAACCAAGAAAATCGGTAAAGTACAGTTTATTATACCTGATCTATCTGCACCAACAGATCACGGATATTGCGGATCCTTTCAAAAGGATCCGTGTGTTGAGGAAAAGGGATCCATGGGTACTAAGAAAAATTCAGGATAGAATGCTCGTAACTCTTCCCAAACTGATTTTGTTGTCATTACAAGAAAACCTAAAGATTCAATGTAACATCCCGCCTACTCATACCACAATATTGTCCGCTTTGCCCGTAGGCTCACGGCTTTGTTTTTGTGGCCTTGTGTGAAGACTTCCTGGCAGGTCACCCAAGCCAGTACTACTCTCACATGAGCACGCTTAACTGCCAGCTCCTAAGAACTCCACCAAGATTTGACCACAAAACGCTTGTGTCATTGTAAGGCTTAATGTTATCTTATGAACCCAAAGATCTCCGCATCACACCGATGTGGGTTTGCCTAGGGTGTTACAATCACCCCCTCCCATTAGGGACTCATCGTCCTCGATGAGGTTTTCCCCACCATCCCGAACGGCCCAGGAGTGGCTCTGATACCACTTGTAACATCCCGCCTACTCATATCACAATGTTGTCCGCTTTGCCCGTAGGCTCACGGCTTTGTTTTTGTGGCCTCGTGTGAAGACTTCCCGGCAGGTCACCCAAGCATGTATTACTCTCACATGAGCACGCTTAATCGCCAGCTTTCTAAGAACTCCACACGCATTAGACCACAAAACGCGTAGTCATTGTAATAAAAGGCGAATGTTATCTTATGAGCCCAAAGATCTCCGTGCCATGTACCATGTGGGATTTTCCTAGGGTGTTACATTCAATAAATCAAGTTAAATAGAAACCATTTCTAAAACAAGGTATCAGTCTCGCCAAGAATGAGTTTAAGTCTAGAACGCCTCAACCAAGGCATAAAAAACCTATTCCTAAACGCCCATTTTCCAAGAATAACTACAACAACCAACCAAACTATCACAACATGGGCTGGAATTATAACCCTCTTAGTCATTTCCAAACACCTAACTATATGCCATGGAATTCATGTATGCCATTTCCATAAATGAACCAAATGAATGGATTGTTTAACTCTAATGGACCCATGAGATATTGAGGACCAAACGTTTGAGTTGTCTTGTTACTTAGGTGTGCTTGAAAGCTGGATTGAAACCGGGCGAATGGATAAAAGATAACGGTTATTCTAGGCACATGATGGGAAACAATAATCTCTTATTAACCTACCAAGCATATAACGGGGGTAATGTTAATTTCGGTAACAACTTGAAAGGAAAAATCATAGGCAAATTTACGTTTACTCATGACTCACTCACTATTGAAAATTTTGATCATGTTGACAACTTAAGATTTAACCTACTAAGTATCAGTCAAATATGTGTTAAAAAGTGTAAGGTACTCTTTAGCTAAAACGGTAGTGAAGTATGAAAAGACGGCATAACCATAGGAAAAGGATTAGGAAGGACAATCTTTATGTTATGAAGATTGGTAAAGCACCTAGAGATAAGCTTTGTCTAACCACTATAGATGATAATTCAACTCTTTGGCATAGATGGTTAGGTAACGCTAATATGAGACTTAATCAATCTCTATCATCTAAGTAACTTGTTAGGAATTTGCCTAAGTTGAAATACGACCAACACTTTCGTGATGCTTGCAAAATTGGTAAACAAGTTCATGCTAGCTATAAGGCTAAAACATGGTGTCTACATCTAAGTGTTTAAAACTTTTGCATATGGATTTATTTGGTCCGTCCTCTATATAAACTTATGGAGGTAACTTCTATACGTAGGTTATAGTAGACGATTATTCAAGGTATACCTGGACAAAAATTTTGAAAAATAAAAATGAAGCCTTTGATCATTTTGAGCTTTTGAGTAAGAAAATTCAAAACCAAAAAAGGTTGTCCCATTGTGTCGATCTGTATGGATCATGGTTGGGAATTTGATAATGAGATACAATTAGGAGCTTATTGTGATGCCAACAACATATCACACAATTTCTCAGCTCCTCGTACACCTCAATCAAATGGAGTAGCAGAACATAAAAATCAAACGCTCCAAAAAATGAGTAGGACAATGCTTGATGCAAATTACCACAAAATAATTGGTGTAACACCGTAGATACCTCAACCTATATTTAATTCGACCATTTTTGGAAAACCTCCATATGAATTACATAGATGTAAGCAGCCCACTTTAGGATATTTTAGAGTCTTTGGAAGCAGGTGCTTCATCCTAAACACTAAGGATTACCTCATCAAGTTTGACCCAAATTCATATGAAGGTGTATTCATTGGATATTCACTGAATAATAAAGCATACATTGTTTTAAATAAACACACCATGAGAGTCGAGAAATCGTTGAACGTAACCTTTTACGAAAGTTCACCTCTCTCTAAGACATCACCTTTGGTAGATGATGACTTAGTTGAAAGTCAAGTTGTTGAAAACCAAGCCGACATAGATAAAGACAAGGAAAATGGACCATTAAACAATGAAATTCTTAATATTAAAGAATCGAAAAATCATCTACTAGACAAGGTCATAGGAAATCTAAATGAAATAACTTTAATGTCACAAGTTCAAAATCAAAGTAATTTCTTCTGTTTTGTGTCTACAATTAAACCCAAAGATGTAAATGATGCTATCAAAGATGAAATTTATGTCATTGTCATGCAAGAAGAATTAAACCAATTTGTTATTAATGATGTGTAGACTTTAGTACCTCGACCTAAGGATCAAACCATCATAGAGACAAAATGGGTTTTTTCATAATAAATTATATGAAAATGGTGTCGTGTCAAGAAACAAAGCTAGGCTAGTTGTCCAAGGATATAATCAACAAGAATGCATTGACTACGATGAAAATTTAGCTCTGGTTACTAGGCTAGAGTCTATTATAATATTACTTGCATATGCATGCACATATGATTTTAAACTTTTTCAAATGGATGTTAAAAGTGCATTTTTGAATGGCTTTATAAATGAGGAGGTATATTTCGCACAACCTCCCGGTTTCATTTATTTTAAAAAACCAAATCATGCCTACAAACTTAAAAAGGCATTGTATCCTTAAGCAAGCACCAAAAGCATGGTATGATCGACTTAAGGCATTTCTTAGGGTTATAAATCAAGCAAATGGAATATGGCATCTTCTTTAACTAATTTAAATATATAAAAGAAAAGCTTAAGAAATTTGGCCTAGAAAAATCTAAACCTATTAAGACTCCTATGTCATCGGAAACTAAGCTTACTAAGGACGATAAGAGAGAGTCCGTGGATAGCACAAAATGTAGAGGTATGATTGGTAGCTTACTATATCTTACGGAAAGTAGGCAGATATTATGTTAGCGTATGTCTTTGTGCTCATTTTCAAAAAGATCCGAAGATCTCTCACCTTGAGGCGGTCAAACGTATCTTTAGATAGATCAAAGGTACTACACACTTAGGATTATGGTATCCCTAAGGAACGATAGTAGAAACCATAGTGTATGCCGACTCGAGTCACGCTGGAGATTATGTAGATAGGAAAAGTACAAGTGGAATATGTACTTTTGTCGGATGTTATCTTACTCCATGGTTCTCCAAAAAGAAAATGGCTCTCTCCATTTCAACAACCGAATCCAAATACATATCCGCAGGAAAAGCATGTCAACAAGCACTATAGATGAAACAAAATATCGTCGACTACGAACCAAGCTCATTGGTATTGAGCAATTAACTAAAAATCCCATTCAACACTATCGAACCAAACATATTGAAATATGTCATCACTTTGTTCCCTATAATGTCCAAAAAGGAAACATTTCTATAGAGAAAGTTTTTTCAGAAGATAACATCGCCGACATACTAACTATAACTTTAAAAACGTAAACCGTTTAATCTTCTTAGACTAGGATTAGGTCGAATGGAATACACATCATAGGATTGACAACTTAAATATTTCTTACGAAATAATTAAGTTTGACCGTCAGTCACCAAAATGTCATATCCTAAAAATCGTGAATCAACATTTTAACAACATATGTTAAAATGCAATCCAAAAGCTAATCTTGAGGAGTATACTTAAGAAATTCGAGTGGTCCCTCTTATCTTCACTTAGTGAATATACTCTCCTTGAGACTGGGTATATTCACCTGCCACTAAGATCGGGTTATCCGACTCGACCAACGATTATCTGGATCCCTTGGATCTTACTCGACTTCACGTAAAAATATGACTATTTTATTTTTTTGGCCACCAATAGCCGTGGATCCATTCAGTCTAAATGGCGGATCCCTTCAAAAGGATCCGGCAGATCCGTTGAACTAATATCAAAAGATATAAGTCAGCCAAGCTCACTGTCTTCATTTTTTAAGCACACAAACACAAAGATGAACACAAACTCGAAACCACTCCATTTCAAATCATTTTATGAGCAATTCCATCCATCTATCTCAGCTCCAAACATTATTGTAAGTGGTCTCATTCCATATTCTCCTTGATTCCGAGTCTAGGGCTTCTATTTAACACAAAACCTAACTTGGGGTTTTCGAAATTTTATGCTTGTTTTTAGATTAATTTTTCACAATAGATAACTAATTATGCTTCCATTAGTTATTAATTGTATCTTTGAATTAATAAAAATCATTTTTTAAGAAACACCCTAAGTCGAATTTCTGCGAAAATTTCTCACAACTAGGACACTAGTTAAAATTAATTTTGTGCATTGTTAATACAAGGTAAAAAAAATCATCATCATAACACTTGTCTCTTGAATGCTAAAGGGAATACATAACTAATATATATTCTCGGGTACATTCAACCGAGCCACATCAAATTGGGAGAGTTTGGGTTATCTCGTCGTTGTTTTTAGTCAAGATAACTGCACCTCCACACCGTTTGCATAGAGGCACACACTAGAAATTTTCAAAATTGTCATTTTCATTGTATTACTCGTTTTGTTATTGAAGTCACTTCTCTTTTGTCTTGTAACAAACATGCCTCATGCTAGAAACTTGGATTATTTTATCCTTTTTAACCTCCACATCGTTTGCATATAGGCACACACAAGAAATTTTCACAATTTTCATTTTCGTTGTATTACTCGTTTTGTTATTGAAGTCACTTCGCTTTTGTCTTGGAACAAACATGCCTCATGCTACCCTACTCGACTACAAAGACACCGTTGTTTACATACCACCCCAGCATAGAACTGAAGGTCTTTCTAGATATGACAAAGCCATCTATAAAAACCTTCTAAACCGATTCTTTCATGAGGGAGGAGTCATTCATCCCTCATTTCTCGAACATACCAACATTCAAGAAACTTTCTCCACAATTAATTTTGATTGACTTCTTCACATAAATGAGCCAATTTTCCCCCTTTCTTCTTTAGTTCTATTTAGCGTTAGGATATCTAGAGACAATAACCACAATATGTTTGTTTTCTTCAAAGCAAACAATCATGATTATGCTCTTCCACTTCATATCTTTGCTCAAATTCTCCAGCTCCCATGCAAAGAAGCATGTGCATACTCGGATGAATGGTCTCTTGCGGTCCTTCCATCAAGTACCGAGGGTGATACACGGTATGCTACTTCTTTGGCTCATTATGACATTGTTCGAGCCAATTTGTTTATGGAAAGAATATCTCACACCCGAACCAAACGTTCAAGAGATGTCATCAATAGAGACCCATAATGAATGGAACTTAATGAGCTCTTCCCATGTTTCAAAAAATGGGAAAAAATTATTCGTGAAAATGTCTTATGTCTCGTAGGAAACAGAGATCACCCCAATGCTTCGTTGTGTTATATGCTCTATTGCTTGTCCACCCGTCAACCCTTCAACCTTGCCTACTATGTCGCCAAAAGGATGGCAAATATGCCCACCCCTGGGAACATTGTTCTCTTGTATGGTATGCTTCATGCTCATCTCTTTAGGCACATCTCACCAATCTACCAAACTTTTTAGGCATATCTCTTGATTACACTTTTGCCGATCATGTTATGGTACCACGTAGTGATCAAAGAGTCCGAAAAATCTTGGTTGATGGCAAGCGTCCACACCCTCCTACCAACTCCTCTTCATCTTCAATGAATAGTGAAGAAGCTATGCTTCTGAGCTCTATGATTTCCCCTCTCGCCTACATAAATGCTCTTCCAGAAATTAAGAACGCCTCTGAAGAGTTCCTTCAAAAGAAAGGAATGTTCAAGTGTTTTGGGATGGCCTTTGGAAAGATGAACAAGAAGATGGCCAAAAAATAGACTTGGTATATGGTTCTTTAATACAATTTGAATATTGTGATGATGATCTTTTTTATGCTTGTAGGATGATAAATTATGAGTATCTTGTTATAATTATCTTTTATCACTAACACTTTTCTATGTAGATTGATAACTTATTAATTGTTATCATATCTAATTTGCATTGATATGCTTATTTTTCAATTTTTTTTTTATCTTTTTATTACAATTTCTTGTTTACTGATATGTTTTATGGCACCTTTACACTTGCACATAAGTTTAGAACATGTAGAAATAGGTTTTAGAGGCTTGAAAGTGCATTTTATGGCCTCATTTTGGCCACTAATCTGTGTTGTTTAACACAAACCCACGGATCCCTTTGTATAAAGGGATGAATCTCTTCTAAGGGATCCGTCGAATCTGTGGATCTGGTGTGGGTAGACAGTAATCATTTGCAATAACTTTTATGCATTTTTCACTTTTACACTCAGTTTCATTCTATTAGATTGACTTTCTATTGACTGGGTACACTTCTAACACCCCCTCAATCATTGTAATTCACTAAATCTAAGTTGGTTCACATTTATGTCTTACACATTTACCATCAATCCTTCACTTGATAAATTACCACTTCTTTTACCCATCTTCACCATCAACTAGTTAGCTTATCTCATCCCTTAAAACCACCACCATGACAAAAATCTCTGGTGCTTCATCCACAACAAGTGTGAAAAAGACAAACCACAAGGCTAATCGTAAAACCCTCAAACTACAAAAATCTCAACTACATCAACCTTGGATCATCTAATGAGTCCTCACCAAGAAAAGTCACTTATCCACCCCAAGATGTTAACTTGACTTTGAATCTTGGCACTACTAATTCTCCTCCACCATAAGAACCAAGCAACAATCACTCACCACCAAAAGCTAGTCCTAAGACTACACCACCACCACTAGCTACAACACCACCACTAGCTCCATCACAAACACCTAAAGAACAACAACCCTTACCTAATGATATTGAGCATTTGGAGCTCATTTTCACCACTCCACCTACTTCTCCACATCCATTCTTGGATGACTTGGAAGACTTACCTCCTAGGACATCAAATCCTCGTCCAGTACCTACTTTTGATACCATTGAGCGCATTTCTTTCCAACCACATAGACCAAGTTTTGGTCCAAAACAAATGGAGGTGGAATCACCACAACTACTCTTTAACCAAAACTTCCTAGACCCCGATTAATCTTTATGGATCAATGCTCCTCCCGAACCAACCACTTATCATGCTCTACCCGTACCAACCATTTATCATGCACACTTTTGTGAGCATTGTGAAAGGACCCAAGTCACAGTCTATGAGTTTCGTGATGAGATGATGTTCATTCTCAATTACATTCTCAAACATTTAACCACACTCTTACACCCAAACTTCCTCTAAACCTCGGTGTTGGAAGCCATGTCAAGTTGGTTGTAGGATTTGCATCTTTTATTTCTACACTCCTTGTTTAGAATGTATTTTTTTTATTTTCTTTTTCACTTTTAGGACCTTTCTTTATTTCTAGTTAATCATCTAATATATTTGTTCCCACATTGTGTTACTTTTTTCATGATATAATTTTAGAATATATGATTGATTTTTTATTATTATGTGGATTGACTACTATTATTGTGAATGACTTATTATTTATGCTTGACATTGTGTAGAACATGGTGTATGGTCATCTACAAGAGCAGGACGGATGTTTGCTTATTTATTGCTATATGTTGATGATATTGTTTTGACTGTTTCATTGCTTCTCTTCATCAGGAGTTCTCCATGACTGATCTGGGTCCTCTTAGGGATTTCTTTTGTTTGTACTGTTGCAGGTATGTTTTTGTATCAAGAGAAATATGCTTTTGAGGTCCCTGAGCATGCTCATTGTAACAACCCATAATTTTCCAGACTTAATTTTACAATAAATTATACTTATTTTTCAATTACGAACCTTTCCACATTCATTTGACTTGAAAACGAGAGTTAATCTCGCAAAACATGAAAACCGCACACAACGTGTACTGGCACAATCGTAATCTCAATAAACAATTTGATTTGATTATTAAATTATTTACGAAATACTAGTCGTGTAAATACTCGTTTTTATTAGAAAATTTATTTTGAACGCAATGGCGTAACTTTCGTGTCTTGAGTCAATCGTTAACGAGCCTAAACTAGTCCCGAACCATTATTTCACAAAAATTACACTTTTAGCCCATTTGATAAAAGTTACACAGCCCACCCTCCAACTCTCATACACTTTACACTCTTCCTTAAAAAGTTTTTGTGTATAGATAATTTGTTTTAGGGTTTCACGTCATTTCTAAACTTAACCTAGCCACCATCATATCTCTCTCTCTCTCTCTCACTACATCATCGGCCGCCGGCCACAACCGTGCACCACCAACCGCCGCCCTGCCGCCATCACCACAACTTTTCCACGCCACCACCACCATCGTAAGAAGACAAGGAGTTTCGTTTAATACTGGTTTAAAGTGATTAGGGTCACATATAGGTGTTAGATCGTGGTTATGTTCATGGTGTTGTGTTCGAGTTCATTCCCTCGTCATCTCTCTTACTCTCGATTTTTGTGGTATGTCGATAATATAAACTTGTTTTATTATTTTCTTTCATTTGAAAACCTTATACAAATTAATTGATACAAGTTATTCGTGAAATCAATCGGTTAAAAATGTTTTAGTAATGGTCTCATGTGGTATTAAATTATCATCATTGTGTTTGTGGTGTTTTGGTAACGGGTCGGGTTAAACCCTGATTGAATCCGAGTCGTGACCCGGGTGAGTCACGTGTTAGATTTGATTTGATTATTTATCTTTTTTTGTTCATTGTTATTGGTAGACTTAAATGTACGTGTTAATTTGGTTGCGAATTCGAAAATGGATATTAATTTGGTTGTGTTTACTTGTGTTTTGATTTGGTTCAATAAACATTAAACCGCTTAGTTCAAAGTGAAAGTGAAACCCGTACGGGGGTGTCTATTTTGTTTTGGTTCTCGACAAATAAACCGCTTAGTTATGCTCGATTTGACAACAAGAAACTACAAGAGTGGTAGTTTGTTTGTAGTCTCGATTCAAGGGTATATTTATTGGAGCATGATCCTCTCAAGTTGTGTAATTATGAGCCATTGAATTTGATCCAATGACTCAAATTAAAACAACTTGTTTTGATTTGAGCCATTGGATTAAATCCAATGACTCACAATAGCTTAACTTCACTCAAGTTGTATCTACAACTTGAGAGGATCTTAGTCCATATTTATGTGCTCGTTTGTGTTTATGATTCTCGGATTCGACCACCCACATAGGGTGTCTCGTTTGATTATGTTAACAAATAACAACAGTAAATACAAATGGATGTATTGTATTTGCTTTGTGAATGTGACTGTTTGTGTTGCGTGTTTGTGTTGGGCTCAATAGCCCAAATGGATGCGTTTGCTTATTTGGGCTAACAAGCCCACAACAATAAAATGGTGTGATTGTTGGATGAGCTTATGGGCCGAAGCCCATGAGTTAACTAGAGCGCGCTTGGATTGATATTGGGCTACGAGGCCCATACATGAAATTTGTGTGTGTTTGGTTTTTGATTTCTTAAATGTGTAATATGTTTGTCAAATTTTATTTAATTTGTGTTATATAGTTTCAGTTATTGAATACTTGACTAACGAAATTATTTTGTTTAACTTGGATCATTGGTACGTTTCGGATTACTTGGGAGTTGGGACATAATTCTTGATACCTGGTTTTGGATTTGGATGATACATAACGGACTAAATACTTGGATCGAGACTATTAATGTTGTACTATTCCGGATTGATAAGATTGGACTATTTGACTCATATTGGACTTATATTGGACTTTTGGACTCGAGACGAATGTAATATATTAGACTCGTGTAGAATTTAATATATTAGACTAGAACGAACCAAAAATGCTAAACTAATACTTATTAAACTAATAAACTAATTATAAAACCCGATAATCTGTAAATAATCTAAACTTGATTGATTTCTAAACGCTTATCTGTCTTATATTATCGTAATGTGTTTGGATTGACAAAAACAAATTTGTGTTAAATTGGAAACTTGTCAGGAAATAATGTTTTGAAAAACTTAGTTTTATTAAGTGACAATGACTTTGGAAAGTTTTGTAAACGGACGCGTCATGTCAAAATTTATAAAACTTTCTAAACTTATACTTTTATTTCAAAACTTTTTTTTAATATTATAAAACCCAACAAGGATCAAAACATATAGTTTTATCCAGTGTTGCAAAAATCGGTCGAATCGACCGATTAATCGGCGATTAATCGCTAATCGGTCATGGACCTTGTAGAATTTTGCAAATCGGTCAAAAAATCGGCCAGGCAAAAAAATCGGCCAAAAATCGGCTGAATCGGTAAAAAATCGGCTGAATCGGCCGAATCGGTAAAAAATCGGCCGAATCGGTCAACTTTAAAAAAATCGTAATTTCACTTATGACGCACAATGGGGATCGTTTGTTTCACTTATAACGCACAATGGGCATCATAATCAGAATTGGAGCCTTTTATTGAGGTTTGGAAACATAGCGGGCTTGGAATCGGTTAAGATTTTTAGTTTGGTCTCCGAAATACCAAAACTGCAGGAAATGTCAATCCGATTAATCACCGATTAATCCCCGACTTGACCGATTACTCGCTGCAGGGTGGTCGACCGCCCGGCTACCGATTCACGATTTTTGCAACATTGGTTTTATCTAAATTGTAAAATCTTGCTATTTGAAATATTGACTTTTGTTTTTATAAACTTAAATTGATTTTTTTAATTTTGAAAATATTAGGTTTATTGGGTAAACACCGAAACTTACCATTTACTTGTTCTTTCCTTATCCTCCTTACCTATTCTTCTTTATCCATTCTCCTTGTCTATTCTTTTATTTCTATATAATATATATTGGGATATATATTATAGTTTGTCGTGAGTTACATTTTGTGTCTATACTTTCTTACCACCACACGAACGTTGATACTAAACTTTGCTTATGAACAATGATACAAAACTTTTTATGAACAATAATACTGGACTTTTTATAAATATTGATGCGAGTATTCCACGAAAACTAAAATATTTTATCTCTTGAAATCTCATATACATTATACTATTTTTACAGAACATTTTTCTTAGTTAAACTATATAATTATTAGGTTATGCCGAGCCTATACCGTTGTGCCCTACTACTACTTGATGCCATTTGTGTTACTTGCATTATTGCATACTGAGGTGAGTCCATGGACCGTGCTTTACTTGTTTTAAACTATTTTGGGGTGAGAATACATGCTCGTTTTTACTTAAATTTAAGACTAAAATACACCGTTGGTTCCTAAACTTGTCCAAAAACATCGCTTGGAACCGTAACATGGTTTTTCGTCGTCAGTAGTCCAAAGTGAGGCTAAACTGGTCCCTTGACCCGTAATGCCCAGGTCAACGTCTGTAATATGTTATTTAGTCGAAGGTATTATAGTCCATATACGTTTATACCATACCTTAGTTAAATTTAACCCAACCTAATTCTTTATTTTTACCACCAACACACAAAGGGGTGATTGATTGTGCTGATTATACCATCACACCTGACATTTTGAAGTTTGACTTTATAAAGGTCAACTGAGAACTAGTATTGACACACAGAATATAACCTCTAAGACAAAAGAACACATATTCTACATAACCAACAACTTAGCAAGTTGACTTATAACAGTCAACTAGGGATTTATTGTCTGATACAACATGAAAATGACTAAAACTAGTGATTCATTGTCTGATACAAGGTTCTACTGACAATTCAAAAAATAGAAAACATGATGCAGCTTCCACTTCGAAACCTTCAACTGATGAACCTTCTAATGATGCATACTGTAATGCAGGATATCCATAAACTGATAAACACACAAAACATGAACCTTAAACTAATGATCATACTGCTACTGTGTCTGCAAAAACAAGTATCCAAACAACAAATATTTAAGTTAGGTAATGTATAATTGCAGGTTCAAAATATTAAACACATCCTATGCTATTCATCATTGAAACCTCACCTAGGATGGCCTTTGGGCGAAAAGTGCAAACTCAACCATTTTAGCCTTCCCCTTCCCATCAAAACCTCTTCTTTGCCCTTTTTCTTGTGCAAAACATCCTATTCCTCAAGCAACTTTACTTCTCCTTTATTTTTCTCCCTTTTGTTAACAGAAACCCCTTCTTCCTCTTTGATAACAACACCATCTTTCACTGTTTGCGTCTTGGTTACACTCCCCTGCATTTTTTTTCCTTCCCTTCCATTTACGCCGAGTCCTAAATGGTGTTGGACTAGTCATTCGAAAGTTAGCATCTTGCTCTACCCAACCCTCAACTTAAAAACTTATGTTTTTTAAGTAAAATTGTGCTAACTTTTTGGGCTTGTGTGCAACAAAGATATTAACTAACTCATGTGTTTCAGCCAATGCAAACATCGTATGAACATCATCAGCTGTATTAATCAAATGAAAACCATTTTCTAGGGATTGTTTAGGATCACAGAAAAACACGCCCATGTTTGTTCATTAATCTCTGATAATACATTATCAATGCTTGAACTAAATATATCCCTATCACTGGTAAAGGCGCACAGATTAATTAATGATCCTCCTTCATACCTGAGTGGGCAATAATCAAATAACCCATTATAGTGGATTCTGAACAAGACCTCACCTTCTTCTTCTTCCTGAATATCCTTAAAATGTGACACAAATATGCTCTTGTCCTTCATGGTTTCAGTTGGTGTTTTTACGAATGTGGTTGAATTGATGTGTGTTTGAGTACGTGTGTTTACGAGTGTAGATGTATTTTAGGTCTAGTTTGGTTGGGTTTTTGTTAATTGGGTCGGGTTATTAGGTGAATGTTTATGTTTTCGGATTTTGTTAATTGGGTCGGGTTATTAGGTGGGTGTTTGGCACTACATTAATTGTGTATAAGCGTATCTAGGAAGGCAACAATCAAGTTGTAGGCTAATAATTTTCATATGTCACACTTGGACCCTGAATTTGGACAGTTAGCCCTTTTTGCACTTAAAATTCCCGTGTATTAATAATATATAACTTGTCAATTTAGGTTTTAGTAATTTCACAATTAGTCCCTGAATTTGTAAGGTCCCGTTGTCTTTGGTATTTAAGGGTTCATACCCTAAAGAATTTGCATACCAACAATCAAAAACACATATTATCACAAAATCACAACAATCTCTAAATGGCTAACTTCACACGTCTACAAGAACTCGCCACTGCTGCCAACTCTGTCTACATGTTTGATTCGATCTCTCTTTTTTATCAGATAGAAAACGATACGGACATGGAGATTGCAAACGGGCTCCAAGAGACTTTCGCTGAGCTGGTTCATGCTATGAACGAAACCCAAGAGTATATCACTGAGTTCGGCGATATCGTCCTTCGGTCATGACATACAATGTTCTTGTAGATCTTCACAAGAATCAAAAGGCCAATGTGTTAAAGGCATTGGAGCTAAGGAAGATGATTTGTCAAACTTATTGTCAGGTGTTCGACAGGATCAATGATAAGGTTTTAAAACGTACACTTTTAAGGGGTCATTTAAGCCCTTAATCGCCCACTTTTATATCCGTTACTGCTTAATTTCGTTCCTTTTCACTTTTTAGGTCTCTTGGAAGCAAAATGCTAGAATGATGCATTTTTGGACGAAAAGGAGTGAATATATGAAGAAAATGGCTAAGTCAAGATCAAGACACTCAAGCTCAGCCTGAATAACACCGGCGGCGTCTCAAAGCAGTAGGCGACTCGTCCCTATTTTGTGAAGACTCGGAGCGAATTTGCTATTTTGCACTTGACGGACGCCGGGCTTTGAAGAGTAAGGGCGTCCAAAAACTTTTATTCTTAGACGCCTAGATCCGTATTCGCATAACGTCCATTGAAGATTGATCGGCTGCCACAACCACAACGCGGACCGTCTCAATGATGACTTGCCAAGACTAAACCCTAATGGCGGCGATCGACGACGCCCCAACTATAAGGTGACGCCGTGTGCTTGTAAAATTATATATAGAAATCGAATTTTCAGACTTTTTGAGAGGTAGACTTGTGGAGTAAAAATCTAAAACGATTTTGGTCCTTTGGACAAGATTTTAGGTTCTCATACCCTATTGTACATCAAGATAAGTAATTTACTTCATTGATTTCATTATGTCTTCAATTATATGTGTGTATGCTTGCATGTTTAACATGTCCGGCTAAATTTCTTGTGTGTTTCTTAGATCTATGAAACCTAGTTATTAATTATTGATTGGTTGTCTCTTATCTTAATTGTAATTGGCTTAGGATTGCACTAGGCCATCATTGTGTTTTTAATGCTTGAGTAATCTTTGTGATCCTTAGTTTATAACCACCTAGCGTAATTGTAGGATAAATATCCAAAGATAACCTTAGTGTTAGTTTATGAATCCTAGAGATCTCGTAGGCAATAACCTTAAGGTATACTTAAAGAGTTAGGGATAAAAGCATACCCTACGAACTTAGAAGACACAACGCGTTAAGAATAAGGACGTGACAATTCAACCACCAATAAAAGATAACTAGGGAGTAATAGTATCTAGGTAGACACATTTTTAATCATCATACGAACACACATCAATAGACATAGACTACCCCTTAGTTTAGATAATTAGATAAGTAGAGTAATTGGTAGAAGTACCAAACCCCCAAATCCAAACCCCGAGATTTTACCCTTAGCTTTATAAAAAAAATATAAAAAGATAAAAAATAATCTTCCTCAACCTCAAACCTTAGCGTAGTACATCTCTCACTAGCATTCCTATTTCCCTAGAGAACGATATCAATACCCGAGGCTTACCCAATACTACACTACAACGATTAGGTTCACTGCCTAGGGTGTTGAAAAACTTGCTCGATGAAAAGGAAGTTCCTTTGACCCCGAACGCGTTATACGCGCATCAAGTTTTTGGCGCCGCTGCCGAGGAATAGAATAACTAGTTAGATTTCCATCTCGTTTAGGTTCCTTGCTTGATTCCTATCAAGTAAGCTTTTTTCTCATTTTTAGCTTCCTCCTAGTCTATCCCCCTTCTTCGTGACTTTGTTAGTAACCCCATCACTTTTCATCATGTAAGGTGATAACCCGCCACCACTCATCGATCCATCAATCAATGACCCCCCAAGAGGCCTTACTCTTGGTGAATACTCTAGACCAAGCCACCAAGGCTATAAGAATACTATTGAGCTCCCAGATCAAGCTCAAACTATGGCCCTGCGATCCGACACCATCCGGTTGGTGAAAAACGGATGTGCATTCCATGGACTTCGTTCCGAAGATCATAATCAGCATCTTAAGGATTTCCTTAAAATAGTCGATTCCATCGACCTTGATGCTACTACTCGGAGACCACGCTTGGCGTCTCTTCCAATTCTCACTACGGGACCAAGCTAGTAATTGGCTTGAGCGACTTCCCGCCGGATCCATCTCAAGTTGGGATGATCTCACTACTCGTTTCCTTGCCCAATTTTTCCCACCGGGGAGAACTACTAAACTTAGGAAGGATATCTTGACGTTCCAACAACATCAAGGCGAATCTCTCTACAAGGCATGGACTCGATTCAAGGACTTGCTCCATAAAGTCCCTCGTCACGGTATTGATCTTTGGCTTCAAGTCCAAATCTTTTACGATCATACCAATTTCCTCACCAAGCGATCCAATGATCGAGCGGCCGGAGGAAGGCTCAGCGATTTCAACGCAGAAGAATCATGGGATATAATAGAATATCAAAGCTACGGAGATTGGAACGAATCCCATGAAACCCCCGTGAGAATGGTTAATGCCATATCAATTCCTCATGAGCCTTCCAACATTACTGAAGAGCAAATGAGTGCTCTTGAAAGAAGGAACGACTATCTAATTGAGAGGCAAAAGAGAGTACCTAGACCAATCCCTCGAGCATCGATTAACTCCATTAACTCCGCCAACCACCCAACACCTCTCTCTGAATCACCAATCCGAGAGCGAAATCCCAATTCCGTACGACGCTTCCATTCTACCTCTCCTATTCCACTCTCACGAATCTTCAAGGAACGAATGAGAGAATACATGGCGGCCCATTCGGAAAGATTAGCCAAATTTGAAGAAGAGGTTTATAGGCAAAGGGAGGAAATGCAGGCAAAAATGACGGAGATGATGAAGTTGGTGAAAGAATATACTAAGATGAAGGTTCCCGAGAAGGTTATAGTGAGAAGCGATGATCACCCTCCCCCCACTTTGTTTGTTAACGCCATTTCCATTGTTTCCGATGAAGGTGGAGTAGTTGAGAGGAGGGAGACTGAGAGAAGCAAGGATAGTAAGGAAAAGGAGGAGGTTGAAACTAATAATGAACCTGAAACCATTGAATACTACCTAAAGCATGAGATTAATAAGAAAACAATCGTTAACCAAGTGAACAACTTTAGGTATAATGAAGTTCTTAGGAAAGCCCTCGAAGGAGAAATAAAAGAAGAAGAATATGACACCATGCCTATGGGACCTATGTACGAGTTGGTTCTAAAAAAACCAGTGACTAAAATACGAGAAACCTCAGGGAACTTCGTAATACCATGTAGCATAGGCGACATCGAGAATATAAATGCCTTAGCTGATCAAGGATCCGATGTAAACATAATGCCGCTATCGCCTATAGTAAGTTGACTAAAGAGGAGCCAACCAAGACCAATCTTAGACTTTCCTTAGCAAATCACACATATGTTTATCCCGTAGGAATAGCGAAGGATGTCTTAATTGAGGTGGCCAATATTGTCTATCCGGTGGACTTCGTGATCATAGACATTGAGGAAGATAGAAACATGCCACTCATTCTTGGAACACCTTTTCTAGCCACCGCCAAGGCAACCATCAAATGCGGTGAGGGTATCATGATACTCAAAAGTGGCAAAGGATATATTAGGATACCTATTGTTCCGAGATACCCGTTGAAAATTATGGAGAAGATCAATGATGAGAATCCGCAGGTCTCCAATAATACTGTTAAGAAGAAGATTAATGAATGGGAAAGAGGACTTAGAGAATTCATGGGTCAAGGGTTAAACGCGACATTGTGGAAACGTGATAAAAAATTAGGAAACATAAACATGACAAAGCCACAACTTCAAAAGAACCCTAGAGACTTTTTGAATGGAGAAAATGTGCTTTTGTATAGATCAAGAATAAAAGCATTAAGAGGAAGGAATAAGCCAAGATGGTTTGGACCTTATACGGTGAAAGAAACTAATCAAAAAAAGAAAACCGTTATCATAATGGACATCGTTGGAGGAGAATTCACGGTGAGCATACAACTTCTACAACCTTATGATAAGGGCTTAGTGGAAGAAAAGAAGGACGGAAATGAAGTCACGTAGGAGCACGACTTCGAGTTTAGCTACAAGACTCATAAATAAAGAAAAGCGCTCGTGGGAGGCAACCCATGCTTAATTGTTTGCTTGTTTGTGTGTCATATATCTTTTAATTATTGTTTGTTCTCATGTTTAAATTTGTGAAAATGCTTTATTTTGTCTTTAACCTCGTCTTAATTACATATAAAGGTATTTTACAAAAGGGATAAGTGTAGGGAGGATTACACACGTTTTTAAAAGAACGTGAACATGAGAACTACGATTATTGAAAAAGATATATATGTGTGTTTGTTTGAGTCAAATCCTTGTATCGAGTCATAATGGATGTTTTGCAGGAATTTTTCCAGATTTTAAAGGTGTAATTTTTCCAGAAAAACGCAGTGAGACCGCTGTAGGGGATAACTGACGGCGTGCGGATTGCAACCGACGACATCGAGGAGTAGAAACAACTTATTACTTTCTCTCGCTTCTCGTGCTACTTATAAATTTTGGAATTTCTCGGTCTTAATCTTCCAGAAAATCTGCAAACATCCATTCCACAAGCATTATATCCTAGTTTAGTAGAGTCATATATAATTTTACCGCCAATTTTACGCGAAGGTTACGTCTATTTTCTTAAAGTGTGCAGGTTTTATTTATCAAGAAGAAGAAACATAAGATCGGATGGAGCTTTTCTCGCATACATTCTTCTTGGGAAGAATTTAACCATTACTTCAAACGGATCTTACCGAGCTAATCAGGGGAGTACTAGTTTCTTTCTCTTTTAATTACCTTCCGTTATCATAACTTTGATACTTTCGGGGAACATTGGGGACAATGTTCAGTTTAAGTGTTGGGAGGGAGAATAAAATGGGAACTTTGAAACTATGCTTATCCTTGATCATTTGTCTTGTCCTATTTCATTTGTGTAATAAACCATGAGAAATATTTGTTAGGCCAATTTTAGCGCCAAATTTAAAATTTATCATGACTTGTACGGGTGGGTCTTTAGTCTTAATAAAGCTGCCTCATGGATAGGAAGCTATATGACTAGCACAAAACCCTTTACCACTCAAATTCCACCCCAAAAATGTGAGGTTCGCCCTAGATCTATAGGAATTAAAGCATTCACCTTTAATGCTTCGAGAGTGTACCGGTAGTATAATAGATTCTAGAACTTGTTTTGTGATGCATTCCGAGATCGCTAGTGAGACTACACTTGTGTAGTTAGGAATAACTAAATGATAAGAGGCATTAGGATAACCCTTGTTTGATACCCGTATTATAATTACTTCTTCCACATCGGTTGAGTAATTCTCCCACACCCTTGCGATGTACTCATCTTTAGTACACGATACCCCTAGTTAACCCCTCAGCGCCTATCCTTTTAGCGGTTCTTGTGATGTTTCGGTTTTCCGGAATGTCAATGAAGAGCATTTTTTACAATCCACCCGCAAATGTACACCCAAATTGCCTTAGCCTACTTTGTATGCACTCACTTTTAGTGCATTATTGTTATCATACTAAACCCTTAGTTCAATTATCTAGTTACTTGCATGGTTGCAAAGTCGAGTCATATCTTTTGTATACAGTTTTGGGACAATTGGGACTCATGGGTAAAGTTAAAATTTATGGAGTGACGGAAAAGAACGTTAAATTCAAATTCCCTTTATTTACGTAATAATGTACTCCAAGTGTTTTGATCTTTTCAATTCGGGTCAAATTAGTGTTAGATTAATAAAAACTCAAGTGTAGGGATGTGCCTATAAATCCCTTATATTTTGATGTTATCGTAGAGGATGGTAGAGTAAAAGTGTATGCAAAAAAAAAAAAAAAAAAAATCCGAAAAAAGAGTTTCGAAAAAAAATAAAATATATATATATATATGGGCTACCATCCTACATCTATATTTATATTTATGTCTGTTTGTTTCAAAGTTATCTAGAGTTTAGAGAGTCGAGTTTTGGCTTAGCAACGCCATTCTTTTCATGCTTGTAACATAAAGATTTTTGACTTGCCACCACTAAATCACCTATCCAACCAAACCCTTTGTTTCCCTAACCGTAAGCCTAACATTACAACCCTTTAAAATAACTCTTATATAGTTGTTCCTAGGTGCTTACGCCAAAGCGGTGGGAGTTTGATCTAGTCTCAAGCCTATGGTAATTTATGTACTATGACCGGTTAATGAGTGTTTATCTTCCATTTCCATTTGATATATTTCATATACACCAGAGAGATGAGAGAATCCAAAAACCCCTTGTGAGGTGCTAGTATATAATTTCCGTGCTTGTTATGACTATTGCGGTGCTTTTACTTGTTATGAATTATGTTAAATCAATGCTTTATGCCCCCTAACTTATAAAATGATTGGCCAAAAGCATGTTTGCTTGAGGACAAGCAAATACCAAGTGTAGGGATATTTGATAAGGATTTAAACGTACACTTTTAAGGGGTCATTTAAGCCCTTAATCGCCCACTTTTATATCCGTTACTCGCTTAATTTCATTCCTTTTCACATTTTAGGTCTCTTGGAAGCAAAATGCTGGAATGATGCATTTTTGGACGAAAAGGAGTAAATATATGAAGAAAATGGCTAAGTCAAGATCAAGACACTCAAGCTGCTGGAATAACACTTGACGGAGTCTCAAACAGAGGGCGACGCTATCCCTATTTTGTGACGACTCAGGAGCAAATTTGATATTTTGCACCTGACGGCATCAGGCTTTGAAGAGTAAGGGCCTCACGAAAACTTTTCTTCTTAGACGGCTTAGATCCAGATTCAGACGACGTCACAGCCAAGATCGACGGCGCCACAACCACAACGCGCGCGCCTCAATGATGACTTGGGCAAGACGAAACTCTAATGGAGAAGGGTCCACGGCCCCAACTATAAGGTGACGCCGCCAGCTTGTAAAATTATATATAGAAATCGAATTTTTAGACTTTTTGAGAGGTAGACTTGTGGAGTAAAAACCTAAAACGATTTTGGTCCTGTTTGGACAGTATTTTTGGGTTCTCATACCCTATTTTACATCAAGATAAGTAATTTACTTCATTGATTTCATTATGTCTTCAATTGTATGTGTGTATGCTTGCATGTTTAACATGTCCGGCTAAATTTCTTGTGTGTTTCTTAGATATATGAAACCTAGTTATTAAATATTGATTGGTTGTCTCTTATCTTAATTGTAATTGGCTTAGGATTGCACTAGGCCATCGTTGTGTTTTTAATGCTTGAGTAATCTTTGTGATCCTTAGTTTATAACCACCTAGCGTAATTGTAGGATAAATATCCAAAGATAACCTTAGTGTTAGTTTATGAATCCTAGAGATCTCGTAGGCAATAACCTTAAGGTATACTTAAAGAGTTAGGGATAAAAGCATACCATACGACCTTAGAAGACACAACGCGTTAAGAATAAGGACGTGACAATTCAACCACCAATAAAAGATAACTAGGGAGTAATAGTATCTACGTAGACACATTTTTAATCATCATACGAACACACTTCAATAGACATAGACTAACCCTTAGTTTAGATAATTAGATAAGTAGAGTAATCGGTAGAAGTACCAAACCCCCAAATCCAAACCCCGATATTTTACCCTTAGTTTTATAAAAAAAATATAAAAAGATAAAAAATAATCTTCCTCAACCTCAAACCTTAGCGTAGTACATCTCTCACTAGCATTCCTATTCCCCTATAGAATGATATCAATACCCGAGGCTTACCCAATACTACACTACAACAATTAGGTTCACTGCCTAGGGTGTTGAAAAACTTGCTAGACGAAAAGGAAGTTCCTTTGACCCCGAACGCGTTATACGCGCATCAATCAACTTCCTGGAAGATCTTAGGTGGGCAAAGTGATTATATTGTATTTAGTGCTTTTGTTGGTTTTTTTTGGAAATATATGTACTGAAGTTCATGTTGAATATGAAATGAATGAATCTATCTTTTATATTCTTGTGTTGTAATTTTTTTTAATTTTTCCCCCCTCTTTGATTGTTTTGATATGTGTTTTGATTGTATTTGTTGTTGTTAGAAGTATGGTCCTTGCATAAACAGTGTAAACATATATGACTAAGGTTTTAGTCCCCTATCATTTGGTCACATTTGCATAAATGTGTATGGATGCATTTATTCTCACTAGTGTTGTTTGACCACATTTTTCCCCAAATTTGAATTCATAACCCTAAAGCCTTAATTAACTAAAATTGCTTCACAATGGGTTAATCTAGAGGTCGGAGAAAGATTAAATTCTCCAATTGTCATACTGTTGGACATAATAAGTCTATATGTCACAAGAAACAAGTACCAAAACCACCAAAGGAAACTAAGGTGCGAGGAAGAAAAAGGCATTGTGATGGCAGAAGGCAACAAGTATTCATTTATTTATCATTTACATAACGAATGTTCTTGTGTGTTAACATTGTAGTTTATGTACGAATCTATTACTTTTTCAGTGGATGGATGAAGACGAGATAAGGCAGACTATGGAACAAGAGTTTTTTAAAGCTCTTTTTGAGCAAGAACATACAAGGTTGGATCAAGAAGAAAGGTTGGATCAAGAAGAAGAGCAAACAAGGTTAGATGAAGAAGCATTCTAGCAGTTTTTGGAAGAGTTGAAAATGTACAAAAAACATGAAGAGGAAAGAGCTAGGAAAGAAGCAGAAATGGAAGCAAGGGAAGAGGCAGATTATTGGAAAGACTTTGGACTAGATGTAGATTTCACAATGTTTTTTGCAAAAAAATGGTTGTCCTAAACTGTTGTTAGTAGGTTTTACCAATGTGTAATTTGGACACCATCATGTTTGAAATAAATTTGTTTATGTTGACTTTATAAGTCATAATGGGTTATTCCAAACACCCCCTAAACTGCATATGTAGTTGCTAACTGAAAAATGTGAACAAGAAAACCAAAAATAAAAATGAAAACAAAAGATGTTCTAAAAGATTATAACAATTCTGTTTGGTTAATATTTTTTGGTTATATGTTGAATTTATAAGTCAAAATAGGTCATTCCAAACATCCCCTTAAACTGCATATGCAAATGCAAACTGAAAAAATAGAACTAACAAAACCAACATATGACATACATCACCAACTAATTATACCATATATAGCAAAATAAACATGTTAACAAGCATCGTTTTGAGTAACCATCATCAGCCAAATAATTTACAAGATCATTACATCAACAACTAAAAATAACAGGTGAACTTCTTGATAGAAGACTTGATATTCATGGGGGGAGACTTGAGCTCTTTAGGGGGAGGCACATACAACTCATTCCTCTTTGTGTTGGAGCATCCCACAGCCGCTCCAAGACCAAGTACAACATTTTTAATCATTTCCCTTGTTTTTGGCCTTTTATGAACAATGGTGGTAACAGGTTTTGAATTGGAAGCATTGGGAGTGGAAGCTTTGGAAGCTTGGGAAGTGGAACCTTTCAAAGTAGTAATCTTAGAAGACAGGATCCCAAACTCATCATCAAATGTATTTGAAATAATGATGACATCAACCTCATTTCCTTTAAAGTTAGTATCCGGAAAGATAGCCAAAACAGAAAGAAATCAGAGTCACCCATTACAACTATCTTACTTTGCAAACATTAAGTCTAACCTTTTGCAACCTCTTTATTCCCATATTTTAGCCACAAGTCTTCAAGTATCACATCAACAATTTCATATCCAATATCCCACTTATTCCCATAAGTATCCATGACATACTCAATCATATCGTCAGATATGTTTAGTTTGCTATAATCCCTTTTATTGGCAGATTTCGACATTGCTTGGATTTCTAGCAAATAAGATAGGGTTATTTAGGCTCATTCCTGACTGCTAACCTTAAAATGCCAATCACACAAATACAGAAAAACGAACCAACCTTTCCTTCAAACTTCAACTTTCAAAATCGATAAATCTTCAAACATCTCATCAGACATTTCATCTCCATGCCAAGTATCCCCATATTTGGCCTTCACATACTTTACCATATCATCAATTACTGCTTTAAAAGTAAGGTCCTTGCTTGCCATTGTTAAAGTGTTTGTGAAGGTTGTATGACGAGGGAAGGAAACAATCAAGAGGGTATACGAATAGGTTTTCTCTGGTTGAGTTAGATTTAAGTATAAATGTGTATGAAATATAATAACCTCGACTAAATAACATATTACAGACGTTGACCTGGGCATTACGGGTCAAGGGACCATTTTAGCCTAAAAAACCCATACTTTGGACCACTGACGACGAAAAATCCATGTTACGGTTCCAGGCGATGTTTTGGACAAGTTTAGGGAACAACTGTGTATTTTAGTCTAGATTTAATACTTGTTTTCAATGTTGCAAAAATCGGCCTTGGCGGCCGATTAATCGGTAATCGGCCTTCTACCTTGTTGGTTTTTGAAAATCGGTGGAAAAAATTGGCCTAGGCAAAAATCAGCCACTAATCAGTCAAAAATCGGCCGAATCGGTCAAAAATCGGACTAATCGGCCAAATCGGACTAATCGGTAAACTTAAAAAAAATAATTTAGGCATTCTACTTAATTTTGGGATCGTTAATTTCACTTATAACGCACAATAGGCCTCATAATCAGAATTTGAGCCTTTTATTGAGGTTTGGAAACATAGTAGGCTTGGAATCAGTTAATATATTTAGTTTGGTCTCCAGAAATACTCAAAACTTGCTGAAAATTTCAATCCGATTAATCACCGATTAATCCCGCCTTGACCGATTAATCGCTGCAGGGTGGTCGACCGCCCGACTACCGATTCATGATTTTTGCAACATTGCTTGTTTTACTTGAATATAATATTTTTTACTCAAAACATTACTTGTTCTACATAAGTACTTGTTTGTTTACTCGAATGCATTACTTATTTACTTGTTACCTACTTGCTCACTTTTTTATGAAAACAAGTGCTTAAAAACATATATCTATGCTTTCCTAAAACTTTTACTTTTACCAAAACTATACTTATGTTTTCAAAACTATTACATGGTCTAGCCTAAGTCCTTGAACCCCACTATGCCTACATGCTTTCTAGCATGCCATTACGTGCTTTCCAGCATGCCTTTACTTGCTTTCTAGCATGCCTTTACGTGCATTCTAGTATACGTTTACATGCTTTCCAGCATGTCGTTATGTGCTTTCTAGCATGCCTTTAACGTGCTTTCTAGCATGCCTTGAATGTGCTTTTTAACATACTTTACTTGTCATAGTTTCGGTTGCATGAACTTAGTGCTAGCGTAATAGACTTTTGTATGACACTATATACGTTGTTTTTATCACATACTTTGCTTAAGGTCCAACTTTATGCTTAAAACTTTATGGTTTACTTTACTAAATTTCTTTTGAGCCCACATTACATTTACCCTACATTGTTATTTAAACAAACCTATTAATTCACCAACCTAGTGTTGACACTTTTAGCATGTATTTTCATGTCCGTAAGACAATAGCTTGCATTTGGAGTATTTGAGTCACATGGCATTTAAAGGCTTTGAGACATCATTTTACCATTCGATAACCTTTTGAAAATGTTTATGTAACTTAACATTTTGGAACCAACTATGAATCATTTATCGAATGATAACTTTTCAAAACGTCTCATATAGAGGTCGTTCTCTATAACTTGATCTTTGTACTGAGAAGTAGCACCCCAGTGATAATATCTTCCGTTGCGATCCATTTTGGGGGGTGTTACACTCATATGCTCACTTGTAATCCGTGTCATACATCGATTGACACTAATTCCAAGCTAGGTGTTGATGGTGATCTTGTGAAGGATCCTACTTTGTATCGCGCACCTTGCAGGTGCTCTTCATTATCTTACGTTTACTCATCCAGATATTTCTTATGCACGATCCGCGGGAGCCTTATTTTTCTGCTCTCAAACGGATTTTGCGTTATGTTCGTGGTACTATGGTCGGGTTATGGTTTGCAGTTTTTTTCTGCTTTGAATACGTCTTTGGTCACATATTCTGATGCTGATAGGGCAGGTTGTCCAACCACTCGCTGATCTACTTCTGTGTATTATGTGTTTCTTGGCAACAATCTCCTCTCCTGGTCCTTTAAGCGCCAGGTTGCGCTTTCTTGTTCCAGTGAGACAGAATATCGTGGTGTTCGCAATGATTGTTGCATAGATGTGTTGGTTACGTAATCTCTTACATGAGCTTCACACGTCATTGTCTTCCGCTACGCTTGTTTACTGAGATAATGTTAGCGTAGTTTATCTTTCTTCTAATCCTGTGCAACATCAACGCATGAAGCATATTGAGATCGACATTCATTTTGTACGTGATTTGGTTACTGCTGGACATGTGTGTGTTTTACATGTCCCTTCTCGTTACCAGTTTACGGATATCTTCACCAAGGGTCTACGTTCCGCTTTGTTTGCCGAATTTCAGGACAGTTTGAATGTTCATTGCACTTCCGCTCTAACTACATGGGCTGTTAATAGACTTATTTGTGTTTGTATAGGATTTGTTGTTTGAGCGCAAGCCCATGTGTTAGGGTTTGGATATATATATATATATATATATATATATATATATATATATATATGGTTTAAGACTTTGTAATGAGACATTTAATCAAGACTAAAATACACCGTTGGTCCCTAAACTTGGCAAGACGCATCGTTATGGGACAAAACTCGGCCTTTTCATCGCCATAGGTCCAAACCTTGGCCATTAAATGCCAGAATCGTCCCTTGACCAGGATTAGGATAGTCAAACCTAATTTTATGGATTTCCTTCGAGGGTATAATAGACCATTCACATTTTTGACCCAACTAGTTAAAATGTAACCCAACCTTCAACCATATATGTATCGGCTACGACCAACAGTGAACCCTACAATCAACACACATTCTTCCCAAAGCAAAAAGAAAAACAATAATGGCACAAAACGATAAGGGGAAGGCTTTGTTAAGTTCGTTGAGGGCGCCCAAATGAAAAGGGTATGGGTGTTAAGAAGGAGAAGGAAGACGATGACATCTTGTTATCAAAGTTTAACGATTTGGGAGAAAGGATTAAAAATCTGAAAATTTATTTTAAATATCTTAAGGAAAGGAAGCAAAAGAAGGAAAAGAAGGAAAACGATGATAGGGAGAGTTGTGGGTCTAGCTAAGTGTATGTTTAGATAATAGTAAACATTTGTAGTTCTTTAGAACATGAAATCGATGAATAAAAAATTTGGTTCTTATTTAAGTAATTGTGTTTGAAATCGTTTTGCATTTCTTACGGAGTAATAGGTTTGACTTACCCAAGTCATACCAAAATAGTAAGTTACAATTTGTTGGCTTTCATAAGTTTGTTTGACTTTGGTAAGTCAAATTTCAAGATGTTACAATACACCATTGTCAATACATTATTGTTTACAGCTAAAGCGTTTGCATTTTCAACCCATGTTTTTAAACCACTGTCTCTAATTTTGCTGATACGGGGGTGTTTGGTTTTGCTGTAACAACTTTTACTGATAAAAGGGGTTGTTTGGTTTAACTGATACATGGGGATGTTTGTTGATACATTATGATTTAGTGCTAAAGTATTTGCATTTTCACCACATCTTTTTAAACCATTGCCTTTGCTTTTGCGATACAAGGGGTGTTTGGTTTTCTTGATTAAAGTTTTGTCAAGGGCTTGTTTGGTTTTGCCGATATATACTGGATTGTTGGGAATAAAGCTAACAGCTACCATCCGATAGGCTTGTGGTAGACATCTAAAGATTGCACTAGCAAATGGAAACACATTACCACCGCCAGCACATATATTACCACTGCTTTGAGGATAATTGTTATGTATCCGTGTATTGATAAGTATAGAAAAGATCTTGTGTATATTCTATATTGTTAGTATTATACTTATATTGTAAAGGACTCCTTGTGATATAAAAGGAGATCCTAGGTCATTTTTTAGAATATGAGAGAACACACGTATGCTTCAAGGTGTAACCCTAGTGATAAGCAAGATCACTCAGATATTCTCAATAATATTGAAGCTTTGTGTTACATTGTTCTCACTTTTATTACATCATATAATCCATATTCTAAGTATTACTAAGTATATTCCGCGTACTTATTAATATAAATCAAAGTATCACTAACACAAGGTGTGTGTTTAGATCCATCAAGTGGTATCAGAGCGAAGGTTTTGATATTTTGATTTAGAAGATCCAAGGAATAAGCTTAACCAACTCACTCAAATCAATGGAGATGGAAAACAACCACCAAAACTCGCCCAAGTTCCTAAGCTCAAACTCAATGAGTTTGAGATGTGGAGGATAATGATTGAGCAATAATTTCTCATACAAGACTATGCTCTATGGGAGATCATCTTAATCTGATTCCTTCAAGTCTACAAAGAAGATCCGAGAAGTTGGTGACACGAAGTTGTAACAATTTCGTACTGAGACTAATGATGAAAGAGCAAAGAAGAAGAATGACCAAGGCCGTAAGTTTGTTACTAATGACTCTTCCTAAAGACTGAGATCATAGCTTTCAAAGAAGTTCAAGACAAAGAAAAGAACTTTTTGACGAGATTTGCTCAGTGTTTGGTGGCAATGATGCTACTAAGAAGACTCAAAAGACATTGTTGAAGCAAAGTTATGAAAACTTCTCTGCTTCAAGCAATGAATCACTTGACAACATCTTCACCAAACTCCAAGATTGTCACACAACCGACTCGTGTTTGGAATTGAGGTAGAAAAGGAAGATCTCAATTTGAAGTTTCTAATAAGTTTTCCTTCCGAAGTTTCATACAAATGTTACATCGGGAAAATAAACCGAGATTGAAACTATGAAACTCAATGATCTTTACAATAACTTCAAACTCATTGAACAAAGATTGAAGAAGGCATGGAAACTTGGTACAAGCTCTAGCAGCTTGGCATTGTTGTCAACCTCTCATTGGATGATGATGATTCTAAGATGAAAATGATGATGATTTTGCCATCTGGTTCTACGCTTTCCATCGGTAATTCTAGTGTTACCACTGCAGGTTCAAAGAAGAAGGTTGCTAGTATTGGAGATCCTACCTTTTATGCTTTTATCTCCACTCAAGTTAATAGCTCTATATTAACTCATGAAGACATAGAGCAAATTGATGAAGATGACTTGGAGGAGATGGACATAAAGTGGCAAATAGCTCTACTTAGCATGAGGGCTAGGAAATTATACAAGAAGACTGGCAAGCCAATTCACATCAATGGTGGAGAAACTACAGGGTTCGATAAAAAGAAAGTAGAGTGTTTCAATTGTCACAAGTTGGGGCATTTTGCTAGAGAATGCAGAAGACCAAAGAAGCAGGAGAATAGGTCTACTTGGTACAAGCAAAAGAAAGAACCAATTGTGGAGGAACCAAAGGCAATGATGACAATTGATGGTGTGAGCTATGATTGGAGTTTCATGGCTGATGGACAAGAGGAACAACCTTCAGATGTCGCTCTTTGTGTCTCGTAACATGCTCTCATGGCTTTCTCTCACTCACAGGTACAAAACTTTGATTGTTGTTCTAAAACATGTAGGGCTTCTAGAGAATGTGAAAGGCTTAATGAGTCTTATGAAAACCAAAGAACAGAGTTGTTTGCTGCTAATTATACTGTGTCAAACCTTAGAAGAGGCATATCTATATTAGAGAAACAACTAGAGCATTATAGATCAAATGAGTCAAAATACAATGATGATATGATTGTTCTTAGAAGAGAGATAGATCATAAGACAACAGTGAATGAGGCTCTAAAAGAAGAGTATGAAAAACTTAAAAAGATAAATGAAAATGTCAATTTATCTGTTGACACCTGTTATTATCAGTCTAAGTCAATTGATAAAATTTGGAATGCTCAAATTACTAGTAAAGTTAAGTCTGATATGGGATACAATACAACTCCTCCACCACTAAGGGGTGTTCCATCACCTCCTGCCATAGATTTAGCTCATACAGGCCTAGAAGAATTTCATGATCTTAATCTTGAATATGGTCCTCCCAAATTTGTGAAAAGTGGGGAAGAGGTTAAGCATGAACCTAATGTTTTTGAAAGTGCAAGTGACTCATCTGTTGTAGATGAGAATGTTAAGAAGAATGTAGAGGCTTCTATCCCAAAAGTTGTAAATACTATTACAGAGGAACTTAGGAAACAAGTTAACAAACCTAGATCAACTGTAAGGTATGCTGAGATGTATAGAAACAAGTCATCAACTCCTAGGGGTAACCAGAGGAGTTAGAATCATGTAAAATCTCAACAACAAGGTAGTGAGTTTGTAATGAACAATAAAGCATGTCATATCTGTGGTAGCTTTAAACATTTACATGCTAATTGTGACTATCATGTTTGGAGAAGGGAAGTTTATGGGAATAAAAGGGTGGAGTCAAACAGGTTTCAAAACAAAATACACCCAAATCCACACAGCAAGATGATCCCAAGAGCAGTTCAACTAAGAAGTGGTCTTAAAACTTTTGCCATAATTAAAACTGTTAACACTGCTCACCCTAAAACACCTGTTACAAGTGCAAAATTCAAAACAACTTTTGAAAACTCTGCACAAACAGGGAAAAGGTCTTTTTGATAAAGGGTTCAATATAACAAATGTGGGTACCTAAATCTAAACCAGCTACTACCGCCACCAAAAGTTCCCACCGCAAGGGTTGTAAACAAGGACAAGGGTAACATGGAAATGCCGGAAGGCCTCAAAGATGTTGGGAATGGAAACCTAAAGGAATTACCTCATCAACTAATCCCAATGGTGTATCAATGACCTTTGATAGATTTAACTATATTGATATACGAGGCAGATCCAAGTCAATCATGGCTTGGGTCTCCAAAGGAAACTAACTCCTTTCTTATATGTGCCGGAACATCCAAGGACAAAAGATCGATCAAGGCTACACAGACAGTGGATGTTCAAGGCACATGACTGGCAACAAGTCATATCTTTCACATTTTGAACATTATGATGGAAAGTTTGTTAGTTTTGGAGGTGGAGTTAATGGAAAAGTTATCCGGTAAAGGGTCATCAAACCGGTAACTTGGATTTTGAACTTGTGTACTATGTAAAAGAGCTTAAGTATAATCTTTTTAGTGTGTCACAAATGTGACAAGAAAAAAAGGTTCTTTTACTAAAGATATGTGTTTTATTCTCTCTAAGGACTTTAAGATGCCTGATGAAAGTCAGATTCTTCTTAAGATTCATAGAAAAGGCAACTTATATAGCTTTGATATGAATAACATTGTTGCTAAAGATGATTATGCTTGCTTGCTTTGCAAACGCCATAAATGGATGAATCCATGTTATGGCATAGAAGACTTGGTCATGTTAATTTCAAAACCATAAATAAGATTGTTAAAGATGGTTTGGTAAGATGCTTGCCTCAGAAAAGATTTGAAAATGATCAAACCTGTGTGGCTTGCCTTAAAGGCAAACAACACAAAGCTTCTTGCAGGTCAAAATTGGTTCACTCTATTGCTCACCCACTTTAAATGTTACATATGGACTTGTTTGGTCCTACATCTATGAGCAGCTTAAATCTTAAGAAGTATTGTCGTATTGTGACTGACGATTTTAGCAGGTTTACATGGGTTTTCTTTCTAAGAACTAAGGATGAAACAACTGGCATCCTTAAGATCTTCATCACAGAAGATGAAAACCAATATGATATGAAAGTTAAAATTATTAGGTGTGACAATGGGACAGAGTTTAAGAATAGAGTTATGGATGATTTTTGCAGAGATAAAGGTATTAAAAGAGAATTTAGTGTTGCTAGAACTCCTCAACAAAACGGTGTTGCTAAGAGGAGAAACATGACACTAATAGAGGTCGCTAGAACCATGTTGGCAGATTCAAAATTTCCAATCACTTTCTCAATAAGCTTAACACTTTGCTATGTGCAAAACAAGGTTTTAGTGGTGAAAACATAGAACAAGACACCTTATGAGTTATTTAGAGGTAGACCCCTATCCTAGACTTCATGAGACCATTTGGATGTCATGTCAATATTCTCAATACCATAGATTATCCGGGAAAATTTGAAGAAAAATCTGATGAAGGGTATTTTGTTGGGTATTCCATGGTTAGTAAAGCTTTTAGACTATTCAACTTAAGAACCCAAAAGATTGAAGAGAATCTACATATTGAGTTCCTGGAAAACAAAGTGAATGTGAAAGGAACGGTCCGTAAAGGTCTGTTTGATCATGATTCTCTAACCCATACCATGAATTATGTACCTATCTCTACAGGTACATCCTCTTATGATTTTGCAGTTCGAAGAGTTTCTGATGATGATGAACCATGCAAGGATCAAGTAGATGATCAAGATGAATTCAGTCTACCACTTTGGGACTATGCAGATAATGATGATATTCCAAGGACCGAGATGCTCAACCTTTTAATGATTCTCGAAAGGAAGGAGCCGCAATATGAACATGCAGAAATCATGAAACCAAAGGGAAATTTAGATTCCAATGCTAGGCGTAAGTTTCCACCGCAACACCGTAAGTGGAAAATACAACTCGAAGCATGAGGAAGCTCAAGCCAATGATGTTGAAATCTCGAATATGCCAAGTGAGATTGCAGTTCCTCAGACTCCCCATACTTCAATTCATAAATCACATCCTCTTGAAAATGTGATTGGGGATGTCAATTCACTAGTAAAGACTAGAAGACAATCAAAATTTCCTGATTTCCATGGATTTATTAGCGAAATCTATGAATCTAAGAATCATGAAGGCAAGAATGAATGTCTATTCATATTCCTATGTTTTCTATCACAAATGGGAATAAAGCTAACAGTTACCACTAATAGGCTTGTGGAAGACACTGCTAAAGATTGCACTAGTAGTGGAAACACATTACCACTGCCAGTACATATATTACCACTGCTATGAGGATAATTGTTATGTATCCATGTATTGATAAGTATAGAAAAGATCTTGTGTATATTCTATATTGTTAGTATTATACTTATCTTGTAAAGGACTCCTTGTGATATAAAAGGAGATCCTAGGTCATTGTTTAGAATATGAGAGAACACACGTATGCTTTAAGGTGTAACCCTAGTGATAAGCAAGATCACTCGTATTATTCTCAATAATATTGAAGCTTTGTGTTACATTGTTCTCACTTTTATTACATCATATAATCCATCTTCTAAGTATTACTAAATATATTCCGCGTACTTATTAATATAAATCAAAGTATCACTAACACAAGGTGTGTGTTTAGATCCATCAGGGATGTTTGGTTTTGTTGATACTAATTACACTAAAATACACCCAATATCACAATACAAGAACAGATTAAACAACACATAACCCAAATGATATTTTATCATTAATAAAGTCTGTTAAACATCATAAACAACTACATCAAATCTAATTTACATACCCTTTTTAGCAACCTATATTCCCAAAACTATCACCCAAAAGACCACCTTTATCTACCCCATGGAAAACCCAAAATTCAGGCATTATGTTCAGCCATTTTCTTAACAAACTCTTGGTTGAACCGAATACCTTCATCCTGCTTGACCAACAATCAGATGTATGAGTTGGGCAAGTTGCTTTGTGTGCCTCGACCGGATTTTGGTTAGCGATCCACAAAGTCAAGCGCAATTCCACGAGGTCCCGTGAGCTTGATTCTCTTCTATCACCCCTACGCTTGATGATTCCTGCCTTCGATGTCAATGCAATCAAGAACTAGGTTCGTCAGAATCCCTTCTTGGGCAACCTCTTGTTCAAACCAGATAGCCATACGATCATTCAAATTTGGTAAATCAGCAACCTCCATGAGTTCGTTTAAAATGGGGAAATCTGCCATTGGAAAATTGTTTGTGTGTGGAAAAACTGGTAGATGAGTTTATCGTTTGGTGTGCACTAGTTAATATCGTCTTCGGTAAGAGACGGTCAAGGGTATAATAGTTACTTATTTTTCACACTCGGTCCCTGAATTTGTCTTGGTTGCCGTTGTCATACTTAAAACTTCCGCCCAATAATCACTTTAGAATACACAATTGGTCCCTCAAGTTGCCAACTTACGTACATTAGAAGTTTGACTTTGTTAAGTCAAAATTCTATAACATATCAAATTATCAATTAACTCCATACCAAAACAGCACCATAAGAATCAATCAGAATGAAGAAACTCCACATTCCCAAACACTCGTTAATACCATTCTATATACTATTGAACATTCCACTAGCCATCCTTATCATCAAACTTCAAATACCATTCTCGCCTTTTATGCTTAAATTTCCAAAGGTTTTCAATCCTTCCTCCGACATTACGACTCTCATTCACAGTTAACCCATTCACCATTTTCAAGTATTGACTAACTAAAGTAAACCGAAATGCGCTTTTACTTGCTACAATCAAATTATGCTAAATGAAAGTTTGACTTTCTAATGTCAAACTTTCATCACCTACAATACGCACAAACAACAACATATGAACAATCTAATTTTAAGCAAACCATATAAACAATTACTGTACCAAATTACCAAAACTATTTTGCAACATTAATTGTCATAGGGTATTCAACCCAAACATAAACTACAACCACTTAAAGAAATCTACCACGGTTGTGGGGAAGCTCGGTGGAGTTTCAATGACTTCCTAGCCAACTCCCGCTTGTTCTCGGTATTTTCATTCCCATCACTAATTCTATCGCTTTCCCCGATATTGATTGTCTTTAGCGAACGGAACACGCTAAGTATACACTTTATTAAAGTTATTTCATGCTCTGTTCTAGGAAAAGCTCAAACACCACCGCCTAGTACGAATGCCATGGTCGAATGTGTTTCGCTTACAACAAAGTGGAAAATTTTTGCAAAGGTAGATCACTAAGCGTGTTTGCGTTAAAAATCAAATAGTGTTGAGATACACAAACATGGCAATTTAGGAATGTTTTATTTGATATATATGCATTACAACATTACACTTACTCTGGTATCCAACATTTTCAAATTCGGAGATGACCGAATCATTACAATGGTGAACGCTACCATAACACTATTCCCAAAATCGACATCGACGCCTTAAGGTTAATCAGGAAAACAAATGGCACCTTCATCCTAGGATTAGCTTCATGTATCAACTACAACAAGTTTTAAAGATTAAATTTCATTATGTTACATCTCTTTTAACATTGTAAAATTATAAGTTGTAAAATCTGAAATTGTTTCTACCGCAATCACCAAAATCCAATGTAAGGGTCTCTAGATTTTGAAGTCTTGTCAAGTGAAAGATATCGGATGTTGTGATTGTCGCCACAACATTATAACTAACTAATGACAAATGTAACTTCTTCAAATTCCTAAGTTTTGCAATATCCCATAGTCTCATCTCGCTTTGTACTAGGGGATCGATTCATTTTAAGAGACTCAAGTGAGGACAACCAAAGAATAAAGTCCTAAACTGCAGCTTAGAAAATTGACACGAATCAATTCTAAGCTCGGTAGATTTGGAAAGCCATGAAAATATTCCAAAGTAGCCATAGCACAAACATGAAGTACCGGATGTTTCAACTCACTACGAGAGTAAAGTTGGGTTGGGAACGAATCGGGTCACCATACCGCTTTGTAATAATCACTCAATTCCATGGTCAACCAAAAACAAGAGCCACTCATGAATCTGTTCATAATGAAAGTTGTCTATTCCAATAATTAATCTTGGCTCTACAGCGAAGACAAACTTTCTTATTGGACCCATAAGTCGATTTAAGAATCTAGTAACAAGCCTCCCATCAAACTCATATGTTAAATAATAAAAGAAATCCTCATCAAGTATGACATCGGTGAGCAAAGTCCACTTAAACCTCCAGTTTCATGCTAAACTAAAGGTTCTCACCGCTTCTAACAAAGGCAACCGATTCAAAATGTTAGTGATCACTTCATCTGGCATGTTGCTAATAATGATCGATCGACATGGTTTTGTTGGAAGTTGGGTTGGTATTTGAGTTCTGGAAATGAGGATTTATATTCTTGATTTCGATTTTCGCTTAACGCTTCGGATAATGGTGTATTATGATTGGTAAAGTTGTTTGTTGGGTGGGTGTATTGGTTCCCCGCCAAATTAAATGCAAGCGTATCAGAAGAAACTACCGGTAGCCATACTCACAATTGGTCCCTCGGGTTGAAGGTTGGGTCAAAATGTGAATGGTCTATTATACCTCAAGGAAATCCGAAAATTAGGTTTGACTATCCCAATCCTGGTCAAGGGACGATTCTGGCATTTAATGGCCAATGTTTGGACCTATGGCGATGAAAAGGCCGAGTTTTGTCCCATAACGACGCGTCTTGCCAAGTTTATGGACCAACAGTGTATTTTAGTCTTTAATCAATAAACATATTCCATCTTTCAATTTACACCTTTTAGTAATGACATTGTATGTAACTCATCTAGAAATAGGGATAGTGTTTTTATTTATTTATTTATTTATTGTTATTTGTTTTAATATCCACGTCAGGTACCAATAAATGAACTTATTTATGTAAACAAAATGAAAGATTAGCCAAAAATGTATCACAAGAATTACTTGTGACATTAAAGAGAATTTATGTAAATAAATAAAAGTTAAGTTTCATGTTATTAACGCAAAGTATTAATGATTATACTTTTTTTATTTGCAAACAAATAAAAATGAAACAAGAAGAGTTTCATGTCACAAATATAAGTATTAATGATTAAAATTTTCTATTTACAAACAAATATAAGTATTAATGATTATACTTTTTTAAAGTTTTTGTTTTCACAAATTTGACACCTATATTTTTATATGTTTTTCTTCCCAACCAAATTTCTACACCAAATAAACTAAAGGTTGACCAAAATCAATTTAATTTTGACTTTTATTAACCAATCACTTCGCCCGATTTCGCTTACGTGGCAAAATCAACCTCTCCTATTGGTATAATTTTTTTTCAATGAGAAGGGTTTTGCAAAAACACTCCGAAATGATGTAATTCTTTTATTATATAAAAGATTACTTAACTAATATGTTAAAAAATTGAGATTCAAACGACGCATGTGAATTTTGAAGACCCGAGACTCATTTAAAACTTCAATAAACAAAGTTAAGTAATATGCTTATTTGAATTCTCAATAATACAACGAGCCACCAAATTTATCAACAATTACTTATCTATAAATATATATGGGACTAAGCATGACACATCACTAATGCTTGCATGGCACAATAATGGTGACATGGAAATGATGACATGGCACTGTTCTCGGTTATATTTGTAAAAAAATTGTCACAGGTGGGAATCGAACCCGGGGTTGTTGGATAACAAATGAATGCCTCAACCAGTAAAGCAAGCTACAAGTTGTGATACAAATTGCATTCCCATACTGATATAAAACACTTTCCATGTTCACCCAAAACAAAGTATTAAAACAGAATCTTGAAGAATCGCACCTAATGACCCTCTTCAATGCCAAACAAAATCTCATCCCTCCCCCATTTCACACGCATTTCCAAATTCAAATCCCACCCCATTTTACTCGGCCTTTCCAAATTCAAATCTTTTCAGTCGATTTATTAAACCTTATTATCAAAACAATTTGAGGTTTGATGATTCATGGTATGTTTAATTTCAAGTTTTTGAAATTATTATTATAGCAGATTACGATGTACCTAATTTATATCATCAATTGCTTTGTGTGTTTTTTACAGATTAATTAAGCCCGCAGTTAATAATGATACACTTAACGAATTTCATCATCATCAATTGCTTTCTGTAAGGTATGTTAATTTAACAATTTATGTTTAACGATTTTTATTAATTATGAAAAAGTAAGCATGATGTTTTGAAAAAGGCGTTTTGCGGTTTTTGCTTTTTCCAATGTGTAACCTGTTCAGAAAATGCGATCCCAAATACCTCCTTGCTATAAAATTTACAAATAAGTAGTTATATTATATAAAACTGTTTATGTGCTTAAAAACAAGCAGATATACACTTAAATATGCATTCTCAAACACTAATCTTGACTAATAATTTATATATTGAAGCACATGTGTATTGCAAGTTATTTGTTCGGTTCTTGACAGTGAGCAACCGTTATATTCCTGAACTAGAAATAATTTATGTGAGTTTTTGAATCATTATTTTCACTTGATTTATGAGTGTATTGGTATTCAGGTTGTTCGTCAATGCGCAAACCGTGGTGTCAATATGGGGGAATATCATTGCGAAATTTTCAAATTTTATGATGATGATGTTTGTAATAATTCAATTCAAACAACATTAACTTTTATGAGTAGTTTTTGTTTCACTTATGCTAGCTTTTACATTGCAGACCTCCATGGAGCAGCTTTCACCACATTGTGGTATTTATGCGTGTCGCTGACCCACATGTTTATTACTTCGTTGATCTGTCTTATTTATTATTTTATGTCCTTATTTCTCAACCAAGATTCGACCATTTATATTGTTCGAAGTTGGTGGTTGTGATATTTATTTCCATTGGAATAAGTGTGGTATTCATAGATTCCTTTTACCTGTAAAATAGTCACATTTGACATTATGGTGTCAACTAAGTTCCATTAGCATCAGGGTTATTGGAGACTAAACATGGAATAACAAGAATTAAATGTGGTGATGTGAATATAGGTTGTTAGGATTTTTTTCCCTTATGTATATTTATTGTTAGTGCTAAATATTCAATAGTTTGTATTAGTTTTTGTTAATAAGCTACGGCTTTAAATAGTACTATTGGAAATGAAAAGCAGGTGGGTCAAGTATGGATTGTGTTCTATCAATTTCAAGTCTTTTTAAATGTATTCTTTAACCTCTTTTGTAAGAGTGGTGTTTGGCGAAGCTTATTTGTGGACCATGTCTGCAGGTTGGTCTCTTGAATGTGGATGTCTTAGAGAAGCTATATTTGAGAAAAAGCTTCATCTTCATGCTACTAAAAAAGAGGATTCAAAAGATACAAGTGTAATAAAGCCGGTTCATTGGGTTTTGGTCATTCCTTAAATACCAATTTACAATATCTAATCATATATGTCCCAAGTACATGTGAGTCACATTATGTTTTTATTTATATGTTGTTGTTTATGTTGCTAGAAAGTTGAAAAAATCCACTGACCAAAGAAAGCAAAACAATTCTATCGGAAACTATGAAAAAGATTCAGGAGGTGCAGCGGGATTAACATAGAATAGATCAGGATCCATGATGAATTTTAGGGAAAAGATCGCTACCTAAAAATTTTTAAATCTTCAAAATGTAAAGGAGGCAAAAGGGTTAAGTTTGGATCAAACCAGGTAACTTTAAATTCCTGGCACAAACACCTTTTTAATTAATTTTTTGAATATTTCTATAGTAATGAGGGGGATATTTCATAGTTAGCATTTACATCATGTTTTACTCATCACCTAACACGCCTGACCCATTTTTTTGCCACTATAGAAAGGAACCAGTCTAAGAACAGATTGGCTTTAGTTTTGGATTTTTATATTTGAAGCAATAAAGTTTTAAAGCTTGATCTATCCAATTTAAATTTTAACTCGGTTTTTAAAATCTCATTCATTGAAATGATTAGGTTATAAATCTCATTTATTGAAATGATTAGGTTGTTTCGCGCTAATGTGTTATTTAATCCTTATAAATTAGATCCTTATATGTATATGGACAAGCCTCGTATTTCCATATTAAATATGGCTAAAAGAGCAAAATCAATGAACTAAAGTGCTAAGAGAAGTTGCTAGCTGGTATGATTGATTTATAAAACTACCCGCTTTGACCTATTACCTGATATACTTACTTTTCAACCTCAGTGGACATTTTATTCCACGGGTATTAACTTTAATGGTAACATAATTTAAGATTGGAAGTGAGACTAGCATGAAAATACCTTTTCTTGGCAACTGATTACACCATAATACTATTATGTTGGCTACTATTATTATTACACCATAGTATCAAGTTATCAAAAAGTCTGTTTGTGTTTTGTATCTTGAAATAAGCTTTTCATGTCATGTCTTGCTATAAAAACTAATGTTTGATCTATTTTGTTACAGCTTTTATGCAGAAGGTCAAAACTACAAGAACAGTTCAGTTGGATAGCCTTTGTGATTTCAGTGTAGCCGAAACTTCTCAAATGATATATACCTTATGTTATATGTTTTATGAGGCTACTTTCTTGCAATGTACACATAAACCATAAAACATCACGTGAATGTTATATGTTTTATATAATTGTAAAAAAGTATATAGGTTGGATTCAGACTTTAACTTGGTTAGTTACTTCTTTCATGTGTTAACTTAAATGTATATAATGCATTATTCATGATTTATTTACATCCGGTTACAATTTGTTAAGTAATAATATGAAGCTAGCCCGCCCATTCGGGCGGGCTATGAAGCTAGTATATAATAAAGTACGTCAGACGGATCAGTTTGGCTAGTATAATAAAAAAGAATACTAAGGAAAGTAGTTGTATTTTTAATACTTCTTCTGTCTCAAAATTGTAGTTCATATTTCTATTTCAGGATGTCTCAAAATAATTGTTTACATTTTCCTTTTAAGTAAAAACTAAAGAATTTAGCGGGGAGAATATTATATTTGAGTGGTTTAAAATATAAGTAGCCCCACTTTTTTTAAACTATGTGATTTTTGTCTCCTAACAATTATTTTGAGACAGAAGGAGTAACCATAAAATGATTTAATACTATGCACATGTGAGGCAGTGTATGATGTTTTTGTATGGACCACGAGTAGCTTCGTAAGCTTCCAAAATTCTAGTCAGTCTTAATGCTTGTGGAAAGTTTAATAACACTAGCAATAGCATCTGCAAAAGTATAGAAAAGGAAGTATGAATCAAATATTAGCATGTTGTAAAACATCAATAATTTATAAGCCCAATCAAGCTTAACATGGTTGGGTTCGGGTTCAGAGTTGGGGATCCATGATCGCCCCATTCCCGCCCTCATCCCTGTTTCTTAAGAAAGGCAATACCCGTCCCCATTCCCATACCCAGTGAACTTGATGGTTATCAGGTCAAACCGGGTCAAGTATCAGATTACCTATCAGGTGCCCTTTTTTTCCATC
>OU343224.1:216941968-216981679 GCA_910596185.1 Chrysanthemum makinoi
AGTATCGAAGAGGCCACCTCGGTCACATTTGAAGAATGTAGTTGGAAGGTAGTATACCACATGACGTCCTCTAATGCACATCTACCTAGTTATATCATGATCCGTTTCTTGACTTGAAACTCTAACTTTGGGCAAACGGTAAGTGGTGATGACTTAGTTGTAGATTTAGACTATTTGCTTGATTTTATTTTACACCAATTTTATCCCATATCTTATCCTACCCTTAGTCAACATTTAAGTGATCTAGGTGATGCGCAATCTTTGGTGTCTTGGCCATGGATTTGGTCATGTATCATTGATTTTGTCCACTTCGCGTGACATGTTAGTAATGACAAATCACCCTTAACCTTTGTCGTGTCTACCCATATTTCCTTCGAGAATTGTTTTGTCCTTAACTCTAGTGGTGGAGATTTGTGTAACCGCCAAGCTTATGATAGAATACATGCTATGACTGTGCGATGAGTGATCACCCGAAATTGAAACTTAGAATAGTTGAGAGATTTGAGTGTTTTGTTCCCATTTCGAGAGGTGTTCGGCTTGTTTTATTCTAGCATAAGGGATTTGTAAACTTATATTTTCCAGGTAATGGGAGATATCTTTTTAGGAATCTATCTATTAAGGTCTACTTGAGGGCAAGTAGAGTTCAAGTGGGGGGATATTTGATAACGTCAAATAGTCATGAATATTAAGTGTCAATTTCCCCGATAATGCTCAGTATTTTATATCATTTATATGGATTTATGCCTGTTTTCCTCTATATTTCACTTTCAGGTAAATTACAAGCATTGGAGCTAAAGAGACGCGGATTTGGAGATTTATTGAAGATATATCATAGTATGCTCATTTTGAAGAAGCATACGCGTAACTCCTCTCTCTTACGCCGTAGAACTAAAGCGTGGCTCGGAAAACCAACAGTAAGATTACAAGTAAGTCTCCCAAAGATTTTAACGTAACCAACTAGGTCAAATGAGGCCCGCGCCGTGCAAAATATACCGTCCGTAACTATTGTCTCAATTATGGCGTAACCAAGATTTATTGAAGATACGGATTAAGTCCTTCCCTAGTTACGCCGAACACAAAGCATTTTCGGGCAAAATACGGAATTGTATACGCGTAACTCTTAACATTAGTTATGCCGTAACCAGATCTGGCCTATAAATACCCCACGATTTCTAGCATTTCAATGTATCCCATTTCACTCACAACATCAAGTGAGCGTGAGTAGAAGTCAAGCGTGTCTAGAGGAGCATACTGAGCTATCTCCAAGGGAGAAATCACTCCCCTACGATAAGCATTAGCATTTTATGTTTTCTTTACTTTCAATTCATGTTATTTCGTAATATTAAACATTGAATCGATTGTTTTAGTTAATATGAGCAAGCGATTAAGTACCTCTCTTGGCCTAGTTATGATTCCTTAATTGTTTTGTTAGCGTTTACATTGCTTCCGTATAATTATTTCTAAGTGTATGCATGCATAGTTTGTTGGTAGCTACCCTTGTTTCGGTTGTTTTGAATGCATAGTGGCTAGTCACTTAGGAGATATGACCAATGACCCTAAGTAGGTATACTTGAGTGGGGAGGTAAGGTATGACCAAATGATGACCCTTTCACGAATGGATTTGACCACCGATCACTTACCTTTTGGATGAACTTAAGAAGTGGGGATGAGTGTTTAAGTTGCTAGCGCAGCACATCATTGTTATAAATCTAGCATGTAGCGGTACTTAATGACTTGGCTTAGGGGACTAAGAACAACTGAACTTATGACGGATCATCCGATTTATCCAGGGGGACCTTTGTCGATAGGTTAGGACGAATGACCAAATACATTGTCCTAGCGACTTTGACCCACACCAAGTAATTGGAAGTAATTAGACGAAAACACTACTAATTAGGATGAGTAACTAGGTTAGCACTCTCCTCTATTGATCTCTCAACCCTCACCTTTATTTGATTTAGTAGTTAATTAGTTAAGTCAATATCAAAATCATACTAAAATCTGTGACACCTAGACTTAGTTTAAATCCGCACACATAGCTCTTGGGACCTAATTCTGTTTACTAAAATATTACACTACACACGACCGAGTACATTGCCCGTTAGTGCATTATGGTAAACCATAGGTATAACGAGACTTAAAAATATTAAAACATGGTCAATAAAACTGCATCACATACACACAATCAACGGAAGACATATGATACTTTGGAAAAATATTTAACCGATGTGTAAAATAGGTTTGGGACCCTAAGATCTGTCCAAATCGGACTACCAACGCGTTTAGGTTTTTCTCTCCAAAAGTCTACCTCTTTAAATGCAGAAAAATCGAATTCTATATATAGATTTACAAAGCGATGGCGTCACCTTATAGGTGGGACGCGTCACTAATTCGCCATTAGGGTGGTTTCGTCTTGGCCAAGTCATCGATGGACGGCGTCACCTTATAGTTTTGATGCCGCTGGGTATTTAGGTGGGACGCGTCGTCATGATTACGGATCTAGGTCGCCCGAGATGAAAGTCCATGAGCCTCTTCTTCTTCTTCTTCTTCAAAGCTCGACAGCCGATTATAGCCAAAACAAAAATTCCACCGAGCCGTCAAGTATGTTTTATCAAGTCTATATGAGGACTGGCACGCCTCTTTTATTGAGACTGTGTTCGGGCTTTGAGCAAATTTGAGTGGCTTTGATCTTAACTTTGCCATTTTCTTCATGTATTCGCCCTTTCGTCCAAACGCATCATTCCAGATTTTGCTTCCAAGAGACCTAAAAAGTGAAAAGAACAAATTAAGCGATACGGATATAAAGTGGTCGATTATGGGCTTAAATGACCCCTTAAAAGTGTTCGTTTTAAATCCTTATCGCTTCCTTCGCCCAACACACTATGCATGAGTGTCCCCCAAAAATATTGGTTTGTACATCCGTTTGATTATGCTAATCTTCGTTCTCTCCCGTTGTCAATTTTTCTTGTTGATATAATTAGGTACGTAGAAAACTAGAAGGGGGTTGAATAGTTTACCAATTAAAACTTTGTTTTGAAACTTATTGTAAAGATCAATTGATATTGATCTTAGATATGTTAATGAAATATGCAAGCAATATGTAAGTAAATAAGGAAAGAAATGATCAAACCACAACAAGTTGTTTATAGTGGTTCGGTCTACAAGGACTCTTTTTCTTGCCCTACTCCACTCCTCGAGTCTCACACTCGAGAGTTTAACTTCACTAGTCAACAAGCTCCTTTCACCGGCGGAGAAAACCTTTACACTTCGCCTACACTATTTCCGACACTAAGCTAGATGTCGAGTTCTTTCCAAGGGTACAACTACTCCACACACAATGTATTTTGAGGACTAAAATACTAACCACTCACACTCACAAGATTATGATGGTTTAATACAACAATGAAGTATGAATCAACACAAGATCATACAACACTAAACAAACAAGACTTCCAACTTCTCGTTGAAGCTTGAATGTGACTTGATCTTCTTTGCTACAAAAGAGATCACTAATATGATATGAAACCGAGTTAGAAAGGTTAGAGAGAAGATATGTATGAGAGTATGTTAGAAAGGGATGAAAACTACTTGGCTTGGCATTGCTATTTATAGCCAAAGTGGACAGGAGCGTCCACGGACCGTGGAACCCTTAAAAGGGTTCCGCCCGTGTACCAATTTGGTACCGCCGGTCTGACAGTCAAGATATCAAATCTTTGCTAAAGTCAACTCTATCTAAGTGAGATTGTGCAAGATATGAAGAGTACAAATCCACACAAAATATCTAATGAAATCTTCCAATGATTTCCATGATGCATCACATGATGTCATATGTTGTATTTCTATTTTTAGAAATATGCAAGTACATAAGTAGTGTTTGGTTTTAAGAACCTAACACATTCTAAAAACTACTATCATACATAATGATTAGAGTCATATCAAGATGTTACTAATCATAAATGTAAATGCTTGAATGATGAATATATTGTTTGAAAAGCTTGTTTTAATATCTATTAAACTTAACAAGCTTTAAGCTTTTATACAAATTAAATTTACTTTTGTCGTTAACAAAACTTAGGTAAAGATCAAAAATATAAATAACGTTTAATGACGATATTTGTATTAACAATCTCCCCCTTTTTGTTGAGACAAAATATAAATTTTATTTTATAAAAGATACAAAGTTTGTACAAGAGTTATAAAAATATTAGTTTTAGAACTTGAAAAGAGAATGATAATGCAAGTGTATGATGTTTGACTATTTATGAAAGTCAAAGTATTCACTAGTTGATGCATGATGTTGACTTTTTCAAAAAGTCAAAGTATGCAGTTTTACTTTTTTAGGAAAAGTCAAGTATTATCAATGAGGGTTCTGTTTGACTTTTAGGAAGTCAAATGTATGCAGTTTGACTTTTTCAGAAAAGTCAAATATAAATAATTTGAAAGTTCTATATTTTTTCCCTTTTTGTCTCAACAAAAAGAAGAGGCTATGCGGAATGTAATGAGCCTGAGCTATTATCTCCCCCTTGTTCAAAGCTCCCTTAAATTGGGTGCTTTAATGGGAAGATTCATGGATTGTGAAAATAAAGCTACAAACAAAAATGTTAGTAATAATGATCATTCACAAGCATTTCCAAACACTATGTAATGACACCAACAATATAATAAACAACATTCATTAGTTAAAATTTTTCATGAGTAAAGATCATGAAAAGAGAACACAATGATGTGTTTTTAGTACAAGAAAAAAATTATCCTAAGAAAGTAAAGATTAGTCTAAAACCATCCTAGTGATGAGTGGTTGAGACACTAGGATGTGGTTGAGGATGAACCTCATTTCTTCTTGGAAGTCATGGACCATAACCCGGTCCTTCCGGTTTGGCCAGTCTGCTTGCTCACAAGTGAGCAACCATGCCTGGAGGGTAGAATGTTTGGGGAGGTTGTGGTGGTGGAATGGTGGATGTTGGTGTTGGTAAATGTTTGGGGTGGTCATGATGGAAGCAAGCAAAGCACTTTGCATTTGCATTGTCTCACTTAAGTGAGAGTCCACCATGCCTTTGAATTGGTAGAGGTTGTGGAGTTCGCTTGAATCCTCTCTCTAGTGGGATTGTCATCCCACATACACTCCTCAATGTCCTCAAGATGAGGTGACATTGATGTGGAGAGTGAATGATCCCCATACAAAGGACCATGAATGTCCTTTGTGAATGGGGTGGAAGAGAAGAGGTTTAGGCCCTAATGGGGCGTTGGGGTCAAGAGATGACCGAGGTGACTCATGAGCCATCCGCTCAATGGAGCCAAATGATGGCAATGGTGGTGGATGATTTGGCCTAGGAGGCAAGTCATCCAAGTCCTCCTCAAGAAAGGATTTGGGATGTTGGTGGAGGGAAAATAACTCCATAGGAATGAGAGTTGGAGACCTTGGTGAAGGTGGTGAGGGTGTTTGGATGTTTGGATGGGTGCCGGTGGAGGTGAAGTTGGTGTTTTTGTTTGTGGTGGAGTGGTGATCACAATGTGTGATTGAGTAGGTGTAGCTAAGGTAAGGTTTGTATCATCTCTATGGGAGATGAGATTGTGAGTGGAGAATACTCGGATGAGGAGCTAAGGTGAACAAAGCAACAAGGCCTCACACTAATTCTAGCGGTCTTTGCAAGGTTTTGGTGATGATTTTGTCATTTTGACTTGGTTTTGCTTTGCTAGATGATAGTAAGAATGAAGAAGGTGTGAGGATGATCATGGTAAAACCTCTCAATTTATAGAAGTGAAAAATCATGGAGAAATGTGTTTGATTTGATGTTAAACCATTGAAGAGATGAGGTTCCTAATGATTTGGAAGTGGGTTGAATGCTAGTCATATCACCCAAGAAAAGCCATTCAAGAGATGGAGAAGAAGAAAAGATTTGCAATAAATGTGTTCTAGTGAGTGGAATTTCCTAATATTCAGATCACCCACGGATTTGAAGGTACAAAAATTTGGTTCCTTCCTTTATGCAAAAGGGCTCCTTGGGTGGATTTTTCAAATTTTGAATTTTGGTGGGAAATGGATTTCTTATATACTTAAGTGAATTATACTAGTTCTAATAAGGGTATAAACAAGTTAGGATTGATTTATAAGCATGGATGGTAATTTGGAATCACGAAATAGTCGAACGTAAAGTTACTGGAGGATCCACGGCACCAAAATCATACACGCCTAACCCTGTGTGCCACCGTCCGCCTGCATAGTGCACGGCCGTACCAATTTACATAACGACGGGCCAAAATTATGGTGCCGCTCGATCCGTGGTGCGTAAAATGGACAGAGTTCGTTTTTAGGTGTCGGGGACTTTTCCAAAACTCAAATTTTTCTCAAACATGTTATACTAACCATTTCTAGTTAGGAAAAGCATATAATATATATATAAACATAGTGGAGCATGTATTTTGAGCAAGGCTTATTGATTTTCACATTATAGTGAAAATGGGTAAGATTTGATAGCATACTTGGCTATCCCCCGCATGAAATTGTTAGCACACCATTGTTTCAAGTTATATTATCATCCTACATAATAAAAACAACTAAATTGTATCAAACATTAATGATAATGTATTGTTCCAAACGCTCCTTAAAAAGTACCCTTATTTGTCCAACTTCTTGTAAATCTTGTTCATCATCCTACCAAGGCACTTGAACATTCCCTTAGTTTGCTTGAACTCCGCTAATTCATTCTCTATTTCGGAAGAGACATAATACTCATGAGGCGAAGACGAGCTTGGAAGACCATCCTCTGAGCTATTTGATGATGATGATGATGGAGTTGGAGGTTTTGCTCTCTTGCCTTTTGTCTTAGCAACTCGTGCATCACTCAAAGGTACAAAGATGTGAGGGATGAGCTCATAGTGAAGGTGCATCCCCTTTGGTGTTGGTGGAATTGGTGCAAAGTTTCTATAGAGACGGGTGAGGAGCATCCCGTATGGAAGAGCAACCGATCCTTGAGTTGGAATATCAATCATTCTCCTAGCTATGTAGTAGGCTAAATTGAATGGTTGACGGACAACAAGTTGTAGAGCATATGAAGGCAAGCTTATGTGATCCCTATTTCCTATGGTGCTAATGACGTTGGCTCTAAGTAGCTCCTCCCATTTCTTAAATTCGTGCTTAAGTTCATTTAGCTCCATTCCATATGGATCTCGGTTTACTTCTTTTTCCTTTCGGGTAACTCGGGTTGTATCACCTTTTGGGTTAAAAAGGTGTTCACGGATGACATCCTTATCGGCCAAACGGGTTTGGTAGGGTAGAGAGCGGTCATTGATTGCATCAAGAGCGGTGAGTGACCATTTATCCGAGTAGAGACAAGTTCCTCGGTTGGGAATTCCTAGCACTGAGCAAGTTGGCTAAGGTGATGGTGTAGTCGTTTTGATTAATTCTAAACCTAAGACAAAATTCATCATCGGCTTCATCACTAAAGCCGGTCACACTAGCATAGAATTCTAACACAAACCTAGGACAAATTGGTTCATTGATGTCAAGAAGACAATCAATTGAATGGCGGCTAGTTCTTCACGAAGGTTGGTGTTTTCAAGGAAGGATGAGTGAATGGTTCTACCCTCATGGAAATACCTTGATTCTAGACCCCTAAATATTTCTACTTGTTCTTTGGTAAGTCCTTTGGTTTTGTGGTGTTTGGGAATGTAGTTAAGGGTGTCTTTTTGATCATAGAATCTTGCGGCTACCATGGTTATTCCTAAGGACAAGAGTTAATATGTTAAAAAATGAGAATAAGTTTTAACGTTTTGGTTCTAGTGTGTGCCTATATGAAAACAATTTGGAGTTGCGTTTATCTCGACTCATTTTATGCACAAAAATGGTTTTAGTGGGTGTTTGGCAAATACCATGAGATAACCCAAATGCTCCTAATTCAATGTGGCTTCATTTGAATATACCCGGGAATGCATATTAGTTATGCAATACCTTTAGTATTCAAGAGCATGCAAGTGATGAAAATTTAACGTTTCTATTTGTATTAGCAATGAAAAAATTGTTTTCCTACAAGTGAGAAGCTTTTCAAAACTTTTGACATGGGGTGTTTGGTTGTTTGAATAAGGCCTTATATTCATTATCTATCAATTAGTGGGAAGCATGATTTGTTTATGCAATATGATAATGTAGTACCTAATTTCAATGACTAGTTATGCAATTTGCCAATTGAATTCATATTTGGTATAAAAGCATACATAAAACCCCATGTAATGATTTGTGATAGTTTTGTGCATAAATAAGAATCCTAGACTCCGAATTAAGAGATGAAATGTAGTTAGGATACTTACAATGATGTTATCTTCAGTGATTAATGAGTGGGAAGATGACAATAATGAGCTTGGTTTAAGTTTTACACGTTTTGGTAAAGTGGGTTTTGAGGAAGAGGATGATTTGCATATAGCGGTTTTGCTTCAGAGACACCACGGACGAGACGGCACCAAAAATTTGGTTCCGCCTTTGTTGTCGCTTGGTGTGCCGTGGCTACGTGAGCGTACAAGACAAAATTGTTTTGTTTTGACTATTCTAATGTTTTGGGCTATGTTTATCCTACATGTTTGGTTCCATTAACCCTAAACCAAGTCTAAGAAGATTAAAAGGTTCTCGTTAAGAGGCTTAGTTAAGATGTCGGCAATGTTGTCTTCGGAGGATACTTTCTCGATTGAAATGTTTCCTTTTGAACATTGTCGCGAAGAAAGTGATGGCGGATTTCAATATGTTTTGTACGAGCATGTTGAACGGGATTTTTGCTGAGATCGATGGCTCCTTTGTTGTCGCAAAGTATCACAATGTCGTTGAGATGAATTCCGTAATCTACGAGAGCTTGCTTCATCCAAAGAGCTTGTTGACATGCTTTTCCTACTGAGACGTGCACTCGCTTCAGAGTTGAGATGGCTAAGGCCGTTTGCTTCTTTGCAAACCATGAGGTGAGACAATGTCCAACAAAAGTGCAAATACCACTTGTACTTTTTCTATCGACATAGTCAACGGCATGATCCGAGTCGGCATACACTATGGTTTCTACACCCGTTCCTTTGGGATACCATAATCCTAAACACGTTGTTCCCTTAATGTATCTAAAAATCCTTTTAAGGCTTCTAAGTGTGATGCCTTTGGGTTTTCTTGAAAGCGAGCACATAGACAAACACTAAACATAATGTCGGGTCTACTAGCCGTAAGATAGAGTAGGCTACCAATCATTCCTCTATATTTAGTGTTATCTACGGATTCACCTTCCTCATCCTTGGTTAGTTTAGTGTCCGAGGACATGGGTGTTTTAGTTGGTTTGGAATCTTCAAGACCAAATTTCCTAAGCATGTCTTTTATATATTTAGATTGGTTAAAAATATGCCATCTTCTAGTTGTTTTATTTGAAGTCCTAGAAAGAAATTTAACTCACCCATCATACTCATTTCAAACTCGGCGTGCATGATTTTAGAGAAATCATCACATAATTCTTGACAAGTTGATCCGAATATAATGTCATCAACGTATATTTGAACAATGATAATATGTGATTCCTTTTTCTTGGTAAAAGAGTATTATCTACTAATCCCATAGTATATTTGTTATCAATAAGAAAAGTCTTAAGTCGGTCGTACCAAGCTTTTGGTGCTTGCTTAAGACCATACAATGCTTTCTTGAGTTTGAAGACATGATGTGGTTTCTCAAAGTCGGTGAAACCGGGAGGTTGAGCAACATACACTTCTTCGTTAATAAACCCATTAAAGAAAGCACTTTTAACATCCATTTGAAATAATTTAAAATCATAGGCACATGCATAAGCAAGCAATATTCTAATAGACTCAAGCCTAGCTACCGGTGCATAAGTTTCATCATAATCAATCCCTCTTGTTGATTATAACCTTGTGCAACAAGCCTAGCTTTGTTTCTAGATACTATCCCATTTTCATCCATCTTATTTCGAAAACCCATTTTGTTCCAATTATAGTTTGATCTTTAGGTTTTGGAACTAACTTCCAAACATCATTTCTAACTAATTGGTTTAATTCTTCTTGCATGGCAATAACCCATGATTCATCTTTTATTGCTTCATTTATGGTTTTTGGTTCAATGGTGGATAAAAAGCAAAAATAATTACTTTGATTTTGGGCTTGTGACCTTAAGGTTCTTTGATTGAGTTGTCCTATGACTTTTTCTAAAGGATGACTTTTAGATTCTTTGATGTTGACAATTTCTTTATTTAATGGTTCATCTTCCTTGTTATTATTAATTATTTCTTGACCTTCTATCATTTGACTTTCAACTAAGTCATCATCTACCAAAGGTGATGTCTTAGAGAGAGGTGGACTTTCGGTGAATGTTATGTTCAACGATTCCTCGACTATCATTGTTTCTTTGTTTAGGACAATGTAAGCTTTACTAGTTTGAGAGTAACCAAGAAATACACCTTCATAAGACTTTGGGTCAAACTTGGTGAGATAATCCTTAGTATTAAGAATAAAGCATTTACAACCAAAGACTCTAAAATATCCTAACGTTGGCTTTTACCTTTATAGAGTTCATATGGTGTTTTGTTTAAGAAAGGACGTATTAAGACTCTATTCAAAATATATGTAGAAGTGTCAACGGCGTTACACCAAAACTTTTGAGGAATGTTTTGTTCATTAAGCATTGTTCTACTCATTTCTTGAATTGTTCTATTTTTACGTTCTACTACTCCATTAGATTGAGGTGTTCGTGGAGCCGAAAAGTTATGTGTTATACCATTTGTATCACAAAAGTTTCCAAATTGAGTTTCGTTGTCAAATTCACGACCATGATCCGTACGGATCGACACAATTTTGACACCTAGAAGATTTTGAATTTTCTTGCTAAGTATTTCAAATTTATCAAAAGCTTCATTTTGGTTTTCAAAAACAACGTCCAAGTAAACCTTGAATAATCATCTACTATGACCAAAGTGTATAAGTTGCCTCCATAGCTTCTTATAGCGGATGGTCCAAACAAGTCCATATGTAATAATTCTAGACACTTAGATGTGGACACCATATTTTAGATTTGTGACTACTATGTGTTTGTTTACCAATTTTGCAAGCGTCCCAAAAGTGTTGTCATATTTAAGTTTTGGTAAATTCCTAACCAATTCTTTTGAAGATAGGTTTTGTATAAGTCTCATATTAGCGTGACCTAAGCGTCTATGCCAAAGAGATGAGCTATCATCTAATGTTGTTAGGCAAAGTTTGTCATTATATGTTTTATCTATTTTCATGACATATATGTTATTTTTCCTAACTCCTTTAGCTATGGTGATACCATCTTTTAGTATTTTACTACCATTTTCATCAAATAGTACTTTATACTTTTTATCACATAGTTGGCTAATACTAAGTAGATTAAATCCTAACCTATCCACATGAGCAACATTTTCAATAGTTAAGGAGTTATGAGCGATCGTACCTTTGCCAATAATTTTGCTTTTGAGATTGCTACCAAAGGTGACATTACCTCCGTCATACTCTTGGTATGATGAGAAGAGACTTTTGTTGCCCGTCATGTGTCGTGAGCAACCACTATCTTTTATCCATTCATCCGGTTCCAATCCAACTTTCAAGCATACCTAAGAAGCAAATAACTCAAGCATTTGGTCCCCAATATCTCATGGGTCCATTTGGGTTACACATACCATTTATTTGATTCATGTATGGAAACGATGGGTAAGAGTTCCATGGCATGTAATCTGGAGTTTGATATGGTCTAAGAAAGTTTTGATTCCAACCATTGTGTTGGTAGTTGGGTTGTACGTTGTGGTTGCTCTTAAGAAAGGGGCGTTTGGCAAAAGGAGTTTTATATCGTTGTTGAGTAGTTTTTATCTAAATTCATTTTTGACAAGTCCTACTCCCCGTAACGGCGCTGGTTTTAGTTTAATACTATTATTGGTTTTCTTTGTTATTTTAACAATTAAGTCCAAGATTTGTGATAACATACGATTCTTTCATGAAGTACCCACGCGCACCATTTTACTGAACGACGGAACCCTTATTTTGGTTCCGTCTGGTCCGTGCTGCATCAGCAGCAATTTTGATGAATGTTCGTCCTTTTCGGCCGTTTTATTTTGACTCTTTGGAATTAATACTTCATTAAAACCTAGCCCATTCATGTCTCCCGGTGTTTTATGAATTTTAACTATTTCATCGGCAAGTAAAGAAATGATGTTCTTGTTAAACCTTTTAAATTTAGAATTGTTTTCTATTAAAACATCTTGTGTGAGCTTTAGTTTTTCTATTTCAAGTTTAAGCTCTTGACATGATTTACAATCATCGTCATTTGCTTTTCCTTTTCTAGTCGTTTTGCTTTTTCTTTTAACTCATAAACTTCATTTTCCAAAAATTCCTTTTTGGTTTTTAAAATTTATTTTTAGTTATGATTTTTAGACTTAGCTCACACAATTGATTATATTGTTTTTGCAAAGTGTCATCATCAATAGAAGAATAAGAAAAGTCGGAAAGTACCTCATTTGACTCATGTGCCATTAGAGCGATTTCTTCCTTGCTTGATTCTTCATCGTCTTCACTATCACTCCAAGCACCACTTACAAAAGCTCGTTGAGTTTTGCTTTTAGGTGGCTTGGGACAATCTCCTATGAGGTGATTTGCATCACCACATCTAAAACATTTTCTTTCACCTTTTCCCTTCTTGTCATCCCGATCTTTTCGGAATGGCTTCTTTTCTTTTCGAGGTTGTCTTACGAACTTTCCTCTTCTTCTAAAGAACTTCTTAAAATCTCTAACGGCCATGACATATTCCTCATCTTACTAAGCGAGCAAGATTCGTCATCATCACTTGATTCCGCTTTTGCTTTTAGAGCAACGGATTTGATCTTCTCCCTTTTTCCTTTGATGATCTCCGAATCTTTCTCCATCACCATTTCGTGTACTTTGAGGTTACCGATCAACTCGTCTAGTGACATTATTGAGAGATCTTTTGATTCCTCAATGGCGGTCACTTTAGCTCTCCATTTGGGATGGAGTGCTCTAAGAAATTTCCCGACAAAGTTCTTACTACGAAAAGATTCATCAAGTGCTTTAAGTGATGTAATAATAGTGTTAAAGCGAGCAAAGCCACAATCAATGGTTTCATCTTCAGAATAACAAATTGTTCATATTGTTGAACAAGAAGATCAATTTTGTTATCCTTGACTTGTGAATTACCTTGATGTGTAACAATTAAAGATTCCCAAATATCTTTGGCGGTTTCACACATAAAAATTCTTTAATATTCTTTTCTAGGTAAAGCATTATAAAGCATCATTTTAGCTTCATTATTTTTAGCAACTAGTTTCTTTTGTTCATCAACGGAAATATCCTTTGTTGTAGAACTAAAATCCCTTTAACAATAATAAACCAAAGATCTATATCTTTTGATTTTACATATGTTTCAAAGCGGTTTTTCCAATAGATAAATCCATTGGTTTCAAAGAGTGGTGGTCTTTGCATAGATTGCCCTTCTTTAAAGTTTTCAGAATCCATGGATCGTTTCAAGTTTATAAAATACAAGTTATTTTAGAAATTCTTGAGCAACGAGGCTCTGGTACCAATTGTAGGAAACTAGAAGGGGGGTTGAATAGTTTACTAATTAAAATCTTTGTTTTGAAACTTATTGTAAAGATCAATTGATATTGATCTTAGATATGTTAATGAAATATGCAAGCAATATGTAAGAAGTAAATAAGGAAAGAAATGATCAAACCACAACAAGTTGTTTATAGTGGTTCGGTCTAAAAGGACTCTTTTTCCCTTGCTACTCCACTCCTCGAGTCTCACACTCGAGAGTTTAACTTCACTAGTCAACAAGCTCCTTTCACCGGCGAGAAAACCTTTACACTTCGCTTACACTATTTCGACACTAAGCTAGATGTCGAGTTCTTTCCAAGGGTACAACCACTCCCACACACAATGTATTTTGAGGACTAAAATACTAACCACTCACACTCACAAGATTATGATGGTTTGATACAACAATGAAGTATGAATCAACACTAGATCATACAACACTAAACAAACAAGACTTCCAACTTCTCGTTGAAGCTTGAATATGACTTGATCTTCTTTGCTACAAAAGAGATCACTAATATGATATGAAACGGAGTTAGAAAGGTTAGAGAGAAGATATGTATGAGAGTATGTTAGAAAGGGATGAAAACTACTTGGCTTGGCATTGCTATTTATAGCCAAAGTGGACAGGAGCGTCCACGGACCGCGGAACCCATAAAAGGGTTCCGCCGTGTATTTGGTACCGCGGTCTGACAGTCATATATCAAATCTTTGCTAAAGTCAACTCTATCTAAGTGAGATTGTGCAAGATATGAAGAGTACAAATCTACACAAAATATCTTAATGAAATCTTCTAATGATTTCCATGATGCATTACATGATGTCATAAGTTGTATTTCTATTTTTAGAAATATGCAAGTACATAAGTAGTGTTTGGTTTTAAGAACCTAACACATTCTAAAAACTACTATCATACATAATGATTAGAGTCATATCAAGATGTTACTAATCATAAATGTAAATGCTTGAATGATGAATATATTGTTTGAAGAAGCTTGTTTTAATATCTATTAAACTTGACAAGCTTTAGGCTTTTATACAAATTAAATTTACTTTTGTCGTTAACAAAACTTAGGTAAAGATCAAAAATATAAATAACGTTTAATGACGATATTTGTATTAACAGTCTTAATTCTTATTCTTTGTTGTATTTTAGCTGTAAGATGAAGCAATTATGCTCACTTACAACTAATTAATCTAGGTTATTCACGTATTTAAGAGGCTGTTGAATAGGAAAAGAGTGAGCGATCTCGATTTACTTAGAATAGCTTATTACAAAGAATTTGAACATAAGTATTTCAAGGTCTCGTGAAGGAAGTTCAAGATCTAAGGGTCTATGTCATGTTTAGCAACACTAAGGAAAGAAGATTGTGCACATTTATTTGTCCTTGTTGTAAATCGGTGTAGAAGTCGTTATGCTCAACACTGAGTCATCTAGATTAGGCTATTTGTATATTCAAATTGGAGTGGATTTTTGACCCAATGGTCTTCGACGATGTATTTAAACATAAAATAGCCTAATCAAGTAAGTATCTGATATAAGTCACTAAGAATAGCACGTACTGATAAGGATCAGAGAGTAAGTCACATGTTGATTGAAGTCAAAGTTCTTACTCTTCGATGGTTATCAGAAAGTGTTACTCCCTGATGGTTATCGAGTACACCCGATGGTTGAGGTGATAGCCTCACTAATGATCATAAGTGGATGTAACCTCTCTCATATAAGAAATAAGTGAGCGTTGTATAAAGCTCAACCAAGTGCAAAGCTCGGGGAAGTCAAGACCAACTGAAGAAACACTTTATATAAGCGTCTGGTGTCATGGGCAAAGTATAAGGAGCTACAAGCAACACACTACAAGAAAAAGGGGTATTTAGGAGGGTGGAAAACCGTGCCAAATACTCAAAAAGTCGTGCCAAATTCTATTTGGCACGGCTTTGGCACACTTTTGGCTCCGTCCTAAATATGAGGGTGCCAAATACATTTGGATCGGGTTAAAACCATGCTAAATAGTATTTGGAACGGTTCTTGGGACGGTTTAACTTTGGGATGCCATGAGAGGAAGCGACTAATAATCTTCCGTTCCAAATGAGCATTCGTCACCCTTTTGTATCCCGTGCCAAATGCGTATTTGGTACTAATTTATTTAAGTGCGAATGCTTATTTGGTACATTTTTTATTACCGCCAAAATTAACTAGGGCGGTTTATCTACCGTGCCAAGCGTATTTGGCATGGTTCCATTTTTGTAGCGTATTTGGCACATTTTATCCACCTTGCCAAATAACATTTGGCACATTTTTTCGTTCGTTATAAAAGTTATTTGGCACGGTTTTGCATTCGTCAATTATAGTCATCGTATCAACCAACTATTCAATTTCTCAAAAATATAATTATATCAAAAATAAATTGAACTCAATTTTTATTAATCATCAATAAAATCAAGTTGATAGTCACTTGAATACCATAAAGCAAAAAACAATACGTCCAACATCGTTATAAACCATGGTCTTTAGAATGAAAAAGCCATAACTAGAACTCAAAATAAATTACTAAGATGATTTATTACTAACGAAAACGAATAAAGCTTGTCGGATCACGTCTTCTTTATCATGTCTTCTTCATATACCCTACATATATAATTTTCCAACATTAGAAAAATATATGAAACAAGAAAAAACTTCGATATAGAAAAAAGCAATGTAAAGATTAAAAAAGAATTATTTGCAGCCACAAATTAATGATCAGTAACAATGTCCAAAGCCACAACCTCAGTTACCATGTGTTGAACTAATCAAATGCAAACCCTACCCATTACCCCGAACAAATAAAGTAATAGCTTTACATTCTGAAATAGGTCTTGGTACTTTCATCAAGCAACAAGCTAAACCATGAATGTGTCTTTGAACTAATCAAATGGAAACTCTACTACTAGTTGCCCAAACAAATAGAGGATTACCTTTACATTTTGTAACGAGTCTTGTGCTCATCAAGTAACAAGCCAAACTATGACTCTGTGCTAAACTAATCAAATGAAACTACTTTTAACCCCACTAGCGAGAGAACCTCAAACCAACCAAAAGAAGAAAATACTAAGTCGTACCTAAAATGAAACCTATCTCACGGGACTAAAAACAAACATAGGACAAAAGACTTCAAAGTCACGAAGCAAATTGGCAATAAGCCATACTCTAGCAAAGCCAAAACTGGACAAAGGCAAAAGTGAAAATTACTAGACAGACCTAAGATCAAACCACAACAAAATTCAAATGTACAATAGAGGCTAGAATACATTTTCAAATATATCTTAACTCTTTTATCAATTTTCATTTGATGTAGTTCGGACCTAAAAAATTCAGTTGATCATTTCATAGTTTGATGCAAGTTCAATAGAAGCTAGAATACATTAGGAATAGCTAGTTAGAGATATACACGATCATCGACACTTGATGCAGACCTAGTTGCCTGATGACTCGGTGGTAACTCCCTTCCTAGATAATTCTAGTTTCTTAAACCACTCCATTTGCGCTTTTTCATAATTAGAAATATAAACTGATAATTTGGTCTCTATTTGTGCATCTTGCTCTGCTACTAGATCTGCTACTGCCATTACCTTAGTCTCTAATTGTGCATCTACGTGAGCTTGAACCATCCTTTCTATTGCATGACGGTCATATTTCTTAATGATGAGTGAGCCCCGAAAACATCCAGTAGATACTCCTTCACCAAAAGTCTTGACACTTCCGTGTCCATTAGAGCCCACTAGATCAATGAAAACTTTTTCTTTAAATGAATCAGTTTGCTCTGATTTTCGTACCTCATTCAACTTCTGCTTCATTCGATCCTGAAAAAAAACATGCATATGTTAAAATAGAAACAAATACTCATTTACTATACATTGACTAATAATTCGAAGCTTTCAAGTAATATAACTTTAGGTGATATAAATGTAACTAAAGTACTTACAACCACTATCTGTGTATCTTCATCTGGTATAGTACCATTTTTCGTACTACGCGTTTTAATAAACACATTAGCACGACACACGTCCTCTTTGTTTGCTTTCATCTATAGATAAAGTTATAAATATATCTAGTTAGTATCTGGAAGTGGTAAAAATAATATAACATACAACTGAATGGATTTAGTATGTGTGTTTGTACCTCCTCTCGAACGTTGGCATGTGATGTTCTACCGGTCCTTGGTAAAAACTCTAGATTTTTTCGATTATTGGAATTTTTCAAGGATTGAGCACGAAAAAATAGAATAAACTAAGTTAATAAATAAACTAAAACTGTCATGGAATAGATTAGTTATGTTTGTATCTCGTAATGGGGCACAAATATGTCAAACCTAAAATTTTGAACAAACATACTAACCAAAACGTTTTGAACTCGTGTTAAATATAAAGTAATTATTCATAGGAAATTGTCATTACCTGAACATCGTCACGTTGCCAATAGTTCACTAAATCTGGCCATTGTTCGGGGTTTACCCGAGTGTCTGAAGGAGGAGTTAAAAGTTTTTCTGGATCATCTTTGTTTGGAGTAAAGAAATTATGCTTTACTCTACTTTTCCATTTTTTCCAGTGATCACCGATCAACTTCAAACAAGTTTCTTTTAACCTTCTGGAGCATCTGTCTTATGTTGTGTGCAACAATTTTTTGTTATCCATAGTATAAATATAATTATCTATGTTATACTTCATACTAAAAACAATACATGCAAGGAGTATCTATATACATGATAATACCTTAACATCTCGCCACATTAATTCAAGATTGGTATCTGGCATTAACTTCCATGAAACAACATTAAGAGGAGCACGAGCCCCACATTTTGTAATTCCACCAAGTAAATTTGCTAGATCAGTACTACTATCCCGATGGTTGCATGTGCTCATTGAAAATAATATTGATTTTCTCTTTTCCTTGATAACCAAGTGCTGGTCCTCGACCTTTCTTGCGTACATCATTGCTTGTGCTACTATAACAATTCCAACCGAACCATATATTATGTCCTTGGCCCTTTTTAGGATACTAAATAATGGGAAAAAATAGGATATATTTTTTTACCAGATCCACTTGATGCTAAAGACTGAACAGATCCATCAGTGTTATTGTTTTTGTTTAGTTCTTGTGACGAGTGAGTATCCTGGTTGTATTCATTGGAGTCTGTAGAGACATCAGAGTCCACTTGATAACCAAATGTTGATCCTATAAACCGAACCATATGTTATGTGCTCGACCCTTCTAAGAATACTAAAAAATGAAAAAAGAGCATATATTTTTTACCAGATCTACGTGATCCTAAAGAAGACTGAGCTGGTGAATCAGTGGTATTGTTGCGATTTAGTTCTTGTGACGAGTCTCCTAATTGTGTTGGTGCGGTATGAGAATCCTGATTGTGTTCCGTAGGAATCTGAAGAGAGACATTTGTGTCCACCTCTTGACTTTCATTGTTCTCCCGAGTTGCTTGTGGCACTTCAGACATGAAAGTGTAGGTGCGTCGTCTCTTTCTTGCTTCCATGATAAAACCTACAAAGAAATAAGAACTTTTAAGACCAATGACTTGAATAAAAAGAACAAGTATTATAATTTAGTATAACACATACTTGATGAACATCCACTGCTATAATTTTTACTGAGTTCTAGTACAAGTTTTAAAGATAATCACTTCTAAGATTGGTATACCACATACGTAAAGGACAACCCCTATACTTGTTTATTCTAAACTACAGAAAACTTTACTAAGAAATCCCAAAGAGTGTTTTAAAATTAGAACAGATAACCACATGTAACAAAAACAAGCTGCAAATATAGTATCTAAATGGTTTGTATAATGCATACTAAAAGAACAACCGTGTACTTTGCTATATTTGTTAGTGAGTTCTGGTAGAAGTTGTTAATATAAGCATGTATGATATTGGTATAACGCATACTTAAAGAATAGTCCTAATACTTATGTGTTCTAAAACTATAACTAAATTTAATAAGCAATGCCAAATAGTATGTTAAAAATGAGAACATTTTGCCACGTGTAACAAAACAAAAACAAGTCTGAATATAGTATCTAAATGGTTCATACAATGCATACTTAAGAAGCAGACCTGTACTCCTATATTTGTTCATACAACACATACTTAAAGAAAAGCCCCATCTTGCTCGGTTAGTGACTCAGTAAAGCTCATGGTTTCACGCATTCACCAACAAAAAGTTAATGTATTGTGGTGCTTGTTTGTTTTTCCACTATGTGAGTATAGATGCAGGTATGAAAAACGGGTATATTTTAGTGTTTTAGTGTGGTCTTTGATAATATGATTATAAGTGTTTGTGAGAATTTAATGGTGTCCCAGGTTCTACTCATTTTGGCTCATGTGCCTAAATTACATATCAATGCTTTTTGAATTTTCGATTAAACTCAACAAATTCTTTAGTATTACTGTGATATAAAGATACATATTTCTTGTTTCATACTTTCATAATGTTTATATAGATATGCATAAGCAAGTACAATATAATATAGTGAATGCTCGTTATAGATTTTATATTTTATCATATGTTAATGCATAAAGTCTATCACATTATTTAAATTACCATTGGGACTGGGACATGGTGATAGCATTAGATTTGGACAAGAATGTGTGGCATCGGTGGTCTTTTTGGTCTAAGTGAGTTATATGACCATATGTTGGGTCTTTTGTATTGTTTTCTTTTTGATCTGTAAACCTATTTATAAAAACAACTCAAAACTAACCATGTAACGGTTTACTCATTTTCTTACCAAAACACCTTAAGTTCTGTCAAAAACAAAATAAGTTATTGTCAAAATTTGTTTAGTGCTTGTAGGTGTAGCGACTGCAACCATGATAAACTTAGAATTAAATTTGTTTTGTGCTTGTATAGCATTTGCAAAAGCTAGTGGGCATATAAAACTTTTGGAAAAGAATTTTTAGAAAATAAATTTCGGGTCTTATCGAGTTGACCCAATAACAAAAATAATTCAACCCTAACCCGACCCGATAACCCGATAACAAAAACAATCCAACCCTAACCCGACCCGATAGCTATTCGATCTTTGTAACCAAGCAATGCCAAACCCCATAGACTAACCATGTAAAAGGTGTAAACGTAATAAAACTGATAGCTACTTATAAAACACCAATTCAAAAAATCTCATTCATTTGGGATTATAGTTCACAAATAGCTAGAATATCATTCAAACAATATGTTATCATAAACATTTATGGTATTAAAATAATAAATCTACACATAGTTGATTAGAAGATAAAAAAGCAACAATTTTAAGTATTTATAAGAACATCAAAATCGATGGAAGCATACATCTTAACATCTCCAATAAGTATAAACATACATTTCATACAAATTATTGATTATCAAATACAACTATGTTAATTTAATTCACACATACAACATGCTTAATTAAAAAATCAAACTAATTTCTAATAATTAAATAAATAAATCACTCAAGAGATCGATTTCAAATACAAAGAGCCACAAATAAATCACACTGTTAATCAATTCAATAATAAACATGGTTGATTTCATACCTCAAACTATTAAACCCTAGATGCCCAATTACTTTGCCGTGTGACCTATGGTGATGGATAATTTTTGGGGAAATTCCCTGGCTTGAATCCAAAATATAGTAATGAGATTTCATAGTAATTTTAGAATCACAGTTACGATTTGTGAGGAGTGAAACTCGGGATTACATTGGGTTGGAGGGAAAAGTTTGGAGGAAATGAAAACAATGGAGGGAATGAAAATAATAGATGGATTTTCTTAAAGAAATTATTTTATGTGTTTTTTTTTTTTTTTTTTTTTTTAATAAACTAAATAACGGATTACAATAAGATGACAGGCAAACGGGCAACAAGCTGTGCCGCAACCCCCCTTTTGAATGGTAAAACCAATTCTACTAAAAATGAAATTTTGTGACTTAGGGTGCATAAAATTACTTTGCACAAACCCGTTGAACCCTAGTAAAAACTCCACATTTGCGAAGCTAGGAACCCAAATGTATCAAAAGCAAAAGGGTAAATACGTGTTGATTCTCTAAACAAGCTTTCTCGTGTTTAGCAACTTTGCTCGATTCATTTCAACTTTGCCGCTTGTCCCGCATAACAAACCCATTGTCCTTAGCCCAACAAGAGGGACACTCGGTAAGATCCACATAAGCATGTTTCCCCGCCCATCCAAACACAAGTATATCAGTGGCCGTAAGTAGACCTCCCTTCAAGCGGATCTGTAGGAAAAGATCACGGGGGCCTCTTTTTAGAAGAAATTCCCTTTCGTTTAAGAACATCATCTGAACATCCCTAACCAAATCATGCTCGTATTTGAAACCCAATAACTCCTTGCAATGGACCGCATGCCTGTATTTATGTGTTTAAGATAGTTTTTTTGAGTGAGTTCCAAAAACATATGTATTTGGCACGGTGACAATATTATGTCAGATAATCGAGCATGTCGGTTCGACTTTTATATTTTAATGTAATCGATTCAATTCAAAGTATCTTAATCACTTTTATCATGAAAAACCAATAAACACTACAACAAACATGAGAGAGGCGACCAACTTTTGGCGAGGACACGTTTGTCCTCGGCAAAAGTCACTAAACGACAAAAAAATTGCTAATCTGAAACACCTGAACAAGAAAGGTTCAACGCATGTCCTCGCCAAAAGTTTGTAAAAGTTTGACCAAAATTTTTATTCTCCCTCGCTAGCTAATTGCTCTCTCATTTTTTTCTCGCCAACCCTTTTGGGTAGAACATGTCAAAAGTATTGATAGGTAGAAATTCATAGCAACCTTATAAAAAAAGCATATGGTTACTATTTAAGTATCGATATACATAATATGAATAACCATAATCAAATAGCTTAGTTGTAAGCCTCGACATAACTTTCTCGTAATATGTCTAGGATTCATACTTACTCGCTACACATTTGGGGTTGGCGAAAAATGTATCAAAATGGTCAGGGAGGTGCCTCAGTTAAGCGCATAATTATCATACAAATTTTTTATGAATGAAGTAATTCTTACACCTATTGATTAAAAAAACATGGCTTGCTGTATTGCTTATAGATCTCAAATCGCTTTCGGATTCGAGTTAAATTCCATAGAAATGTAACCATAATCATTGCATCCTTGGTTAGCGTGCCGTCACTTCCGTTATAATTTCATACATTGTAAAAAGATTTGTATGTATGTTTTATCCCCACGTCGATTTCCATCAAAATCTTGTTTTTAACAAGATAATTATCTTTTTTTCTTTAGTATTTATAGTTTACGCTCCGCACTTTAAATAAAAGATTTTATCGTTTCAATTACGGATAAGTATTAGGCGTAAATAAATATAATCGGGCTCGGTCAAAGTTAAATCGGGTCACTTCTAAAGATATACAAAAGAAAGATATACATAAGAAATTGAAACAATTTATATAAATTGCCTCAAATATATTTTTATTTTCTGTAAGTCATATAAAACTTATTCCAAATACAAAAGTATTTGATACTAGCACAAATCGATAGAAATTCCATGGGGATTGCCTTCCCTTCATGTATATATGTTTTTGATTCATTATTAACATCCAAGAAAATGTCCCAAATACATATATGTATTTGGCACCGGTGGTACCAACCGTTCCAGATACATAAGTATTTGGAACCAACATTAAATAGCGTTCCGAATACATATACACATTTGGCACCAGTTGTGCCAACCATCCCAAATACATAAGTATTTGGCACCATTAACTCAAAGTGTTCCAAATACACATGTATTTGGCACCAATATTTGAAACCGTTCCAAATGTCTACGTATTTGGAGCGATTTTTAATAGCCGTCCCAAATACCTATTTTGTGGCACGCTTATGCAAAAGTGCCAAATACGTGTATTTGGCCGCGATTCTTTGACTGTCTCAAAGGTTTAGTCCCAAAACCACCTTTTCTTGTAGTGACACCGTGGGATGCGGGATGACAAATTCCTTAGTTACCCGAAAACTTATCTCTATAAGGGACTTGGTACGGCGAATGGCGCTGGAAACTTCGTTGGAAAGATAAGCGTAAGGTCTTATCAAAGGACAATAAAGCAAGATCTTGGGTACAAAAGTTGTCAGCATTGGAAAGTCAAACGAACGCTCCACCTAGTATACTAGGCACATGCTACGCTACTTCAAGGCCTACTATCTACTATACCCATGTGCATCCCCAGTATTCCTTGGCCTATTTAAATGAAAATTTGTAACCGGGATAAGTAGGATTCTAAACAAACACATAAATTAGAACTTAGCTCTATAGTTGATAGAGTCCCATATCCTAAGAACTTTTAAGCAAAGCTAGCTTCCTCTAGATTTTTTGAATGGAGTGTTACATTTGTCGCTCAACCGGAATAGTTTCATCGAGAGATATTCCACTGTAAATCTTTATTCATTAATAAAAAATTTATACACATTGAAAAGTACAAATGGTGTTACTAGTAGACATTGTGGTATTGAGTCAAAAATGTCAATTTTCTCATTGTCCGTATGGTATCGTCATTTACTCAATACTTTGTGGACCAACACTATTACTAGTCTTTACAGAGTCATAATGTAATGGACCAACTGGCCCAAGTGAAGCAGTAGGTGTTGGGCATAGTGGATCAAGTGGTCCAATTACTAGAAGTAAAAAAAAAAAAAGTGTAGGTACCATTGATGAGAGTCAAGGAAGTGCATCTGTTGTTAATGCACATGATAAAGGAATCTCTGCCCTTGGGTCTTGTATCTTTGCCAAAGATCAAAAACAAATAATCGGGTGGTGGGGACACAAAAAATACACAAAGATACCTTCAATCAAGGGAAATCAAACACTACACTTGTAAATTATTGGCAAGGTAGATCTTTGACCAAGTTAAGGTTAATCCAAAGATCCCAAAAAAGGCAGTTCAAGACCAGGCTCCAAGCGTGGCATACAGCTTCAGGTTTGTATGAGTAAAGCATTTAGAGCTAAAGCTAAATCTGAAAGAGAGATTAGAGGTGATCACACATTGCAGTATGCTATGATTAGAACTATATTATTGAATTGCAGTCTACAAACCTAATACCACTTGTCAAGATTGCAGTTGATAGGGATACTGATCCTTCTTTGCATACTAGGGTGTTTGAGAATATTTGTTAGGCCTAGATGGTGCTTTCATGAAGGGGTCATTTCCAGGCCAAGTATTGGCAGCTTTTGGACTTGATGCAACAATGGAAGTTACCCATTGGTTGGTTGAAGTTGAAAGTAAGAGTTCGTGGTCCTGGTTCGTAATGTTGCTTGTGATGACATAGATCTACAACCTAATTCAAGTTTCACATTCATTAGTAATATACAAAAGGTTAGTAATATACTTCACTTGTTGAATTCTTAAATACAACATCATATGAATTATTATCGAGTTAGTGAATTGGTTTATGCGGTATCCTTCCAACTATTAAATCTGTGTTCGAAGTGCATAACACGATTTTGTGTGAGAACATATACATGAAAATATGAAGCAACCTAGGAGTTGACAAGCCTACAAGGATGCTTTTTGGAGATATGCATCATTACAACTGTTAATAACTTTGAAGGGTGTCTCATTACATTTGAAGAAGTTGAATCCTAAAACACATGAATGGTTAAATAAGTTGCTACCTAAAAATTGGGAAAAATCTCATTTTTCAAGTAATACCTTTTTTTATTAATTTTATTCATAAAGTAATTACAGTTAATGCCATGTTATTATTTCACTACAAAAGTTACAATAGTAAGACATGTATATCATTTAATGTTTTCATATTTATGTATTTTAGGTAGAGCCATTACAGATTTATTGCTTAATAACATTTGTGAGGTTATTAATGGTAAAATAGTTGGAGCTAGGGACTAGGGATGAGAATGGGTCCAAAACCAGTTGGAACCGGAATCAAAACCGATGGATCCGAGAACCGAATTTTGTGAAAAGTACGAACCGAGAACCGACCCGAATATATAATTTTTTTTTTATTCCGGTTTTGGTTCTTTGGGTCTACCCGGATAGGAACCGGTTTTCTGTAGAAAAAAAATAACCTAATGCATTAATGAGTTAAGCCTATAGAAAACAAAAAAAAAATGGATTTTTAAGCGCTTACAACCATTTATGTTTAAACAAATAACATTTAACAACTAAAGCATAAGCTCAAATAAACAATCATTCTATAGTTTCACATGCTCATATTTTTAACAAAACAATAAAAGGTTTTCCCTCTCATTTATTTTCAAACCAAATCATCCCTTTAGTGGCTTGCATTGCAAGTCATGACATTTCCCATTACTCGCCGGTTTGTTAAATGTGTTAAGCCAATTTTATATACAACACACACACATACACACACACACACACATATATATATATATATAGTTTCTATTCGTACTATCATGTGAACTTATAGGCTAATGACAGTAACTAACCGTATTAGTTATTTGTTATCCCATGCACACAAAAATCCATCAGTTTGAGTATAAGAAGTAAAGAATATTACATGTTTTTAGAATTATTAGGTATTTGGTTCGGAACGAGAACGGTAGAATCGAACCACCCGACCGAAAAATCTCAAACTCAAGAACGAAACTAGAACCTTTGGTTACGGATCGGTCGGTTCTTCTTAGTTTCATTCCAGTTCTTTGGTTCTTTTGCTCATCCCTACTAGGGGTAAGCCATTCATTAAACTTCTAGAGTGCATTAAGGAATATTGAAGGAATATTGAAAGAAGCAAATAATTAATGTACAAAGTGTTATTGACAAATGTGATGGCCCTTTGACCCCTACAGCAACTAAAATCATGGAAGCCATTAAGAAAAAGGCTCATTTGTTGAAAGTGGAATGGAATGGAGGAGTTAGGCATCAAGTATTAGGAGCATGGGGTGATCAGTGTGTTGTAGATGTAGAGAGTATGAGATGTTCATGTAGGAATTGTAGGAAATGAGAATTGACATGGATTCCTCTTAAGCATGCTGTTGCAACTTGTTGGAATATGGCTCTTAGTGGAAAGGAAGTAGGACCCCCAAAATATTGGGTATATACTTGTTATTGGTTGACTATATATAAGGAAGTATACTCTCACTTTGTGGAACCGATTAGGGGAATCAGTTTCTGGGAGAATACCACATATCCAACAGCACTTTTGCCACCAAAGCATCATATCTAGATAGGCAGACCAAGGAAGAAAAGAAAGATGTCCAAACTTGAGGATGAACCACTTGTGAAAAATGGTAAACTGAGCAAGAGATGGAGAACCATTAGTTGTCAATCATGTGGAAACATTTGACACAATAAATCTACATACAAAGGACAAGGTCAAGCTTCAAGAACAATTAGTTATTTGAGTTTCCATTTTAAGCATTCAATTTCTTTAAATATCATGGAAAGTTTACAAATCTTTTTTAATATAGGTGTCAATAATCCATAAGCTAGTGGTAGTGGAATTGGTCAAGCAGAAGTTGGTATTGGTCAAGTTAGTCAAGTGCAACATGTAGTTGGTCAAGGCGATCTTTGGTGTTGGACAAGCAACTATTAGTCATTGGCTTGTTGTGGAAGCTCAATGGTGTTTTGATAGCCTTGATGGCTTGGTCTAGAGTACTCACCAAGATCTGAGGGCTCTAGGTGGTCTTGTGGTGGTAGGTTAGGTGTGGGTTTTGTGGGTCGCGATTATTTGGTGGGTCTTGGTGAAGGGGTTCAAAGATATTATCATCCTCCATGATGGCAAATGATGGTTTTATAGAAAAAACACGAATAAAAGATAGACTACGAAAGCTAATAAAATAAAAAAAAAAATCTCACTTGATAGGAATCTAGTGAGTAGACCTAAACGAGATAGAAATCGAAACCTAAACTATTCCCCGACAATGGCGCCAAAAACTTGATGCGGATAATTGCAACACACTAAGTTTTACAATCCTCCTAGGCAGTGTACCTAACCGTTGCAGTGTAGTATAGGTAAGATATGGAGGATTGATCGTTCTCTAGGGAATGGTGTTGTGAAGGTCAAAGTGTATAATGAATTAGGTCTAGAGGTGTAGGATAATCCTTTTTGTATTTATATATTTTATGAAAGCAAGTAAAATCTAAGGGTTTTAAGAGTGGGTTTTTTAAACTACTTAATTAAACTAATTAAAACTAAATTAAAGTAATTGCAATAAAAGTAAATTCTGAACTTCGTATGATGAGAAAAGTGTATTTACTTAGATTGTCTTTACTCCCTAGTTATCTCTTATTAATTAGTTGAATTGTCACGTTCTTGTTTAATTTAGCGTTGTATTCCTTTATTGTGTAGTAGGGTGGTGCCAAATTTTCTAACTCTATGAATGTATAAGTCTCCTTTAAGTGGGTTTTTAAACTACTTAATTAAACTAATTAAAACTAAATTAAACTAATTAAAATAAAAATAAATTGGTTAACTCGTATGATGGGAAAAGTGTATTTACTTAGATTGTCTTTACTCCCTAGTTATCTCTTATTAATTAGCTGAATTGCCACGTCCTTATTTAATTAGTGCGTTGTATTCCTTGATTGTCGTAGGGTGGTGCCAAATTTCCTAACTCTATGAATGTGTAAGTCTCTTTTAAGAATCCCTAAATCTACAAGTGACAATATGTCATCTCCCTAGAAACTCTTACTATCAACAAACCGCAATTCAGCAATAAATACAGCGAATTAAAAACAGTTCACTCTAGTGTATAAAAGCGTTTTCAGTTTTACAAGCTAATATATGGGTGAAGAAGCTAGTTTTCTTATTCCTAATGCAAGACAACCAATTAAACAAGAGACGACAATTAATAATCAATAACTAGGTTTCATTCAATCCAAGCAAACACTAATTAATCTAGCCGGACATGTTAATTGGAAGAAAAGAAACGCATATAATAAAATAACACATAGACATATTGAATGATTAAAGAGGAATAACTTAACTTCAATTAAACATGGAGTTGAGGGCTTTAAAAACCCTAACAATACTGAAGAAATTTGTCCTTCAAAGTTTTCTCAAATACATGTTACACTGAATGAAAAATCTACGAAAACTATATATATATATATATACACACACAGATGTGATGGCGTCACTTTGACGTTGTCAGCTCGCCGTTAATTAGGGTTTCATCTTGTGCAAGTCGTCATTGTGACGCCATCACTTTGTACCTCTGAAGCCGTCACTTTGTAGGTAGTGATGCCGTCAACCTTGGATCGTTACAAAGTCTGAATCGTCATGTGTAAAATTTACTTTGAATCTTTATGTTGATTTGCAAGTGACGGTGTCACGTTGTAGCTTGTGACGCCGTCGGGCCTCCTTTCCTGACTTCTTTTGTGACTTGGTCGGTTTCTTTGTTTTCTTGTACAAAGTAGCCCAAACATGTCGGATTTCAGATTTTGCGTCCAAAGTACCTAAAATGTGAAAAGGAACGACTTAGGGCAATAATTGATCACAAATGCATGAGTTTAGAGGTTAGATGGCCCCTTAAAAATGCACGTTTTAAATCCTTATCACTTCACTGGATGCCGAATCAGATTCTTCATGCTTCTTTCCAGGCTTACTGGCGTGGGATAATGACCTCATTACCGTTCGCGATCTAGGCCCGCTTCGGGATCTTGATTGGTGAGACCAGCGAGTTTTGGGTCTTCGTCACGAAATGCTCACCCGGCGTTTTCCCGATGTCTTCTTTCGGCCAGTCTTATAAGCCGAACGGGAGGATTCTCTTGTATACTCTTCCAGAGAATAGTCTTTATCTCCTGTTCTCCCAAAAGATAGCCTTTAGGGTATTACCTTCTCTTTACCGCGACCGTCCAGCTCCTTGATCATAGTCCATAACAGATCGATGTTTTCCCATACATATGCCGGGGAGAGCTTTCCCTGAACTAGTCCGGTGGGACCGGAGGGTCCTCGCGAGGGAGTCCTCGCGGCCTCATGTTCCCCGCTATTCAGGTTCATATCTCCTCCCAGATGAGATTCTCCCACACAACTGTCCATCACTTAGGATAAGTATATTGGTATAAGAGTCCCACGGATGGCGCCAAATGTTGAAGCAATTTTCCGTAACCACTTCTTGAGCCCTTCGACTTCGTGGATTAGAGTAATTCATCGTCTGTTAGGCTGCAATAAGAAAGAACATCGTTAGCTCGCCCCGAGGTTTTAATCCGAGACCAAGCTCCGGCGTGAGAATAAGTATATGCTTGGTATGATAAGTATGTAATATGAGGTAAGGTAGAGATAGTTTGTATCAGTGTGTCCGAGTGTAGGTCCTTTCTTCTGGATGACCAATGACTATTTATGCTACCGGAATTTTACTCCAAGACACAAGCTTTGTGGATATACTCTTGTCGTCTAGGAGTAGCGACTGAATCGCTAAAGTGTCAGACGATGTTATCGGAGATTATTTTATCCTAACGTCGCAGGTGATCATTGGACCACTCTGTCATCCGTACTTTTCTGGACCAAGAATATCTTCGGACGTTGTGCTCGAATGATCTAACTGCGCATGCCATTGACTTCAACGGAGCAACTCGCTACTCCAGCTATTCCGAAGTACCGTTCTAACATGCGTCCTTATCTGATAATTTTGTTCTAAGTATGTTTGTCTCCTCCTATCTACACGGAGAAGAATATACCTCATCAGTGAGATAGTTAGTTGTCGTTTTAAAAAAAATATATATAATTTTATTGCACATTTATCATCACTTAAGATACCTAACATATTTCTTGTAAGTTAACATTGGTATCAAATCGTATTCCTTGAAATGTACTGTTAACGAAACATTCACTTTATTTGCATTTTACCATCCTATTAGAGAGCAGGGTACGGTGGCTGATGGCTCAAGCCATCAGCGATGATACAAGTCGATGGCACGAGGAACCACACTTGGTTTGGTCAGCGGTGCGCCGTAACCACGGATCATGAAGTTTTTAGGTGGTGGGTTTGTTGTCTTTCTTGTTTGAGTTTGTGTTTTTGTTTGTGTTTGTGATGTGTTTGTGTGATATTTTTTTTGTTCTTTTGCTTTTTTTTGTTTTACAGGTTTAGTGAGGTAGAAGATGACCCAAGTCCCAAGGGGCATTTAATGTTCATGTTGCTTGGCACCACTAACTTTATATCAATATCAATAAAAATCCCGTCCATAAAAACAATGTAGAACCGGACCATAAAAAAAACATTTTTACATCTGTAAAAAATTCATCTTTCCTTCTACCAAAAACTTATTTTTATGTGCTTTTTCTAATTGAAGTCCCTTTTTTTTTTTTTTTTTTAATTTATGTAATACGTTCTTTAATAATAAAATTAAATTTTAATTGTTTTATTAAAAAAAGTGGAAAAGAAAAAGAAAAATATACCGACGGCACCAAAAAACTGGTGTTATGCTAGGGATGGGTGTTTGATGCCATAGCCAAAATTGATGTTATAAACAAAAAGTGCTGAGGTGGCACCGAGTGATTCGACAAGTTAAAAACATTAATTTGAGTAAAGTTTTGAAATATTTATAAAAAGTAGGGACCGAGGGAACTTGGTCAGTGCGTAGTTCAGTAGGACCTCTCGGGGTGAGACAAGGCTGCTAGCCGGTATCCTCGTGATTCATGGTTTAAAAGTGACCCGTCTTACGGAGTTTAATGTTTGTCGTCACATAAACTAATGCATCAATTACTTGTCCCATGTGCTTGTCATGTAGTACCTATCATATTTGGGTCTTGTTGGGAATTATGCGAAGTAGGATATCTGCTGTAATTACTGCCGAAGGATTCTGCTGAAGTAGAAGCAGATTCTGCTGAAGAAGCGATTCTACTGAAGAGTACAAGCGTTGCAGATATTCTGCTGAAGGGTGGCTGACTAGGATCGGATCGCCTTATGAATTAAATGCTAAACTCATTATTATCTTTTAGCGCCCAAGGTCGGCATGGGTATTATTGTACTACTCTATAGTTGTTTTAATGTATTAGACATTAAATGCATGCAAAGATGTTTAGTCGTTTGGGTAGTAAGAGATTAGGGTTCCTTGTATATAAAAGGAACCATATAGTTTGTAATAGGCATCCAAAAACATAGAGTTTCAGTGAATAAAAGGATCCATAGAGGATCTAAGTGTTCTTAGTGATAACTGACTTGTGTTTACATTCCGCTTTAGAACACGAGTTGTAGAGATTTTCTATTAGTTTGCTTATGACTACATAGGCAACACTAACGATCCCCGAGTGCTAGATCTTTCAAGTCTGCGAGTGTGTACAGCTGTGTAAAGCGTTCAACAAGTGGTATCGAGCCTCGGAGAGTCTCTATGATCTTGAGAACCTTATTTTCCTCACCCACATACAACCAAAAACTTATTCACAATGCAGGTGATGATGAATCAGATGTCACAAACACCAACAACAACAACATCATCAAAAACACCACCTCTATGCAGCAACTTAGTCTCTCCAACAGTAATGGCAAGTTTCCTTATCCGAAGAAGGAAGAATATGATCACGTGGACAATGAAGATCTTGGTAACTGGATCTCCAATATTGATTGGAACCTATGGGAGATAGTAAAATGGCATTGACCTAAAGAAGACCATCCCGGATCTTGATGGTAAGTTCACCATTGCTCCTCCCAAAACTGCTGAAGAGGTTTGGGCGTGCAAAGAGCACAAGGTAAGAACCATCCTCCTTCAATCAATTCACGAAGATCACTTAGGTGATTTTCACCACATGGTTGATGCAAAGGACATCTGGATGGCTCTTAAAGCTAGGTTTGGTGGTAATGAAGAGTCCCGAAGAATGAGGAAGTCCATGCTTAGACAACACTTCCAAGAGTTCAATATTTCTGAAGAAGAGAGTATCCACAAGGGATCTGACCGGGTTTCACAAGATTCGAGTCAGCTAAACCCGGTGAATGCAAAATCGACAATGATGATAGCAACTCTAAGTTCCTTCGATCTTTGCCTCCATCTTGGTTGCATGTGAGTATAGCCCCGAAAGCTAAAGGTGGGCTGGACATGCTCACTTTTGACGAGCTATACAACAAACTCATATCTCTTGAACCGATGTCGATCTCCCTACCGTGCAACCTCCTCGGTCATTCAGGCCTTTGTTGGGACATCCCACTCGAATATGATGATGCATGCTTCAAGTCCATCCTATTTACCATCATCATCCTATCGTCCCACTCCTTCACATCCTCAAGCTAAGTCTGGAAGTATATTGGAGGATGTCCTTCACTCCTTTGTTCTTGATTATGACACTCAGCTGATCATCGGTATATGAAGACTTTGACCAAGTCGACCCACTTGAGATGGAGGAGATGAAGCTGAAATGGCAAGTGGCCATGCTTTGATGGATATCAAGAGGTTTGAAGAGAAGGAAGGAAGGAAGTTTGGATTCAAGGGAAAGGATCATTTCGATTTGGCAGGAGAAAGGTCAAGTGTTTCTCTTGCCACCAGATGGGTCATTTCTCAAGGGAATGCAAAAGGCGAGGAAGAGTGGAGAGTACAGGCTACAATACCTATCGTGAGAATCGAGAAAAGGAGCTAGCACTTGGCAGACTCTAGTCACCTTGGATGAACAGGTCAAGCTGGGTTGCTCATGAACGTGAATGAGGAAAATTCTTGTCTGAGAGAAGCTTGTCATGGCAAGGTGCACTTGGGAAGATAGGCATGATTAGTTTGCCTTCATGGGTCTTTCAGGGGTACACAACTGTATATTGGTACGTAGTGAAAGATATCTTGAACTGAAAGAAGCCTATGATACTATGAAACCTAAGTACAATGCATGCTATGTTGATAATGAAGCTTATAAACTTTCGTTAAAAACATTAGAAAGACAAAAGGTTTGGTTTCAAAATAATCAGATAGCTTATGAAGAAAAGATTAAGGTGCTTCAGTTTGATCTAGAAATTTCTAATATTAACTTTAAGCACTAAAAAGAAAAAGTGATACTATTATGAGAATCTAGAGCTTAAAGAGAAACTTGCAGAGGAGATAGCTAGACATAAACAATGGTTAATATCAGGAGACAATCTAGCTCATGCTCTCTATAGTAGTCAAGCGGTGAACTCGGGAATAGGATTAGGCTTTCAGAAGTATGTAGGATTGGAAGCTAGGCAAGATGGGCGTAAATCTACACCTGCAAGCCTAGAACACTTTAGAAAAGAAGGTGATTTACATCTTGTCCACTGGTCCTATTAGAGGAGAATTCATGCCTTGACCTATCTGTTAATATTGACTTTGATGGATCACACCATCTGTATGGCAAAAAGTCAAAGACTTGCCGACAACGATGCTTCATCTTATGACTTTGTCTCTTTCTCGGACGGTGACAATTCATGGATCAGGATCTACTACATTTGTGATTCAAGTGATAAGTCGGATCTCGTCAAGCCCTCACCGACCCTACACCCAAGCACTGCACCCAAGTCTATCTACAAGCCTTCTAGGATAGCTGCGAGGAATCCACTTCAAGCTGTTTCCCCGAAGACTTGTCTTTTAAATCTTTGAATAATATGTCTATTAAAACAATCCATTTCTTGTTTACGGTTTAAGTCCTTCTACATATGTCGAACATCTTCTTTGTTGAATCCATCTTCCAAAAGGAAGACTTGTTTTGTTCTTGAATTAAATTTCATTTAATTAAGGATTGTGATTTTCATGAGCAAAGATCAGTGCATGTGCTCTTGAAACCAAGACGGTGTGGACCAATGTTAAAATTATTCCACCATATGTCCCACAAGCTAGAATTGACCCTTCTTGGAAGAAATCTCCTAATAGACCTATATGCGACCCACTAGCCCATACTTTAAACATGGTTATTGGCCTGCATATGTTGACTCTATGAAAAATTGGAAAGGATGTTGGGCTATTTCTTGTCAAGTCCTCAGTGAGGGTTGTTCTTGGAATAATAAAAGACCTAACTATCAATGGAAACCCAAGAACAATGGTGGATCTTACTCTTTTGCTAAACATAAATCTAATGATCCACAGGTTCAAGTCGGCAATGACTTGAGCCTCCTGATATCTAACATTCATTTGTAAATATGTTTGTTTTTATAGGATCATCCCCTTAAACATAAAGATATTGGTATTGTTGATAGTGGTACGTTCAAGGAGTATGTCTGGTAATAGAGATATGATGCACAATTTTGTTCCTATTGAAGAAGGAGGGAATGTGACCTTTGGTGGAAGTGATGGTAGAATTATTGGAAAAGGCACAATCAAGACACCTCTTACGAACTTTGAGAATGTGTACTATGTTAGGGAGCTTTAGAACTTCAACTTGTTCTCTGTCTCACAAATTTGTGACACCAAGAACAAGGTACTCTTCTCTGAAAATGAATGTCTTGTGCTTTCTAAAGAGTTCAAGCTTCCAGAAGATACCTCAATTCTGCCGAGAGTCCCTCGAACTCACAATCTATACACATTCAACCTCAATGAAGTTCACCACGAAGGTGACCTCACCTGTTCTTTGGCTAAAGCATCATTGGATGAGTCCAATAAATGGCATAGGAGAATGGCTCATGTGAATTTCAAAACTATAAACACTCTCTCCAAAAGGGGTCTTGTCGAAGGTCTTCCCACCAAAGTGTTCTCCAATGATCATAATTTTGTTGCATGCAACAAAGGAAGCAACACGAGCATCCTACAAAGCTGTCACTGCAGGTGAGCATCATCTCGAACCTCTTGGTACTGTTACATATGGATCTATTTGGTCCAACTCAAGTTAGAAGCATTGATCACAAGTTCTATTGTTTGGTCATCACGGATGGATATAGCGATTTTCTTGGGTGTTCTTTCTAAGAACTAAAGATGAAACAACTCGATCTTTGAAAGACTTCATCACTCTCGTTGAAAATCGGTTGAACAAGAAGGTTAAGGGAATTCGGATTGTGATAATGGGACGAGTTCAAGAATGCCATTATTATAGAACTCTGTAGGTCTAAAGGGATAAGAGGGACTATAGCAATCCAAGAACCCCACAACAAAATGGGGTGGCTGAAAGAAAGAATAGGACCTTGATTGAGGCACCAAGATCTATGCTTGCGACTCAAACTACCCACTATGTTTTGTCTCTGAAGGCGTTGGCAGCAGCTTGCTATGTGCTTAACAGGGTCTCCATTACTAGACCTCACCTCAAGACACCATATGAACTTCTCTTTGGGAAGGTTTCTGTCATTCATTACCTCAAACCTTTTGGTTGTCAAGTGACCATTCTAAACACCTGTGATCCGTTGGGGAAGTTCGATGAGAAGGTGATGATATGGCTATATTGTGGGTTATTCAGTAATAGCAAGGCTTATAGAGTGTACAACTTATCGCCAAGAAGATTGAGGAGGCGTTGAACTGAGATACACGGAGGATAAGCCCAATGTTCAAGGACAAGGTCATGTGTGGTCTTTTGACCTCGACTACCTAGCGATTATCGAGGTATACTAGACATATGGCTAACCAAAGTCACGGGCTCAAGAATATCCCACTAACAATGCGAGGTACCTTGGATGCGACTCTGGAAGTGAATTTGAAGATGATGAACATCCCATACTTGTGCCTTCTTTCTCCCCCAACAATGTTGCAGGTAACTCTTCAAGAGATACTTCTGCTGAGCGTGAAGATGAATCACACTATGCTGTGGACCTTGCTAGGCTTCAGACTCAAGAATTTGCACTAAGCTTGAAGCGAAAGGTGGTGGGGAGCTTGCAAATAAGGGCTGTCGATGGAAACCATTTTTCTGTGACAGCGATGCGATCTCTCCATCGTCATCATATCTGGCTGAAGCTTCGTGCACATACTACTCCTACTCCTACTAGAGTGTCCACAGACTTTGGGGAACCGTATACTCGCTTTCAAGTCCTTAGGATCTTGGAAATCATCAACCCAATCGGCATTTTCTCCTCACCTTCCTATGACACAACTTTTGTACCAACTGTGACGAATCTTGAACCTACCATTGTAGTCAACCCCACTGCTACTAAAAGAATCAACTTTACTCACCCTCAATCCAATATCATTGGAGACATTCTAGCTCTGTTAGAACTTCGAAAGGCTATCTCTAGCCCTAAATTTGGACAGGTTGCTTTTCTTTCCTATAAGAGACAATCACACAGACTACAAGCATTGTCTGTTTGCATGTTTTCTTTCCCAAGTAGAACCAACCGGTGTCTCTCAAGCTCTTGAAGACTCAAGCTGGATTGAGGCAATGCAAGGCAATTATTGCAACAGTTTGAACCAACAAGTTTGGATCTTGGTACCGTTACCAGATGGCAAATATGCTATTGGAACTAAATGGATTACGAAGAACAAAAGAGATGCACGGGGTGTAGTGATTAAGAACAAATCAAGATTAGTAGCTCAGGTTACGAGGCAAGAGGAAGGGATTGACTATGATGAAGTGTTTGCACATTTGCAGAGTAGAGGCCATTCAAATTTTCTTGGCATATGCCTCTTACATGGGCTTCATGTTATATCAGATGGATGTTAAAGGTGCCTTTCTGTATGGAGAGATTGAAGAGGAAGTTTATGTTACACAACCCAAAGGATTTGAAGACCCAGATCATCCTAATCATGTTTACAAAGTCGTTAAAGCTATCTATGGACTTCATCGGGCACCAAGGGCTGGTATGCTAGGCTTTCATCATTTCTGCTGAAGCATGGTTACAGGAGAGGTGCCATTGATAAAACTCTTTTACGAAGAAGAACTCAGATATCATACTTGTGCAAGTGTATGTGGATGACATCATTTTTGGATCCACTAAAGAAGCTTGGTGTAGGGAATTGAGGATCGATGAAGGGAGAATTCGATGAGTGCCATGGGAGAGCTCACTTTCTTTTGGGTCTCCAAGTTGGCAGAAGCGAGGATGGGATATTTATCGGTCGGGATAAATATGTGAGGACATGTTGAAGAAATTCGGCATGGAAGGTGTAAGGACTGCCACAACACCCTATGAAGCTCCAAAAACAAAAGCCAACAATGATCGGATCTACTGTGAATGTTCATTTATCTGATCTATGATTGGTTCATTAATGTATCTAACGGCTTCAAGGCGATATTACCTTTCTTTGTAAGTGTGTGCTCTCGACATCAAGTCACTCCACTTACTTCCCATCTCAATGCTGTCAAGAAGATCTTTAAGTACCTCAAAGGCCAACCTCTTTTGGGCCTTTGGTACCCAAAAGAGTCTCCTTTTAAGTTGGAAGCATATAGTGGCGGTGATTATCTTTGGTGCAAATCGGATAGGAGATCACATCGGAGGCATCAATTCCTTGGAAAGAGATTGATCTCGTGGTAGTGCAACAAACAAACCGTTGTGGCTACCTCAACTCTTTGAAGCGAGTATGTTCTGGCGCAAGCTAACATGGACAAGTACTATGGATCCAAAACCGAGTTCTTTGGACTATGGGTATAACTTCATGAACACAACTCTTTTTATTGATAATCAGAGTACCATATGCATTGTCAAAAATCCAGTTTTTCACGGTAGAACCAAACATATTGAAATCAGACACCACTTTATAAGAGATGCATATGAAAAACATTTGATCAAAGTGGCTAAAATTCATCTGAGATGATAATGTGAATCATTAACTAAAGCTTTTGATGGACCAAGGTTTCTACACCTAGTGGTCAATATTAGGATGCTTAACCCTTAGCGCCTAGTTTAAGGGGAGGCATAGGCCTCGGGGAGGCATATGCCTCAAGAAAAGTTAATATTTGGTCTCCTTTGTTTACTTTGTTTGGTTTGTTTGTTAGTTTCTTAGGTGATAAAAAAAAAGTTTTCTTTTTGCGGTTTTGTCTTTGAGGGTTATTAACTCACGGATATGCCTTGTGTGTATCAAAGAGTTGGCTAGTCCAAAGTGCAGACTTTGGTAAAGACACATCAAATCATTGATAGGCTGTAATGATTTGCTCAAAATCATAAGGTCGCAACCACCCATGCTTAATTCTTTGAGAGTTGTATGGTCCTCAATTCACCATGGTCTATTCCTTTTTGGAATCCAAGAATTGGCTAGCCCACACGTATATGGATTGTGGTAAAGGCAACTATCTCCATATTTGGTTATCAATTCACCAATTTTAAGAATTGACTAGTCTGAGAAAGCGGCTACGGTAAAGACACCTCAATCCGTTTATATAGTTCTTTGATTTGCTCATAAATTAGATGGTTATCAATGTACCATAGTTTACGAACTTAAACATCTGGCTACTCCGGTAGTAATGGCTACTGGTAAAGAGACATCAAATCCATTATTTTCAATGATTCACCTCTCGGATGTTAACACACGGATGTGATGAGAATAGTATGCAACTGATAAGTATTGATGTACATTATGTCATGTGTTGCTGCAAAGACCCGGCGTTTCAAAGTTTGCTCATCATAGAGATGATTTTGGTTTTGGTTCTTTGCTCCTGATGTTTGAGAACAATCCTCTAAATGCTGCGGTCTCTAAGATCTTTCAAGGTTAGGAAACTAGAACTTAACCAAGTCAAATTCGGTTTAGGGAGGATTGTTGGGAATTATGCGAAGTAGGATATCTGCTGTCATTACTTTGCCGAAGGATTCTGGCGAAGTAGAAGCGGTCCTGGCGAGAAGCGATTCTCTTGAAGAGTACAAGCGTTGCCGTGTTCTTCTTTGAAGGGTGAAAGTGACTAGGATCGGCATGCCTTATGAATTAAATGCTAAACTCATTATTATCTTTTAGCGCCAAGGTCAGCATGGGTATTATTGTACTACTCTATAGTTGTTTTAATGTATTAGACATTAAATGCATGCAAAGATGTTTAGTCGTTTGGGTAGTAAGAGATTAGGGTTCCTTGTATATAAAAGGAACCATATAGTTTGTAATAGGCATCCAAAAACATAGAGTTTCAGTGAATAAAAGGATCCATAGAGGATCTAAGTGTTCTTAGTGATAACAGCTTGTGTTTACATTCCGCTTTAGAACACGAGTTGTAGAGATTTTCTATTAGTTTGCTTATGATTACATAGGCAAAACTAACGATCCCCGAGTGCTAGATCTTTCAAGGTCTGAGTGTGTACAACGTGTGTAAAGCGTTCAACAGGTCTTCTTAAAGTTTCTCTTAATATATGTGAAAGTATACTTTTTTATAGTCACTAGA
>OU343224.1:216981779-217161522 GCA_910596185.1 Chrysanthemum makinoi
ATAACACTTCATGATTGAATCGGAGAGTCATTATAATCATCATCGCGCTTTTCAACATCATTAATGATTTTGACAAACACAAGATCATCATGCCACGAATGCTGTCAACCAAAGTTCCTAAGTAGTCTTGGTCCGGAATGGGAGAAGTATGTCATTGTTTCTCCGTCAAGCTAAGATATGTCCATCATGCTACCTACTGATTGTTTGTCGACTAGCTAACCTCATCAAAAAGAAGTTTATAAGGAAAGGATTCTCCGTGGTCAAACTGTTTCACCATCACTTCCGGATAATCAACAACTTGCTTTGTGGGCTCAAACCAATATTCCTCCTCTACAAGCTCTTCAAACAACTGCAACCATCAAACCTTCTGATCCGTCACAGCAACAACCTCAACAAAATCAATTAGTTCCATACACCAACAACACTGCTCAAGCTCTTTAATAGTGAAGCTGATGAGGATTCCAATGCCTTCGATGAACTGCAACAAGGATTTGTTATGATTGCTAAAGCATTTGGCCGTTATACAAACAAATCCAACAATCGCATTCGTTCTTCATCTAATACAAGGAATCAGGCTGTTGTGAACAATGGACGCGTTGAAGTTCAAAATCGTGGTTATGGTCGTCAGATGGGAGGTGGTCAAGGGTTCAATGCTATGGGAAGGAAAAATATGGGTGCTCCGCAACAGCAAAGGGCTCAAGTGGTTGAACAGGGAATGCTCAAATGGGTTAATGGTCTTCGATGCTATAACTGTAATGAGAAGGGTCATCTGGCTAATGCATGTCCTAAACTGAAAACAAGAGGCAATGCTTATTTCAAAGAGGCTTTGCTCTTGGCTCTTAAGGATGAAGCTGGTGGAACTCTCACCAACAAGTAACAGAGCTTTATGGCAGATGCAGATTCTGATGATGATATGGAGGACTTGCAAGCTAATGCAGCAGTGATGTTGATGGCACAAATGCAAGCTCTACACATGAGTGACACAGCCCAGTGTATGCCACTGATGGCTTGTCTCAGGTACCTGAACAAACAATTATCATCAATGAGCTGATATCTCCGCCACTTTCTCTATCCGACAAGGATCAGAGTGTTCAACATGAGTCCTCCACAGCTCATTCCGATGATTATCAAATAGATCCCGTAGTTATATTTGATGATCAAGATGACCGTATGGTTAATATTGATAATCAAGTTGACTTCATCATTATATTTGAGGATCTAAAGAATGATCATGTTGAGAATCTCGTTGAACAAGATGAGCTTTTGTCTGCAGAGAAACGAGCTCTTGACCTTATTTAAAGACCAACATTCTCGTTTGGAAATTTGCACGAAATTAAAAGAGAAAAATGCACTGTTAACCAGGGATAATGATTGCTTAATTCGACAACTCAATTTTTTTCAAAACTCAAGAAACCGGAAAGGTTTGGAACCGCTTTTTGCCAAATCACACCAAAATGAAAATATTTGGAACACAGATTGTGATCTAGCCGCTTCAAGATGCTTTGTTGTCTCAAATAGAACAAATGAAACATGAACATACACAATAACTTAACGCTCTTACTTTGGAAACTCAAAAAGCCAAGGCTGAGTTGTTAACTTGTCAAAACAGTTCTCTGAGTACAAAAGCATTCAACGAAACGAATAGATGACTATCTTGAGGAAATTGTCGACTTACAAACCAAAATCAAAGAGTTTAAAACTGTTGTTTATAAACATGGTGAATCAATCACAACGATTCAAAGTTATCTTTCAAACATCCAAATTCCAAATGGATATGGATAATCTTGCTGATTACAACCTAAGTTTTCACACAGAGTATTCAAACCAAATCCCAAAGTTTACAGTGCAGAACATAGAATTGATGATTCCATTATGACTGTTGTTGAATATAATCGGATGGAGGAATTAGATGCGGATGACGAGAGTCGGTCAAAATGGAAAATGTCGTTATAATAAACCATTTAACTATTCGAACCGTACTTTTGTCACATAACAAGATACTTCAACACACCTTTGTTATCACACCAGTTTCTGAAGTCAGTCCTCAACCAAAAGGTACACAAATTAATGGTCCTTTACCTTCACTTAGTGAAGTACAAACTAATGCCGAAAGTTGTCGCGTTATCAAATACTTTGACACTTTCTTATCTGACCTCAAAATTTAGGAACGTGAGATTGAATTTCATTCTGAAATAAAAGTTCAACATTTTACCCTCGCCAATGGCGTCGAACATAGAGATATTCTTCAGAAAAGATTTACCCCCGTGTCAAAATTTTGAAAATTGTGCACTATATTGGGAAAAGGATTTTCACAAGGAACTTGGTCTCATGAAAATCGTTTTCGAGAAAACAGAAACATCGATTTCAAACACTAAACGTAAAAAGAAACTGTTGAGAAAAGATGTTGATCGACTCTTGAAATGTTATCTGTTCGATATCCAAATTGTGTTATTACTTTCTTTGCCATATGCATCGATAATATCTCTGCTGATGATGTTGATTTCTTTTGTGAATGTCGATACTGATATGATGCATCAGATCGAGTCATTAACAGTTGAAAATAAACGATTGTCAAACGAACTTTCAAATGCAATACGTCGTCTTAATTGGTGTCAAAAAGATATTCACGATCAACAACTTGTTTTTTAACACAAAATCGCCCAGTTGCGTGCAAAATCTTTTGATCCTAAAATTGAGCAACTGGATAATCAAAACGTGTCTTTTAAGTGTCAACTCTCAAAATATGAACAAGAACTTGCAAAAGTTAAAAAGGAATATGGTGTCATATTTGATTTACTCAAACAGACTCGTGATGAGCTCAAAGAACTTGATCATTATCTTGCACACACTAAAGAAGTCATGCATTTTGCTGAAATCTTCGTCTGAAAATCAAGATTTGGTGCACACTATCACTAAGTTAAAGGAAATGTTAGGAAAGTATGAACAACTTCCGCCTACTGTGATTAAGAGAATAGCACAAGTAACACTTAGTAATCGTGAACCTAGAATCCCTACTGCCAAATCACAAGTTGCTAACGTGCTTCCTTCTACTGAAACAGGAAGAGTTGCCTCTTTTCTAAACGTCCGCACTTCACAGCCTAGGAGCAATACAAGGAAGAATAGAAGTTGCGACCTAGAAAAGAACATAAAGAAATGCTGAGTAGAAGAACCCCTAGACTATGAATAAAACTCATGTTGCTTCCACTATAAATATTACGTCTGGCAAATGTAATAGGAATAGTGATGTACGAATGCAAACCCTTTAAGTACTTTTGATATTCAGTCTGATGCACCTTGTATTATTTGTCGTAAAAGTATGAATTCTGATTGTCATGACAAATGTGTTGCTAAAGCTATCATCTCCGATTTACGGATCCTAAGAATCGAATACCTCTAGGCCCACTAATCTTTCTAAGTCGTGCTTGGTAACCGCCTTCTTTAGATTCTAAGAAACGCATTGATGTCCCTATAGTTCCAGTATCACCTCCAAGGATTGTTGTACCACCTAGCACATTCACGAAGACTAAAGCTAAGACTAGTTGGAGATGGCAGAAATGGTTACATAATACACTAGGATTTAAATGGTTGCCCAAAATCATTGATGTGTGTATTTCAACTATAACTGCTGAGGAACCCTCTAACACTCCGGGTTCCACATCTACTTCTATTCCATCTGTGGTCATCTGTGTCTAATGCAGGGATACCATCATCCCTCGATTGTTGATAGCGGATGTTCCCGACACATGACAGGCAACCTTAAACTGTTATCAAACTTTGTTTCAAAGTTCATTGGCATTGTCAGATTCGGGAATGATCACTTTGCAGCTATCATGGGCTACAGAGATTACATTAATGGCAACATCGAAATTAGCAGGGTTTATTATGTGGAAGGCCTCGGTCACAATCTATTCTCAGGTGGTCAATTTTGTGATGGAGACTTGGAAGTAGCTTTCAGGGAGAAAACTTGGTTTCATTCGTGATCTTCAAGGAATGATCTTATGTCCGCCAACGCTCATCATCTCTACACTATCTCAATGCAAGACATGATCGCTTCATCTCCCATTTGTTTACTCTCAAAGGCTACATCTACAAAATCTTGGCTATGGCACCGTCGTCTTTCACATCTAAACTTTCAAACCATCACCAACCTTGCTCGACACAAACTTGTTTGAAGGTCTCCCACGATTCCGGTTTCTAAGATCCCTATGCTCACTTGTGAACAAGGGAAAAGCACTCGTGCTCATTTTCCTTCAAAGGTGTAACACAACTCTCAGCATGTGCTTCATCTTCTTCACATGGATTTGTGTGGCCCGATGTGCGTGTAGACGATAAATGGCAAACGCTACATCTTGGTAATTGTTGATGACTACTCAAAATGGACTTAGGTTTATTTTCTTCGAAGTAAAGATCAAGCTCCACAGATCATCATCACCTTTCTCACGAAAATTCAAATTCAGCTCCGAACACCGTAGACAAATTCGAACAGCACAAGGACTGAATTTGTGAATCAAACTCTTCGGGAATACTATGAGAAAGTGGGAATTGAGCATCAAACATCTATTTCCCGCAAACTAGAACAAAACGAAGTTGTTGAAAGATGAAACCGTACGTTAGTGGAAGCTGCCAGAACGATGTTAATCAATGCTAAACTTCCAGATTACTTATGGGCTGAAGCTGTCTCAACTGCATGCTACACTCAAAACCGTTCAATGATTACAAAACGCCAAAACAAAACACCATTTGAGCTTCTCCACAACCGTAAACCGAATCTCAAACACTTTCATGTCTTTGGATCTCTTTGATATCCAAATAATGATCGTGATGACTTTGGAAAGCTCAAAGCCAAAGCTGACATTGGAGTCTTTATTGGATATTGTGAGAATTCAAAGGTTCCGGATATTGAATCGTCGTACAAAGCAGGTTATGGAAACGATTCATGCTAATTTTGATGAACTCACTGAATGGCTTCTAGTATAACAGCTTGGAACCCGATCACAACCGCTTAAACTTTCCCCAAACCCCATCATCAGCTGATACAAGCCCTCAGCTTACTCGTCAACAAATGGATAGACTATTTGCTCCTCTGTTTAGTGACGATATTGATGAACGTGCTCCAGGTGTATCTGCTGTTTCCGCGCTCAACCCGATAATACTCTAATACCTGATACACCTCTACAACAACTCCTGTGAAGATGCACCACCAGTTGACTCTACTACAACAGTTGAACAAACCGCTTCCAACAATGATGAATCGGCTGATGATGTTCTGAATGAAGTACCCCCACCTGCAGATTTTGATCCAAATGCGTTCTTCAACCCTTTTGCTAATGAAACTGTTGCACCTGATGTCGCGAAATCATCTACAAGCCATTTGAATCCTCGGAATTGATCTTCGATATCACTTCATCAAGGACCACGTGGAACAGGGTACTGTTGAATTATACTTCGTGGGTACAGAATACCAATTGGCAGATCTTCTCACCAAAGCCTTAGCTCCTCCTAGGTTTAATGAGTTGGTCCACGCATTGTATGAGGTGTTTGACTCAAGAGGAACTGGATGAACTCTTAAAGCATTCTTAAACACCAGTCAAACACCAAGACTTCTTTTGTAAATATTTTTCAAAAACAAATACAAAAATATAAAATACATAAAACAAAAAATATTCTTCTATCTATATTTATTTTAACATGGCAAGTACAACTCTTCCGTCAACACTCAAATCTTTCAAAATTCATAATTTTTTTCCGAGTCAAGTGTTGAGGGGGAGAAAATAAATACTTAACTGTTTCAAAATAACTGTGTACTTGCATGTTATCCTATCCCGGTTGTTTCTTTTATCAATGGTGGTAAATTTTCTGGTTCACTGACACTCCTCGGACTAAAATTTATAACCTTTCATTATTTCTTAAGTCAAGGGGGAGTGTCGTTAATTTCCTTTCTTAAAATCTTTCGTTTGGTAACCAAAATGGAAGTTTAAAGGCTTTGAATGAAAATGGAAAAGATGGAGGGACTAAAACTGTCAAAAGTTCAAACTTTTTTTTAATAAAACTCCCTCACCTAACTTATCCATCACATTTATTACACACAACCAACCTAATCTACGCATAAAAATCGTTCAACAAATCCGTGTTTTGGATCATCAATTTGTAAGTTGTCTCATGATCTTTACGTATTTACAAACATTGGTTTTGAATCTTTACAAATCCAACGCTAAAACGTTAGATATGCGTGATTATGTGTTCTACGCATAAGCTGTAGAACACACAATCATTGGTGTGTGTTTATGGTTAAAAAGATAGTGTCAAAACGTTTCTATAACATCAATGATATCTTTTTGTTATCCTCAAAATGCACCCAGATACACAAATTGATTGATTTTGGAAATTAGGGTTTATGCGTGGGTTTGGGTGTTTTCATTTGTGAATGTGTTTAGTGATAAAGATTGTTATAATGGGCTGTTTTCAACATGAATTGATCATATTTTAACCCAGAAATTACCCAGAAACACTAACTGATTAAGAATTGAACTTTAGGGTTTAATGTTCTTCACATTTGGGTATTTCTGATTCTCTGAAAATTGAATGTTAAAACTTGGTCATTACACTCATATAACATCTTAGAACTGCCAGAAAAACTTTGGTTCAATTCATATGGTTAGATTTCATATGCGTAATCTTTAAGCTCTAGGGCTTAAGTCTACGCGTAAGAAATCTTTCGCATAAAATGTTTGATGAATTTTCATGACATGATCTGATATAAAATCAATGTATGTGTTAATATTGATATTATGATGACTTTATTTCAGGTCTGCTACACGTAATATTCAGAATCAAGGTCATTAGCTATCTACGCATAAGGATCACCTTACGCGTAGAAGGTTATGCGTAAGAGAAATCTTACGCGTAGCGTTTACGCTTAAGGTTCTACAAAGGGACTACGCGTATCCTGTGAAGGATATGCGTAAACAGTGATCACTACGCATAAGGTATACTCTTACGAGTAAGCCTTACGCATAAGGTGTTATATGCGCTTACGCTAAGCTCACCATAAGGTCCCCTTTTCCTACGCATAAAATTTCTTACGCGTAAGTAAGGATCCTACGCATAAGCTTGTCTACGCTATACTTTCTCCTGTTTACGCATAAGCTACCATTCTACGCCTAAGCCTTGATCAACCTTCATTATGAATTGTTACGCTGCAACTTGTAAATAAATAAATTATAACGTCACGAAACCAATAAATGTCACTAATAAACTTAAACGTTTAATATGTTGTGAAAAATAAGTGATAACATAAACTTTAAAACTTAAAGTTAACTAACTCACGAAACTTCTCTCGACATCATTGGACTATTAAACAAACAAGTGACATTGGACTCGTAACAATCATTGACATATATCATTCAATAAGTAGACAATAAAACCTTCTATTGACTAACATTATGTCTTTCGATATGTTGGTTCTTTTGGCTAATGTTATTTCAGATCACGACATGGCTGCTCAAATGAATGTGGATGCACCAAATGTCCTCACCATTGCTGATATCTTCCCACATGGCTATCCTATGAAGATTGGAAAGAACAATCTCAGAGTTGACTTTGAAACTCTCACCTGCTCCGAATCTTCTTGTCTCATTGCAGTGGATATTCTGAAGAATCATCCCTATCGAACATGCTCACCAACTCTGCCACTGTTCCTGAGATCTACATACGCAAGTCTGGAATACAATGCAGATGGTCAAAGGTCAAATGCTTGACGGTGACGCTTAATCACAAGCAACTCACCATCACTCCTGCAGACTTAAGGGCTGTTCTCCTCATTCCGGACATCATACCAACTGAAATCTCTGCGCACCTACTGAAGAAACGGTTCTGCAATTCTTGATCAATATTGGGTATGACGAAGCTTCAGGGGCTATCATTAAGCATTCTCACGTGGATCTCAAGAACATCCCTCAACCTTGGAGAACCCTTTATATCGTCATCACAAAATCCATTTCTGGTCGTGACAGCGGCTATGAGCATCCCAAGCTCGTGGAACTGCAAATTTTCTGGGCTCTGATCAACATGAAGCACATCGAAGTGGAAGCTCTGATTTGGGATGACATGATGACATTGTTGGAATCACTCCTAAACCTTAATTCAAGTGTTAGTTACTCATATGTAATAGGTAGCTTATTATGGCCTTTATGTTTGTTTAAGGTCTAGCTTATGTAGAAAGCCCATAAGCCTAGGCCCATGTCCAATAAGGAAAAGGGAAGGAGTGGGAGTGTTGCCCTAGCTCCTTGCCTATAAATACTTTTGTATAACCCTCACTTGAGGGTTGGTTGTTCAATTCATTCTCTTTCACTACTCACGCATAACCTTTCTTTATCATCTACGCGTAGTGTTTGTGTGTGTGTGTTGTTCAACCGCCTCTATCTCCTTCATCTATTTCTTCTATTGATGCTTGTGTTGTAAAATTAGTGACCTAACAGTGGTATCAATCGCCATCTAGTTGGGTGAAACGGTTTGTTTTTTGTCTACTCGTAAGGTTCATGTTTTTAACCTTTCTCACGCATAAAGCTTTCATTTTCTTCACTTTAAAATTCAAGATTCTTGTACTTTAAAGGTTATTTGGTGTTAAAGTTTAAGTTTTTGGCAAAAAGTTTGGAACTTTACGTGTGTAGAAGTGTTTTTGACCTTGATTTTATTCGTGTACCTCTTTCTACCGTAAGGTGAAAGTGTTTGGATCATCAAGTTTCATACTTTTGTGTTATTTTGGTGATATTGAAGTTATTTCATCAAAAAAAACTCAGGTTTCTAAACACTTTTGGGCATTAAATCAGTTTTTGGTATTTTCTACTCGTAAGGAAACCCTAAACTTACGCATAAGAGTTCCTTGGTTTGATCTTCTGTTTTTGTGGTTTACTCCGTGTTCTCTTGCTTGGATGAGCCTGAAAACAAGTCGACTTTCGATATCTTTTGCGTTGTGATAGTGTAAAAGATCTTTTGGGTAAAACCCTAATCTTACGCATAAGCTCAAAGCTTACGCGTAGAACCCTTTACGCATAAGATTATTCTTACGCCTAAGCCTTGTCTTACGCATAAGCTAATCCTACGCATAAGTTTTCTACGCCTAACTTTCATTTTACGCATAACTTTAGTGTTTCTCAACTCTTACGCGTAAGCTAATCCTACGCGTAATTCTCATTGTTACGCGTAAGGTGGTGTTTTTACTCGTAAGCTCTTTCTACGCGTAAGGTTTTTTCTACGCATAAAGTTCTTTCTACGCGTAAGGTTCTTTCTACGCGTAAGGTTCTTTCTACGCATAAGCTGGTTTTCTACGCTTAAGGACTTCTTCAACAAACAAAGTTTCATTCGACTACAAAGATCCATCATCAACACAAGTTATCAAAAAAAAAAAAAAAAAAAAATTGGTTTTGGTTTAACTGTGAAAATTTTGGTCGAAAATTCAAATTTTAGGGCCCAAATTCGAATTTTTCGGGTCAAATTTTGCGTCAAAATTGTCATAACTCAAAATTTTCTTACAACCTTGGAATTGAATTTTATAGTGAATTTCAAATTTTGAGAGTCAAAATTTTTCATAATTATTTTTGGAGGAAAATTGAGATTCACTATATCGACCTTCTGTGTGCTATATCGACTTTGCACCTTTTCTTCTCTTTGATTCTTCTGCAGGGGAGTGAAATGGATTCTGAACATAAAGATCCATTTGTGGCATTGGAAGAAGGAATCATGGCTCTGGCTCTGGCATTGAAGCGTCAAACATCATCAAATTCCCGATATCCCGCAGTCGTACAAGGTGAAAGAGTTGATGTACATGAAAGGAATGCTCAAATGGACGTTGAGAATGTTGTGATTACTGCAACTGTCGGTAATGCGGACAATGAGGTTGTAGCATTGGAAAAGCAGGATGACAGCAGCAGATTTGGAGAAGATATCATACTTAACTACGACACCGAGCCCAACTGTGACGAAGAACAAATGGTTGAGGAAGATATCTTACCCACCTATGACACTGACACAGAACAGATGGTCGAGGTACAATCTATTGTTGATCATATTCTGACTGCAAATGCGACACAACATACTGAGCAACCTGAATTTAGTAATGAAGGAGAGGTTGACCATTGTGTTGCACAATGTCCAGCCAACTATCTCATGTCTGAGCCCTTACTTGTTAACAATTCTACTGAAACGTCAAATCAAACTCTTGTATCTGAAAACATTCTTCTCAAAAAGACCATTGCTCAGTTTCATAAAGATTTTTCAAAACTAGAAGCACATTGCATCTCTCTTGAACTTAAACTACAAAGTAATCGTGTGGATAAATTAGTAAAAGAAAATGAGCATTTAAAGGCTCAAATTCAAGCAAAAGGGCTTGCACATGTTGCTTTACAAAACAAAAAAAGAAGTAACAAAACAATAAGATAACTGACAAGTATGGATACTAATTTTGCAAAACCAACAATCTTGGGGAAATCATCTCTAAAACCAATCAGAAACCAATCAGTTGTTAGATAACCAACTGCTTTTAAATCTGAACGTTCAAAATCTTCAAAACCACGGTTTGCCTCCCAAGTTGTTGAGAATAATCATTTGATTAAACCAGTCACTCCACATTCCTGGCCTAAGAATAATGCTTCTGTTTCTGTTAAACTTGTTTCTGTTATATCTCAACAAGTGGCTGCTCCTGGCCAATCTAGGACTAGTTCAAACACTGTGTCTAAACTGAGCATTAAAAGTAAAGATTCATATGATTCAAATGACGCGTACAAGAACTGTGATCTAGAAAAGCTAGAAAAGGGCACTACTCCAAAAGGATGGAATCTTAGGTTCATGACCTAGTGTGATGCCTTCTAGTGTGTTGCATAACACTGCTTGTAGTAGCAATCCAAAACCTAAGTTTACTCAACAAATAGTTAGAAATAAACCCGTTGATCTAAACGTAAAATTTCAGAAACCTACTAGGTGGATCATATGGACACAGACTCTTCCCAAAAGAAGTTTCAAAATCCCCTAGATCTTACCTTAGATGGATTCCAACGGGTAGAGTTTTCAACACTATTGGTCTTAGGTGGATTCCTACAGGCAAGATACTAAGTAGTTGCATCAACACAAGTGTGAAACCCACAACATCCATCCCTGAGGTAGGAAAGGAACTTATCAAAATAGCATGTTCAGGTGTCAAGAAGATAATTGACACTACATCTTTATGCCTCTAACATCTGGAACCCAGTTACACTTGCGGATCCATGTTTCTTCTTTCTTGCCCCCTTCTATTTTTCTATGCAGGTACAACAGCTATGGCTCCTACTGCAAAACAGCGTAGGACCCGTTTCTCACCGTAAAAAATATCATGATCCATCAGCTGATCCACCATTGTACTTAATCGTCATGAATTGGAAACATTGTACTTAATCGTCATGAATTGGAAACATTGCTTGCTCCTCTGGTTAAAGATTCTGCCAAAAGTCGTGCTTCATATGTATCGAATGTTTCCGCTGCACAACCGATAATACTCTAATTTCAGATACACATGAATCTACAACAACAACCGAATCTTCTATAACAGATGATCAAAGTGTTTCCTACAACAATGTCACAGCTGATGATCAACATTATGAACAGAGAAGTTTTATCAGCAGTTGACTCTCTCGAAATATTTTTGGTACTTCACACTTGTTTGATCAATTTGACATACATGGTTTCGCTGTCTCCTTATACATGGTTTCGCTGTCTTCAATCCATCATCAACATACGTGGTGTATGATTCTGAATCATTGAAAACATCGAGGGGAGAGAGTGTGTAGGTGGTCATTGCTTCCTTGTTCTTCTACATGCTTCTTTGCGAAAACCCAATGCCTTCTTGAATTTCTTCAATTAGGGGAAGAAATAAGACGATCTGTGGCTCAAACGTCTCACTTTGGTGTTATCGTCTCAATTTCACGGGTGATCTTGTGTGAAGTTACCCAATTATGATGTTATGATGCCTCACACCGTCTTGGTATCAAGTTATTGCATATTCACAGGTGATTAGTATTCCGATAGACCGCAACATTCGGGGGAAGTCGTTTCATTTCGTCTTTCGTTGTTTGTGTGATGTGAAGCATCTACATACGTGAGAAGATCTTGTTGATATCTGGTATGTTACCCTCGAACGGATTTTCCGCAATTAGTCAGATTCAGCTTGTGTGGTTTACTGCTCTTCTACAAATTCCGCTGCATACTGAAAACTTCAAAAGTTAGAAGAAATGTCTACTACATAAAAGTTTCAAATCTGCTAAAGACAGTTGTCAGTTTGGGGGAAACTGATTAAGAAACTTCGTCAATCTCTGTTTATACTTACTATGGCTTATGAGCATTACAGCTTGGAACCCGGTCACAACCGCTTAAACTTCCCCCAAACCCCATCATCAGCTGAAACAAGCCCCCAGCTTACTCGTCAACAAATGGAACGACTATTTGCTCTGCTGTTCAGTGACGATATTGATGACCGTGCTCCAGGTGTATCCGCTGTTTCCGCTGCTCAACCTGATAATACTCCTATACCTGATACACCTGCTACAACAACTACGGTTGAAGAAGCACCACCAATTGACTCCAACACAACAGTTGAACAAACCGCTTCCAACAATGATGAATCGGCTGATGATGTTCTGAATGAAGTACCCCCACCTGCAGATTTTGATCCAAATGCGTTCTTTAACCCGTTTGCTAATGAGACTGCTGCACCAGATGTCGCAGAATCTTCAACAAGCCATTTGAATCCTCAAAATCTGCACAAAGTATACCAACATCAACCCTCCACACATAGATGGACAAAAGACCATCCTCTAGAAAATATTATTGGCAACCCGAATCAACCAGTCGTTACGAGACAACGTCTTCACACAGACGGTGAACACTGCATTTATGCTCTCACTGTCTGCCAAACTGAACCCAAAAACATTAAGGATGCCATGACAAAAGATAACTGGATTGAATCCATGCAAGAAAACTCAACCAATTCAAACGTCTTGAAGTATGGGAACTAGTTGAAAGACCATCAGAGGTCTACGTCATTGGTCTAAAATGGATTTGGAAAAACAAATTGGATGCTGAAGGGAATGTCATCAGAAACAAGTCACGTCTGGTGGCTAAGGGTTATAGACAGGAAGAGGGTATTGACTTTGAAGAATCATTTGCTCCAGTTGCTCGTCTTGAGGCTGTTAGGATATTTCTAGCGTTCGCAGCTCATATGAACATCACGGTCTCTCAGATGGACGTCAAAACTGCTTTTCTGAATGGTCAACTGAAAGAAACAGTTTATGTCAGCCAGCCAGAAGGATTTGTTGATCCCGTGCTTCCGAACCATATCTACAAACTGAACAAAGCTCTGTATGGTCTCAAACAAGCTCCTCGGGCATGGTATGATAAGCTATCGTCTTTCCTCATTGCCAATAATTTCACCAAAGGTTCGGTCGACCCAACTCTTTCATACAATATCACGGGGAACATATTTTAATTGTTCAAATTTACGTGGATGACATCTTTTTTGGGTCAACACATAAAAAGTACTCAATCGCTTTTGCAAAACTAATGAAGAAACATTTTGAAATGTCAATGATGGGTGAACTTACGTTCTTTCTAGGACTGCAAGTTCATCAATCACCCCGTGGTATTTTCTTGAGTCAGTCCAAATATGCCCTTGAATTGTTAAACAAATTTGGAATGAATACCTGTGACACTTATGCCACCCCAATGGCACATACCAACAAGCTGGACGCTAATTTGCATGGGAAATTGGTTGACCCTACCAAATACCGCAGTATTATTGGGTCTCTCATGTATCTAACAGCCAGCAGACCTGATATTGTCTTTGCCGTTTATCTTTCTCCGTATCAGTCGCGACCAACTAAACCCACCTCTCGGGAGGCTAGCTAAAGAATCCTCCGATACATCAAGGGAACCATTAATTTGGGGATGTGGTATCCGAAGGATTCTGGTTTTGAACTAATCGCTTTTTCAGACACTAACCACGCAGGATGCTTAGATTCACGGAAAAGCACTTCCGGAGCTCTACAATTTCTTGGTGACAAACTGGTGTCATGGCAATCGAAGATGCAGGATTGTACATCGCTGTCCTCAACCGAAGCAGAATATGTAGCCATGTCGGCATGTTGTGCTCAAGTCATTTGGATGAGAACACAACTCAAAGACTATGGTTACGTATTTGACATAATTCCGATGTACTGCGACAATCGAAGTGCCATTGCGATCTCGTGCAACTCAGTTCAGCACTCGAAATCAAAGCACATCGATCTTCGATATCATTTCATCAAGGACCACGTGGAACAGGGTACTGTTGAATTATATTTTGTGGGTACAGAATACCAATTGGCAGATCTTCTCACCAAAGCCTTGCCTCCCGCCAGGTTTAATGAGTTGGTCCACCGAATTGGTATGCGGTGTTTGACTCAAGAGGAATTGGATGACCTCCTTAAACAGTCTTAAAAACCTGTCAAACACCAAACTATCTTTTGTAAATAAATATTTTTCAAAAACAAAATACAAAATCATAAAATCTGATAAAACTCAAAAATATTCTTCTATCTAAATTCTTTCAAACATCGCAAGTACAAATCTTCAGTCAACACTGTGTTCTATCAAATCTTTCGTTAGTTTCCTGAACAAGTGTTGAGGGGGAGAAAGTAAATATTTTTCGGTTTCATAAAACCTTGTACTTCTATGTTTTAATAAATATGTTGTTTCTTCAAAAAATGGTGGATACGTTTCTTGTCATATACTCTCCTCGGACTCAAATGTTTTTCAAATTTCATTACTTCAAAAGTCGAGGGGGAGTATCGTTAAGTTTATTGCCTTACAAGTGTTTTGTCTAACCAAGATCAAACGGCCCAAATCAAATCTTCTAAATCCCTTCAAGCTGTTCATAATCTTTAAGTTCTAAATTGTTTTGATCAAGATTCTAAACAAGGATTTCAAAAATCTTTCAAATCCAACGGTTAAAACTCTTTAAAACTGATTTTGGAAAATTGTTCACTCGAACGAATTGGGTGTTTATGCATAAAAGTGTTTGGATTGAAATGAGTTATGTTAAAACCTTTCGTAGTGTCTATTAAACTTGTTTCAATCGTCCAAAACCATCCAGAATCTTAAATTTCATTAATATGAATTCTAGGGTTCTTGCGCTCATTTATGGTTTTTCTATTCTGTGATATGTTTTATGTGGTCAAGAAAGTGTTAGAATAAGTTTATATGCATGCTTTGAACCTTTAAATTAGCCCAGAAACATCTAAACTGTATGAATTTAAGTTTTAGGATTTTAGGGTTCATCTCCCATGAATCTTCTGATTCTGTGGTGGAAATGTGTTAAATCTTGTTCCATTGCACTAATATGACATCTAGGACACTCCAGAAATATTCTTGTTTGATTTGTGTGGCTATATCTATTACGCATAGAGTAAGGGTTTAGGGTTTGAGTAATTTTACACCTAAGTCTCTCTGTGTGTATCTGATATGTTCTTATGCTTGTTTTGTGATCTAAAAGATGTTTGGAATTAACTGCAATCAAGTTTTCATGTTTATGTTTAACATGTTACGCATAAGAGGTCTCAAGGGAGTACGCAGATCTTGGAAAGATATTCAGAACAAGCTTGCTACGCATAAGCTTTACTCTTACGAGTAAACTTTACGCGTAACATTTTGCTTATTCCTACGTGTAAGTCTAAAGCCTTTGAACTTGTCTTACGCGTAAGAAACTCTTACGCATAAGCTTAGTCTTACGCTTTAGCTTACTCCTACGCATAAGATCCTTTCTTACGCATAATGATCCTTGTTACTCATAACCCACTGTTCACTACATTTTGGCCTATTACGCATATGTTACTTGTTAAATGTTACGGATAAGTCACAAATACCTGATGTTTCGTATAAGCTCACAAAAGTTAATATGTTGTGTGTTAAGTGAAAAATTGGACTTTGAAATTTCAAAATTAACATGTTCACGTAACTTATCACATCAACTTTAATCAATTGGAAAAGTGTGACTTAGGACTTGTAACTAACATAAACATGTTACCATCAAATAAGGAATTAGATAATAAATCAGACTAAAACAAACACATTATGTTTCCATATGTCTGTCTTTTTGTCTAATGTCTTTCAGATCACAAAATGGCTGCAATTCAATCAAACATCAATGCCCCAGCTGAGCTCTCGATGGCAAACACAATTCCAGCTGGATACGACAAAACATTTGGCATGAACAATCTCCGTGTCATCTTCAACAACTTCATATGCTCATAATCATCTTGCTGAATTGCTGTGGACATCCTTCTGCTACATCCATTCAAATTCATGCTCACAAAGTCATCCTGATGATGAGTAAGATTCAATGGATGAGGAAATACAATTTCGTAAGTCATTAAAGCAGAAAAGGATGGAATACCATGCTTCAACCTTTCCAGTTAATCAACCCGGTGGGGCAGGAGGGTCAAGCAGTAGTCCTCCACTTATAGAAGATCCATTGTAAACATCTCTTACCCCATCCGATCCGGTTAATCAACCCGGTAAGGATCAGGGTGTCACTGTCTCTACAACTGTTGAAATGAAGCAACCACAACAACAACTAAAAGAACCGCAAGTAGAAAAGCATGGTGAAGATGTGGAAATATCTGACGAAGGAGATTACGATCATGATAAGGATAAAAGAGTCACTAATGATGATAATTTGATGGCTGAAGTGGAAATGATTCGAAAAGAGGCTGAAGAATCTGCTAGAGCTGAAGAGGAAAAGTTAAAGAAGGAATCAGACAACTTCATAGTTGACAATCCAATACACAAAATCAACAATCTTCTGAAACACCTCTTGAAACTTTCACCAAACCCAAATTATCACCTCCATCAACATAAGAAACACCTCTGTCAACAACAAAATCTGTTAAGAAGGCAACTCCATCCAATGATTCGACAAATGGTTAAGCAGGTTATCACCACTACACAACAAGCTACACAGCTACCACCATCTGATCAACCAAGGGATTCAGAAGCCAAACCACCAATGCAGAAAACCGTTGATCACTTTACATACACTGGTGGTGAGGATCACGACATACCTGAGCCCCAACCAGAACCTCAACCGAAATTTAGATCAAGTACATTATCTGACTCCTTGTTTTCATACGCTTCAAATCAAAGAGCGTATTGAAGTTCTCCACCTCGGGGTCGAATCTTACCTAAATTCAACACTTCATCGGAATCAATCAAGAACCTCAGTACAAAATCGTTCTTAAACAAAAGTTTGGGTTTGTCTACCAAAGTGAAAATCATCATACTTGCTTCATGGCTTTCGATGAAATTCACTAAGTTCTATGACGCCACCCTGGAGATGGTTCGAGATGGATTGGCATATCGATTGAAGGACATTGAGTTGGGTATAATTCAGACGAAGAGATGGAATTCAAAGGATTGCAAGGATGTTCGTTGATTTATCACTAGGATTGATGAATGTTTGATTCATCGGGATCAGATGCAACGGTTGGAGAACTATGTGGGAGGATGACCAAACTTTCCGATTCTGACTTTCCAACGTCCTCAGAAAGTAGCTGATCGTCTGAAATCATTGGGTACTCTCTTGATTGTGATTTTGTTTGTTTGATTATATGACAATGGCTTGTGCACATATTACAGTGTACAACCCGCACTTGTAAATAAAGGACCCTGTGGTACGCTTCAGTGCTACAATCCTTATAAGAGGAGCGAAAGCTTCTTACTTTTGAGTAAAACCTATCAAACCTTTCACTTTTCAAGGTTTTGCTCAAAAGAACAAGTACTTTCCATTATGATTTTCAAAACCTCAACCGTTTATATCACTCGTTGAGGGGGAGTACTTGACTTAAAACTTTGTTCACAAATTGTTCACAGTGGTCATTCTTCCGCAACACTCGAAATGGTCATATTTATTCTCAACTTTTCAAAAATAACATTTTATATGCCATTTTTTAGGGGAGAAAATACGTGATAAGAAATATGTTGTGTTTTGCTATATGAACACTCATGTGAAAAGACTTTAACCCAAGAATTGACGAGATCTTAACTGTCAATAACTCGAAAAGACTTGTCCGGACGGGTAATAATTTCAAGCTAGTTCGCTAGTGATGTAAACGTGTCTCGCAAAGGAATTGTCCGAGTAGAATGTACCATTCGAGAAACTCTTGGTAGACATGAACCTTGACGGGTTTGACAACCTTTCGGGTTTGTCCACACCTTCAAGATAGTTATTAGAGCTAGTTGTCACCTAAAAGCCGACAATGCAACTTTTAACTATGCCACGAACGTGTCTCGCGGGGAATGTCTATCTTGAGTCGATCAATTCAAAGTGCGCACTTTTCTTCACGAATTCCGTAAAAACTCTTAAGCACATGTGGAGGGGGAGTATTTCTGATAAAAGATAAAACTCTCACAGTGGTTCAAACATGTTTTTCATTTACAAACCCTTTGAGAGATTTTCTTCAAAATGGTTTTATGGCAACATAGGTTAGTCATGGAGTTATAAGGTGACTAAGGTTAGGAATAACCGTCCTATGATCCGCCAGAGCCGGAGGGATCTACCCAAGGACACCACAAATAGTTAGAATTTAGAAGTCCTTAGGTAAGATTGTAAAAAGGAGAGAATGAGAATCAGAGAAAGAAGGAGTTGAAGAATTAAAAAGAAATGCAAAGAAAAGGGTGAAAAGAAATAGCCCTCCAGATTATTCAACTTAGGGAAGACACCGGGTTCAATTCATATGCTACTGGTTGTCACTAGATGACACTAGTATTGAAGATTAAAAGTCGTCATGGACCCAGTGATGCATGCACTAAACCTTCTTAACCACTCAAGTTTCTCTCAACAGAAGCTTGTTTCATTCTCACAGGGAACCCTACGTAAACTATCGGCTTTCTCTTAGAGATTGCTGATATTGAAGAAGGAGACCCTCTCCCAAGTCTCCGCTTAGGAAAACCAAAACGCACTATTGAGTCTAGAGCCACGAGATTCATCAAAAGATCTCTTAGGTACACTTGACATTTCATCACTTGACGTTCAACAATAAGAATTTCAGTGGTACATTATCGAGTCCTTCACAGATCTTAGCAATCTGTCGAGAACATTTATGAGAGGTTCACATTTGTGATCCTCAGTGATTGAATGGAAACTCCTGCCAGGGTCAACATCAAACAGCCCTGACAGCAATAGGTCGCTTCGCAAACTCCCCGTGGATTGCGCTTAGTGGTCTCAAATGGTCTACAGTTGTGAGGTGATGCTTGCGGTGTACCTCAGAACTCATTCTGAATCGTAGATGTACTTCGGTACATCGTGTTATCTCACTTGTGGGACTCCGATTCCGAAACGGCCTTGTAAGAATTAGAGTTGTGTTTTCACACTAACACTCTCGAAGTTCAAACTTGTAAGTGCCGGAATCCGCTTATTACTAACCTTTTTATGTTTTCTTCTTATGGAAGCTCTGGAGCGGAATGATCGTGCAGATGCTACTCATGCTCACGCCAACATCATCACTAATGGAAGTTCTATCCAAAAGCAACACAACAATCAGAATGATTCTTCGCCAAACCAAAGAATCTACAAAGTTAAAGATTTAAAGAACTTCATCAGTACTGAATTCCAACGTCAAAAGAGCGTGTGAGCATGTTAAAGAATGATGTAGAGACACTGGAGCAACGAAGCAGACATGAGGCAGAATTGATGCAGACAACAACAACATACTATCACTTTCATCACAAAGAACAAAGATCAAAGAACAAAGTTAAAGATGACGTCAAAGCATAACTGTTCAAAGAAAACTATCTCTCTACACTGGGGAGATTGTTCGAATCAAGGAAATTCTTCTCACAAGAAAGAAGAATGTCAGAAGACGTCAAAGCTACTATTAGATCAACGCCTTCACCATTTTTCATCACCAACACTTGAGGGGGAGATTGTTGGAATCACTCCTAAACCTTAATTCAAGTGTTAGTTACTCATATGTAATAGGTAGCTTATTATGGCCTTTATGTTTGTTTTAGGTCTAGCTTATGTAGAAGGCCCATAAGCTTAGGCCCATGTCCAATAAGGAAAAGGGAAGGAGTGGGAGTGTTGCCCTAGCTCCTTGCCTATAAATACTTTTGTATAACCCTCACTTGAGGGTTGGTTGTTTAATTCATTCTCTTTCACCACTCACGCATAACCTTTCTTTATCATCTACGCGTAGTGTTTGTGTGTGTGTTGTTCAACCGCCTCTATCTCCTTCATCTATTTCTTCTATTGATGCTTGTGTTGTAAAACTAGTGACCTAACAGACATTCCTCCAAAAGCTTGGCTCAAAGATTCCTTACATCAGATACACTAAACTGTTGATCCAGAGAGCACTTGGGTATAACCCAGATATCCCCAAGAGAATCAATGACCCCGACAATCTCGACATGATGTCTGAACCTACTCTTACAGTCAGATTTAAGGAGTCAACGACTAAGAAACAAGGTGCTGTGTTGCCAGATCACCTTCTCTCAGATGAACTCAAACAGCTCTATTCTTATAAAAGATATTTGGTTGCGGTGGAAGAGAACAAAGTTGGTTTCCTCGATGAAAAATCTTCTGGTACGCCTACAAGAAAAACCAGAAGAGGAAGTGCTGCAAGCACTGAGAGTCAGAGGAAGTTCCCCAGGAGGAATCCTCCACGAAAGAGGACAGTTCCCGCCAAGGAAGTTGTTCCTATTCCCGTACCTAAGCCTGAACCGCAGAGAAAGCTAATTGACGAGGACTCGGAGGGTACTGCATCAGATGAAGAGACTTTCTACTCTGAAACTGCTAAAGATGACACTACAACAGTACCTAAACCTCCCAGTCCTCCAGCTGACCAAGGAAAAGGGAAGACTCCAGTACTTGTGCCTTATGAAGAAAGCTCAGATGAAGAGCAACCGGATACATCATACAGGAAAAAGTTCAAATTCCTTAGACTCCAACACGTTGTGAAAGAATTTGCTAAAGATCAAATGGGTGGCCCCGGAGGATCGAGTGGTGGAGTTCAATCTTCACCAGGTCCTGATGCGATTAATCAACCCGATAAGGGATCTGGTGCCACCACTCTTGAGCAACAACAAAAGCGCGTGGAAGATTCTATTGATTACAACATTGAAGAACCAGAATCTGAGAAGTTAGAGAAGGTAAAAGCTGATGAAGAAGCTGCAGCCAAAGCCAAAGCTGATGAACAAGCTAAGTCTGGAAATGAAGAAGATGTTGAGTATGATAAGTTTCTTCTAGATAGTCCTGCACGGTCAAAGGAAGAAACTTCTGAGCCACCAAAGGACCCGGAGTCTCCTCACATCTCATCATCATCAGATTCATCTTCCCACTCTTCACCACCACCATCAAAAAGAACAACCAGATCCACATCCAGATCAGTGAAGAAGCCAATTGCATCTTGGATCTCTCATGCAAAGACTCGAATCGTCAAAGCTGCAAGGGTCGAAAGAAAGACATACTTTACAAAAAGCTGAATTTTCTCGCTGATCAGATAACGTATCTTCATGATGAGAATGACAAGATGCAAGTTGAAAGGGAGTATGTACAGAAGCTCATGAAAGATGATCTTCAAGGGAGCATGGACGAGATGATCAAAAGATACTCTCACAAGTTCCTTATGGAAGTCGTTCCTAAACTGACAAAGGAGATGTATACCAGGCAACTTTATCCGAATCTCTTACATCTAGCCAAGCAAGCCATGAAATCAACTCCAATGAATTTGAGCATCAATCCAGTTGAACTCAAAATCTTCTCAGATGATGAATTGGTGAACCGGCTAGTAGCTCAAATGTCGAAACGCTCTGCAACATTTGCCTCCTACGAAGCTAAATTGTTTGAAGCATTGCTGGAATACCAACTCAGGTCAGCATATAGAGAATAAGCTGTAAGGCCTAAACGTTCAAGAGATGACGAAGACAAAGATCAGGATAAGGATAACGAGCCCAAACGCATGAAGAAGTCTGGTGAATCATCCTCCATTCAGTACTCAATGCAGCCTCCACCTCAAAGGACTCCAGCTCAATAAAGATCTCCTCCTCGCTCTTTCAACAAAAACCTCAGGATTCTGAGACACCACCCAGACTTAAAATCGATGATCACTTTGAGTATACGGGTGGTGACGATGAGGAAATCCCTGAGCCCCAACAACAACCCATCTCTCCTGACACAGCTAAGAAACCAAAATCTTCAACCAGGCCAAAGAAAAAGAAGAAAAAGGCGCCTATGACTGACGTCTTATCATGGCTGGACGAGGATGATACGGAATTTGAATGGTTCTCGAAGCTTGTTGATTCCACTCCCTACCCATCTGAAGGTCAAGAGGTTACAGAATGTAGTACATTGGAGCATGCGAAACTACTGCAAGAAAAATTCCGTGTGAAGAAGATGACGAAATCCGAGTTGAAGCGAATCAAGAATGAAGCATTTCAACTTCTCAAAGACAGCTCGGAAAGTGCTATAGAAGTTGAGTATCACCTTGATAATATAGCACGAGCCATGTCTAACAACATGGATTGGCTCAACCCAGAAGCAAACATCAACTTCACCAAACAGGACAATCCTCTATATTACACCGAATGGTCCAAACCTCTACCAACAATTGGCCAACCTGATCAGCCTAGGATTCCATTCAGATATTTCTTCAACAAAGACTTGGAATTTATTCTTCACGGTGGCGATGGTTCAAGGAAATACGCTACATCACTGACACTTCCATTCCCGACAGCCATATACTATAACTGCATAGCCATCGAGGAAAGAGCTAACCACATGTTCTCCAACAATGTGGAAGAGTATGACCGTGATGCACTGTATAGGATTCACCATTGGCCGAACGCCAAGAATCTACTACAGATACTGCCAGGTTCAGAAGTCTCAACATGAAGTGTTCAGTACTAAGAATATCGTTGCCATCAAACATGTTGACCTTTCGTCCAAATGGGACTACACTTTTCTCAAGAATATTGTGGTCAAAAGGCAAGACGAAAGAGATTATGCATTCTCTGAAGCGGACTTTGAAAATTTGTCTCTCAACGACATTGAAGACATGTACCTTGCCAAAGTACAGGGTCGCATGAGACAATTTTCAACTGAAGTACAACGTGAATTCATCATGTCCTTGCTGATCTTCATCAGACGCATAGTCATTAAAGAACGTGTAGAAGATATCCAGCTTGCAGTTGAATCATATCAGACCCATGTCAACTTCACTCCACCTCAGCTAGATCTTCCCAACATTAACCAGCTTTTACAATACACACTCATCAACCAACCATTCGGAGTGGTTTACCTTAGTGAAACACTACGCAACTGCTTGATGGCGTGTAGAGATCTTCACAAGTTTGGGGATCACACATTGAAGAAGGTTAGGGACGGATTAGCTTATAGGTTGAAGGATATTCATGAAGGAATTGGGTCTAAAAAGCGATGGAATTCTAAGGAAAGACGGGATGTGAAGAGGATCATTACCATGATTGATGAAAGGTTGTATCGAAGGGATCATTTCAGAACACTGGAAAGCTTTGTAGGTGGTCGTCCCAGGATTGCTCTCGCCGGCTATCAACGCCCAGTTCGCATTCCTGGAAACATTGATGGACTTCCTGGTACCCCTTGAACTGCTTCTATTTCATAATATTTTGGATGTGTGATTTATATGTCTATGGCTTGTGCACACATAACAGTGTACAACCCGCACTTGTAAATAAAGGACCCTGTGGTACGCTTCAGTGCCACAATCCTATAAAAAGGAGCGAAAGCTTCTTACTTTTGAGTAAAACCTATCAAACCTTTCTCTTTTCAAGGTTTTGCTCAAAAGAACAAGTACGTCCCCTTATGATTTTCAAAACCTCAACCCTTTATATCACTTGTTGAGGGGGAATATTTGACTTTAAAACTTTGTTCACAAATTGTTCACAGTGGTCATCTTCCCATAAAACTCAAAATGGTCATATTTATTCTCAAACATTTCGTCAAAAATAACATTTATATGCCATTTTTGAGGGGGAGAAAATTTATGTGATAAGAAATATGTTGTGTAACTGCAAATGAATCTTTGTGCTATAGACTTAACCAATGAATTGACAAGATCTTAACTGTTAGTAACTCGAAAAGACTTGTCCTGTATGGGTAATAATTTCAAGCTAGTTCGCTAGTGATGTAAACGTGTCTCGCAAAGGACTTGTCCGAGTAGAATGTACCATTCGAGAAATTCCTGGTAGACATGATCTTTGACGGGTTTGACAAACTTTCGAAGTTTGTCCACACCTTCAAGATAGTTATTAGAGCTAGTTGTCACCTAAAAACTGACAATGTAACTCCTTAACTATTCAACGTAAACGTGTCTCGCGGGGGAGTGTCTATCTTGAGTCGATCAATTCAAAAGTGCGCGTTCTTCTCTCACCGTGCAGATTTCTGTCTTAACTATTAAGCACGTGTGGAGGGGGAGTATTTATGCTAAAAGATAAAACTCTCACAGTGGTACAAATTTTTTTTCATTCACAAACACTACGAGAGATTTTCTTGAAAATGGTTTTATGGCAATGGAGTTATAAGGTGATTAAGGTTAGGAATAACCGTCCTATGATCCGCCAGAGCCGGAGGGATCTACCCAAGGACACTACCAACAGTTAGAATTTAGAAGTCCTTAGGTATGATTATAAAAAGGAAAAAATGAGAAACGGAGAAAGAAGGAGTTGAAGAATTAAAAAGAAATGCAAAGAAAAGGGTGAAAAGAAATAGCCCTCCAGATTATTCAACTTAGGGCAGACACCGGGTTCAATTCATATGCTACTGGTTGTCACTAGATGACACCGGTATTAAAGATTAAAAGTCGTAATGGACCCAGTGACGCATGCACTAAACCTTCTTAGCCACTCAAGATTCTCTCAACAGAAGCTTGTTTCATTCTCACAGGGAACCCTACTTAATCTATCGACTTTCTCTTAGAGATTGCTGATATTGAAGAAGGAGACCCTCTCCCTAGTCTCCGCTCAGGAAAACCAAAACGCACTATTGAGTCTAGAGCCACGAGATTCATCAAAAGATCTCTTAGGTACACTTGACATTTCATCACTTGATGTTCAACAATAAGAACATCAGTGGTACGTTATCGAGTCCTTCACAGATCTTAGCAATCTGTCGAGAACATTTATGAGAGGTTCACAATTTTGATCCTCAGTGATTGAATGGAAACTCCTGCCAGGGTCAACATCAAACAGCCCTGACAGCAGGTCACTTCGGTAACTCCCCGTGGATTACGTTTAGTGTGTCTCAAACGGTCTACAGTCGTGAGGTGATGCTTCGGTGTACCTCAGCGACTCATCTGAACCGTAGATGTACTTCGGTACATCGCGTTATCTCACTTGTGGGACTCCGGTTCAGGAACGGCCTTTGTGAGAATTAGAGTTGTGTTTTCACACTACGCTGTTAACACTTTCGAAGTTCGAACTTGTAAGTGCCGGTATCCGCTTATTACTAACCTTTCTTATGTTTACTTCTTATGGAAGCTCTGGAGCGGACTGATCGTGCAGATTCTTCACATGCTCATGCCAATATCATCACTAATGAAAGTACTTTCGAAAGGCAACACAAAAGTCAGAATGATTCTATGTCAAATCAAAGAATCTACAAAGTTTAAAGACTTAAAGAACTTCATCAGTACTGAAATACAACGTCAAAGAGCGTGTGAGCATGTTGAAGAATGACGTGGAGACACTGGAGCAGTGAAGCAGACCTGAGGCAGACTTGATGCAGACAACAACAACATACTATCACTACCATCACAAAGAACAATGATCAAAGAACAAAGATTAAGATGACGTCAAAGCAAAACTGTTTAAAGAAAACAATTTCTCTACACTGGGGAGATTGTTCGAATCAAGGCAATTCTTCTCTCAAGAAAGAAGAATGTCAGAAGACGTCAAAGCTACTATTACATCAGCACTTTCACCGTCTGTATTCATCACCAACACTTGAGGGGGAGATTGTTGGAATCACTCCTAAACCTTAATTCAAGTGTTAGTAATTAATGTGTAATAGTTAGCTTAATATGGCCTTTATGTTAGTAATTAGCCTTAGGCTTATGTAGAAGGCCCATAAGCCTAGGCCTAGTCCAATAAGGAAAAGGAAGGGACTAGGAGTGTTGCCTTAGCTCCCTCTCCTATAAATACTATGTAATAACCCTCACTTGAGGGTTGGTTGTTCAATTTACTCTCTTTCACTAGTGCTACGCATAACCGGTTTAGTTTCATACGCATAGTGTGTTTGTTTATTGTTCATCCGATCTTATCTTCCTCTCTACTCTTTCTATTACTACTTGTGTTGCATATTTGGGAACCTAACAATATGTTTTTCTTACCACTGCTCTTTGAAAATTTTTGTGAAAAATTACCACTGCTAGTTCACAGTTTCCACGGCCAGTGTTATTTTTACCACTGTTGATCTAGCCGTTACAACTGTTGTGTCAGTAACAAAATTTTTACTAGCCGTTGAGAGAAATTGCTTTCCATATATATACGGTAAATTTTTTTAGAAGATTATCTACTTTCCTAATTGAACTTTATCCTCTTAAGATAAATCTTTTCCTTAGATAATCTTTCTTGCGCAAAACTCTAAACCCTAACAGTATATATCTTTCTCTCGCAATTGGTGAGTTCTTCATTCAATTCATACTGATACAATATATTTTTCATCAAAAGATACTATGGCACCTATCACCTTTGCAGATGAGCACAACCAAGTGGCCTATTTGGAAAAGTCAAACGACAAGAGTGACCCTGTTTTTCATCAGATTATGGATTTTCTAAACACTACTCATGTAAGGTATGCATTACTACTCAATCCCACAATCTATATCTCTCAAATCAAACAGTTTTGGAACTTTGTTCAGTCCATAACCATTGAAAATAGAGATACACATGAAACAGTGGATGCTCTTAGAGCCACAGTGGATGGGGTAACTATTGATGTTACTGAGTCATCCTTGAGGAGAATTCTCCAATTGGATGTTCCCGATGGTATCATCACATTACCCATGCCAGAAATTCATGAACATCTTGCATCCATGGGGTATGATACCACTGATAAAAAGGCTACTTTCAAAAAGAGTGGTTTCTGTCCTCATTGGAGATTTTTAATACATACTCTTTTACATTGCCTAAGTCCTAAGAAAACTTCTTATGAACAATTCAGTTCAACAATGGCTTACCCTTTGGTTTGTCTAGCCACTGATAGGATTTTTAATTGGTCTAAATATATTTTTACAAGTATGCAAGGCAATGTAAAGAGTTCAACAAAATTTTTGATGTATCCAAGGTTTGTGCAAGCAGTGTTAAATGAATTTCAACTGCAACCCCATACAAGAGTTTACAAAATCCGTTGCCTTAAGCCTAAAGTTTTTCAAAACATGGATAAGGATGGTAATAGGGTTGTTACACCTCTTTTTCCTCAAATGCTTGCAAAGATTTCACAGGTACAGGGTGAAGATGCAACAATCCCAGTTGTATCCCAAAACACACCCACAATCACAGTTCCAAATATTAACTATACTCCACCAGTTTCTCATACTTGTGAGAGGAGGCAAAAACAGCCAACTCTTCCCATTACAACACAGCATGTCTCTGATCCTTTTGGTTTAGGAACAAGCAGTGGTGGTTCCAGGCTTCAACCTAGTCCAACTATGGAGGAATTTGAGCCAATGCCCTATGATTCACCTCTCCCAACAGGTCACACAGTTGGAAGTGTTGAGGGAAGTGGGCAACCTATGGAATTGATGGAACTATGTACCAAATTAGCTAAGCAGGTTGAATCTCTGGTGAAAGACTTGGCACAAGTAAAGGAGCAACATTTCAAGGATGTTACACAACTAAAAGCAGAGATTCAAACTTGAAGAAAGAGTTGCAGGGGTTGAAGCAAAGGAAAACTGTAAAGATAGTGATCTCATCTCCATCCTCACCTGATGATGGTGATTCAGAGGAATTCAATAAAGATTTGGGAAATTCTCCCAAACAGGGGAGGAGAACAGATGCTGAAACCAAGGGGAGGAGAATTGACTTTGGAGATGAAGGTGTTTCAGGTGCAAGTAAAGGTACTGAGGAAGTTGATATTCAAGAAGATATCCTCATCTGAAGAGAAAGGCCAAAGATAGTGAACCTCAGACATTTAAGAAGACAAAATTTGTTGAAGAACAAGAAGTTCAATCTGAGAAATTCACTGAAGAACAGATGACTGGAATGATTTTGATTGAAGAAGAAGATTTTTATCCTGACCCACTGCAAGTCAGACATCCTATTATTGATTGGGAAGTGTTTACTGCTAGCAATTTTGCTCCAACATGGAAGATTACAAGGCTAGGTGGTGAAACTTCATCATTCATTATGTTTGAAGATCTTATCAAAGCATTTGACAGACATGATCTGGATACTTTGTGGAGATTAGTTCAAGAAAGGTTTGATGCTGAAAATCTTAAAGATATGAAGGAAATGCAATTATGGGTTAATCTAAGAAGGCTCTATGAACCAGATGCTAATGATGATTTCTGGAAGTTCTCATGTTCATGTCCTGGTACTAAATGGTATTATTATGATTCATGTGAAGTTCATCATGTTTCTACAATAGATGGAGTGGATGCATTTATGTTTGCTGAGAAAGAATACCCACTCAGAGTTGGAACTCTCACTGTGATGTTGTGTACATCAATAAGAGTTCATGAAGATAATGAGAAGGTCAGAGCTTTGCTACTTAGGCTTCAAGATCAATGTTCAAGAGCTATTCAGGATTTAAGAAGAAGGTGAAGTGTTTGAAAGAATTCCCCAAATCCTTAGAGATGATGCAAATTGAAGAAACTTATTGATTTGCAGAGAAATCATAAGTTTAGGGGAGGATTGTTGGGAATAAAGCTAACAAAGTGACGGCTTCAGAGGTACAAAGTGATGGCGTAACAATGACGACTTGCACAAGATGAAACCCTAATTAACGGCGAGCTGACAACGTCAAAGTGACACCATCACATCTATGTATACATACACACACACACACACGCATATATATATATATATATAGGGAATATATTAGCTACAATTTTTTGTAGCCAATTGGCTACAATTTTGTGTGTGTAAATGTGGGTCCCTGATTCTTTTTGTGGGTCCTGCTTATTTTCTGTGGGGCCCTGATTCATTGCTTATGTATTTTATATGAAGGATTGTAGCTAATTGGCTACAAAAATTGTAGCCAAGCTATCCCCATATATATATATATATATATATATATATATATATATATATATATATATATATATATATATATATATATATATATATATATATATATATATATATCTATATATAGTTTTCGTAGATTTTTCATTCAGTGTAACATGTATTTGAGAATACTTTGAAGGACGAATTTCTGTAGTTTTGTTAAGGTTTTTACAGCCCTCAACTCCATGTTTAATTGAAGTTAAGTTATTCCTCTTTAATCATTCAATATGTCTATGTGTTATTTTATTATATGCGTTTCTTTTCTTCCAATTAACATGTCCGGCTAGATTAATTAGTGTTTGCTTGGATTGAATGAAACCTAGTTATTGATTATTAATTGTCGTCTCTTGTTTAGTTGGTTGTCTTGCATTAGGAATAAGAAAACTAGCTTCTTCACCCATATATTAGCTTGTAAATCTGAGTAAACGCTTTTATACACTAGAGTGAACTGGTTTTTTAATTCGTTGTATTTATTGCGTGAATTGCGGTTTGTTGATAGTAAGAGTTTCTAGGGAGATGACATATTGTCACTTGTAGATTTAGGGATTCTTAAAAGAGACTTACACATTCATAGAGTTAGGAAATTTGGCACCACCCTACGACAATCAAGGAATACAACGCACTAATTAAATAAGGACGTGGCAATTCAGCTAATTAATAAGAGATAACTAGGGAGTAAAGACAATCTAAGTAAATACACTTTTCCCATCATACGAGTTCACCAATTTATTTTTATTTTAATTAGTTTAATTTAGTTTTAATTAGTTTAATTAAGTAGTTTAAAAACCCACTTAAAGGAGACTTATACATTCATAGAGTTAGAAAATTTGGCACCACCTTACGACAATAAAGGAATACAACGCGCAAATTAAACAAGAACGTGACAATTCAACTAATTAATAAGAGATAACTGGGGAGTAAAGACAATCTAAGTAAATACACTTTTCCCATCATACGAGTTCAACAATTTACTTTTCTTTCAATTAGTTTAATTTAGTTTTAATTAGTTTAATTAAGTAGTTTAAAAACCACTCTTCAAACCCCGAGATTTTACTTGATTTCATAAAATATAAAAATACAAATAGAATCATCCTACACCTCTAGACCTAATTCGTCATACACTTAGACCTTCACAACACTATTCCCCTAGAGAACGATCAATCCCTCATATCTTACCTATACTACACTACAACGGTTAGGTACACTGCCTATGAGGATTGTAAAACTTAGTGTGTTGCAATCCGACGCATCAAGTTTTTGGCGCCGTTGTCGGGGAATAGTTTAGGTTTCGATTTCTATCTCGTTTAGGTCTACTCACTAGATTCCTATCAAATGAGATTTTTATTTTTTTTATTAGCTTTCTCGTAGTCTATCTTTTATTCGTGTTTTTTTCTATAAAAACCATCATTTGCCATCATGGAGGATGATAATATCTTTGAACCCCTTCACCAAGACCCACCAAATAATCGCGACCCACAAAACCCACACCTAACCTACCACCACAAGACCCACCTAGAGCCTGTACTCTTGGTGAGTACTCTAGACCAAGCCATCAAGGCTATCAAAACACCATTGAGCTTCCACAACAAGCCAATGACTAATAGTTGCTTGTCCAACACCAGCATCAGCTTGACCAACTACATGTTGCACTTGACTAACTTGACCAATACCAACTTCTGCTTGACCAATTCCACTACCACTAGCTTATGGATTATTGACACCTATATTAAAAAAGATTTGTAAACTTTCCATGATATTTAAAGAAATTGAACAGTTAAAAATGGAAACTCAAATAACTAATTGTTCTTGAAGCTTGACCTTGTCCTTTGTATGTAGATTTATTGTGTCAAATGTTTCCACATGATTGACAACTAATGGTTCTCCATCTCTTGCTCAGTTTACCATTTTCACAAGTGGTTCATCCTCAAGTTTGGACATCTTTCTTTTCTTCCTTGGTCTGCCTATCTAGATATGATGATTTGGTGGCAAAAGTGCTGTTGGATATGTGGAATTCTCCTAGAAACTGATTCCCCTAATCGGTTCCACAAAGTGAGAGTATACTTCCTTATATATAGTCAACCAATAACAAGTATATACCCAATATTTTGGGGGTCCTACTTCCTTTCCACTAAGAGCCATATTCCAACAAGTTGCAACAGCATGCTTAAGAGGAATCCATGTCAATTCTCATTTCCTACAATTCCTACATGAACATCTCATACTCTCTACATCTACAACACACTGATCACCCCATGCTCCTAATACTTGATGCCTAACTCCTCCATTCCATTCCACTTTCAACAAATGAGCCTTTTTCTTAATGGCTTCCATGATTTTAGTTGCTGTAGGGGTCAAAGGGCCATCACATTTGTCAATAACACTTTGTACATTAATTATTTGCTTCTTTCAATATTCCTTCAATATTCCTTAATGCACTCTAGAAGTTTAATGAATGGCTTACCCCTAGTAGGGATGAGCAAAAGAACCAAAGAACTGGAATGAAACTAAGAAGAACCGAACTGGATCCAGAACCAAAGGTTCTAGTTTCGGTTCTTGAGTTTGAGATTTTTCGGTTCTCGGGTCGGTTCGATTCTACCGGTTCTCGGTTCCGGAACCAAATACCTAATAATTCTAAAAACATGTAATATTCTTTACTTCTTATACTCAAACTGATGGATTTTTGTGTGCATGGGATAACAAATAACTAATACGGTTAGTTACTGTCATTAGCCTATAAGTTCACATGATAGTACGAATAGAAACTATATATATATATATATATATATATATATATATATATATATATATATATATATATGTGTGTGTGTGTGTGTGTGTGTGTGTGTGTGTGTGTGTGTATGTGTGTGTGTTGTATATATATAGTGTTACAATTAGGTTTAAGAAGTTACGAGTTCGAAAAATTGGCTTAACACATTTAACAAACCGGCGAGTAATGGGAAATGTCATGACTTGCAATGCAAGCCACTAAAGGGATGATTTGGTTTGAAAATAAATGAGAGGGAAAACCTTTTATTGTTTTGTTAAAAATATGAGCATGTGAAACTATAGAATGATTGTTTATTTGAGCTTATGCTTTAGTTGTTAAATGTTATTTGTTTAAACATAAATGGTTGTAAGCGCTTAAAAATCCATTTTTTTTTGTTTTCTATAGGCTTAACTCATTAAAGCATTAGGTTATTTTTTTTCTACAGAAAACTGGTTCTTATCCGGGTAGACCCAAAGAACCAAAACCGGAATAAAAAAAATTATATATTCGGGTCGGTTCTCGGTTCGTACTTTTCACAAAATTTGGTTCTCGGATCCATCGGTTTTGATTCCGGTTCCAACTGGTTTTGGACCCATTCTCATCCCTAGTCCCTAGCTCCAACAATTTTACCATTAATAACCTCACAAATGTTATTAAGCAATAAATCTGTAATGGCTCTACCTAAAATACATAAATATGAAAACATTAAATGATATACATGTCTTACTATTGTAACTTTTGTAATGAAATAATAACATGGCATTAACTGTAATTACTTTATGAATAAAATTAATAAAAAAAGGTATTACTTGAAAAATGAGATTTTTCCCAATTTTTAGGTAGCAACTTATTTAACCATTCATGTGTTTTAGGATTCAACTTCTTCACATGTAATAGACACCCTTCAAAGTTATTAACAGTTGTAACAGATGCATATCTCCAAAAAGCATCCTTGTAGGCTTGTCAACTCCTAGGCTGCTTCATATTTTCATGTATGCGTCTCACACAAAATCTGTGTTATGCACTTCGGAACACAGATTTAATAGTTGGAAGGATACCCTGCATAAACCAATTCACTAATCTGATAATAATTCATATGATGTTGTATTTAAGAATTCAACAAGTGAAGTATATTACTAACCTTTTGTATATTACTAATGAATGTGAAATTTGAATTAGGTTGTAGATCTATGTCATCACCCAAGCACATTACGAACCAGGACCACGAACTCTTACTTTCAGCTTCAACCAGCCAATGGGTAACTTCCATTGTTGCATCAAGTCCAAAAGCTGCCAATACTTGGCATGGAAATGGCCCCTTCATGAAAGCACCATCTAGGCCTTACAAATATTCTCAAACACCCTAGTATGCAAAAAAGGATCAGTATCCCTATCAACTGCAATCTTGACAGTGGTATTAAGGTTTGTAGACTGCAATTCAATAATATAGTCTCTAATCATAGCATACTGCAATGTGTGATCACCTCTAATCTCTCTTTCAGATTTAGCTTTAGCTCTAAATGCTTTACTCATACAAACCTGAAGCTGTATGCCACGTTGGAGTTGGTCTTGAACTGCCTTTTTTGGGATCTTTGGATTAACCTTAACTTGGTCAAAGATCTACCTTGCCAATAATTTACAAGTGTAGTGTTTGATTTCCCTTGATTGAAGGTATCTTTGTGTATTTTTTGTGTCCCCACCACCCGATTATTTGTTTTTTGATCTTTGGCAGCATACAAGACCCAAGGGCAGAGATTCCTTTATCATGTACATTAACTACAGATGCACTTCCTTGACTCTCATCAATGGTACCTACATTTTTTTCCTTCTAGTAATTGGACCACTTGATCCACTATGCCCAACACCTACTGCTTCACTTGGGCCAGTTGGTCCATTACATTATGACTCTGTAAAGACTAGTAATAGTGTTGGTCCACAAACTATTTAGTAAATGACGATACCATACGGACAATGAGAAAATTGACATTTTTGACTCAATACCACAATGTCTACTAGTAACACCATTTGTACTTTTCAATGTGTATAAATTTTTTATTAATGAATAAAGATTTACAGTGGAATATCTCTCGATGAAACTATTCCGGTTGAGCGACAAATGTAACACTCCATTCAAAAAATCTAGAGGAAGCTAGCTTTGCTTAAAAGTTCTTAGGATATAGGACTCTATCAACTATAGAGCTAAGTTCTACTTTATGTGTTTTTTTAGAATCCTACTTATCCCGGTTACAAATTTTCATTTAAATAGGCCAAGGAATACTGGGGATGCACATGGGTATAGTAGATAGTCGGCCTTGAAGTAGCGTAGCATGTGCCTAGTATACTAGGTGGAGCGTTCGTTTGACTTTCCAATGCTGACAACTTTTGTACCCAAGATCTTGCTTTATTGTCCTTTGATAAGACCTTACGATTATCTTTCCAACGAGTTTCCCGCCCATTCGTCAGGTACCAAGTCCCTTATAGAGATAAGTTTTCAGGGTAACTAAGGAATTTGTCAGTCCGCAGTCCCACTGGTGTCACTACAAGAAAAGGTGGTTTTTGGGACGAAACTTTTTGAGACGGTCAAAGAATCGTGCCAAATACACGTATTTGGCACTTCTTGCATAAGCGTGCCACAAAAATAGGTATTTGGGACGGCTATTAAAAAATCGTTCCAAATACGTAGACATTTGGAACGGTTTCAAATATTGGTGCCAAATACATGTGTATTTGGAACACTTTGAGTTAATGGTGCCAAATACTTATGTATTTGGGATGGTTGGCACAACTGGTGCCAAATGTGTATATGTATTCGGAACGCTATTTAATGTTGGTTCCAAATACTTATGTATCTGGAACGGTTGGTACCACCGGTGCCAAATACATATATGTATTTGGGACATTTTCTTGGATGTTAATAATGAATCAAAAACATATATACATGAAGGGAAGGCAATCCCCATGGAATTTCTATCGATTTGTGCTAGTATCAAATACTTTTGTATTTGGAATAAGTTTTATATGACTTACAGAAAATAAAAATATATTTGAGGCAATTTTTATAAATTGTTTCAATTTCTTATGTATATCTTTCTTTTGTATATCTTTAGAAGTGACCCGATTTAACTTTGACCGAGCCCGATTATATTTATTTGGCATCTAATACTTATCCGTAATTCGAGCGATAAAATCACGAAAGCTGAAACTAGAGCGTAAACTATAAATACTAAAGAAAAAAAAAGATAATTATCTTGTTAAAAAAACAAGATTTTGATGGAAATCAGACGTGTGGATAAAACATACATACAGTAATCTTTTTTTTTACAATGTATGAAATTATAACGGGAAGTGACGGTGCGTCTAACCAGTGGATGTAGTGATTATGGTTGCATTTCTATGGAATTTAACTCGAATCCGAAAGCGGTTTGAGATCCATAAGCAATACAGCAAGCCATGTTTTTTTTAACTCGAATAGGTTTAAGAATCACTTCATTCATAAATAAATTTGTATGATAATTATGCGGCTTAACTGAGGCACCTCCTGACCATTTTTGATACATTTTTCGACCATCCCCCAAATGTGTAGCGAGTAAGTATGAATCCTAGACGTATTGCGAGAAATTTATATCGAGGCTTACAACTAAGCTATTTGATTATGGTTATTCATATTATGTATATCGATACTTAAATAGTAACCATATGCTTTTTTTATAAGGTTGCTATGAATTTCTACCTATCAATACTTTTGACATGTTCTACCCAAAAGGGTTGGCGAGAAAAAAACGAGAGAGCAATTAGCTAGCGAGGGAGAAAAAAAATTTTGGTCAAACATTTACAAACTTTTGGCGAAGACATGCGTTGAACATTTCTTGTTCAGGTGTTTCAGATTAGCAAAATTTTTATCGTTTAGTGACTTTTGCCGAGGACAAACGTGTCCTCGCCAAAAGTTGGTCGCCCGTTCTCATGTTTGTTGTAGTGTTTATTGGTTTTTCATGATAAAAAGTGATTAAGATACTTCTTGAAGTCGAATCGATTGCATTAAAAATATAAAATATCGAACCGACATGCTCGATTATCAGACATAGTATTGTCACCGTGCCAAATACATATGTTTTTGGAACTCACTCAAAAAAACTATCTTAAACACATAAATACAGGCATGCGGTCCATTGCAAGGAGTTACCGGGTTTCAAATACAGGCATGATTTGGTTAGGGATGTTCTGTATGATGTTCTTAAACGAGCAGGAATTTCTTCTAAAAAAGAGGCCCCCGTGAACTTTCTGACAGATCCGCTTGAAGGGAGGTCTACTTTACGGCCAGCTGATATACTTGTGTTTGGATGGGCCGGGGGGAAACATGCTTGTGTGGATCTTACCGGAGTGTCCCCTCTTGTTGGGCTAAGGGACAATGGGTTTGTTGCGGGACAAGCGGCGTTGAAAGCGGAATCGAGCAAAGTTGCTAAACACGAGAAAGCTTGTTTAGAGAATCAACACGTATTTACCCTTTTGCTTTTGATACATTTGGGTTCCTAGCTTCGGCAGCTGTGGAGTTTTTTACTAGGGTTCAACGGGTTGTGCAAAGTAATTTTGCGACCCCTAAGTCACAAAATTTCATTTTTAGTAGAATTGGTTTTGCCATTCAAAAGGGGGTTGCGGCACAGCTTGTTGCCCGTTTGCCTGCCATCTTATTGTAATCCGTTATTTAGTTTATTAAAAAAAAAACACATAAAATAATTTCTTTAAGAAAATCCATCTATTATTTTCATTCCCTCCATTGTTTTCATTTCCTCCAAACTTTTCCCTCCAACCCAATGCAATCCCGAGTTTCACTCCTCACAAATCGTAACTGTGATTCCAAAATTACTATGAAATCTCATTACTATATTTTGGATTCAAGCCAGGGAATTTTCCCAAAAATTATCCATCACCATAGGTCACACGGCAAAGTAATTGGGCATCTAGGGTTTAATAGTTTGAGGTATGAAATCAACCATGTTTATTATTGAATTGATTGACTGTGTGATTTATTTGTGACTCTTTGTATTTGAAATCGATCTCTTGAGTGATTTATTTATTTAATTATTAGAAATTAGTTTGATTTTTTAATTAAGCATGTTGTATGTGTGAATTAAATTAACATAGTTGTATTTGATAATCAATAATTTGTATGAAATGTATGTTTATACTTATTGGAGATGTTAAGATGTAAGCTTCCATCGATTTTGATGTTCTTATAAATACTTAAAATTGTTGCTTTTTATCTTCTAATTAACTATGTGTAGATTTATTATTTTAATACCATAAATGTTTATGATAACATATTGTTTGAATGATATTCTAGCTATTTGTGAACTATAATCCCGAAACGCTGAATGAGATTTTTTTAATTGGTGTTTTATAAGTAGCTATCAGTTTTATTACGTTTACACCTTTTACATGGTTAGTCTATGGGGTTTGGCATTGCTTGGTTACAGTACGAATAGCTATCGGGTCGGGTTAGGGTTGGATTGTTTTTGTTATCGGGTTATCGGGTCGGGTTATGGTTGAATTATTTTTGTTATTGGGTCAACTCGATAAGACCCAAAATTTATTTTCTAAAAATTCTTTTCCAAAAATTTATATGCCCACTAGCTTTTGCAGTCGCTATACAAGCACAAAACAAACTTAATTCTAAGTTTATCATGGTTGCAGTCGCTACACCTACAAGCACTAAACAAATTTTGACAATAACTTATTTTGTTTTTTGACAGTAACTTAAGGTGTTTTGGTAAGAAAATGAGTAAACCGTTACATGGTTAGTTTTTGAGTTGTTTTTTATAAATAGGTTTACAGTACCAAAGAAGAAAACAATACAAAAGACCCAACATATGGGTCATATAACTCACTTAGACCAAAACAGCCACATGATGCCACACATTCTTGTCCAAATCTAATGCTATCACCATGTCCCAGTTCCAATGGTAATTTAAATAATGTGATAGACTTTATGCATTAACATATGATCAAATAAAAAATCTATAACAAGCATTCACTATATTATATTGTTCTTGCTTATGCATATCTATATAAACTATTACTGAGTATGAAACAAGAAATATGTATCTTTATATCACAGTAATACTAAAGAATTTGTTGAGTTTGATCAAAAATTCAAAAAGCATTGATATGTAATTTAGGCACATGAGCCAAAATGAGTAGAACCTGGGACACCATTAAATTCTCACAAACACTTATAATCATATTATGAAAGACCACACTAAAACACTAAAATATACCCGTTTTTCATACCTGCATCTATACTCACATAATGGAAAAACAAACAAGCACCACAATACATTAACTTTGTTGCAGAACGCTTAAACCGTGAGCTTTACTGAGTCACTAACCGGAGCAGTACAGGGGCTTTTCTTTAAGTATGTGTTGTATGAACAAATATAGGAGTACAGGGGCTGCTCTTTAAGTATGCATTGTATGAACCATTTAGATACTGTATTTGCAGCTTGTTTTTGTTACACGTGGCAAAATGTTCTCATTCTTAACATACTGTTTGACATTGCTTATTAAATTTAGTTATAGTTTTAGAACATATAAGTATTAGGACTATTCTTTAAGTATGTGTTATACCAATATCATACATGCTTATATTAACAACTTCTACCAGAACTCACTAACAAATATAGTAGTACACGGGTTGTTCTTTTAGTATGCATTATACAAACCATTTAGATACTATATTTGTAGCTTGTTTTTGTTACATGTGGTTATCTTCTCTAATTTTAAAACACTCTTTGGGATTTCTTAGTAAAGTTTTCTGTAGTTTAGAATAAACAAGTATTGGGGTTGTCCTTTACGTATGTGGTATACCAATCTTAGAAGTGATTATCTTTAAAACTTGTACTAGAACTCAGTAAAAATATATAGCAGTGGATGTTCATTAAGTATGTGTTATACTAAATTATAATACTTGTTCTTTTTATTCAAGTCATTGGTCTTAAAAGTTCTTATTTCTTTGTAGGTTTTATCATGGCAGCGAGAAAGAGACGATGCACCTACACTTTCATGTCTGAAGTGCCAGAAGCAACTCGGGAGAACAATGAAAGTCAAGAGGTGGACACAAATGTCTCTCTTCAGATTCCTACGGAACACAATCAGGATTCTCATACCGCACCAACACAATTAGGAGACTCGTCACAAGAACTAAATCGCAACAATACCACGGATTCACCAGCTCAGTCTTCTTTAGGATCACGTAGATCTGGTAAAAAATATATGCTCTTTTTTCATTTTTTAGTATTCTTAGAAGGGTCGAGCACATAACATATGGTTCGGTTTATAGGATCAACATTTGGTTATCAAGTGGACTTTGATGTCTCTGTACAGACTCCAGCGGAATACAACCAGGATACTCACTCGTCACAAGAACTAAACGAAAACAGTAACACTGATGGATCTGTTAAGTCTTTAGCATCAAGTGGATCTGGTAAAAAAATATATCCTATTTTTTTCCATTATTCAGTATCCTAAAAAGGGCCAAGGACATAATATATGGTTTGGTTGGAATTGTTATAGTAGCACGAGCAATGATGTATGCAAGAAGGGTCGAGGGCCAGCACTTGGTTATCAAGGAAAAGAGAAAATCAATATTATTTTCAATGAGCACATGCAGCCTATCGGGGATAGTAGTACTGATCTAGCAAATTTACTTGGCGGAATTACAAAATGTGGGGCTCGTGCTCCTCTTAATGTTGTTTCATGGAAGTTAATGCCAGATACCAATCTTGAATTAATGTGGCGAGATGTTAAGGTATTATCATGTATATAGATACTCCTTGCATGTATTGTTGTTAGTATGAAGTATAACATAGATAATTATATTTATACTATGGATAACAAAAAATTGTTGCACACAGCATAAGACAGATGCTCCATAAGGCTATAAAGAAACTTGTTTGAAGTTGATCGGTGGTCACTGGAAAAAATGGAAAAGTAGAGTAAAGCATAATTTCTTTACTCCAAACAAAGATGATCCAGAAAAACTTTTAACTTCTCCTTCAGACACTCGGGTAAACCCCGAACAATGGCCAGATTTAGTGAACTATTGGCAATGTGATGGATCTAGGACACTCTCCTTGTGTAAATGATATTTTGTATAATATTATCAAGCAAGCGGAATTTACTTAAGTAATACTTAGAAGACGAATTGTATGATGTATGAGAATAAACACAAGTTAACACAAAACTCAAGCTCCAATATTATTAATGAATAATACGAGTGATCTTAACTTATCACTAGGGTTACACCTTGAAGCTTTCGTAGGTAATATTGTAATATGATATGTTTCTAAGACAATGACCTAGGACCTCCTTTTATACAACAAGGAGTCCTTTACAAGATAAGTATAAAGCTATCATAATAGAATATACACAAGACCTATTCTATACTTATCTAGACACGTTTAACCTTATCATAAACTGATAGCAGTGGTAATGAAGAACTTGCAGTGGGAATACGTTTCCACTGCTAGTATTAATCAAAGCAGTGTAAACCACAACTATCCGTGGTAACGGATTATTCCCAACAATCCTCCCCTAAACTTATGATTTCTCTGCAAATCAATAAGTTTCTTCAATAAACATTAACTTCAAGGATTTGGGGAATTCAATCAAACACTTCACTTCTTTTCTCTTAACTTTTGTATAGCTCTTGAACACTGATCTTGAAGCCTTTGTAACAATGCTCTGACCTTCTCATTGTCTTCATTGACTCTTATGTGTAAGCTTAACATTACTGTAAGAGCTCCAGCTCTAAGTGGATATTCTTTCTCAGCAAGCATGAAAAAGTCTTCTCCATTAGCTGTAGAGACATGATGAACTTCACATGAATCATAATAAAACCATTTAGTACCAATACATGTGAATAAGGTTCTCCAGTAGTCATCATCAACATTTGGTTCAAAAAGCCTTCTAAGATTTACCCATAACTGCATCTCCTTTGCATCTTTGAGATCTTGAGCATTAAACCTTTCTTGAACTAATTTCCATAGTGTATTAAGGTCATCTCTATCAAAAGCTTTAATAAGATCTTCAAATTTCATGAATGATGAAGTTTCACCTCCCAGCCTTGTAATCTTCCATGTTGAAGCAAAATTGCTAGCAGTGTAAACTTCCCAATCAATAATAGGATATCGAATTTGCAGTGGTTTTGGATAAAAATCTCTGTCTTCAATCACAATCATTCCAGTCATTTGTTCTTCAGTGAACTTCTCAGTAGACTTTGTATGATCTTCATCAACCTTAGTCTTCTTAACAGTTTAAGAATCACTTACTTTAGCCTTTCTCTTCAATCTAGGAATCATTCTTTCTTCTTCTTCAGAACCCACTGGAATAAAAGATTTATCTTGTTTTACAGTTCTGTAGTAAGCCTTTTCAATTTGATCATCAGACATTCCTTTAAATTGATGCATTTTCCAGTTACCAACATGACAACAATAAGTCTTCATATATGCAAGTATTTGTGCCTTGGTTGGTTGTCTTGGTTTCTTCTGAACCTTTTTGACTGAATTAATCACATCTTTAAGTGCTTGATTGTTCTTCATTTGAATAAAATCCTTTAATTGAGCAGTTCTTTGTTCCTCAGTTAAGGATGCATCAGCAACAAGGTCAATTGCCTTTTTCTTGATTTCTGGATTGTTAGCCACCAGAAACTGAATATCTTCTTCAGTAGGAACATAACTAAACTCTGAAGCTTTCTCTTTCATAATTGTAGGTTGAACAATGGAAATTGAATCTTCAGTATCTTCCATTCTATCCAATCTTTTAGCTTCCAAAAAGCTTAGAACTTCCATTTCTTTCAATCTTTTCTTCTCAGCAACTTTCTCAGCAATTTGATCTTCTGCTATCTTCTTAGAAAATTCTCTATAATGATCAATCTGAACTCGTCTTTTCTTTGAAATCTTACTTTCAGATTGCTGTACATCTTCCATAACTGCTTTACCTTTGTCTGTCTTCAATTTATCAAATTCTTCACTTGCAGTGACAAAAGTTGGCTCTGCAGTGGAAATAAAATCAGTGGTAAAATCAGTTGCAGTTTGGAAAACGTCTTGATCTTCAAGTTGTTGTCCATGAGTTTCAGCTTCCTTTGCTCCTTTACTTGTATCTCCTTCATCTTCAAAATCAATTTTCCTCCCCTCAGTGTCAGAACCTGTTTTCCTCCCCTGTTTGGAAGAATTTCCCAAATCTTTATCAGCTGAATCACCATCAGAAGGTGAGGATGAAGATGAAATAACCATCTTTGCAGTCTGCTTGTGCTTTGTCAACCTCTGCATCTCTTCCTTAAAAGTCTGAATCTCTGTCTTTAATAATTGAACATCCTTGGCATGCTGCTTCTTGACTGTAGCCAAGCCCTTTTGTAGAGACTCAATCTGCTTTGCTAATTTGGTACACAAAACCATCAATTCCAATTGGTTTCCACTGCCCTCAGTACTTCCAACTGTGTTACCTGTTGGGAGAGGTGAATCATGGGGCAAAGGTGCAGATTCCTCCCTAGTTGGACTAGGTTGAAGTCTAGACCCTCCACTGCTTGTTCCTAGACCAAAAGGTGCAGAAACTTGTTGTGTTGTCATGAGAGGAGTTGTTTGTTTAGACCTTCTCTCATAGGTTCTTGAAACTGGTGGGGTATAATCAATGTTGGGAACATTAATTATGGGTGTGTGTTGTTCAGATGAAATTTTAGCAAGCATTTGGGGTAGGAGAGGTGTAAAACTCATATTGCCATCTTTATTCAAATTTTGAAAAACTTTAGGCTTTAGGCAACTGATTTGATAAACAGTAGTATGAGGTTGCAGTTGAAATTCATTTAGCACAGCTTGCACAAACCTTGGATACATTAAAAATTTGGTTTTACTCTGTACATTGCCTTTCATACTAGTAAAAATATAGTTGGAACAGTTAAAAATCTTATCAGTGACTAGACAAACCAAAGGATAAGCCATGGTTGAACTAAATTGCTCATAAGATGTTTTCTTAGGACTAAGGCAATGTAACAAAGTATGAATAAAAAATCTCCAGTGGGGACAAAAACCACTCTTTTTGAAAGTAGCCTTTTTGTCAGTGGTATCATACCCCATGGATGATAAAGTATCATGAATTTCAGACATAGGTAATGTGATGAGACCATTGAGATCATCCAAGTGAAGTATTCTCCTCAAGGATGCCTCAGTAACATCAATAGTTACCCCATCTACAGTGGCTCTTAGAGCATCCACTGTTTCATGTGTATCTCCAATCTCAAGTGTTATGGACTGAGCAGAAGTCCAAAACTGATTGATTTGAGAGATATAGATTGTGGGTTTTAAAAGCAAAGCATACCTTATATGAGTGGTATGAAGAAAGTCCACAACCTGATGAAAAACAGGGCCACTCTTCTCGTTAGATTTTTGTAGGTAGGCCACTAGGTTGTGCTCATCTTCAAATTTCAAAGAAGCCATAGAAACTTTTGATGAAAAATATTATTATGTCAGTAAGAATTGAAGTAATGACTAGCCAATTGAGAGAAAAAGATATATAGGGTTAGGGTTTAGAATTGATGCGCAAGTAAAATTATCTTTAGAAAGTAGTTATAATATAGAAAGAAGATAATTTACTTAAAATATTAACCCTATATCTATAACTATCAGTGGTTACTTTCAACGGCTAGTAAAAAATAAATTACTGACATAATCAGTTGTAACGGCTAGAACAACAGTGGTAAAATAACACTGTCAGTGGAAACTGTGAACTAGCAGTGGTAATTTTTCACAAAAATTTCAAAGAGCAGTGAAAAATAAAATCATTAGAAAACAATATTGCTCCCATTATAGTTTTTAGCAAATTATCAGCTATCAACGGATTTGATATGTCTTTACCATGAGCCGTTTGCTATGGACTAGCCAACTCTTAATCATAAAGAATATGGTGAGTTGATAACTGATGAGTGTGTAAATACTCATCATTTTTTGTCAAATCTAAACTGCAAAACGTTTAAAAATGCTCAGAAATGCATCAAAATACTGAAAATATTCCAAAATTGCATTTTATATGTTTCAGATGCAAAATGTTTAAAATCAGATGAAAAATGAGCTAAATTTGCATAATTGGCAGTTTCAGTCCCCCAAATTTCAAAAGTTGTCAGAAATAGTCCCTGAGCACTTAATTTCAAAAGATAAATCACCAAAGGTCCTTTTAAAATCATAACTTGTCAAAATTAGTCCTTCGGTGAAAAATATCAAAAGTTTTGAGAAATTACAAGTTTGGTCCTCCAAGTTTAAAAATTGGCAAAAATGGCCCTTGGAATTTTGAAAATGTCAAGTTTGGTCCTTGTACTATTGAAACTTGTCATTTTCAGCCCTTGGAACAACTTTGAGATATTGGCAGAACTGGTCCCTCAAAATTCAGAAATTGCAAAATAGTCCTTGTCATTAAACCTAAGCCTTTGAACCTTGGACCCTTGTCAAACCCATTGTGACCCCTGCCTTTTATCCTTTGGACCCCTCCATTTGACCCCTTCCCTTTTAATACCCCTCTGGTCAAAAAAGTCAAAACCCGCCAAATCCTTTTCTTCCCCACCTGCTTCTTCTGCAAAACCCAGACACACCCATTCCCCCCAGCTCTCACACTTCACCTCTACTATCACTCCACCTCACCAAAATACAAAAACCATTAAATGCCTTCCCCCCTCTTTGCACTCAACCTCTTCAACTGGATAAATAAGTTTTCCCGCCAAAAGTGATCAAATGGCTATAATCTTCCCAAGTCATCCAATGGCCAAGAGAGAAGGTAGGACTTGCTCAGAGAACATGTGGAAGCACCTTTGCATATAAAAAGAGATGAAAGAGAAGCAACAAAGTAGTATATTTTAGTTTTAAAATTCCTTTATGTCGTTTTTTTTATAACTGTTTTAGTTTAAGTCAAAAACTTGTGATTTCAGTTTCTATGTATTAACCTTTAGTTGGATAATCATTGTAATGCATTTTTAAGTTTCAATTCAAAGTTTTAGTTTGGTTTAATGTTTTACTGTTAACTGTTAAAAAATTCACTTTCAAACTCTTACATTCAAGCTTCTAAAAGCTTCTATTTAAGTTCAAATAGGCTTATATAAGCTACTGAATGCTTTTGATAAGCCTACAATTAAGTTTCAAGCAACTTTGTCACATGGTCAACAAAAGTCAACACTACAGTCATTTGCATCATTGGAACCTGAATTGCTGATATGGACTTGGATTTGGGTTGATATTGAGTTGTTTTATGGTTTAGAATAGATAAGTGGATCCTGTGTTCTTTGGCAATCCACTGTGGATAGGACCAAATGTAAGTGCATTTTCACAGTCATTGCATAATTTGTATCTATGGTTAAGAATAGTTTAAATCTGATTATCTAGTGGTACTTAGTATAATTGAATTCAGTTTAAGTGTCTGCAAGAGCTAGTTAAGCAGTTAGCTCAGTTTTGTTTACAATTCAGTGTTTTAAGTTGTGTTTGGATTTGCTGTCAAATTTGTGTTTAAGGATAGTTCAGTGGTTAAGACTTGTAGTTTTAGGCTTGTGTAGCTCTTTTGTAACCATTCCAGTCATAAAATTGCATCTGCAAACGACCAAAGTCAAAATCATCTTAGACCTGTCTTATTTACTCAACTGTTGTGATTTAGGAAAAGCAAAGTCTTGATTTATGTTTAGATATCATTATCATAGCTTGCAATAGTCTTAATATAACATAAAGCATCAATTTCAGTTAAATAAATTGAATCAAAACTCATTAAAGTCAAACCTTTCATTTTTGTCAAAAAGTCAAATTTGCAAAATCTCAGTTTTAACCCAACTAGGATGATTTTTCATGGGTTCATTTCTGGGTCAAAATCAGTGAAACTTGGGACTTTTAAACCTCACTTGGTCTAGTTTCTTTATCTCATTTTTGTAGAATTTTGTCAAATTTTTATAAGCTCCAAATAAGCTTGTCCATTAGGTCAAATATGCCCTGTGACAGGGCATAGTCACAGTGCACTTTTCTCAGGTTTGTGCAGTCCTTGCACAGAGCTCAATTGAGCTCATCTTGGTCTCAATTTTGGTTTACAAGTAGCCATCCAGGTCTACTTTAGGTCCCCACTTTTGGATTTTAGTTTCTGCTTATTGGGTGGCTTGTGCTCTAGCTTAAAAGTGGTAGCCTCAACTGATTTTTAGCACTTATCTCAAAACATCAAATTTGTTGAAGTTGCAATCCAGAGGTTAAGGCTTGTTGTTTTTAGTTTCATTTGAGTACTTTTAGCAGTTTATAGCTTCTGTATCAGTTTGGTTCTTATTTGTGGCTTGTAGCTTATTTCAAGTGCTTATTCTCTAGCACTTTGCATAGCAGTTTCATATTCTTGCACACAACCACCTGTTTTTATATTTTTCCTAGATTCTTAATATTATTTTAGACTTTTTTTGAATTTTTCAGATTTTTCTAGGACAGTTTGGTATTTTTCTTCATTTTAATTAGTTTTTAAGCATTTTTAAATAGCTTTTAATACAATTAATTAAGAAAAGTTTCAAAAAAATAATTTTTCATTTTTCTTAAGTTAAGATAAATATAAAAAGTCAAAAAAATATTTTTTCAGATTTTTCTTAGTTAAATTTGTATTTTTAAGTAATTTAAGTAGTTTTAAATAATTTTTAATTCATAGAAAATACAAAAGTAATCAGAAAAATATAAAATTAGTTTTGAAAATTCTCTTTTGTTATTTTAGATTTTTCCAAGTCAAAATTTTATTTTTCTAGTTTTATTTCATATTATCTTGTATTTTAGGTTATTATTAAAAAGTTAAAAATAGTTTTTAATTATTAATAATTAATTTAATAATTATAAAAATAATTTTCTTTTTCTATAAATTTTCTTTTAACTTTAGGATTGTAAAAATGTCATTTTTTATATTTTTAGGATTTATATTGTTTCATTTTCACATTTTCTTTTGTACGTCGCGTAGTTTTTAATTCAGTTTATAAAAGAAAAATCAAAAACATCATTTTGAAAATAGTGATAGCGTTTATTTAATATATTTTATTTTTTTAATTTTCTTTAATTCGCATTTAAGCCCCTGTAATTTATAAACTTTTTCTTTAGTTATAATCAATCAAAACTCTTTTCTGTTCAAATCCTCTCGATCACTATTCGTTTGGTGATTCGTCGCACAGCTCGTTGGGACATAACGACCCGGGGAAACACTATACTCTCCTGATCTTCATTGCATTTGCTTCTGAGCTGTTTTAAGTTTGTTACGGTCGGCCATTCACAAGTGGTCGGTTTGAGTGATTAAACTTGACGGTTTGGAGCAGATCAATAACCATATAGTTTTTGGTAAACTATCAACCATAAACGGATTTGTCAAGTCTTTACCAGTAGCCGTTTGCTCTGGACTAGTTGATTCTTATGTGTATTAGACATGGTGAATCAATAACCATTTGTTGTGTATCTCAGATATACACCTTTTAACTCCAACTCCTCATCAAAACTTGATATACAAACTCATACAACAATTTCATTACCCTACAGCCCTCCCTCAACACCAAAAAACATTTATGGATTTAGCATTCCAAGACTTGTTACCAAGTACTGAAATCTTCCCACATCAAGACCTTTTGTTAATAAATCAGCATAGTTGTCATCAGTATGAATTTTGACAACTTGAATTAGTCCCTTTTCATAGCAATCACGAATGAAATGGTGTCTAATTTCAATATGTTTGGTCTTTGTGTGTTGAACAAGATTCTTTATTATGCAAATGGTACTGCTTTTGTCAATATGTATGATGGTATTCATGAAATTGTACCCATAGTCCAAAAGTTGATTTTGAAGCCATAGAACTTGAGCACAGCAACTTGCAGCAGCTATATACTCTGCTTCATTTGAAGAATTTGCCACCATTGTTTGTTTCTTAATCCTGCCATGACACTAACCTGTTGCCAAGAAATTGACATCAACCAGTTGTAGACTTTCTATCCAAGCTAGCTCCAGCATAGTCACTATCTGAGTAAGTAACCAGATCTAAAGGAAAATCTCTGGAGTACCACAATCCCAGAGTAGGAAATGCTTTAAGATATCTAAAAATCTTCTTCACAGCAGTCAAGTGAGAGAACTTGGGAGTAACTTGAAACCTTGCACAAGCACACACAGCAAACATAATATCTGGTCTAGATGATGTAAGATACATCAAAGAACCAATCATAGACCTATACATGTGCATATCAACAGCTTCACCACTATTTTCCTTAAGTAGTAGATGTGTAGTCTTGTCTGCAGGAGTGCTGGATGACTTTGCATCAGCAAACTTGAACTTCCTTAGTATCTCAGCCACATATTTATCTTGATTAATGAAAATACCATCTGGCTTTTGTAGTACTTGAAGTCCCAAAAAGAATGTGAGTTCACCCATAGAACTCATCTGAAATTCTTCTTTCATCATTTTCTCAAAATCTTTGCACATCTCTGTCTTTGTAGACCCAAAAATGATATCATCAACATAAACTTGAACAAGCAAGATATCATTCTTGTCTTTCTTGATGAACAAAGTTTGATCCACTCTGCCTCTATGAAACCCATTTGCAAGAAGATAAGTAGTTAAGGTTTCATACCATTTCCTTGGTGCTTGATGCAAGCCATACAAAGCTTTAACTACCCTGTAAACTTTGTTAGGATATTCAGGGTCTTCAAAGCCTGAAGGTTGTGAGACATAAACTTCCTCATATATCTGCCCATATAGAAAAGCACTCTTTACATCCATTTGATAGACTTTAAAGCCCATAAAAGATGCATAGGCTAAGAACAGCCTAATTGCTTCAATCCTTGCAACAGGGTCAAACACTTCTTCATAGTCAATACCCTCCTCTTGAGTATATCCTTGAGCCACAAGCCTAGCTTTGTTTCTGATAACAATTCCCCTTTCATCTTTCTTGTTTCTGAACACCCATTTAGTACCTATTACCTTCTTGCCAGAAGGCAAATCACAAAGCATCCATACCTTTTGAAGCTTAAATTGGAGCAGCTCTTCTTGCATTGCTTCCACCCAACTTTCATCTTCAAGTGCCTTGTAAACATTCTTTGGCTCCATTTGTGACAGAAAACACATAAATAGACATTCATTCTTGCCTTCATGTATTTTAGATTCATATATTTTACTTATGAATCCATGAACATCGGGCAACTTTGTTTGTCTTCTAGTCTTTACAGGTGAATAGACATCCCCAATCACATTTTCAAGAGGATGTGATTTATGAATAGAAGTGTGGGGAGTCTGAGGAACTGCAATCTCACTTGGCATATTTGAAATTTCAACATCATTGGCTTGAGCTTCCATAGTAACTGGAGTGGTGATTCCCACATCAGGTGTTGCAGTGGAAACACTTTGCCGAACAGTGGAAGCTGAATTTCCACTGCTTTCTAAATTATCAGCATTTAAATTACTATTTCCTTCTTTTTCCAAATCACTAGAAGGATGAGCAACTCCAGTTTTCAGTAAATCATTATTATCAGCATAGTCCCAGAGAGGTAGACTGAATTCATCTTGATCATATGCATCCTCTTTGCTTGGTTCATCATCATCAAGAAACTCTTCTGAACCTGCAAAATCAAAAGAAGATGTTCCTGTAGAAACAGGCACATAATTCATAGTATTTGTTAGAGTATCAAGATCAAACAGTCTTGCTGGACCAGTTCCTTTGACATTGACTTTGTTTTCCAGGAACTCAACATGCAGATTCTCTTCAATCTTTTGGGTTCTTAAGTTGAATACTCTGAAAGCTTTACTAACCATGGAATACCCAACAAAATACCCTTCATCAGCCTTTTCATCAAACTTGCCCAGATAATCTATGGTATTGAGAATAGATACATGACACCCAAATGGTCTCATGAAGTCAAGGGTAGGTGGTCTTCCCCTAAACAATTCATAAGGTGTCTTGTTCTTTGTCATTACTACTAAAACCCTGTTTTGCACATAACATGCAGTGTTAACTGCTTCAGCCCAAAAAGTAATTGGCAATTTGGAATTGGCCAACATGGTTCTAGCAGCTTCTATCAGTGTTCTGTTCCTCCTCTCAGCAACACCATTTTGTTGAGGAGTTCTAGCCACACTAAATTCCCTTTTAATACCTTTATCTCTGCAAAACTCATCCATAACTCTATTCTTGAATTCGGTTCCATTGTCACACCTAATGATTTTAACTTTCATATCATATTGGTTTTCTACTTCTATGATAAATATCTTGAGGATGCCAGTTGTTTCATCCTTAGTTCCAAGAAAGAAAACCCATGTAAATCTGCTAAAATCATCAGTCACCACAAGACAATATTTCTTAAGATTCAAGCTGCTCACAGATGTAGGACCAAATAAGTCCATATGCAACATTTGAAGTGGATGAGCAATAGAGTTAACCAACTTTGACCTGCAAGAAGCTCTGTGTTGTTTGCCTTTAAGACAAGCCACACAGGTTTGATCATTTTCAAATCTTTTATGAGGTAGACCTCTCACTAAACCATCTTTGACAATCTTGTTTATGGTTTTGAAGTTAACATGACCAAGTCTTCTATGCCATAACATGGATTCATCCACTGTGGCCTTTGCAAGCAAGCAAGCATAATCATCTTTAGCTACAATGTTGTTCATATCAAAGCTATAGAGATTGCCTTTTCTAGGAACTTTAAGAAGAATCTGACTTTCATCAGGCATCTTAAAATCCTTAGAGAGAACAAAGCACATATCTTTGGTAAAAAGAACATTGTTCATCTTGTCACACATTTGTGATACACTAAAAAGATTGTACTTAAGCTCTTTTACATAGTACACAGGTTCAAAGTCCAAGTTACCAGTTTTAATAACACCTTTACAAGCAACTTTTCCATTTACTCCACCTCCAAAGCTGACATACTGTCCATCATAATGCTCAAAATCAGAAAGATAGGACTTGTTGCCAGTCATGTGTCTTGAACACCCACTATCTGTATATCCTTGATCTGACCTTTTTGACCTTGGATGTTCCTGCACATAAGAGTAAAGAGTTAGTTTCTTTTGAGGACCCAAGCCATGATTGACTTGGATCTGCCTCGTGTATCAATATAGTTAAATCTATCAAAGGTCATTGATACACCATTGGGATTGGTTGTAGAGGTATTTCCTTTAGGTTTCCATTCCCAACGTGCTGAGGCCTTCACAGCATTGCCCATGTCCCCCCTTTTCTTATTTAAAACCCTTGCAGTGGTAACCTTTGAATGAGCAGTGGTAACTACTGGTTTCTTTTTAGGTACCCACTGTTGGTTATTATTAACCTTTTTAGCTTGAAAGGTTCTTTTTCCTGTTTGTGCAGATTTTGTAAACCTTGTTTTGGTGTTTGCACTTTTAACAGGTGACTTAGGGTGAGCAGTGTTAACAGTTTTTGCATGGCAAGTGTTTTGAGACCACTTCTAAGTTGAACTGCTCTTGGGACCATTTTGCAATTAGAATTAGGGTGTACATTATGTTGATACCTGTTAGTCTCCACCCTTTTATACCCATAGACTTCCCTTCTCCCAACATGATAGTCACAATAAGCATGTAAATGATCAAAACTACCACAGATATAGCATGCCTTATTGTTCATAACAAAATCACTACCTAGTTGTTGAGATTTAACATGATTCCAACTCCTCTGGTTACCTCTAGGAGCTGTAGGCTTGTTCCTATACATCTCAACATACCTTATAGTGGATTTAGGTTTACTAACTGGTTTCCTAGGTTCCTCTGTAACAGTATTAACAACTTTTGGGATAGTAGTCTCTACATTCTTTTTAACATTCTCATCAACAACTGATGAGTCACTAGCACTCTCAAAACATCATTATCAAGCTTACTCTCTTCCTCACTCTTCACCACTGTGTCCTTTAAAGGACCATATTCTCTTTCAAGTTCCTTAAAGTCTTCTAAACCTGTATGAGCTAAAACTATACCTGGAGGTGATGGAACACCCCTTAGTGGTGGAGGCGCAGTATTATAACCCATGCCAGACTTAGCTTTATTATATATTTGAGCATTCCAAATTTTATCAATTGACTTAGACTGATGATAACATGTGTCTCTGATTAAATTAACATTTTCATTTTTCTTTTGGAGTTTTTCAAGCTCCTTTTGGTATGCTTCATTCACAGCAGTTGTATGTTCTACCTCTCTCCTAAGAAGAATCATATCATCATTATAATTTGACTCATTTGCTTGATAGTGCTCTATTTGCTTTTCTAATACTGCCATAGCTCTCCTAAGATTAGCCACAGTATAATTAGCAGTATATAATTCTTGCCTTTCATTAGAGTACAAATCATTAAGTCTTTCAACTTCTTTAGCACCCCTACATGTTTTAGAACAACTATCAAAGTTTTGTACCTCAGAATCAGAGAAAGCCATGAGAGCAAATTCATAGCAACAAGAGCGACATCTGAATGTTCTTCTTCTTGTTCATCATCCATGAAACTCCAATCATAGCTCACACCATCAATAGCCAGCATTGCCTTAGGTTCTTCCACAGTTGTTCCCTTCTTTTTCTTGTACCAAGTAGACCTGTTGTCCTTGGTCTTTGGTCTTCTACATTCTCTAGCAAAATGTCCAAACTTGTGGCGGTTAAAGCACTCCACTTTCTTCTTATCAAAGCCTGCAGTATCATTACCATTAATGTGGATAGGCTTGCATCTTCTTGTAGAAATTCTTAGCCCTCACGCTAAGAAGAGCTATCTGCCATTTTATATCCATCTCCTCCAAGTCATCTTCATCAATTTGCTCTACGTCTTCATGAGTTAAGACAGAGCCATCAACTTGTGTGGAGATAAAAGCATAAAAGGTAGGATCTCTAATACTAGCAACCTTCTTCTTTGAACCTGCGGTGGTAACATTAACATTACCAGTGGAAACTTTAGAACCTACAGTGGCAATATCATAATCACTTTCATCTTCAGAATCATCACTGTCAACAAAATTTGACAACAATGCCAAGCTACTAGAGTTTGTACCAAGTTTCCTGCCTTGTTCAACCTTTGCTCAATAAGTTTGAAGTTGTTGTAAAGATCATTGAGCTTCATTGTTTCTATGTCTGTTTTGTTTTCCCAGACAGTAACATTGGTTTGAAACTCTGAAGGCAAACTTCTTAGAAACTTCAAATTGAGGTCTTCCTTTTCTACCTTAATGCCAAACACAGTTAGCTGTGTAACAATCTTCTGAAGTTTGGTAAAATGCTATCAAGTGAGTCATTGCTTGAAGCAGAGAAGTTTTCATAACTTTGCTTTAACAATGTCTTCTGAGTCTTCTTTGTAGCATCATTACCACCAAACACTGAGCAAATCTCTTCAAACAGTTCTTTAGCAGTCTTGAATTTGTTGAATGCAATAATCTGGTCTCTAGGAAGAGTCATCAGCTTGAGACTTCTAGCTTTACGATCATTCTTCTTTTGAGCTTTTTCAGCATTTGATTCAGGCACAGAAACTTTCACAACATATATGTCACCAACTTTTGAAGTAGTGGTCACAGATTTGAAAGAATCACCAAGTTGAATAATCTCCCATAGAGCATAGTCCTTTATGAGGAAATATTGCTCAACCAGTATCCTCCACATCTCAAACTCATTAAGCTTAAGCTTAGGGAGTCTAGGTGTAGAAGAAGAGTTTGATTGGTTGTTTTCCATCTCCATTGAATTGAGTGAGTGAGTCAAGCTAATTTCTTGGATCTTCTAAAAACAAAATATCAGAACCTTCGCTCTGATACCACTTGATGGATCTAGGACACTCTCCTTGTGTCAATGATATTTTGTATAATATTATCAAGCAAGCGGAATTTACTTAAGTAATACTTAGAAGACGAATTGTATGATGTATGAGAATAAACACAAGTTAACACAAAACTCAAGCTCCAATATTATTAATGAATAATACGAGTGATCTTAACTTATCACTAGGGTTACACCTTGAAGCTTTCGTAGGTAATATTGTAATATGATATGTTTCTAAGACAATGACCTAGGACCTCCTTTTATACAACAAGGAGTCCTTTACAAGATAAGTATAAAGCTATCATAATAGAATATACACAAGACCTATTCTATACTTATCTAGACACGTTTAACCTTATCATAAACTGATAGCAGTGGTAATGAAGAACTTGCAGTGGGAATACGTTTCCACTGCTAGTATTAATCAAAGCAGTGTAAACCACAACTATCCGTGGTAACGGATTATTCCCAACACAACGTGACGATGTTCAGGTAATGACAATTTCCTATGAATAATTAATTTATATTTAACACGAGTTCAAAATGTTTTGGTTAGTATGTTTGTTCAAAATTTTAGGTTTGACATATTTGTGCCCCATTACAGATACAACATAACTAATCTATTCCATGACAGGTTTTAGTTTATTTATTAACTTAGTTTATTCTATTTTTTTCAGGCTCAATCATTGAAAAATTCCAATAATCGAAAAAATCTAGAGTTTTTACCAAGGACCGGTAGAAAATCACATGCCAACGTTCGAGAGGAGGTACAAACACACATACTAAATCCATTCAGTTGTATGTTATATTATTTTTACCACTTCCAGATACTAACTAGATATATTTATAACTTTATCTATAGATGAAAGCAAACAAAGAGGACGTGTGTCGTACTAATGTGTTTATTAAAACGCGTAGTACGAAAAATGGTACTATACCAGATGAAGATACACAGATAGTGGTTGTAAGTACTTTAGTTACATTTATATCACCTAAAGTTATTGATTCGTTTAAGAAAATATATCAAATATAAGATACACGCGAGAATCGACAAATCAACCTTTTAGGAAAAGGGTTAACGTGCCAAAACTCACGAATGTGATATAAGTGATACCGGGCAAGTGATTACCCGGGTCGTGTCCCAACGAGGTGTGAATTGAGGATGTCGTTTGAGGTTTGTTATTAAAATGCTTGAATTGTTCGAGATTTTTTTTTTTTTTTTTTTTTTTTAATTATGTTTTCTACGAATTAATTAACGGGAAAGTAATTAAGGCTAGGGAAACAAAATAAATGACAAACTAACTACTACTAAGCATACTGAACAATAAAATTAAGCTAAACTAAGTCCTAGGGTGCTAATATGCAAAAACGTAAAAACCCGGGCTAATCCCGAGCCTCAAAAAGTGAAAATAATGCAATTTAAGGCCTACGGATGTGAAACTAATTTTCCTACGTTCTAAACTACTAAAAATAATTTTAGGAAAAAGCCGGGTATTTTTTCGACTTTTAAATTATTTATTATGAATTAAAAACTAATTTAATCTAATTTAATTATAAAAAATACTAAACTATTTGGGAAAAATCTAAAAATTTCACAGAAAATACTTTTAATAATAATGATTCTAAGAAAATTACAAAAAGGTGGTACTACTGTTTGAATAAGCTATTAAAAAGCTAAATAAGGAATAAGACTAAAACTGTTTTGTGTACTTAAGAGATAAATTGTGCAAGTTTCTACCAATCAAAGACCCAAGGGCAGTTGGTAACGTGTTGTGTGTTGTGAGTGTGAAGCAAGAGACCTGAGTTCGAACCTGGTGCCTTGCACCTTTTTGTAATTTTTTTTTTGAATTTTCTTTTACTGACTTAATTATAAGAACAAAACAATGACTTTTTGTAAAAGAACTTTTTACCAAACCTTGAAATAAGCAGTTTGAGACTGCTTATCTCTAGCAGTTTCACAAAATGAATGAGCGAACAATTTGGCAGTTTCTAAAAGAACTCAAATAAGCTATGCAAAATAAGACAAGAATTATGATACTAACTGAAATAGAGCTAGGGGAAATAACAGGATAAGCAGTTTAGGGATGAGCTATCTAGGGGAACCTTAAGCATACAAAGGACAAAATAAGAAAGCAATAAGCACTAAGGAAACTATTTTAATAAACTTAAATAAGCACTAAATAAGCTGTAACAAGCAACTAATTTAACCTAAGGCACTAATAAGCTCTAGAATGTCCTAATAAGCTAAAGGGATTAACTAATATGCATGAAATGAGCTGGAACCAAGGCTGCAGTTGCAGCAACAAAACAGCCTAGTGGGGCTACTTTAGGGGCAAATTAAGCTACCTATAAGCTAGATCTAAAAATTCTAAAAAATGCTACCCTCTAGATAACCTACTGAATAAGTTGTATACCAAATATGGGATCATAAGGACTCCTAATAAGCAAATGAAAAATCTACAAACATACCCACTTAGGCCATTTAGGCTGCTGTGACAGGCATAAAATGGGCGATAAGAAGTTTTTGAGAGCAAATTAAGCTAAGGTACTGCTATCTTAGGTGCAAATAAAATAAACACAGATTAAGATGGCTATGCAAGGGTGTAAGAAAAGCAGTTTTGAAACATTTTTGACGGCTAAATGTGCTTGAAAAAAGGGCTGTTGTGCAGTGGTGCATAACAGATATAAAAACTCTTTTTTTTTTTTTTTTTTTGAAACTAAAACTTGTAAACTTTGTCTAAACTAATGAAAGCTTGTAAGAACTTAACTAGAGGCTAAAAACAAGTTTGAAAATGCAAGTGAAAACTGGTGAACTGCTTTTTAGACTCGAAAATAAGCTATTGCCAAACATCCCTTTATGGGGTGTTAAACTAATAAAACGGATTTCTGAGAAAAGGACTTGGAGTTTTTACTTGCAAAACTTACTGAATAGTTAAAAATGGAACTTTAGAACAAATGGTAAATGACAATAAGCTAATAAGTAAAAAAGTGCTTATTTGACCAATAAGCAGACAGTAAAAACAGGTAAGTAAAAAATTTCATTCATAAAAAGAAAACATTACACTAACTGTTAAACTACAGAAAAACTAATTTAAAGCTACAAATCCTAATGCCTTTGAAAGGCTACAAGTCTCTACTATTTATACTAAAAGTCTAGGTCTTCATATCTTGAGCTTGTGCTTTCTGTGTGAGACAAATGAGATGATTGGACACTTTGTGTTTCTTTGAGAGTCATCTCAGCCTTTCATTTGAGCTTGGGCACAAAGGGATGAATCTGAGCCGTCCCTTTAATGGTATCCAATGTGAGATGGGGATTGCCAACATGGCACTGAGATACCCATGTGGGTGTGGGGGATGGGTACTGAGCTTGAGAGGGACTTGGGGAAGAAGACAAGAGAGAGTGGGGTTTGGGTTTTGGCGGGTAAAGCTGGGTTTGGGTGAGTTCTGTTTTGGGTAATAAAGGGAGAAGAGGTTCAAATATGGGGAAGGGTCAATTGGTTATAAAAAAAAGGGGGTTCAAAGGGAGTTAAATGAAGGGGTTCAAAGGGTAGAAGGTTTTAAAAAGGGTTTAAATAAAACTTTGTATATTTTTTTTTTTTTTTTTTTTTTGGAAAGAAAATACTTTTAATAAAATTGGTTTTAAAAAAAAATAATAATTGTTGTAAAATAAAAATGAGGTTTTTTAAAAAGAGTAGTTTTGGATTTTGCAAAAAGGGTAAAATGGTAATTTTGGGTTCGGGTAGAAGGGTAAAATGGTGAATTGGGTTTAGGGTTAGGTTTTCCGTCTGATTCCCCAAGCTCACTCCCAAATATGTATCTCGGGCTCTGAAAATATAGAAAATCATCTTCCGGCTCCGTCTGCAAAGCACGCTTTCCATTCCAAGCTCAATTCAGTCCGTTTTTGCCCTGTTTTCAATCCTTTGTACCTGAAAGACATAAAAACACACTCCAAGGATATCTGTAGAATAATTGGTAATATTTTCGTGTTTTTAGACATTTTTGTGGTCTTAGATGGGTAAAAATGATGAGTGAATAAGCACTCATCAAATCCCCCACACTATCAATTGCTAGTCCCTAGCAATCCGATCATATGAAGTAATGAAAGGATGAAAAATACCAACAATACCCCGTTTCGACTTTTTATTCAACTACGAGAAATTTAAAACTTGAACGTAAATAAATAACATGCTTGATTATCAAAACATGGCATCATGGAACAGGATTCACACAAAATGGGTGTCTCCGGGGAATTATAATCGTCATCCTCTTTTTTTATACTCTCAAACCAAGCTTAAACTTATTGTGCAAACGTTTTTGTAAAATGCTAACACTACTTATATCAATAATCTATGTAAGTCGAGACTTAACTTTTTACTCCCGCAATTTATAAAATTTAAGTGAGTGTGCTCATTTTCAAAAGTTTGACCATTAAAATCGACATTTGTTATGGTTGTTATCCACTTAACTAAAATATTAACTTACCGGAAACGACGAAAGTCTAAGGATCGAAAGGGCCTCTTCCATGTAGCGGCTTTCTTCTCGGCACATCCCAAAACATAAGTTTTAAGTGACCGGGCTTTTGACACCTCACAGAGAATAGTACCGGAATTAGCGGGAATTCGATTCCAAAGATTTACGAAGCTACCGTTAAGTTAAAACTAAACCTAAATGGATTACAACCGACGATAATTTAGAAATTCGAGATTCAAAGGTGAGATCACTCCATGTAGCGACTTTCTTCTCAGCTTGTCCTTTTAAGGAGGCTAGGTTTTCACCCTCGAGAATAGTATCGGAGCTTTCGGGATCTTTGAAATCAAGGATTTCCAAATTACCGTCAAACTTTTAGACAACTTTGACGAATACGAGTTCAACTTCCGATTTAAATTTAAGAAAAAGCAAGTTTCGCACATTTATTCATAAGAAACTTAGTGCTTTTATTCACGCAACTCATATTTTTTCATTTTTCAATTTTTTTCATTTTTTTTTTCACTTTTTTTTTTTTTTTTGACTTTGAACTTTAAACTTGCAACTTTTGCATCAATCAAGCACTTTTACGATACTTTCATTTTGCAACTTTATTCAGATTTTTTTTTTGAAAGTATGCTTTCTCGGAAATTTAAATAAAAAGTTGAACTCGGACTCTAAATCAATTTTGCTTAAAAACTTTTTATTGTAACACGACGATTTTGAATGTTCAAAAGTTTGACAACGAGCACGTATTTAGGTCCAATTAGTTAGCTTCTGGGAGAAAAAGCCATAGATTACTTATATAAGCTCTAAAGAGAACCAACTACTCCACGCTTAGCATTTTCATTTGCACAACGCGTAAAACCTTAGCCTACTGTTAAGAGAGCAGCTAGATCAACACTCCAGCAGAGTCGGGATTCCCCTTGTTCCAGCCAAATCAAGACTAAACTACCATTAATGTCGAAGCATCAATGCTTTATTTTTGTGCAAACCACTTCTTGTAAATGTAAATACTTGACTTAAAGCGATAAAATTTTAAAATTTTTGGTCAAAACGGGGTTGCTAGGGTACTAGAAGGTACATAATGTGATCAAAATTCGTTTAGAATTCCCCCCCACACTTAGAATTGAATATTACCCTCAATATTCAAAGTACCGGCCGTAGCCGAAACTATAGAACGAAAAAAGGTAATACTACTAGCCAAGTGTGGAAGCGAAATCTTTTTTCACAAAAAGGATTTTATAAAGATATCCCTAGATAATCGTTAGCAAAAAGATCGGATATTGGGCGGGATAGAAAACAGCGCATCAATCATCACAATCTACGGGAATCCTGAAAACAGAGAGCAACCATACAACAAGCAAACAACAGTGGGGGAATTCCCCCCACACTTAGTGTTAGAAAATAGAAAGAAGATAGAAACATGGGTGGACACCCATGAAATGCTACTATTTTTGTTAACCGAGTCGCTAGCTTGACTCGACCCCGAATTCATTGGTTCATGGGGAAGGTTTGGAGATCTGGGACAACCAATTGAGGTATGTCCCCTCCAAAATAATGTTTCAATCTATGGCCGTTCACTTTGAAGTTTGGTCCGTCGGTTTGAAATAACTCGACGGCACCATAAGGAAAAACTTTGGCAACGGTGAACGGCCCAGTCCAACGGGTTTTAAGTTTCCCCGAGAAGATCTTTAATCGAGAATTGAAAAGAAGGACTCGGTCACCAACGTTGAATGCGGTTATTGATTTTTGAGTCATGGATCTTCTTTGTCTTCTCTTTGTAGATTAAAGAGTTCTCGTAGGCTTGATCACGAAGTTCATTTAATTCATTGAGTTGAACTTTTCGGTGATCACCCGCGGACTTGAGATCAAAGTTAGCATGCTTCAAGGCCTAATAGGCTTTGTGTTCGAGCTCGATCGGGAGATGACACGCCTTTCCGTACACAAGCTTATAAGGAGTACAACCGATGGGTGTTTTGTAAGCGGTACGAAAGGCCCAGAGTGCATCATCTAGCTTATCCGACCAAGAGGCACGGTTTTCGCCTACGGTCCTTTCAAGAATTCTTTTAAGACCACGATTTGAGACTTCCACTTGACCACTAGTTTGTGGGTGATCGCATATCAAGACGGTGAGTGACACCGTACTTAAGCATGACATTTGCGAATTGGTCATTGCAAAAGTGCGTACCGCGATCACTAATTATGGCACGGGGAGTTCCAAAACGAGCAAAGAGAGATTTCAAAAATTTCACAACAACTCGGGCGTCGTTGGTGGGGCGCTTCGCTTCCACCCATTTTGACAAGTAATCGACCGCCACGAGTATATACTTGTTCCCTCGAGATGACGGGAACGGCCCCATGAAGTCGATGCCCCACACGTCAAAGATCTCGCACACTTGGATTGCATTTTGAGGCATTTCATCCTTTTGCGAGATTTTGCCGTGACGTTGACAAGCGTCACATGATTTGACTAAGTCATGGGCATCGCGATAGATTGTGGGCCAATAGAAACAGTCAAACACCTTTTTGGCGGTGTAGTTCGGGCCATGATGTCCTCCCGTGGGTCCATTGTGACAAGCGTTGAGAATATCAACGGCTTCTTGGCCGTGAACACACCGTCGGATGACTTGATCCGCACAGACTTTGAACAAGTAGGGGTCGTCCCAAAAGTAATGCTTAACATCTTTGAAGAATTTGTTTTTGTTGGGGCGACATCCCTTTAACAATGAAGTTTCTCGCATGGTAGTTTGCAAAGTCGGCAAACCATGGGGTACTCGAATCTCCACCTAGAGATACCACATTAAGTGTCTCGAGAGGAAATGTTTCATTGATCTCCTTTTTCTCGAGCACACCTTGGTGAGGATTTTCAAGACGGGATAAGTGATCAGCCGCGAGGTTCTCGGCTCCCTTTTATCACGAGCGATGATATCAAATTCTTGTAGGAGGAGAACCCATCGGATCAATCTCGGCTTTGCATCTTGCTTTGCAAAAAGATATTTGAGGGCCGAGTGATCCGTATACACTATGCTTTTAGACAAGATCAAGTATGGTCGAAACTTCTCGAAAGCATACACTACGGCTAGTAATTCTTTTTCCGTCGTAGTGTAGTGTGCTTGAGCTTCGGTCAAAGTTTTGCTAGCATAATGTATAGGCTGGAAATGTTTTGCTTTTCGTTGCCCTAAGACCGCACCTAGAGCAAAGTCGCTAGCGTCGCACATGAGCTCGAAAGGTAAGTCCCAATCGGGGGCAACTAATATAGGAGCTTCCGTAAGTTTCTTCTTTAAAGTTTGGAAAGCTTCAATGCATTCTTTGGAGAAGATGAACGGAGTATCTTTTTCAAGAAGACGGGTCATCGGCCGGGCTATTTTTGAGAAATCTTTAATGAATCGACGATAGAAGCCGGCGTGACCTAGAAAACTCCGAACACCCTTGACGGTGGTGGGATGAGGCAATTTGGATATGACATCAACTTTAGCCTTATCAACCTCAATCCCATTTTTGGAGATCTTATGGCCGAGGACTATGCCCTCTTTGACCATGAAATGACTTTTCTCCCAATTTAGACAAAGATTTGTGTCTTCACAACGTTTAAGCATCTTGTCCAAATGGGAGAGACATGATTTGAAAGAATCCCCAAAGACCAAAAAATCATCCATAAAGACCTCCATAGTTTCCTCGATCATGTCGTGGAAAATTGCCATCATACACCTTTGGAATGTACCGGGAGCGTTGCATAACCCAAAAGGCATGCGCCGGTATGCGAACGTTCCATAAGGGCACGTGAAGGTGGTCTTTTCTTGGTCTTGTGGATCTATGGGTATTTGGAAGTAACCCGAGAAACCATCGAGAAAACAATAGTATTCGTTTCCCGCTAATCTCTCAAGCATTTGGTCCATGAAGGGTAAGGGAAAGTGGTCTTTACGGGTGGCTTCATTTAACTTTCGGTAGTCAATGCAAACACGCCATCCCGTAACCAATCGAGTAGGAATTAACTCGTTATCATCATTTTCTATAACGGTGATGCCACCCTTTTTGGGCACACAATGAACGGGGCTCACCCAAGAACTATCTGAGATAGGGTAAATCAATCCGGCATCAAGAAGTTTAAGAACCTCTTGTTTGATAACCTCATGTATTTTAGGATTCACCCTTCTTTGATGTTGAACCGCTGGTTTGAAATCAACTTCCATTAGAATCTTGTGTGTACAAAATTCCGGGTTAATACCCCTAATGTCGGAAAGTTTCCAAGCAATGGCTCGCTTGTGTGACTTCAAAACCGTAATGAGAGCGGCTTTTTCCTCCTCACTCAAATCTTTAGCAATTATGACGGGTAATTTATCGTCACCCTCCAAAAATGCGTATTCGAGGTGAGGTGGTAAGTCCTTAAGTTCGACCTCCGGAGGATCATTAGAATTTTCAATGTTCTTGATTTCCTCAATATGAAGTTCTTGAGGAGGGAGTGATGATGGGTCATCATTGAGCAACTTCTCAAGGAGAAGAATGTCTCCCTCGAGATCAATATCGGCATAATCAATTTCCGGTGAAACCGATTCACTCATTAAGTAAGCTTCAATCTCTTCCAAGATAAAGTCACTTCCCTCAAACGGAGTGAGGGAGGGGAAGAGAGAGAAATGATGGGATCAACCGAAGTGGGATTGCCACTCGAGAATCCAAGAATTTCTTGAGAATACTCCTCCGATACAATGTCAATGACATCAATTTTGTTGACGGATGTATCGTCATAAACGGGGGAGTATCTCGTAACTTGATCAAGATTAAAAGTTACGGCTTCCTTGTTCACCCTCAAAGTAATTTCCCCTTCATCAACATCGATCAATGCACGACCCGTTTTTAAGAAGCACCTCCCAAGGATGAGGGGTACTCGGGGATCGGCATCAAACTCGACAACAACAAAGTCGGCGGGGAAATAAAATTTTCCTACTCTCACACAAACATCCTCGGCTATACCTAATGGACGAGAACTTGTACGATCGGCAAGCTCGAGGATCATACATGTAGGTGTGAGAGGAGGTAATGAAAGCTTTTTCCACATAGAGTGTGGCATTAAGTTAATGCTCGCGCCAAGATCGGCCAAAGCGGAGCATTGAACTATCCCTTGAAAATCACATGGGATTAGGAATTTTCCGGGGTCTCCTAACTTTTCGGGAAGTTTTTTAAGGATAACCGCCGAACAATTCTCGTTCAAGGAAGTTTTAGCCAACTCGGAAATTTTTCTTTGTTGCTCAACAAGCTTTTGATCGTCGGAGCAAACTTGGGCATTAGAAGGAGAGCGTCCGCGAAACTAATCTCGAAGTGCAAATCTTGAAAGATTTGGATAAGCTTCTCCATTTGTTGATTAGATTTGTCACGGAGCTTTTGGTCATTAAGCCTTGAAGGATAAGGAATTGAAGGCTTAGGATTAGTCCTCGGAACATCGGGTTCCGGAATGGAAATTTGGACTACCGGAGGTTGGACGTGTGCGGTACTTTGTGGGCTTGTAGAATGCACCTTGTCCTTTGTCACCTCGGTTTCTAGTGCTACTTCCCTCACCGGAGAGGGTGTAGGCATCGAAGGTCCATCATATGTCTTACCACTTTGGGTGGCAATAGCATTCAACTCTCCCTTCGGATTTGGAATCGTATTAGCAGGAAGGGTTTTAGAAGTTGAAGCTTGATTCATTTGACACATGATACTATTGAACATATTTTCAATTTTGTTTTGATTTTGATCAATTTTGTTGTTTGTTTTGTTCAATTCATTTTTTAACTCATTACTTTGTTTTGACATTGAAGTTTGGAAATCATTTCTCAAAGTAGTGATTTGGTTTTGCAAACCCCTAATTGTAACCTCATTAGACTTAATGTAGTTGGAAAGTTCAATAGAGGGGCCAACCGGGGTTTGGTAATTAGAAGCTTGATAACCATGATTGAGATTACCCCCTTGGGGAGGGTATTGGTTCATCGGGGCTTGATATGGAACATTTTGCCCTTTCACTTGATTTTGATTGAACCTATTTTGATTGTTAGGTTGAGGAAAACCGGGTAGTCCTTGATTGTTAGCACGATAGCTCGGGTCAACTTGAGGACGGTATTGATTACCTCCTTGATTGTAAGGCCCGGCTACGGCATTTGCTTCAAAAGGATTACCATCCGTAGCGGTACAATTGTAGTAAGCATGAGGCCCACCACAAGTAGTACAAGTAGCTGCCACCGCTTTGACTTGAGCGGGTGGATTTGGAGATGGAGAAGAAAGAGATTTTGAAAGAACCAATGCTTGGATAGCATCGGTAAGCTTGTCAATCTTAGCATCCGTGCTAGAGATATTTTCCGAAGAAGGTGAAGCACTCACTCGGGAAGCAATCGGTTTGCTTCGTGAGGTGCGGACTTTAGACTTGTTCTCAATGATGGACAACACATCTTTCGTAGAGCGTGTCAAGAGATTACCACCGGCGGCGGCATTGAGAGAGTCTTGATCGTTTTCGTTCAAACCATTGTAGAAAGTATCGAGTTGATGTAACTCGGAAAAGCCATGGTGAGGACATTGACGAAGTAAGTCCTTGAAATGATCCCAAGCTTCACTAAATGATTCATCAAATTTTTGTGTAAACTTTGTGATTTCATTTTTAAGTGTTGTCTTTGTGGTGGGAAAGAATTCGTTAGTGAATTTTGAAACTAAATCTTCCCATGTGGTGATTGATTGAGGGGATTGTTTTTCGAGCCAAATCCGGGCGGCCCCCTCAAGTGAGAACGGGAAAAGAAGTAGTTTGATTGCTTCTTCCGGCGTTTGATATTTGATTGTAGATGTGAGCTTGTTAAACCGTCGGATATGAGAGTGAGGATCGTCTCTCTCAAATCCGTAAAATTGGCTTAACGATACCAAGTTAATCAATCCGTGTTTGAGCTCAAAATTGTCGGCAACGATTGGTGGAACGACGATGGCTTCTCCATAACCCTCGGTGGGTGCTTGGAGTTGTTCCAACATAGAACGGTTATCCTCCGCCATTTCGGGAATGGGGTCGGGATTAGTACGAATCTCGGGTTCGACTATTGGCGGGGGACGTCTATTTCGTCTTCGCGGAATTGTGGCGAGTTCAAGAAGGGGACTAGAAGAATTAGAAGAACGAGTGCGCATGCACTACCAAAAACACTTTCAATTAAAACAAGACCGAGGCAAAACACAGTGAACTTAAACCAATAATCCAACGTGAAATGATCACTTCTATAAGTAAAACGCACAAAGGAGCGGAGAGACTTAGTAGGTCAGCGCGAAGCTTATTAAAAACCCGTCTCTTTTCAGCCGCAATTTAATGTCAGGCCGTCCTTATACCCCTCACACAGTTTGTTGAACCGATAGAAGTAAACCAAATCACGAGCGACACAAAGGCAAGTTTTTAATCTTTTGTTCGGGAACTTATAATGATAACACCTCCGTTGAGAATGTTATATAATTGATGTATTCTTTTTTATTTAAAACAAAATGGAAAATCTTTTTGTATTTTTATCTTTTATATATATATACAAAATAAAAAGGAAAATATTTTTGTGTTTTTTAATTTTTCAAAAAAGCGATAACTTCACGAGGAAGGTTCTTCAAGTCACTAATCGTCAAACCTTAACGATATTGTCGCAACACAATCTCCCCGGCAGCGGCGCCAAAAATTGATTCGTTTAAGAAAATATATCAAATATAAGATACACGCGAGAATCGACAAATCAACCTTTTAGGAAAAGGGTTAACGTGCCAAAACTCACGAATGTGATATAAGTGATACCGGGTAAGTGGTTACCCGGGTCGTGTCCCAACGAGGTGTGAATTGAGGATGTCGTTTGAGGTTTGTTATTAAAATGCTTGAATTGTTCGAATTTTTTTTTTTTTAATTATGTTATCTACAAATTAACTTGGAAAGTAATTAAGGCTAAGGGAACAAAGTAAGTGATAAACTAACTACTACTAAGCATACGGAACAATAAAATTAAGCTAAACTTAGTCCTAGGGTGCTAATATGCAAAAACGTGAAAACCCGGGCTAATCCTGAGCCTCAAAAGTGAAAATAATGAAATTTAAGGCCTACGGATGTGAAACTAATTTTCCTACATTCTAAACTACTAAAAATAATTTTAGGAAAAAGCCGGGTATTTTTTCGACTTTTAAATTATTTATTACGAATTAAAATCTAATTTAATCTAATTTAATTATAAAAAATACTAAACTATTTGGGAAAAATCTGAAAATTTCACAGAAAATACTTTTAATAATAATGATTCTAAGAAAATTACAAACAGGTGGTACTCTTGTTTGAAATAAGCTATTAAAAAGCTAAATAAGCAATAAGACTAAAACTGTTTTGTGTACTTAAGAGATAAATTGTGCAAGTTTCTACCAATCAAAGACCCAAGGGCAGTTGGTAACGTGTTGTGTGTTGTGAGTGTGAAGCAAGAGACCTGAGTTCGAACCTGGTGCCTTGCACCTTTTTGTAATTATTTTTTTTTTTGAATTTTTCTTTTCTGCTTAATTATAAGAACAAAATAATGACTTTTTGTAAAAGAACTTTTTACCAAACCTTGGAAATAAGCAGTTGGAGACTGCTTATCTCCAACAGATTTCCAAAATGAATGAGCGAACAATTTGGCAGTTTCTAAAAGAACTCAAATAAGCTATGCAAAATAAGACAAGAATTATGATACTAACTGAAATAGAGCTAGGGGAAATAACAGGGATAAGCGGTTTAGGGATGAGCTATCTAGGGGAACCTTAAGCATACAAAGGACAAAATAAGCAAGCAATAAGCACTAAGGAAACTATTTTAATAAACTTAAATAAGCACTAAATAAGCTGTAATAAGCAACTAATTTAACCTAAGGCACTAATAAGCTCTAGAATGTCCTAATAAGCTAAAGGGATTAACTAATATGCATGAAATGAGCTGGAACCAAGTGCTGATTGCAGCAACAAAACATCCTAGTGGGGCTACTTTAGGGGCAAATTAAGCTACCTATAAGCTAGATCTAAAAATTCTAAAAAATGCTACCCTCTAGATAACCTACTGAATAAGTTGTATACCAAATATGGGATCATAAGGACTCCTAATAAGCAAATGAAAAATCTACAAACATACCCACTTAGGCCATTTAGGCTGCTGTGAACGGGGCATAAAAATGGGCGATAAGCAGTTTTTGAGAGCAAATTAAGCTAAGGTAAAGCTATCTTAGGTGCAAATAAAATAAACCAGATTAAGATGGCTATGCAAGGGTGTAAGAAAAGCGTTTTTGAAACATTTTTGACGGCTAAATGTGCTTGAAAAAAAGGCATTTGTTATGCAGTGGTGCATAACAGAGATATAAAAACTCTTTTTTTTTTTTTTTGAAACTAAAACTTGTAAACTTTGTCTAAACTAATGAAAGCTTGTAAGAACTTAACTAGAGGCTAAAAACAAGTTTGAAAATGCAAGTGAAAACTGGTGAAGCCTTTTTAGACTCGAAAATAAGCTATTGCCATCCCTTTATGGGGTGTTAAACTAATAAAAGTTTCGAGAAAAGGACTTGGAGTTTTACTTACAAAACTTCTTGAATAGTTAAAATGGAACTTTAGAACAAATGGTAAATGACAAAAAGCTAATAAGCACAAAAGTGCTTATTTGACCAAGAAGCAGACAGTAAAAACAGGTAAGTAAAAAATTTCATTCATAAAAAAAAACATTACACTAAATGTTAAACTACAGAAAAACTAATTTAAAGCTACAAATCCTAATGCCTTTCAAAGGCTACAAGTCTCTCTATTTATACTAAAAGTCTAGGTCTTCATATCTTGAGCTTGTGCTTTCTGTGTGAGACAAATGAGATGATTGGACACTTTGTGTTTCTTTGAGAGTCATCTCAGCCTTTCATTTGAGCTTGGGCACAAAGGGATGAATCTGAGCCGTCCCTTTAATGGTATCCAATGTGAGATGGGGATTGCCAACATGGCACTGAGATACCCATGTGGGTGTGGGGGGATGGGTCTTGAGCTTGAGAGGGACTTGGGGAAGAAGACAAGAGAGAGTGGGGTTTGGGTTTTGGCGGGTAAAGCAGGTTTGGGTGAGTTGTTTTGGGTAATAAAGGGAGAAGAGGTTCAAATATGGGGAAGGGTCAATTGGTTATAAGAAAAAAGGGGGTTCAAAGGGAGTTAAATGAAGGGGTTCAAAGGGTAGAAGGTTTTAAAAAGGGTTTAAATAAAACTTTGTATATTTTTTTTTTTTTTTTTTTTTGGAAAGAAAATACTTTTAATAAAATTGGTTTGAAAAAAAAAATAATTGTTGTAAAATAAAAATGAGGTTTTAAAAAGAGTAGTTTTGGATTTTGCAAAAAGGGTAAAATGGTAATTTTGGGTTCGGGTAGAAGGGTAAAATGGTGATTTGGGTTTAGGGTTAGGTTTTCCGTCTGATTCCCCAAGCTCACTCCCAAATATGTATCTCGGGCTCTGAAAATATAGAAAATCATCTTCCGGCTCCGTCTGCAAAGCACGCTTTCCATTCCAAGCTCAATTCAGTCCGTTTTTGCCCTGTTTTCAATCCTTTGTACCTGAAAGACATAAAAACACACTCCAAGGATATCTGTAGAATAATTGGTAATATTTCCGTGTTTTTAGACGTTTTTGTGGGCTTAGATGGGTAAAAATGATGAGTGAATAAGCACTCATCAGTTATATTACTTGAAAGCTTAGAATTATTAGTCAATGTATAGTAAATGAGTATTTGTTTCTATTTTAACATATGCATGTTTTTTTTCAGGATCGAATGAAGCAGAAGTTGAATGAGGTACCACAATCAGAGCAAACTGATTCATTTAAAGAAAAAGTTTTCATTGATCTAGTGGGCTTTGATGGACACGGAAGTGTCAAGACTTTTGGTGGAGGAGTATCTACTCGTGATGTTTTCGGGGCTCACTCATCATTAAGAAATATGACCTCTTCAGATGCAATAGAAAGGATGGTTCAAGCTCACGTAGATGCACAACTAGAGACTAAGGTAGGCTGAGTAGCAGATCTAGTAGCAGAGCAAGATGCACAAATAGAGACCAAATTATCAGTTTATATTTCTAATTATGAAAAAGCGCAAATGGAGTGGTTTAAGAAACTAGAATTACTGCTAGGAAGGGAGTTACCACCTCCGCCGAGTCATCAGGCAACTAGGTCTGCATCAAGTGTCGATGATCAGGTATATCTCTAACTAGCTATTCCTAATGTATTCTAGCTTCTATTGAACTTGCATCAAACTATGAAATGATCAACTGAATTTTTTAGGTCCGAACTACATCAAATGAAAATTGATAAAAGAGTTAAGATATATTTGAAAATGTATTCTAGCCTCTATTGTACATTTTAATTTTGTTGTGGTTTGATCTTAGGTCTGTCTAGTAATTTTCACTTTTGCCTTTGTCCACTTTTGGCTTTGCTAGAGTATGGCTTATTGCCAATTTGCTTCAGATTTGAAGTCTTTTTGTCCTATGTTTGTTTTTAGTCTCGTGAGATAGGTTTCATTTTAGGTATGACTTAGTATTGTCTTCTTTTGGTTGGTTTGAGGTTCCCCCGTTGGGGTGGGGTTAAAAGTAGTTTCATTTGATTAGTTTAGCACAGAGTCATAGTTTGGCTTGTTACTTGATGACAGTACCAAGACCTGTTACAAAATGTAAAGGTAATCCTCTATTTGTTTGGTCAACTAGTAGTAGAGTTTCCATTTGATTAGTTCAGCACACATTCATGGTTTAGCTTGTTGCTTGATGAAAGTACCAAGACCTATTTCAGAATGTAAAGCTATTACTTTATTTGTTTGGGTAACTGGTAGTAGGGTTTGCATTTGATTAGTTCAGCTCACATGGTAACTGAGGTTGTGGCTTTGGACATTGTTACTGATCATTAATTTGTGGCTGCAAATAATTCTTTTATAATCTTTACATTGCTTTTTTCTATATCGAAGTTTTTTCTTGTTTCATATATTTTTCTAATGTTGGAAAATTATATATATAGGGTATATGAAGAAGACATGATAAAGAAGACGTGATCCGACAAGCTTTATTCGTTTCCGTTAGTAATAAATCATCTTAGTAATTTATTTTGAGTTCTAGTTATGGCTTTTTCATTCTAAAGACCATGGTTTATAACGATGTTGGATGTATTGTTTTTTGCTTTATGGTATTCAAGTGACTATCAACTTGATTTTATTGATGATTAATAAAAATTGAGTTCAATTTATTTTTTATTTAATTATATTTTTGAGAAATTGAATAGTTGGTTGATACGATGACTATAATTGACGAATGCAAAACCGTGCCAAATAACTTTTATAACGAACGAAAAAATGTGTCAAATGTTATTTGGCAAGGTGGATAAAAATGTGCCAAATACGTTTGGCACAAAAATGGAACCATGCCAAATCGTTTGTACGGTAGATAAACCGTCCTAGTTAATTTTGGCACGGTAATAAAAACTGTACCAAATAAGCATTCGGGAAATAAATTAGTACCAAATACATTTGGCGGGATATAAAAGTGTGACGAATGCTCATTTGGAACGGAAGATTATTAGTCGTGCCAAATTCTCTCTCATATCCCAAAGTTACCGTCCCAAGAACCGTTCCAAATACTATTTAGCACGGTTTTAACCCGATCCAAATGTATTTGGCACCCTCATATTTAGGACGGAGCCAAAAGTGTGCCAAAGCCGTGCCAAATAGAATTTGGCACGACTTTTTGAGTATTTGGCACGGTTTTCCACCCTCCTAAATACCCCTTTTTCTTGTAGTGTGTTGCTTGTAGCTCCTTATACTTTGCTCCATGACACCGCATCAGTTATATAAAGTGTTTCTTCAGTTGGTCTTCGACTTCCCTGGAGCTTTGCACTTGGTTGAGCTTTATACAACGCTCACTTATTTCTTATATGAGAGAGGTTACATCCACTTATGATCATTAGTGAGGTACCTATCACTCTCAACCATCAGGGTGTACTCTCTGATAACCATCAGGGAGTAACACTTTCTGATAACCATCGAAGAGTAAGAACTTTGACTTCAATCAACATGTGACTTACTCTCTGATCCTTATCAGTACGTGCTATTCTTAGTGACTTATATCAGATACTTACTTGATTAGGCTATTTTATGTTTAAATACATCGTCGAAGACCATTGGGTCGAAAATCAGACCCAATTTGAATATACAAATAGCCTAATCTAGATGACTAGTAAGTGAGCATAACGACTTCTTCTTATACACTGATTTACAACAAGGACAAATAAACAGGCACAATCTTCTTCCTTAGTGTTGCCAAACATGACATAGACCCTTAGATCTTGAACTTCCTTCGTCAGAGACCTTGAGTCACTTGTGGTTCAGCCTCCTTTTGTAATAAGCTATTCTAAGTAAATCAGAGACTGTTTTCTCAGCTTTTCCTATTCAACAGTCTCCTCTCTTTTAAATACAGGAATAACCTAGATTAATTAGTTGTAAGTGAGCATAATTGCTTCATCTTACAGCTAAATTACAACAAAGAATAAGAATTAAGACAATATAGCTCGATTCTTTGTTGCTGGTGTCTTCATGTGAAGTTTCTGAGAGATCAGGGACTGTCTTGTTTACTGAACACTCCCTGATGCACTTAATGCACATTCCCTAAAGACATATCCTCTTCCCCAGATGCTCCCTTCTTTAATTTACTTCTGATGCTCCAGTCAACAAAAATGCCTCAAGCTTCTTTCTCCCTCTTGGTTGCTGCAGAGAGTAACCATGCCCACAGTTATAATTTGTGTGGCTAAATATACATATAGTTACAAGAACCTTCGAACAGGAATCTTCAAGATGAATATATTACTGAACCAAGGGACTTGCAAGAAGGTTGTGCGTTGAAGTGTGGTTTGACGGGCTGAAAAGGAAGCCTTTGGAGCTTTTTGCTACATGAAAGAGTATGGAGGTACTCACTTGTATATACCAGAAATGAGATGAAGTTATAGGTTTAAATGTTGGTTTGTCGACATTCAAAACCCGTTTATGGATTAGGAGAAACCCGCCCGCTCTGATACCACTTGTTGGTCCACAAGGTTTTGAGTAAATGTACGGACAATGAGAAAATCGACATTTTTTATTCAAGACCACAATGTATACTAGTAACACCATTTGTACTTTTCAACGTGTATAGATCTTTTATTAATGAATAAAAATTTACAAGGGAATATCACTTGGTAAAAATATTGCGATTGAGAGACAAATGTAACACTCCCTTTGGAAAATCTTGAGGCAACTAGCTTTGCTTAGAAGTTCCTAGGAGAGTGGATTCTATCAACTATAGAGCTAATTTCTACTTTATGTTCTTGTTTAGAATCCTACTTATCCAGGTTACAAAGTTTTTGGCCAAGGAATATTGTGGATGCACATGGGTATAGTAGATAGCTAGCCTAGAAGTTCCTTAGTGCGTGCCTAGTATACTAGGTGGAGCGTGCGTTTGGCTTTCCAATGCTGACAACTTTTGTACCTAAGATCTTGATTTATCGACCTTTGATGAGACCTTACGCTTATCTTCCCAACGAGTTTCCCACCCATTCATCAGATACCAAGTCCTTTATAGAGATAAGTCTTGAGGTGGCGAGGAATTTTTGATCTGATCCTATTGGTGTTTCTTGCAGCTCCTCATACTTTGGTCCCTGACATCGCATCAGTTATAAAAAGTGTTTCTTCAGTTGGTCTTTGACTTCCCTGAAGCTTGGTAGTTGGTTGAGCTTTATACTATGCTCACTGATTTCTTATATCAATGAGGTTTCATCCATCGATGATCATTAGTGAGGTACCTATCACTCTCAACCATCAGGGTGTACTCTCTGATAACCATCAAGGAGTAACACTTTCTGATAACCATCAGAGATTAAGACCTTTGATTTCCATCACAAGGTGACTTACTCTCTGATCCTTAACAGTGAGTGTTGTTCTCACTGAATTATATCAGAGACTTACTTAATTAGTTTATTTTATGTTTAAATACATCGTTGGAGACCATTGGGTCAAAAATCAGACCCAACAAATTGGTTAGCACATATTGCTCTTACCCTCCTGCCGTCATTCTTTATGAGCTTAAATTTTTTTTTCTGGTTTCAATGGCATGTAAATACACTATATCCTTCACCTTTGTTGCATTACCAAGTTTCTGCACACAGTAAAATGAGTACTTACTTCCAACAGTCTCATTTGACAACTAGTTTTCCATACCTTTTCTCAGTTGCTTTAATGATGGCATCAAATAACGACTAAATTATAGCATCATTTATCTTGTTTATATTGCTCATTTTATGTCTCTTTATATAAGAATTGGTACTTAATCGTTTATTTCAGTAAATCTCAGTTATTATTGACTAATTGGTGAAAGTTAGTGAAAAGAATGTGTTTTGGAGCTAAAGTGATGAAGTTCAAGAAGTCTGCTGATTATGAACCAATACGCCGTATTATTCTAGAAAAATACGCCGTATCCTAATACTAATAAAAATCAAGACCATTTCCTAACTTTATGCATATGCCGTATTTACTTTTACTATACACCGTATATGAAACTTTGGTCAATAATCAAGAACAAGCACGTTTTACTTCCAATACGCCGTATTCATCTCAGCGAATCTTGCCGATCACTAGACCTAACTTGTAAAGCACAAGACATTCATAATGGGAATACATCAATACAACGTATCCAATATAACTTATGCGCCGTATTATATGGCGGTTGAAGAATATTCTAGAATATAATAATCGTAGAGCCTAAGCTATTTAACCCCGATACGCGATATTGGACAACTTTGATACGCCGTATCAACCCTTTTTCGGAACTTATAAATAGAAAATCTAACATTCGATTTTCAGAAAGCTTTTAACCACCAAGTACGATTGTCAGACGTTTTTATAAGACAAAAAGGTCCTGCAAGTGGATCCATACCATAGAAAAACTCTTGTAATCATTATACTATGATATAATCATTCGGTTAGCGTATTGGTTTCTTTATGAATTCTACTTTAATCATTCTAAATATGATATTGTGTATTGTTACTGATATTATGGGCTAATACCTATAGGTATTAGCCAAGTTTAGGAAAATTTAATGTTTTGATTTGTTTATATAGATTATTTACTCTTTCGTTGCATGTTGATTATATTTATCACTTGATACACGTTTATGTTCTTAATTATGTTTTCATCTGTCATTCAGCTAGATCTAGGTTTATAGATAAAGTCCTTTTTCATGATGTGTGATTATGTTAAGTGGATAATAGACTAGACTTGTAACTAGGTTTAGATATACATATAAAGCCTCGTTTCATAATTACAATATTCTTGTTAAGTGGATAATAAACTAGAATCCGGAAAAGATTTTACATATTACTTATCTTTATGACTAGATGACTAGTACTATAACTAAGGTCCTGTTTCTAATATTAGTTAAGTGAATATAGTTCTAAGAACTATAGGGTAAAGTTCTGTTTCATTTAGTCGTTAAGTGAATAATAGACTTCTAGTATAAAGATAACTATTAGGCCATAAGTTTGTAAAGCCTTGATGAGCTAGGTTGCAAAATAAAATAACCTAGATAGATTATAATCAACAGTGAGATTTTATGTGGGTTTTGTTGATTGTGACAGGATTAACCGAGAAATAAACCTCGAGTTTAGGGAGAAGACCCACTTATTTTTCATTAGAAAACCACCAATGGAAGTAGCATAATCATTGCACACGTAAATAAATCTTGCATTTATTTAGTAACTTAGCTAATACGTTTTCCTTGCATTTGAGCTTGACCTCTTCTTTATCGTTTGTTTATCTACTTGTGTGTGTTATTATTTTTATTTATTTCTTTATTAACCAAAACTCGTGCCAGTCTCTCAGGCTGAAAACACCCTATTGCATTAGTTTAGGATTTATTTAGATAATTTGAATACCTGTAGATTAAGTACTAACATTCACTTTTAGTTATCGATACTCTACTTAACAACGAACCTACAATTGATTGGGTACACTGCTCGTTAGTGTTAGTTAATAGGTAAAGTCGGCAAAATAGAAATATTAAATTTGATAAGAAATATACCTATACTAAATGACACATCATGTTTTTTTCGGTGCCGTCGGGAAGTGAATGTGTTTGATACTTATTTATTGGTATTTTAGCTTAGGTTTTGTGTTTTTAGTGTAGTTTTTATTTTTATAGTTTTCTGTGTTTTAGTTGTTTTACTTTTTTTTTCTGCAACCTACTGTAGCCCTTTTGTTTCATTTAACTGATATGGCGTATTCAAACTTTTGGATACAACGTATTATGTTTTTGTGACTTATACTGCGTATTGGATTTAATTATTCAAATACGACATATTCATATTTCTGAATACGACGTATCCTATTTTATATACAAAAATTTTAACATTAAAATCAATATGACGTATTCACTTTTGTGAATACAGCGTATTCGAGTTTTAAACAGAAACTGAATATTAAATCTAAAATATGGCGTATTGAGATTATTCAATACCATGTATTCATTTTACGGATAAAATAGTTTAGTTAAATTATAAATTTCAATACAGCGTATTCGGTACACTAAATATGGTGTATCGATCATCTGATACAACCGTAGATTTAATGTTTTATATTCCGTGTTCGTGTTTAGTTTTATGTATTTTCTTTATTTGAACATATCATACTGATAATTAACTCAAGTTTTCAGGTAGTGCATGACCAGGAGTTCGAAAAGAAAGAAAAAAACTCGTTGAACCTTACGACGAAATTGAGAAAGTTTTACATTCACTTAAGAAGCTTTTCAAAACAATGAGTTTTGATCATTCGAGTTCACCGGAATTCGAGCTACTTTCTGATCAAGAAAGTCAATTTGAAGAAGAAATCACAGAAATAATGACGGATCTAACTATGGAGGAATACATGATTAAAACCCGAGAGAGATTAGGCTCGGGTGTTGCTAGACCAAAATTTGACAAGGAAGCTAGATTTGAGTTGAAGGGTCAATTTCTTAAGGAATTGCGTGAACATACTTTCAGTGGATTGGAAAATGAAGATGCAAATGAGACATTGAAAGAGTCCTTGTGATAGTTGATTTGTTTACTACTCCAAATGTGACTCCCGATCAATTTATGGTTCATGTTTTCCCTGTTATACTTACTGGAGCTGCAAGTAGATGGTCAAAGAATGAACATGCTGGTTTTATTACTGCTTGGGAAGTTATTAAGGGAAAATTTTTGAGCAAATACTGTCCACTTGCTCGTATTGCTAAAAAGATGGAGGAAATCAATAACTTTAAGGAAGAGCCGGATGAAACTCTTTACCTAGCTTGGGAATGATTAAAGGAACTTTTATTGAGATTTCCTCAGCACTATCTGACTAGTATGCATGAGGTAATTTTGTTCTGTGGAAAACTAGAAGGGGGGGTTGAATAGTTTTGCCAATTAAAACTTCCTTTTAATCTATTTAGATTGACTTATGTCAATGTATTTGGATGTGTGTGTTGGATGTTGATAAACAAAGCATATAAAGGTAAGTAATGAAAAGATAAGAGTAAGAAGCACAAAACCACAACACGAGTATTTATAGTGGTTCGGCTACAAGGAAACCTTCCCGCCTACTTCACTGAGTCACCTACTCGAGAGTTCGTAAGCACTACACCAATCTCCTTATGGCGGAGAAGCCTTCATAACGTCGCTTATCCTTTTTTCGGTACAAAGCTAAATACCGAGTTCTTTCACACCAAGACAAGCACACCATACACTAACGCCGCTTACCCTTTATAAGGTACTAGGCTAAGTACCTAGTTCTTTCACTCCAAGGTGAATCTACACCTTCACAACGTTGCCTACCCTTTATAAGGTACTAGGCTAAGTACCTAGTTCTTTCACTCCAAGGTGAACTACACCTTCAAACGTCGCCTACCCTTTATTAGGTACTAGGCTAAGCACCTAGTTCCATTGCAATGGAGGAACTACTACCACACTACACCAACGACTAATCCCAAAGGAGATCTACTCCTTTACAACATCATCAAGGATATTAATATCCTTGGATCTACTACTAGTCTATCTTGTACATCGAAACACACCATGTCGAATGTACATCTAAGGCACCTTTCACTAATGCCTTTGACTAGATCTACAAGACACCTTTCACTAATGTCTTGTATCTTCACTTCTAAGGACCTTTCACTAATGCTACTTTGTCTTGACTGCTAAGTACCTTTCACTAATGCTTCTTTGTCTTGACTTCTAAGCACCTACCACAAGTGCTTATGCTATAGACGATAGATACCCTTCACTAATATCTTCGTCTTGACACTTGAGACATCTTTCACTAATGTCTTCAACACTATACTTCTTTGAAGAAAGAAAGGAATCATCAACAAGAAGACTTCAGTAGCCTTGATGATGAGGAAGCATGGCAACTCATGGACTTGAGCTTGCTCGACTTCAAAGGTGGTGATCTTGCCTTTAAGAGGAACCTAAAAGATCACACAAAAACAAAACTACAAACATAGATCTCTTGGATCTGAGGTTAGTGAGTTTTACACTTAGGGAGAAAGTGTGTTAGAAAGGGGTGACCAATAATGAAGAAATGGCTCACTATTTATAGAGGAAAAATCCTAGTGTTCCCCGGATCCCATCCACAAGGGATCCGTCTAGCGTTAAGCTAGGGATCCGTGGGACGCTCCCTTTTACCCATGGGTATTTTGGTTATGGGTCATGGGTCATGGGTTGAACCATGGATCTTTAGCTAGATACAATGTATCTTTAAGTGCAATGCACTTGGTCACTTGGGTATGGGTTGATCCATGGGTTATGGATATTATCCATGTTTGATATAAGCATGATGTCATGCAATGGGTTATGGGTCAAGCTCCATGGGTCATGAGCTTTGGGTTGTACCCAACTACATTCAATGTATTTGCCCAATGGGTTGTGATACTTAAGTTTCTACCAATATATATATATATTACCCAATATACTACATACTAGTTATGTGTATATTTTACCCAAATATGTAAACACTAGTTGTTGTACATATGTATTACTAAATCATAAAATCACTTATACTTGTTTTAGTGTTTTATGTGAAAGTGTGAATATGTTAGAAACTATTAGTTCAAACCATTTACGTATTTTATTTGTTTCGTTAACATGATTTTACGTTTGTTATCGACAAAACATTAGAATATCGTAAAATATAAATGTTAATACAAATAAGCCGTAAAAACGTTTATTTATATTTTACGATCTTCTAATGTTTTGTCGATAACAAAAGTAAAATCATTTTAACGAAACAAATAGAGCACGTAAATAGTTTTCTAACACAATTAAGTTGTCACATAAAACACTAAAACAAGTATAAGTGATTTTATGATTTAGATACATATGTACAACAACTAGTGTTTACATATTGGGTTAAACATATACTTAAACTAAGTATACTAAAATGGGTAAAAACCAAGTGTATACTAAAATAGGTAAAAACTAAGTGTATGCTAAAATGGGTAAATACAAGTATATACTAAATGGGTAAAATACTAGCAAATGGTTTTGACCCATAACCCATGGTTTATATATACCACTTAACCAAGTTCATTGTATCTAGAAAGAAAACCATGGATCAACCCATAACCCATGACCCATGACCCATAACCAAAAATACCCATGGGCAAGAGGAGAGGACCACTGATCCCTAGCTTTGTGCTAGCCGGATCCCTTGTGGTAGGGATCCGTGGGATCCGGGGAATAGTAGAGGTTTTTCCTCTATAAATAGTGAGCCATTTCTTCATTGTTTCTCATCCCCTTTGAATATACTTTCTCCTCTGAGTTAAATCTCACTAACCTTAGATCCAAGAGATCTATGTTTGTAGTTTTGTTTTTGTGTGATCTTTTAGGTTCCTCTTAAAGGCAAGATCACCACCTTTGAAGTCGAGCAAGCTCAAGTCCATGAGTTTCCATGCTTCCTCATCATCAAGTCTACTGAAGTCTTCTTGTTGATGATTCTCTTCTTTCTTCAAAGAAGTGTAGTGTTGAAGACATTAGTGAAAGATGCCTTAAGAGTCAAGACGAAGATATTAGTGAAGGATATCTATCGTCTATAGGATAAAGCACTTGTGGTAGGTGCTTGGAAGTCAAGACTAAAAAGCATTAGTGAAAGGTGCTTAGAAGTCAAGACAAAGAAGCATTAGTGAAAGGTGCTTAGAAGTGAAGACACAAGACATTAGTGAAGGTGTCTTGTAGATCTAGTCAAAGGCATTAGTGAAAGGTGCCTTAGATGTACATTCGATATGGTGTGTTTGATGTACAAGATAGACTGTTTTAGATCCAAGGATATTGATATCCTGATGATGTTGTAAAGGAGTATCTCCTGGGATTAGTCGTTGGTGTAGTGTGGTAGTAGTTCCTCCATTGCAATGGAACTAGGTGCTTAGCCTAGTACCTAATAAATGGTAGGAGGCGTTGAAGATTAGTTCAAGGTGTGAAAGAACTCGTTGGTTAGCCTAGCACCGTATAAAGGGTAGGCGACGTTGTGTTAGGTGTGGTTTGCCTTGGTGTGAAAAGAACTCGGTATATTAGCTTTGTACCGGAATAAGGTTAAGCGACGTTGTGAAGGCTTCTCCGCCATAAGGAGATTGGTGTAGTTATTACGAACTCTCGAGTAGGTGACTCGGGGAGTGGAGTAGGGCAAGGAAGGTGACCTTGTAGCCGAACCACTATAAATACTTGCGTTGTGGTTTTGTGCTTCTTACTCTTATCTTTTCATTACTTACCTTTACATGCTTGTTTATCAACATCCAACATACACATCCAAATAGATTGACATAAGTCGATCTAAATATATTAAAAGGAAGTTTTAATTGGTAAAACTATTCAACCCCCCCCCTTCTAGTTTTCCACAATTGGTATCAAAGCTTCGTTACTAAGTTTGTTGGAGTATATTGTACTTTAAAAACTTGATACGATCCACGGTTAATTGAAAACTACAAAGAAGGTCTTTCATAAAAACAAACACCATGTCGTTTAAAACTATATGTTTGGATGTTGATTTGATAACAACATTTTTCTTATTTATTTTTAATTGCACTAATCTTCTTTGTCATGTTAATTAGTCAAAGCTCATACCCACCAAGCTTTAGGAGTCGCTTGGTAACAAGAATACCTTCCTTAAGAAGGTATCTTAATGGAGCGGGAATCGTCTAAGTGACATTTGTTGTGTCATTTGTAAAGACATTCCTAAGTCCGCTAGAGGTATGATTTTCTTTTTTACTTTGCTTGATAATTAAGTATACCTATTTAGGTATTTATATGATTTTCTTTTGTGCTTATACATGTTTTACATGAAGCTTCATTAGGAAGCCTTTTTCACACATACGTGTTTTATTTCTCGTCTAAAATTGTGGTATATAAAACTTATGTTTTGTTTCTTTTAAATCCAATAATAAAACATAACACGAATTTCAAAAATTCCCTCTCACTTAAAAACTTCATCTTCCTCCTCATTCCATCTCAACTGAAACCAAGAAGATCCGTCATCAACATGGTTTACATCGCACTCGTGCTCATCGTCATAACACTCATCGCACTTGTGTTCCCTATGATGAAGTTCACATACTGAGACATTTACTTTGTGTTGTTAATCTATATTGGGGTCATATACCCAATCCTTTGTATCATCCTTAGCATTGAAATGCAATATTATTAATGATCTAGATTATCTAGGTTGTTTTTATAGTGTGTTTATCATTTCTTTTGATTTATATGTTTTATTTCTTTCGTGATACATTAGAAGTCATGTATGCATGCTAAAGAAAAATGTAGGATAAAACATATTTTCATGGTATAAAAACTATAAAATCTATGTTTTTATAAAATCATTTACTGTTACTATACTGATCCACGGATCCTGGAAAATACACTAGCCGGATCCCTTTTGAAAAGGAACCGTGGGATCCGTCCTACTGAAAAACAGTTTTTCATGCAAATCAAAAACCTCTTTTCGTCTAAGAGTAATACTCCACTTGTATGTCAAAACCATAAGTGAGTTAAGTGTATTTCTGTTAAAAACCATTGTTAATAAAAATCTAGTAAAAACATTAGATTAACATACGTTGACCACAAACATTTCCTTTTATTAACTTGTCATTTCTATAGGTTCAACTATGACGCATGAATATGAGTTTGATTTTTCACTCACTAAGCGTCTACACTCCGAACATCTCTCTGAACCCAACACACCGGAAATCATGTCCGTGGGTTCAATAATCTCAAAACCGTCACTTCCATGAAGGACGATTGTGAACACCTCTCTACAATTTATAGAAGGTATCAATACCTCCTTCCGAGCCATAGGACTAGAATGTCTTCTTGAAATCAACGAGAAGATATGTCCAAGGTTCATAATGGAATTCTTCCGTCAAGTCGAACTCGTTCAGAACGAGGATCGCTCTCTATCTCTTTGGTTTTATATCAAAAACCAAAAGTTCACTTTAACCCTTGGGCATTTTGCTTACATCCTCCGGATTCCAAATCATGGACAATGTGCCTTCACCGAAGATTGGTCTCTAGATTCTCTCTTCAACTTTCGTGAAGAAAAGAGTCCATATTGTTCACACATACCCTCTCCGGAAGATTTAAATCGCATAATATGCAAACCTCGACCATATTATTCCGATCCAAACATTATCTTTACAAAGGATATCCGAGAAGAGTACAAGCCTCTTTCACTCATCCTACGTGAAAATGTTTGGAGTCTTAGGGAAATCGAGAAATCCTTCCCGCTTGTTGTGCTCACATGTTGTACTGTTTGCTAACACAACAACCATACAATCTAAGCCTACTTCTTAGAAGAATTGCAAATCTTCATGGCTCCAAGAATAAACTCATCCCTTATGGAATGTTCTTGACACGCCTCTATCATAATGTTATGCACTTCCATCCTCAATTTCAAAGTCCGTTATACGTACTTGTGAACAAAATGATGGAACCGCTAAACATATCCTCTATGAAGACTTTCTTCATTCTTGACTCCACCAACACTCATCAATCACTTAATGATCCTCCTAGAGAACACTCAAGGAATCTAATAATATTTCAAAATAGGATCAAATCTATTGTACTCGTGCTTTATCAATGCAATCCAATTTCCTTCATGAAATAAAACATTTGATATCTTAGTATTTAGAACTCTCTTTAGACTATCCTTGAGATATAATGCATTGTCAAGATCATTGCATACCTTTAGTAAAGGTCTGCTGAGGATGGTGAGGATCCCAAAATTACACTAGACGGATCCCTACTCGGGAACCGTGGGATCCGTCGAACAGAAAATGCAATTACAAGCATTGTATTTCAAAAAATTCTTAGAACACTTCACACTAAGCTAAACATAGTGTCTTAAGGCAAATTAAGTCTTTATCAAGATAGGTTAATCTTTCCCATTCATACATAACTCACCAAGGTCACACTCTAAAAACGCTTGTAGACCTACCATTTCGTTGTAATCCATTACTCTTCCGCTCTTAAACTCACACCTCATTTTCTACTTGATCCCTCACATATAGTCTTAGAAATCCTTCAATTATGGGAAAATTGATCATAAATCATCCTCACCTCCTAATTGATCTAATTTGATCGAAATCTAGTTTTCTCATCTCAAAGCTTCTAGGATATTCCAATACACTATCCTAAGACACAACCTGATCTCTAGGATCATCTAGCTTCAATTGACATTCTAAATCTTTAGTGTCATCATTATTCATCCATTGGTACTCTTGAAAGTTCCAAATCCTTCCACAAAAGACAATCATTAGCTACATCATTCATTACCTTCAAGTACTCAAGCATCCCTTAATTTAAAACACTTAGAAGAACTGAAACACTCAAGATGATATAGGTCTTAGATCTTAGAAACATCATTTCCAATCTTTCATAGCTGCTGAGAGCCGGATCCCTAGGATTAGCCTAGACGGATCCCTCTGAGGAGGGAACCGTGGGATCCGTATGACAGTATAGGTCAAATCTTGCTAAAGCAATCATTTCAACTCATCTTCTAACTCAAACACTCCATCTCATCTTAAATGAGTTCCTAGATCAGTACAACCTCTGAAGTTGACTCTTGTGCATGTCAATCATCACATTCCAATGAATCCTAGTGACTTGAAGCTTAAATGCACTTGCCAAATCTCTTAGTTTATAAACCACCTTGTTAGGACCTCCATAGTCATCACTCTCATCCTAACTTTCAGCTCTTGCAAACTCTTGAAATCATCTCATCATGAGGAAAACCCCAAGTAGTAACTTATCCACCAAAGAACCACCCATGAAAAGAGCTCGTGTTATACACGAAATTTCCTCAACCGAATCATCTCCCATCAAACCAACAAATGATAGAACTCTTCATCATCCAATCAAACCTATTCCTAAAAAGATAGTGTTAATACAAATATCGTCATTAAACGTTATTTATATTTTTGATCTTTACCTAAGTTTTGTTAACGACAAAAGTAAATTTAATTTGTATAAAAGCTTAAAGCTTGTCAAGTTTAATAGATATTAAAACAAGCTTTTTCAAACAATATATTCATCATTCAAGCATTTACATTTATGATTAGTAACATCTTGATATGACTCTAATCATTATGTATGATAGTAGTTTTAGAATGTGTTAGGTTCTTAAAACCAAACACTACTTATGTACTTGCATATTTCTAAAAATAGAAATACAACATATGACATCATGTAATGCATCATGGAAATCATTAGAAGATTTCATTAGATATTTTGTGTGGATTTGTACTCTTCATATCTTGCACAATCTCACTTAGATAGAGTTGACTTTAGCAAAGATTTGATATCTTGACTGTATCACGGTACCAAAATGGTACACGGGCGGAACCCTTTTAAGGGTTCCGCGGTCCGTGGACGCTCATGTCCACTTTGGCTATAAATAGCAATGCCAAGCCAAGTAGTTTTTCATCCCTTTCTAACATACTCTCATACATATCTTCTCTATAACCTTTCTAACTCATATCATATTAGTGATCTCTTTTGTAGCAAAGAAGATCAAGTCATATTCAAGCTTCAACGAGAAGTTGGAAGTCTTGTTTGTTTAGTGTTGTATGATCTAGTGTTGATTCATACTTCATTGTTGTATCAAACCATCATAATCTTGTGAGTGTGAGTGGTTAGTATTTTAGTCCTCAAAATACATTGTGTGTGGGAGTGGTTGTACCCTTGGAAAGAACTCGACATCTAGCTTAGTGTCGGAAATAGTGTAGGCGAAGTGTAAAGGTTTTCTCCGCCGGTGAAAGGAGCTTGTTGACTAGTGAAGTTAAACTCTCGAGTGTGAGACTCGGGGAGTGGAGTAAGGCAAGGAAAAAGAGTCCTTGTAGACCGAACCACTATAAACAACTTGTTGTGGTTTGATCATTTCTTTCCTTATTTACTTCTTACATATTGCTTGCATATTTCATTAACATATCTAAGATCAATATCAATTGATCTTTACAATAAGTTTCAAAACAAAGTTTTTAATTGGTAAACTATTCAACCCCCTTCTAGTTTTCTACAATTGGTACCAGAGCCTCGTTGCTCAAGAATTTCTAAAATAACTTGTATTTTATAAACTTGAAACGATCCATGGATTCTGAAAACTTTAAAGAAGGGCAATCTATGCAAAGACCACCACTCTTTGAAACCAATGGATTTATCTATTGGAAAAACCGTTTGGAAACATATGTAAAATCAAAAGATATAGATCTTTGGTTTATTATTGTTAAAGGGATTTTAGTTCTACAACAAAGGATATTTCCGTTGATGAACAAAAGAAACTAGTTGCTAAAAATAATGAAGCTAAAATGATGCTTTATAATGCTTTACCTAGAAAAGAATATGAAAGAATTTTTATGTGTGAAACCGCCAAAGATATTTGGGAATCTTTAATTGTTACACATCAAGGTAATTCACAAGTCAAGGATAACAAAATTGATCTTCTTGTTCAACAATATGAACAATTTGTTATTCCCGAAGATGAAACCATTGATTGTGGCTTTGCTCGCTTTAACACTATTATTACATCACTTAAAGCACTTGATGAATCTTTTCGTAGTAAGAACTTTGTCGGGAAATTTCTTAGAGCACTCCATCCCAAATGGAGAGCTAAAGTGACCGCCATTGAGGAATCAAAAGATCTCTCAATAATGTCACTAGACGAGTTGATCGGTAACCTCAAAGTACACGAAATGGTGATGGAGAAAGATTCGGAGATCATCAAAGGAAAAAGGGAGAAGATCAAATCCGTTGCTCTAAAAGCAAAAGCGGAATCAAGTGATGATGACGAATCTTGCCCCGGTAGTGAAGATGAGGAATATGCCATGGCCGTTAGAGATTTTAAGAAGTTCTTTAGAAGAAGAGGAAAGTTCGTAAGACAACCTCGAGAAGAAAGAAGCCATTCCGAAAAGATCGGGATGACAAGAAGGGTAAAGGTGAAAGAAAATGTTTTAGATGTGGTGATGCAAGTCACCTCATAGGAGAATGTCCCAAGCCACCTAAAAGCAAAACTCAACGAGCTTTTGTAAGTGGTGCTTGGAGTGATAGTGAAGACGATGAAGAATCAAGCAAGGAAGAGATCGCTCTAATGGCACATGAGTCAAATGAGGTACTTTCCGACTCTTCTTATTCTTCTATTGATGATGACACTTTGCAAAAACAATATAATCAATTGTGTGAGCTAAGTCTAAAAATCATAACTAAAAATAAATTTTAAAAACCAAAAAGGAATTTTTGGAAAATGAAGTTTATGAGTTAAAAGAAAAAGCAAAACGACTAGAAAAAGGAAAAGCAAATGACGATGATTGTAAATCATGTCAAGAGCTTAAACTTGAAATAGAAAAACTAAAGCTCACACAAGATGTTTTAATAGAAAACAATTCTAAATTTAAAAGGTTTAACAAGAACATCGCTCTTGCCGATGAAATAGTTAAAATTCATAAAACACCGGGAGACATGAATGGGCTAGGTTTTAATGAAGTATTAATTCCAAAGAGTCAAAATAAAACGGCCGAAAAGGACGAACATTCATCAAAATTGCTGCAGATAGACGGACCTGACGGAACCAAAATAAGGGTTCCGTCCGTTGTAAAATGGTGCCGTGGGTACTTCGCAGTAACAATGTTCGCATATACGGACCGTCATGAATTTGTTAAAATTACAAAGAAAACCAATAATAGTATTAAACTAAAACCAGCCGTTACTTCAGGAGTAGGACTTGTCAAAATGAATTTAGATCAAAAACTACTCAACAACGATATAAAACTCCTTTTGCCAAACGCCTCTTTCCTAAGAGCAACCACAACGTACAACCCAACTACCAACACAATGGTTGGAATCAAAACTTTCCTAGACCATATCAAACTCCAGATTACATGCCATGGAACTCTTACCCATCGTTTCCATACATGAATCAAATAAATGGTATGTGTAACCCAAATGGACCCATGAGATATTGGGGACCAAATGCTTGAGTTATTTGCTTCTTAGGTATGCTTGAAAGTTGGATTGGAACCTGATGAATGGATAAAAGATAGTGGTTGCTCACGACACATGACGGGCAACAAAAGTCTCTTCTCATCATACCAAGAGTATGACGGAGGTAATGTCACCTTTGGTAGCAATCTCAAAAGCAAAATTATTGGCAAAGGTACGATCGCTCATAACTCCCTAACTATTGAAAATGTTGCTCATGTGGATAGGTTAGGATTTAATCTACTTAGTATTAGCCAACTATGTGATAAAAAGTATAAAGTACTATTTGATGAAAATGGTAGTAAAATACTAAAAGATGGTATCACCATAGCTAAAGGAGTTGGGAAAAATAACATATATGTCATGAAAATAGATAAAACATATAATGACAAACTTTGCCTAACAACATTAGATGATAGCTCATCTCTTTGGCATAGACGCTTAGGTCACGCTAATATGAGACTTATACAAAACCTATCTTCAAAAGAATTGGTTAGGAATTTACCAAAACTTAAATATGACCAACACTTTTGCGACGCTTGCAAAATTGGTAAACAAACACATAGTAGTCACAAATCTAAAAATATGGTGTCCACATCTAAGTGTCTAGAATTATTACATATGGACTTGTTTGGACCATCCGCTATAAGAAGCTATGGAGGCAACTTATACACTTTGGTCATAGTAGATGATTATTCAAGGTTTACTTGGACGTTGTTTTTGAAAACCAAAAATGAAGCTTTTGATAAATTTGAAATACTTAGCAAGAAAATTCAAAATCTTCTAGGTATCAAAATTGTGTCGATCCGAACGGATCATGGTCGTGAATTTGACAACGAAACTCAATTTGGAAACTTTTGTGATACAAATGGTATAACACATAACTTTTCCGCTCCACGAACACCTCAATCTAATGGAGTAGTAGAACGTAAAAATAGAACAATTCAAGAAATGAGTAGAACAATGCTTAATGAACAAAACACTCCTCAAAAGTTTTGGTGTAACGCCGTTGACACTTCTACATATATTTTGAATAGAGTCTTAATACGCCCTTTCTTAAACAAAACACCATATGAACTTTATAAAGGTAAAAAGCCAACGTTAGGATATTTTAGAGTCTTTGGTTGTAAATGCTTTATTCTTAATACTAAGGATTATCTCACCAAGTTTGACCCAAAGTCTTATGAAGGTGTATTTCTTGGTTACTCTCAAACTAGTAAAGCTTACATTGTCCTAAACAAAGAAACAATGATAGTCGAGGAATCGTTGAACATAACATTCGACGAAAGTCCACCTCCCTCTAAGACATCACCTTTAGTAGATGATGACTTAGTTGAAAGTCAAATGATAGAAGGTCAAGAAATAATTAATAATAACAAGGAAGATGAACCATTAAATAAAGAAATTGTCAACATCAAAGAATCTAAAAGTCATCCTTTAGAAAAAGTCATAGGACAACTCAATCAAAGAACCTTAAGGTCACAAGCCCAAAATCAAAGTAATTATTTTTGCTTTGTATCCACCATTGAACCAAAACCCATAAATGAAGCAATAAAAGATGAATCATGGGTTATTGCCATGCAAGAAGAATTAAACCAATTCGTTAGAAATGATGTTTGGAAATTAGTTCCAAAACCTAAAGATCAAACTATAATTGGAACAAAATGGGTTTTTCGAAATAAAATGGATGAAAATGGGATAGTATCTAGAAACAAAGCTAGGCTTGTAGCGCAAGGTTATAATCAACAAGAGGGATTGATTATGATGAAACTTATGCACCGGTAGCTAGGCTTGAGTCTATTAGAATATTGCTTGCTTATGCATGTGCCTATGATTTTAAATTATTTCAAATGGATGTTAAAAGTGCCTTTCTTAATGGGTTTATTAACGAAGAAGTGTATGTTGCTCAACCTCCCGGTTTCACCGAATTTGAGAAACCACATCATGTCTTCAAACTCAAGAAAGCATTGTATGGTCTTAAGCAAGCACCAAAAGCTTGGTACGACCGACTTAAGACTTTCCTTATTGATAACAAATATACTATGGGATTAGTAGATAATACTCTTTTTACCAAGAAAAGGAAATCACATATTATCATTGTTCAAATATACGTTGATGACATTATATTCGGATCAACTTGTCAAGAATTATGTGATGATTTCTCTAAAATCATGCACGACGAGTTTGAAATGAGTATGATAGGTTAGTTAAATTTCTTTCTAGGACTTCAAATAAAACAACTAGAAGATGGCATATTTTTAACCAATCTAAATATATAAAAGACATGCTTAGGAAATTTGGTCTTGAAGATTCCAAACCAACTAAAACACCCATGTCCTCGGACACTAAACTAACCAAGGATGAGGAAGGTGAATCCGTAGATAACACTAAATATAGAGGAATGATTGGTAGCCTACTCTATCTTACGGCTAGTAGACCCGACATTATGTTTAGTGTTTGTCTATGTGCTCGCCTTCAAGAAAACCCAAAGGCATCACACTTAGAAGCCTTAAAAGGATTTTTAGATACATTAAGGGAACAACGTGTTTAGGATTATGGTATCCCAAAGGAACGGTTGTAGAAACCATAGTGTATGCCGACTGGATCATGCGGTGACTATGTCGATAGACAAAAGTACAAGTGGTATTTGCACTTTTGTTGGACATTGTCTAACCTCATGGTTTGCAAAGAAGCAAACGGCCTTAGCCATCTCAACCACTGAAGCCGAGTACGCTCCCTCACCGGAAAAGCATGTCAACAAGCTCTTTGGATGAAGCAAGATCTCGTAGATTATGGAATTCATCTCAACGACATTGTGATACTTTGCGACAACAAAGGAGCCATCGATCTCAGAAAGAATCCCGTTCAACATGCTCGCACAAAACATATTGAAATCCGCCATCACTTTCTTCGCGACAATGTTCAAAAAGGAAACATTTCAATCGAGAAAGTATCCTCCAAAGACAACATTGCCGACATCTTAACTAAGCCTCTTAAACGAGAACCTTTTAATCTTCTTAGACTTGGTTTAGGGTTAATGGAACCAAACATGTAGGATAAACATAGCCCAAAACATTAGAATAGTCAAAACTAAACAAATTTGTCTTGTACCTGCTACATCAGTAGCCCGCACCAACGATAACAAAGACGGAACCAAATTTTGGTACCGTCGGTCCGTGGTATCTACGTAAAAAACTGCTATATACAAATCATCCTCTTCCTCAAAACCCACTTTACCAAAACGTGTATAATTAACTTAAACCAAGCTCATTATTGTCATCTTCCAACTCACTAATCAATGAAGATAACATCATTGTAAGTATCCTAACTACATTTCATCTCTTAATTCGGAGTCTAGGATTCTTATTTATGCACAAAACTATCACAAATCATTACATGGGGTTTTATGTATGCTTTTATACCAAATATGAATTCAATTGGCAAATTGCATAACTAGTCATTGAAATCAGGTACTACATTATCATATTGCATAAACAAATCATGCTTGCCACTAATTGATAGATAATGAATATAAGGCCCTATTCAAACAACCAAACACCCCATGTCAAAAAAATTTGAAAAGCTTCTCACTTGTAGGAAAACAATTTTTTTTTAATTGCTAATACAAATAGAAACGTTAAATTTTCATCACTTGCATGCTCTTGAATACTAAAGGTATTGCATAACTAATATGCATTCCGGGTATATTCAAATGAAGCCACATTGAATTAGGAGCATTTGGGTTATCTCATGGTATTTGCCAAACACCCCACTAAAACCATCTTTGTGCATAAAATGAGTCGAGATAACCGCAACTCCAAATTGTTTTCATATAGGCACACACTAGAACAAAAACGTTAAAACTCATTCTCATTTTTTAACATATTAACTCTTGTCCTTAGGAATAACCATGGTAGCCGCAAGATTCTATGATCACAAAGACACCCTTAACTACATTCCCAAACACCACAAAACCAAAGGACTTACCAAAGAACAAGTAGAAATATTTAGGGGTCTAGAATCAAGGTATTTCCATGAGGGTAGAACCATTCACTCATCCTTCCTTGAAAACACCAACCTTCGTGAAGAACTAGCCGCCATTCAATTCGATTGTCTTCTTGACATCGATGAACCAATTTGTCCTAGGTTTGTGTTAGAATTCTATGCTAGTGTGACCGGCTTTAGTGATGAAGACGATGATGAATTTTGTCTTAGGTTTAGAATTAATCAAAACGACTACACCATCACCTTAGCCAACTTTGCTCAAGTGCTAGGAATTCCCAACCGAGGAACTTGTCTCTACTAGGATAAATGGTCACTCACCGCTCTTGATGCTATCAATGACCGCTCTCTACCCTACCAAACCCGTTTGGCCGATAAGGATGTCATCCGTGAACACCTTTTAACCCAAAAAGTGATACAACCCGAGTTACCCGAAAGGGAAAAGAAGTAAACCGAGATCCATATGGAATGGAGCTAAATGAACTTAAGCCCGAATTTAAGAAATGGGAGGAGCTACTTAGAGCCAACGTCATTAGCACCATAGGAAATAGGGATCACATTAACGCTTGCCTTTGTCATATGCTCTACAACTTGTCCACCCGTCAACCATTCAATTTATCCTACTACATAGCTAGGAGAATGATTGATATTCCAACTCAAGGATCGGTTGCTCTTCCATACGGGATGCTCCTCACCCGCCTCTATAGAAACTTTGCACCAATTCCACCAACACCAAAAGGGATGCACCTTCACTATGAGCTCATCCCTCACATCTTTGTACCTTTGAGTGATGCACGAGTTGCTAAGACAAAAGGCAAGAGAGCAAAACCTCCAACTCCATCATCATCATCATCAAATAGCTCCGAGGATGGTCTTCCAAGCTCTCGTCTTCCGCCTCATGAGTATTATGCCTCTTCCGAAATAGAGAATGACTCAGCGGAGTTCAAGCAAACTAAGGGAATGTTCAAGTGCCTTGGTAGGATGATGAACAAGATTTACAAGAAGTTGGACAAATAAGGGTACTTTTAAGGAGCGTTTGGAACAATACATTATCATTAATGTTTGATACAATTTGGTTGTTTTTATTATGTAGGATGATAATATAACTTGAAACAATGGTGAATGCTAACAATTTCATGCAGGGGGATAGCGCAAGTATGCTATCAAATTTTACCCATTTTCACTATAATGTGAAAATCAATAAGCCTTGCTCAAAATACATGCTCCACTATGTTTATATATATATTATCTACTTTTCCTAACTAGAAATGTTTAGTATAACATGTTTTGAGAAGAATTTCAGGTTTCGGAAAAGTCCCGACACCTAAAAACGAACTCTGTCCATTTTTCTCGCACTTCACGGATCGACGGCACCATAATTTTGGTACCGTCCGTTATGTAAATTGGTACCGCATACACTGCATGACAAAGCGGACCAGACGGCACCCTTTTAGGGTTCCGACCGTGTATGATTTTGGTGCCGTGGATCCTTCAGGTAACTTTCTAAATTTCGACTATTTCGTGATTCCAAATTACCATCCAATGCTTATAAATCAATCCTAACTTGCTTATACCCTTATTAGAACTAGTATAATTCACTTAAGTATATAAGAAATCCATTTCCCACCAAAATTCAAAAATTTGAAAAATCCACCCAAGGAGCCCTTTTGCATAAAGGAAGGAACCAAATTTTTGGTACCTTCAAATCCGTGGGTGATCTGAATATTAGGAAATTCCACTCACTAGAACACATTTATTGCAAATCTTTTCTTCTTCACTCCATCTCTCTTGAATGGCTTGACTTGGGTGATATGACTAGCATTCAACCCACTTCCAAATCATTAGGAACCTCATCTCTTCAATGGCTTAACATCAAATCAAACACATTTCTCCATGATTTTTCACTTCTATAAATTGAGAGGTTTTACCATGATCATCCTCACACCTTCTTCATTCTTACTATCATCTAGCAAAGACAAACCAAAGTCAAAAATGACAAAATCATCTCCAAAACCTTGCAAGAAGACCGCTAGAATTAGTGTGAGGCCTTGTTGCTTCGTTCACCTTAGCTCCTCATCCGAGTCTTCTCCACTCACAATCTCATCTCCCATCCGAGATGATACAAACCTCACCTTAGCCACACCTACTCAATCACACATTGTGATCACCACTCCACCACCAACAAAAACACCAACTTCACCTCCACCGGCACCCATCCAAACATCCAAAACACCCTCACCACCTTCACCAAGGTCTCCAACTCTCATTCCCATGGAGTTATTTTCCACTCCACCAACCTCCCTAAATCCTTTCTTGGAGGACTTGGATGACTTGCCTCCTAGGCCAAATCATCCACCACCATTGCCATCCTTGGGCTCAATTGAGCGGATGGCTCATAAGTCACCTCGGTCATCTCTTGACCCAAACGCCCCATTAGGGCCTAAACCTCTTCTCTTCCACCCCATTCACAAAGACATTCATGGTCCTTTGTATGGGGATCATTCACTCCCCACATCAATGTCACCTCATCTTGAGGACATTGAGGAGTGTATGTGGGATGCCAATCCCACTAGAGAGAGATTCAAACCGAACTCCACAACCTCCACCAATTCAAAGGCATGGTGGACTCTCACTTGAATGAGACAATGCAAATGCAAAGTGCTTTGCTTGCTTCCATCATGACCACTCCAAACATCCCTAACACCACCAACACATCCACCATTCCACCACCACAACCTCCCCAAACATTCTACCCTCCAAGGCATGGTTGCTCAACTTGTGAGCAAACGGCCCAAACCATGGAAAGGACCCGGGTTATGGTCCATGACTTCCAAGAAGAAATGAGGTTCATCCTCAACCACATCCTTGAGCGTCTCAACGCTCTTTCCCATCCACCATCACTTTAGGATGGTTTTAGACTAGTCTTTACTTTCTTAGGATAATTTTTTCTTGTACAAAAAACACATCATTGTGTTCTCTTTTCATGATCTTTACTCATGAAAAACTAATGAATGTTGTTTATTATATTGTTGGTGTCATTACATAGTGTTTGGAAATGCTTGTGAATGATCATTATTACTAACATTTTTTTATAGCTTTATTTTCACAATCCATGAATCTTCCCATTAAAGCACCCAATTATGGGGGAGCTTTGAACAAGGGGGAGATAATAGCTCGGGCTCATTACATTCCACATAGCCTCTTCTTTTTGTTGAGACAAAAAGGGGAGAAAATATAGAACTTTGAAATTATTTATATTTGACTTTTGAAAAGTCAACTGCATACATTTGACTTCCTAAAAGTCAAACAGGAAACCTCATTGATAATACTTGACTTTTCCTAAAAAAGTCAAACTGCATACTTTGACTTTCTGAAAAGTCAACATCATGCATCAACTAGTGAATACTTTGACTTTCATAAATAGTCAAACATCATACACTTGCATTACCATTCTCTTTTCAAGTTCTAAAACTAATATTTTTATAACTCTTGTACAAACTTTGTATCTTTTATAAAAATAAAATTTATATTTTTTCCTCAACAAAAAGGGGAGATTGTTAATACAAATATCGTCATTAAACGTTATTTATATTTTTGATCTTTACCTAAGTTTTGTTAACGACAAAAGTAAATTTAATTTGTATAAAAGCTTAAAGCTTGTCAAGTTTAATAGATATTAAAACAAGCTTTTTCAAACAATATATTCATCATTCAAGCATTTACATTTATGATTAGTAACATCTTGATATGACTCTAATCATTATGTATGATAGTAGTTTTTAGAATGTGTTAGGTTCTTAAAACCAAACACTACTTATGTACTTGCATATTTCTAAAAATAGAAATACAACATATGACATCATGTAATGCATCATGGAAATCATTAGAAGATTTCATTAGATATTTTGTGTGGATTTGTACTCTTCATATCTTGCACAATCTCACTTAGATAGAGTTGACTTTAGCAAAGATTTGATATCTTGATCGGGACCGGCGGTACCAAATGGTACACGGCGGAACCCTTTTAAGGGTTCCGCGGTCCGTGGACGCCTCGTCCACTTTGGCTATAAATAGCAATGCCAAGCCAAGTAGTTTTTCATCCCTTTCTAACATACTCATACATATCTTCTCTCTAACCTTTCTAACTCAGTTTCATATCATATTAGTGATCTCTTTTGTAGCAAAGAAGATCAAGTCATATTCAAGCTTCAACGAGAAGTTGGAAGTCTTGTTTGTTTAGTGTTGTATGATCTAGTGTTGATTCATACTTCATTGTTGTATCAAACCATCATAATCTTGTGAGTGTGAGTGGTTAGTATTTTAGTCCTCAAAATACATTGTGTGTGGGAGTGGTTGTACCCTTGGAAAGAACTCGACATCTAGCTTAGTGTCGAAATAGTGTAAGCGAAGTGTAAAGGTTTTCTCCTACGTGAAAGGAGCTTGTTTACTAGTGAAGTTAAAATCTCGAGTGTGAGACTCGAGGAGTGGAGTAGGGCAAGGAAAAAGAGTCCTTGTAGACCGAACCACTATAAACAACTTGTTGTGGTTTGATCATTTCTTTCCTTATTTACTTCTTACATATTGCTTGCATATTTCATTAACATATCTAAGATCAATATCAATTGATCTTTACAATAAGTTTCAAAACAAAGTTTTTAATTGGTAAACTATTCAACCCCCCCTTCTAGTTTTCTACAGATAGTACCCACAAAACTACCTTTGCCAAACACCACCATACCTCCTAGGCCAAACAATATCATCTCCACCAAACCATCACCATTGGTTCCTAGAGCTATTTCATTTACATCTCCACTATCATCACCACACCTCTACAATTTAGAGGACTTGCCTCCTAGGCCGCCTCATCCGCTTCACGACAACATACTCCTCATTAGGAGAAATAATGGTTCAAAATCAAGGTGTTGAGTCAACACTTGCCCCGGCTTCCTTCTCGGCGTTTTCATCATATAATCCCATTTGGATTATGACAAATCATCAAAATCAACCACCAGACCATATGGAAGTTGACACCTCTCTACCACCACCATCATTCTTGGTTGAGTCATTCTTAAATGCACCTCCACCAATCCCTCCATCGCTTGAAGCTCCACAAGCCGCTTCACTTGATCCTTCGAATCAAGCCATTTCATTTCATCCACCACCACTACCTAGCCATGGCAATGATTGCTATCATTGTCAACATGTTGAAAGTTTGATACATGAAGTACGATAAGACCAACGTTTCATGTTCTATCATCTCCTCGAACGTTTCGACGAGATTAAACCTAAACAAAACTTGAGCTAGAAGATTATAGTGGTGTCTTAGCTTCAAGCGCTAGGTGATCTAGAAATTCCTAGTCATGTATTGTCTATTGTCTTGTTTTTCGAGTCATCTATATCATAACTCTCGTTTATTAAATGGAATTACATGCTACTTGCTATATTTCAAGTATGTGAGTGTACTATATAATCCATATCTCTTTTTATTATTAACATTTCTTGTTATACCAATCTTTGCGACTTTATTCATCGCCGACGGATCCTCAGATTTGCCTAGACGGATCCCTACTAGGAGGAACCGGATCCGTGAGACGTAAAGCCTTCTTTCTACTAACTTGAATCACATTTGCAGAAAATTGTGAATTATACTTGATTTATAACCTTTGTTTTGTAGTTATTCAATTTACATATGAAGACTTTGACATCATAAAGCTAGGGGGAGCTTTATGTCAAAGCAATACATTGCAAATTACTTGCAATACTAGGTTTATATTTCGTGTCATCCCTTTGCAACAATTGCAATCATCAAGGGGGAGGACATTCTCGTCACTTAGACGAACCATTTGCAAACTTAGTTGCAAACACAATTAGTTTATTTTACGTTATGTCCTTGACGCCTTTACATAGGGATGGACTCGTCAAGGGGAGTTAAAACGAGTACCATTCCGCCACTTGCTCTCTTTTACATTTTTACATCTTTTTTTTCTTATAAAAATTGTGTTAGTTTTTTTTAACACTTTTGTTTCACAAGGGGAGAAGAAAGTAAAAACTACAAATTCAAATTTTACTTAATTTTAGCTTTTTCCTTAAAATAATTTTATGTTTTGTCATCAAAAAAAGGGGGAGATTGTTAATACAAATAAGTTTAAAAACGCGTTTATTTATATTTTCTTCTAATGTTTTGTCGATAACAAAAGTAAAATCATTTTAACGAAACAAATAGAGTAGCGAAATAGTTTGAGTTAAAAGTTTTCTAACACAATTAAGTTGTCACATAAAACACTAAAACAAGTATAAGTGATTTTATGATTTAGATACATATGTACAACAACTAGTGTTTACATATTGGGTTAAACATATACTTAAACTAAGTATACTAAAATGGGTAAAAACCAAGTGTATACTAAAATAGGTAAAAACTAAGTGTATGCTAAAATGGGTAAATACAAGTATATACTAAATGGGTAAAATACTAGCAAATGGTTTTGACCCATAACCCATGGTTTTATATATACCACTTAACCAAGTTCATTGTATCTAGAAAGAAACCATGGATCAACCCATAACCCATGACCCATGACCCATAACCAAAAATACCCATGGGCAAAGAGGAGCGGACCACGGATCCCTAGCTTTGTGCTAGCGGGATCCCTTGTGGTAGGGATCCGGGGAACAGTAGAGGTTTTTCCTCTATAAATAGTGAGCCATTTCTTCATTGTTTCTCATCCCCTTTGAATATACTTTCTCCTCTGAGTTAAATCTCACTAACCTTAGATCCAAGAGATCTATGTTTGTAGTTTTGTTTTTGTGTGATCTTTTAGGTTCCTCTTAAAGGCAAGATCACCACCTTTGAAGTCGAAAAAGCTCAAGTCCATGAGTTGCCATGCTTCCTCATCATCAAGGCTACTGAAGTCTTCTTGTTGATGATTCTCTTTTTTCTTCAAAGAAGTGTAGTGTTGAAGACATTAGTGAAAGATGTCTTAAGAGTCAAGACGAAGATATTAGTGAAGGGTATCTATCGTCTATAGGATAAAGCACTTGTGGTAGGTGCTTGGAAGTCAAGACTAAGAAGCATTAGTGAAAGGTGCTTAGAAGTCAAGACAAAGAAGCATTAGTGAAAGGTGCTTAGAAGTGAAGACACAAGACATTAGTGAAAGGTGTCTTGTAGATCTAGTCAAAGGCATTAGTTAAAGGTGCCTTAGATGTACATTCGATATGGTGTGTTTCGATGTACAAGATAGACTAGTTTTAGATCCAAGGATATTGATATCCTTGATGATGTTGTAAAGGAGTAGATCTCCTTTGGGATTAGTCGTTGGTGTAGTGTGGTAGTAGTTCCTCCATTGCAATGGAACTAGGTGCTTAGCCTAGTACCTAATAAAGGGTAGGCGACGTTGTGAAGGATTAGTTCTCCTAAGGTGTGAAAGAACTCGGTGGTTAGCCTAGCACCGTATAAAGGGTAGGCGACGTTGTGTTTGGCGTGGTTCGCCTTGGTGTGAAAGAACTCGGTATTTAGCTTTGTACCGGAAAAAGGTTAAGCGACGTTGTGAAGGCTTCTCCGCCATAAGGAGATTGGTGTAGTGATTACGAACTCTCGAGTAGGTGACTCGGGGAGTGGAGTAGGGCAAGGAAGGTGACCTTGTAGCCGAACCACTATAAATACTTACGTTGTGGTTTTGTGCTTCTTACTCTTATCTTTTCATTACTTACCTTTACATGCTTGTTTATCAACATCCAACATACACATCCAAATAGATTGACATAAGTCGATCTAAATATATTAAAAGGAAGTTTTAATTGGTAAAACTATTCAACCCCCCTTCTAGTTTTCCACAATAAATAAACGTTTTTACGGCTTATTTGTATTAACATGTTCTATAAAGGATTGGATGTACCAACTCGACAAATTCTTAATTCCAAGTTGTACCTCAAATGAGTGCAGCTAATGCTAAGAAAGCCATCCAAGAAATGGCTGGTCATTTTCAAAAGTGGCATGATGGAAAGTCTATTAGGAGTAAAAGTAGTGATACTTCTGATAGGTAGGTTGCTATTCAATCTCAACTGAACACACTTAGCAGGGAAGTTAAAAAAAAGTGAATGAAAGAATGTATGATGCTCAAGTAGGATGCGAATTATGAAATGGACCACATTACACTAAGCATTTTCCATTAAAAGAGGAAGGAACGACACTTGAAGAAGCATACTACATTCAATATGGAGTGCCATTTCCATAAGCAGGAAGGTATAGAGCAGTTGCTCCAGGATTCTACCAAAAGGGAGAATGGAAATACATCATATTAAGAAAGAAGACGGACTTTGGAAGAATCTCTGAACAAGTTTGTGACTAGATCTGCAAAACGACATGATGAGCACTCTGATTTGATTAAGGAAATTCGAGCTTAACCAGATGATGCAATCAGAAATCAAGGAGCTTTAATTAAGCCATTAGAAATTCAAATTGGGCAAATGAGCAAGGTACTTCAAGAACGGGGATCTGCAGATCTTCCTAGCTCAACTGAAACAAACCCAAGAGATCATGTCAAGTCAATCACTACTATTGAAGAAGTTGAATAACCTAAGGAGAATGAGAAGATAAATTGATCAAGCTTAGTCAATCTACTATTCCTTTTCCTGTTCGTTTGAAGGAATATTACTATGATGAGGATGAATTATTGAATGTATTGAAGAAGATGCATATCAATTAAACAGATTCTACTATGATTTTGAGAAGATTTCTTAAGGAGAAGTAAAAGATTGAGGAGGAGATCAAAGCAACAATAAATGTGCATTGCTCAGCAACAGGGAGTTTCACTTTACCTTGCAGTATTAATCATATGTGTTTTAATAAAGCCTTAGCTTACATAGGAGTTAGTGTTATGCCTCATTCGACCTTTGCCAATCTAGGTCTAGGTAAATTAGCTCCTACTAAATTAATTATTGAATTGACTGATAAAACTATAAAACATCCTAAGAGTATAGCAAAAAATGTGTTATTTAAAATTGAAAAATTTGTCTTTCCCGTAGACTATTTTTTGGATATGCCTGAGGATATTAAAATCCCATTGATCCTTGTAAGACCTTTGTTGTCTACTGCTCATGCTAAAATAGATGTATTCAAAAGAAAGATTTCTTTAAGAGTTGGAGATGACAAAGTAGTATTTAAGAATGACAATCCTATTAATAGCATAATTAAGAATGTTTATGTGTTAGGATTAAGAGAGCGTATGAAACTTGATCTAGAAGGTAGGCTAATGGGCGAGACATTGATTTAAATAGATCACAAGACCCCAAATTTGAGGATTTTCTTGAATTAAATGATCTAAACGAGCCATTAGAGCTTAATGACCATGTGATGGAGGACTTAGATCCCGAGATTGAGTAAGGAGAAATTGTAGATACACCTACGGTAAACGTGATTAATGCTAGGAATTATGATGAGATTGAAAGATATCCTAGTTTTTGCGATTATGGTTGGAAGATCCATATTAATTGTGCTTACAATTTGTAATTTTCATGCATGATAGGTTACAAGCATGTGAATGCTAACTTTTTCCCTATTCTCTTGATTAATGTAATGTCCAAAAGTTTTTATAATTCGATTATAAAAGAGAAAATTGAGTATAAATGGAAAAACATGGTAGGAGCTTTTATAAATGTGCCTATTTTTGTTGGGAATTTTTCAATTGTTACAAATTTTGCTATTGTGGCGAATATGGATGCTTACTGTGATAAAGACATGGGTGATGTAATAGTTGAAAAGCCATTTATAGGGTAGATTGTGTTGAAGAAAAGAGTTATGAAAGAGTGATTATCCTACATAATGGTAATGATAATGTTTCTTATCAAATGGCTCATTTGCACCTAAGGTTTAAGCATGTCTCTAACCAGAAGTGTAATAAGATTTGGCCATTGTTGGATCGATATACTTTAATCAAACTATCTTAACTAGCTTGTTAAGGTTTAATAACCTCGGATAAATCCTAAGTTATTAACAAAGAAACACTGAGCAATCTTTATCAAGTACGCGGAATTTACTTAACAAAGATAAGAAGAATAACCTTTTATTATAAACTCTAAATCTGCTTATTATGCAGATACTCTAATACAACTCTAAGATAATTGAACTTCTCTCTAAAACACTAATTAACTTGTGAATTCATAAACTCTAAAACTCATAGACTCATAAGCAATCGTACATCTAATGCCAATCTAGGAGTCCTTTTATAGGCTCAAGGATATCCTAGTCGGTTTACAATTGATAGCCTTGTACGACAAGTAATCTAAACATAGAATACAATACTTTCCATAAACAAATAACAGTTCTTTAGTTCTTTTGCGACTTTGACTTTTAGGTGCATACTTTGACTTTGTCTTTAAAGATACTTTGACTCTTTGACTTTTCCCAAGACTTTGCAACTTACAATTACTTTCATATCTTCAGTACTTTCATGTCTTCAGCACTTTCATATCCCAACAATCCTCCCTTAACTTGAATTCTACTTGTTTGACTTCAAGTTCCTTTGTGAATCTATCTTTAATGTGCTTCATCTTTAAGATCAGATTGTTTCTTAGTCTTTTCAATATATCTCTGTAGTGTATGTGCTTGTCAAAGTATCTCTTAGATTTGTTCTTTCTCAAGATCCAAAGCAAGCTCCATCTTTTCAAAGAACACAAGAACATATGACAATTTGTATATTAATTCAGGTTAAGTTGCATACTATTCTCATCACTTCCAGGTGTGTTAACTCCGGTGAGAGGTGAATCATTGAAAATTTAATGGATTTAGATCTCTTTACCAAAGCCATTATCTTTGGAGTAGCCATATGTTTTGGTGTGTAAGACCATGGTACATTGATAACCATATGATTTTTAGCAAATCATCAGCCATCAACAGATTTGATTTGTCTTTACCAAAGTGTACCTTCGGACTAGTTAGTTCTTATATCTAATGGTGAACTAATTACCAATAATGGTTTTTCCACTGCCTTTACCACAAGCCATTTTCTTGTGGGCTAGCCAACTCTTCACATTAGCTGATATGGTGAGTTGATTACCATCCAACTTATTAGCAAGTTGTCAACTAAAAACGGATTTGATATATCTTTACCGAGCCGCTTTGCTCATGGATTATTCAATCCTTTTGTAACCATGGTGGATTGATAACCTATTGATGTTATCATCACAAAACCATTTATTGAACCTGTATTTCAAAATATTTATTAATTAGCAAAAGGTTTCTTCTAAAATTCATTTAATCCTTGGTTTATTTCTGCAACAAGTACTTTGATGAAAGTACTTTTCTTGATCAGCAAGACTTTGAATAAAAGTATTAATATATCAAAAAGTATTTTATTCAAATAAAATTCATACCAGTTATTAATCATCTTCAGCAATAGTAGTCCAGTTGATAAATAAGTTGATAACCATGCAAGCAGTTTCATTATCCTCTTCTACTTCCAATCCATGCTCTAGCATTCTTCTCATGAGCTCAACTGTGAGAGGGTATCTTCTTTCTGCAAACATGTGTATCATCGTTCCATTTTCCAGCTCTAAAACATGAACTCCAAACTCTTCAAAGAATCTCCAAAGAAACAATTTCCCAGCCTTTCTTGATTCTTCCAAACATCATCAGTGCTTTCTTTCTTCAGTTTCCCATGCAGTTATGAGATCACCATGTAAAACTAAACCAATCCCTTCTAATGGATTTTGTTCAAAGTAAGCTTTCACCACATGATATAAATAGAATAGATCTACTCTATCTATAATGTGCAATAAGTCCCATAGCCTTTTGAAAACTTTGAAGCTTTCATCTTCTTTATGAAAAATCATGTAATCTTCTTCTTTGGATTTCACAACTTCAAAAACACTAATCTTTGATCTGTTCATCTTCATGTCATTATCTTCTTTTGAATAATCAAAATCTACTATTCTCAGATAATTCCTTAATTCATCACTAGTCTCAGATCTTAATTCAACTTTTTCTTTCTTTGAGAACTCAATATCTCAGAATTCAGCTTTTCCTTTTTCTTTTCAAACTCTTCTTTCTTTAGCTTCACCCGTAGCTTCTTCTCTAAAATCTTTGATGCCTGCAACATTCTTCTTATAATCCTCCCTAGCAAAGATCATATAATCTTTTCATCTCAAAATAATTAAACTTCTACAATCCTTTATACCCTTGACTTTTCAGATAAGCCATCATAGCATTTCTGTTTTTAGCTTTATTAAGTCTTCGTGGCATAAATCTAACAGGAACAGGTGACTATAATGGTTCACAGCCTTCAACATCTAATTCATCTTGTACCTTTTGAGCGCTTCTTTATTCGAGCTTCTTGAGCTTCCTGATCTTTTCTATCTTCAGCATCTAACTCTTCTTGAACTTTTCTAGCTTCATTCCTAGCAACTTCAATTACTCTAAGTTCTGCCAAAGTTAGTTTCTTTTTCTTAGTTTCAACCAGAACACCTTTCCCTTTATCCTTAGGATCAATTGCGGTTGAGAAGTTCTTTGGTGTTCTTCTTCTTGTACATCTCTAATAGTAACACCACCTCTAGGTTGTGATAAATCTCCTAAAATTGTAGCAATGAATTCATCATCACTTGCAAAATAAATAGGTTTGAATGTAGCTTCCTCCTCTTCTTGTATAACAGTTGTAGAAGGACCAGCTTCTTCTTCAAAATTCAATACTCTTGGTGTTATCACCTCTTGCGTAAAAGTATCATGAAAAGCAACACTCTTGATCATCAGTACCTTGAACTTGAACTTGTTCTTGTTGTTCCTCAAGATTCTGAAATAATCTTTTCTTCAATACCTTCAGGTTCTTTCTTCTTTGTAACATCTTCTTTCAAATTTTCTTTTTCTAAATTCCTCCCCAATTGGACAGAAGATGGTTGATGAACCTGTTGTCGTTTGTGTTTCCTAGAATGCTTTTGCGCCTTCTTTTTGTTTTTGACCCATACATGAAATTCTTGAACTAATGGCCACACAAAAGTCTTAAGCCTTCGAAACTTCAGTAGGTTTTGGCACATCAGCAAGTTGCTTGTTTAAGAAAACCTGTATAAACCGTGGGTACATTAGCCAAGTAGACCCATGTGAAATATGCGAGAGCATCCCATCCAGTATTAGCCTTGAGAAGTTAAAAACTCGATCCGTAGCTAACCCAACCATAGCAGATGCTATATTGGACCCAACGCTCCCAAGAAGTACTTTTAGCACTTATGCAATGTAGCAACTCATGAACCAAAAATTTCCATTGAGGACAAAACAACTGTTTCTCAATGTTTGTTCCGTTAAAGAACCTTCATAACCAATATGCCCAAAAGTTTCCCAAATCAATTCCTTGGCAAAACGAATAGTACCATCATTATCATTAAACAGCAAATCCTCTCTAATAGATGCTTCAGTAATCTTCACAATGCGTCCAACAACTGTAGCCCTAATATAAAATTCTTCATTCTCCATGTTTTCTTGCAAGAGCCCAAAATTCTTGAATCCAAGGCTCAATAATATCCGGCTCCACTAAAAGAGCATAACGATTTGTGACCCGTTAAAAATCAATAATATCGTGAAACGCCGCATTATCTTCAGGCCTTGTCTAAATTTGCTACCATATTGTGCTTTGAAACAATAGGTCGATTCGCCATTGGTGATTATGTAAGCACAAATTGATATTGAATAAGAATGAGAGAAAGATGGAAACGATGCTAATGTAATAATATGAGAGGGAAAATCGGAAAGTAGTTATTTATAGGAGAGATTTGAAAAATCACTGCCCAAAATAAAATAACCATTAGCATTAATTACCCCTCAATATAACCGTTGGAACAGATTTTAATACTAAAAACAGATTCTTCCACGTATGCAGATTTCCCAAAGCAAGACTTTCCAAGCAGACTTCCGGAAAAACAGTACTTTCCCAAATTCCTCCATAGAAACTAAGTATATACAAGCATCCTCCCCTCAAGCAATACACAGGACTATACTAACACCTTATAGTCCTCCCCTCAAACATAGCTTAGTAGTTAATCATGCCAATACTCACCACCAAGTGATTGAATCTTGAAACATCAAAGCCTTTGGTGAGTAAATCAGCTACGTTGTCATCTGTGTGAACTTTAACAATCTCTGATAAAGTGATGCCTAATCTGAATATGCTTGGTCTTGGAATGATAAACTGGATTCTTCACAATACAAATGGTACTCTCATTATCAATATTGATAGGAGTATTTTTGAAATTGAACCCATAGTCCAAGAGTTGATTCTGCATCCACAAAACTTGTCCACAACAGCTTGCAGCAGCTACATATTCAGCTTCAGTAGATGATGTTGCTGCAATTGTCTGCTTCTTGCATTGCCAGGAGACTAACCTTCTTCCAAGATATTGGCATCCTCCAGTGGTTGATCTTCTATCATAGTTATCACCTGCATAATCACTATCTGAAAAAGCCTCTAAGTGAAAAGGTGACTCTTTAGGATACCACAACCCCAACTTTGGTTGTTGCTTCAAATAACAAAAGATTCTCTTTACTGCATTCATGTGAGAGATCTTTGGTGAGACTTGATATCTAGCACATAGACAAACTGCAAACATAATATCGCCTTGATGCAGTTGAGATACATAAGAGAACCAATCATTGATCTATAAAGCTTGACTTCAACAGGGTGTCCATCTTCATCTTTGCCCAATGAATTGATAGATTTAATGGGTGTAGTAACAACCTTCATATCATCAAAATTGAATTTCTTAAGTATGTCAGTAACATACTTGTCTTGACTGATAAAAATACCTTCCTTTGACTGCTTAACCTGAAGTCCTAAAACGAAAGTCAACTCTCCCATTGAACTTATTTGAAATTCTTTCTCATCACTGTTCAAACTCCTTAACCATGGACTGTTTGGTACCCCAAAAATGATATCATCAACATAAACTTGAACTAACATAATATCTTTCTTGTCTCTCTTGATAAACAAAGTCTTGTCAATAGCTCCCTTCTATATCCATGTTGCAATAAGAATGTGGAGAGTCTTTCATACCAAGCTCTAGGTGCCTGATGAAGGCCATAAAGAGCCCTAACAACCTTGTAGACTTTGTTTGGATGTTTAGGATCTTCAAAACTAGGAGGTTGTTTGACATAAACTTCCTCTGTAATCTTGCCATATAAAAAGGCACTTTGACATCCATCCGTAAACTTGAAAGCCCCTATAAGAAGCAAAAGCAAGAAATATTCTAATAGCTTCTATTCTTGCTACAGGAGCAAACACTTCATCATAATCTACTCCTTCTTCTTGTCTATATCCTTGTGCTACTAACCTTGCCTTATTCTTGATAACATTACCTCTTTCATCTCTTTTGACCCTAAAACCCATCTGGTTCCAATAACTCTCTTCCCATCCGGAAGATCACATAAAACCCAAACCTCTTGAAGTTTAAATTGAAGAAGTTCTTCCTGCATAGCTTCAACCCAGCTTTCTTTAGTCAAAGCTTGAGCAATATTCTTGGGTTCTTCTTGAGAGATAAAACAAGTAAATAGACAGGTTTGATGGTCCTTATGATTCACCCTGTTTTGTTTATACACAAAGCTAAGTAAAGCATTGTGAGGTGTAGAAAAAGTCTTAGCTCTGTGTCTAGTCAAGACTCCGTAAGTAGAAGGACCAATGATTTGATCGGAAGGATGATCCTTATGAGTTCTTAAGTTTGGAGACTGTGGAACTTCATAATTATCCTCTAAATTAGTAACATCAGCACCTTCATTGGAATTTGGGAAAATACCTTCATCTTCAAATTCATCATCTATCTTCTAATCCGTGCATGGTATGATCATCCGATCGCTAAAGTATCATTAACCGGTGCAAGCATACTTTGTTCGAAAGTATTGTCCAAAGTACTGTGAGAGTACTCTGCAGTCTTGTTCTTCCTCTTAGCCTCTTCATAAGTTCTCCTTTGTTCATCAGTGTAAGAATGTGCTAAAACATCTTGAAGAAGCATCTGATTAAGTTCCTCTAGAATAGATTGATCCTCAGCAGATAAAGAAGATTCGAGCAACAAGTACTTTGCGGGCAACAGTACTTTGTTTTGGAACTTCAGACTTTGGTTTGAACTAACAGATCTTCATCGAACATCATCGTCGAATATGAACTCCATGAACACCATATTGTAAATCTTCTCCATTGTGCACTGGTTGATTTTCTTCTCTAACAGGTACATAGTTCATAGATGGAGTTAAAACCTCAAGATCAAACATCCAATCAGGACCTTTACCTTTATCATTGTCTTGATCTTCTAAAAACTCAACATGAAGACAATCTTGAACCTTCTTAGTAACTTTGTTGTATACTCTAAAGCCCTTACTGTTAGTGTAATAACCCAATAAGTATCCTTCTTCTGACTTGCCATCAAACTTCCCCAGAGTATCAATAGTGTTTAAAATAGTAAGAGGGCATCCAAAAGGTTTCATAAAACGAATGTTGGGTTTATTGCCCATCAACAATTCATAAGGTGTCTTCATCTGTGGTTTAGTGACTGAGACTCTGTTAAGTACATAACAAGCATTACTTACAGCTTCTGCCCAGAACTGAATAGGTAGGTGAGAATCTGCTAACATTGTTCTTGCTGCTTCAATCAAAGTCCTATTCTTTCTTTCTGCAACACCATTCTTTTGTGGTGTTCTTGCAATACTAAACTCCCTTTTTATGCCTTTGTTTGCACAAAATTCATCCATAAGTTTGTTCTTGAATTCAGTCCCATTGTCACATCTAATACCTCTAACCTTGAGTCTCAATTGGTTTTCAAGAGCAATAATCAGTGTCTGGATAGCATCAAAAGTATCATCTTTAAAACCCAAGAAAAATACCCAACTGAATCTACTACAATCATCTGTTACAACTAAGCAATACTTTTTCTTGTTTAGACTTGCCACGAAACAGTCCAAACAAATCCATGTGTAACAGCTCCAAAGATTCTCTAATAGTTCTCTCCTCAAGCTTCTTGCAGGAAGCTTTGTGTTGTTTACCCTTCTTGCATGCCAAGCATGATTGATCATTCTTGTAAGTATTTGAAGGTAAACCTCTAACTAGATTGCCTTTCACCAGTTTATTGATATTCTTGAAGTTAACATGACCCAATCTTCTATGCCATTGATGTGCCTCTTCAGATGTTGCTTTAGCCACCAAACATGTGGCTCTTCCATAGGAATGTAGACTCTTCATGTCTAAACTATACACATCATTTGTCCTTAGTACTCTAAGAACTACTAATTCATCATCAACGGGCTTAAAGTCAGAGGAAAGGATAAGACATTATGTGTCGTGAATAACACAGATGCTTTTTATCACGATTTGTGATAATCGACAATAGATTGAACTTTAATTCCTTTACATATCTAACATTCTCAAAATCTATAAGCCCTGCTTTGATAGTCCCTTTGCCAGTAATCTTTCCTCCATTGGGATCATTCCCAAATGCAACTCTTCCTCCACTAATCTTCCTAAAATCGACAGATCTCTTTGTCTCCTGTCATACTTCCAGAGCAACCACTATCCACAATAAGATGATCTTTAAGTTCCTCTTCGGGTTGCCCCTGCACATAAAGACAAGAGTTAGAAACTTTTAGGAACCCAAGCCATTACTGACTTGTGTTCCCTTGTGGAGTTACAAACTCAAATTCTTTGAGTATGTAATTTCCACTATCTTTCAAATGATGATCCGGAATTATCTTTTGATCTTTAGCATGTGGATTTTCAAAACTTTCTGGTTTTTCAACACAAATCTCTTTTCTGTCATCACAAAAACATCTGATTCACTTTTAGTTGAAAGTACTGTCTGCCCTCTGCCTTACTTTCCCTCTTAACCCATTCTGTTTTAACACTTGGTTCCTCTGATCTAAATCTCCTATGAGAATTGTAATACCTTCTAGGTTGATAGTGAGATTTCCTAGAATTTCTATACCAAGTATTGTAATCAGTACCTTGTTTTGTCTAAAGACTTTGAGAAAGTATTGGGCCAGAGTTAACAATACTTTGGAAAGTACTGTGAGATACTGAAGGTTTTGAAAAAGGTTTTCGTTGGTGTGGGTATCTATGATCCGGTGAGAAATTTCTGTGATTGACCCTATTTGAATTATTCCAAACTGGTTTGTACTCTCTAGGTTTCGTTGGCAGTCCTTTCTTTGAAATTTTCTAAGGTATTCTGAGTGATGTTCACAATCCTTAATTAGATGAGTAGGACTAAACACACAAAACACAGTTTTTGACCCATACTGTCAAAGTGACATCTTCTATGTCTATGCCCAAAATTATTTTGCCTTCTTGGTGAGTGATTAAACCTGTTTTGACCAAAATTATCCCAAAAAGGTTTAGCAAGATCTGCTTTTGAAAAGGTTTTGAAGAAGGTATGCTTGTTGAGCAAGACTTTGATTTAAAGGTAATGCTTGATTTTGAACATCGTTTTCAACAGATTCTTTGGGTTTTTCAGACCTAGATTGAGCAACAAGCTTTTTCCTAAACTCTAGACTGTCTACTCCAAAACGAAACATCGGCCTAAGGGGTTGATGAATGCCAGTGGGATGTGGAACAGTATGATAATCATTAGCTTTCTTATATTCAGGAGGTGAGTCACTTATTGAACCATCATTACTAGATGTATCTACATAATTAATGAGTTCTTCATCACTAGTGGTTATATCCTCATACTCACCTTCTTCCTGATTACTAGATTGGTTTTCTTCTATCTTACTAAAATCCATTCCAAAACCTAATCCAGTTTTAAGGTAGGCTCTTTGTAGTTTTTGAACATAAGAAACATGTGACACCACTTCACCCCAAGCAGAAAACTTAGCTAACAAATCATCTCTTTCCTTAGTTAATTTCTCAATTTCAGCAATTTTACAGTTTAATTTCCATTCACTAAGCTTTAATCGATAATCATGTTGTGCATATTTTCAGCCCAAGCTACTTCATTAGTTTCATGTGCTAAAATTTTGGCTTCCATAGATTCTAAGGTTATTTGATAACCTGCTACCTCACCCTAGCCTTAACACAATTTTCTCTCTCAATCACATAACTGCTAAGCAATTTATGATAAAAATCATAGCAATTTGAGCATACATCAGAGATAGGAGATTGATTTGGTGAAGTAGCCACCAATGCTAGTTGAACAGAATCATCTTCACTTTCCTTGCTCCAATCAAATCCTCCAAAGCCATCATCGATTCCAAAACAAAGATGTTCGGTTCTTCAGAAAAACATGCTCCAATCCAATGCTTCTACTGAATCTTCAATTTCTTCTTCTACTGCTACCATGCAATAAGTTATCGGTTCATCATCAAACTCTTCACTCCAGTAACTTCGATAACTTCTCTTGAGCAACCAAAGCCTTTGTTTCAGTAATGGGTATTTCCTTAAGCTCAAGTTTTGGCTTTTCAGATGTCCTGTTTGCTTGATACTTAGCAAACCTGACTTTGCAAGTGACCAGCCTTTTGACAATTGAAGCATTCAATTTTAGATTTGTCAAAAGTTATGCCCTGCTTTTAGTTTGAAATCAATGCTTTTTCCTGTCTTCTTCATGTACTTTTTGATTCTTGAAGTGATCATAGCAACTTGCCACCTGATATCAATTTCTTCAAGTGCATCTTCTTCAATCTGCGCTAGATCTTCTTCATAAGTGACAGGTAAACTAGCTTGTTGTGCAAAGAAAGAGCACATAACTTCATCTGAGGCCATAGTGGTAGTTGGTGGGACCTGTGGAACATATGAGGGGTGTATAGACAGCATACTTTGAGAAACAAGATTTGAGGAGAAGCAGTATTTTTAATGGAAGTACTGGCCTTCTTTTCAGAAGATAGAAAAGCAATACTATGAGACTTAGAACTTGTTTGACCACTCATCTCATGCTCATACACCTTAAGTTGATGATAGAGATCATCAAAGTCCATGACATCCAAACCTTGTTGTCCTCTGATCATTGTAGCAATCACATGCCATGAAGATGGCAAACTCCTTAGAAACTTCAAATTAGCATCCTCAACTGATACTTCGCCTTGTATAGCTTCAACATGTTGAGTAGATTCTGAAACCTATCATATGCAAAGATCAAGACTCTCTTTCACCAACTGTAAAGTTTCAAACTGTTGCTTTAGCAAATTTCGTGCATCTTTTAGAGGCTTCATTCCCTCCAAATCTGGTCTTGAGAGCAGCCCAAAGCTGCTTTGCATCTTTAGCATCATGAAATTTGAGAAGATGACCATCTGAATGGCGATAAGAGAATGTTGAGTGCCTTCTCTTGATTCCTTAAGGTTGCTGCTGGTAATACGGGTTTAGGTGCCTTTGGTTGTCCAGGAATATCAATGGGGTCTGCTACAACTTCATTCCCATTCACAATAACATTCCAAAGAGCATGGTCTGTAATGGCAATGTACTGCCTCATCTTCATGCACCGGAGATCATATTCTCCCTTCTTGATTATTGGAATTCTGAGTGAGGTGATTGAGGGTGGTGGAACAGCTTCAATCGACATCTTGAATATTGTTGAAGTAGGGTTTCTTCCTAGTCAGAGTTTCCACACAAGCTCGGATACCACTTGTTGGATCGATATACTTTAATCAAACTATCTTAACTAGCTTGTTAAGGTTTAATAACCTCGGATAAATCCTAAGTTATTAACAAAGAAACACTGAGCAATCTTTATCAAGTACGCTAATTTACTTAAAAAGCTAAGAAGAATATCATTTTATTATAAACTCTAAATCTGCTTATTATGCAGATACTCTAATACAACTCTAAGATAATTGAACTTCTCTCTAAAACACTAATTAACTTGTGAATTTGTAAACTCTAAAACTCATAGACTCATAAGCAATCGTACATCTAATGCCAATCTAGGAGTCCTTTTATAGGCTCAAGGATAACCTAGTCGGTTTACAATTGATAGCCTTGTACGACAAGTAATCTAAACATAGAATACAATACTTTCCATAAACAAATAACAGTTCTTTAGTTCTTTGCAGTACTTTGACTTTTAGGTGCAGTACTTTGACTTTGTCTTTAGCAGTACTTTGACTCTTTGACTTTTCCCAACTTTCTGGCAGCCTTACAGATTTCATATCTTCAGTACTTTCATGTCTTCAGCACTTTCATATCCCAACAGCCATTGCACAAGGTAAGTACTCGTGATATATTGGAAGGTACTAGGCACCCATATCAAAAGTTAAAAGGTTTTTACAAAGGAACGCTTAATTTGGGAATTGTGAACCTTTGCTATGAACCTTTGAATTGTGAACCTTTGCTATGATCTTTTGAATTGTGAACCATTGATTTTGAACCTTTGATTATGATGACTTATACATTACCAAACTTTGGACTTTGCTTTTGACCCTTCAGTTTGATACCCGAGCCATTATACTAGGCATGGGGGTTCTATGTCCGTATCATTGATGCACCAATGGCATGATTCTAGTGTGGTCGAGTGATGTGCCACACCATCCCTATATTGTTTATTGAAGATATGGCCACTAATATTTTTGCAGGGGCGTATGGATGCATCCTAGATTTGTTTGGTATTGATATTGCTACATTTGGTTTGGTGATTGATGTTGTGTGCAATGCACGTCCTTCACATTTTTGAGAGTTCGCTCCTTTATGGTTACTATGGTATGATATGGTTTGATTGTATTGGGCTCGTGGTAGATTTCTGACAACCTTTACACTTTTGATACACCTATATTGTACCTTATGTTATTCCACAATGCACCATATTCTATATTACTCGTTTTTAGTTTTCCGTTGATTACTCATTCGTTCATTATCCTTATGTGATTCATCCGACTACCATACTATACTCCAGTTCATTTGATTTGTCATACTCTCATTCCATTTTGGTTGACTACCAAGCTTATACTTCATATTACCATTTCATCCATTTACCGAACTATTATATGATTATTGGATTCAAGTGTTGACTATGCTATTATATGACTATTTGATCCATTTGTTTACCATGCTAGTATATGATTACATGATTTCTCTGTCTACTATGCTAGTATGTGGTTACCTGATTCATCTGTTACCATGCTAATATCTGATTATCCGCTTACCATGCTATTATGTGACTATTTGATTCGTCTAGTTGCCATGCTAGTATGTAATCATTGATTTAACCATTTATCATGTTATACTTCGTTCAGTTATGTCGAGGGCTATGACTATCATTTAGTAATCTACCTGCTATTTGTGATTACCATGTTTGTACTTCTGTTTGGTACTTTCTGATGCTTATGTTATCGGATTGGCATAATAATTGATGTTTACCTGACTTGTTGATCTGCCATGTTTCCACTTCTGCTCATGCTACTGGTTGATGAAGGAATATGGTTCAACTTATGTTATTTGTCTAGTTGACTTGTTTAGTTTGCCGTGCTATATCCTTGTCCAGTTACTTCATTTAATTATGATATTCGTTCAGCATTTCCTACCTATACTTGTGACTGACATGCTTATACTTCTAGTAGTATCTCAACTTGTTATGGTATCTACTATGTTTATTAATTGTTGATTTTTTGACTTGCATGATTGCCATGCTTACATTCTATTCAGTTGATTTCGCCTAATTATATGATTCTGCTTAGCTTATGTATATCTGATTACCAAATTTGTTTGTTTTGCCATATTCATGTTTAGTTGGTCCGCTTACTGATATGCTTGTACACTGTTTGGTTGCTTGTTTTAATTATGATACTGTTCATCAACTCCTATATGATTATGTTTCGATACTTGTATGTTTGGTTATTTATATGTGCTTATATTTGTTCAATGATTCGCTACTTTGCTTTGCTTTGGTCTCCTTTGATTTTTGTTCCTTCTGGATATTTGTTAATATTGTGTTCTGTAGGTTCCTCATTGACTCATAGACTCATTATGCGCATTCGTTACGATTTTGTTATCAGCCTCCTCTGATTCGTTTTGTATTTTGATTATGTTTAGCTTTTGTTTTGTTATATCTGTTCACTGGGCTTTTTAAGCTCAGCCGCATTTCTTTTCCATGCGGCAGGTACCAAGTGGGATGCTGGGCTTTGATGGGCTGAGAGTAGGAGCTTTTGAGTGAACCGACCCTAGTTCCCTCATTGTTTTGGACTCATTTAGAAGAACATTTGTTTTGATATTTCATATCTTTTAGACATGTTGGATTATGTATTTTTCCTTTGTAAGTCATTCGTTTATATGACTTGGTATTTTATTTAATAAGAATTCCGCTTGCATTTTTTTTATTAGTATGTTCTGATATGACTCCATAATGTGACATTCGGACCCTTGTCGGGTTGGGGTGTTACAAAAGATCCAGATCATCAAAACTGGAAGCAAGGGAGCTTACCAGGTGGTAAGGGAAGATTATACTGACACCATATATGTGAATTTTCCTGGCTTGTTAAGTGAGTCTAGGGATGATCTGAAGACATTTTATAAATTGATGGTGGAAAAGCATGGTGAGCAAAGACCTGAGGAAGAGTTTGAAAGAGTCCTCTAGGGAGATCTAAAGACAATGTTTGAGCCACCAGATGCTGACAATGAGATGTGGAAGCTGGCAAGCCAAGAGCAAGTAATCAGATGGAGATACTTCCATACATGTCAGGTTCATTGTTTGGAATTAGACAATTTGATTGTTTATATGCTAACAGAAGTGGACTATCCACTTTCAAATAAGACTTGCAGGGAAATGCTTGAAAAGAAGATGCTTGGTGAGGTAAAAGATAATGCATGTTATCAGCTTTTAAAACTGATTGAATCAAAAGCTTAACAACAATAATTTTTAAAATGTTTGGAAGAATTTTCTTAGCTGTTTAGTGTTATGTTTATAAGTTGATAAATGTATAAATGGATTTTGAGGGGTTTCACTTGGTGAGAGTGCTTTGCACTATCACAACAAATGGTTATCAGTCCACCATGTCTAATCCACATAAGGACTGACTAATCCATGAGCAAATGACTCTGGTAAAGATAACTCAAATCTGTTTATGGCTGACAATTTGCCAAAAATTTTATGGTGCTCAACTCACCATATCTATGTAGATGAAGAGTTGGCTAGCCCACAAGTTCATGGCTTGTGGTAAAGGCAGTGGAAAACCGTGACTAGTCCAAAAGGGTACAGCTTTTGGTAAAGACTAATCAAATCTGTTGATAGCTGATGGTTTGCTAAAAATCAGATGGTTATCAATGTACCATGGTCTTATACACCAAAACATTGGCTACTCCAATAGTAATGGCTAATTGGTAAACAGACATCAAATCCATTAAATTTTCTATGATTCACCTCTCACAGGAGTTTACACACCTGGATGTGATGAGAACAGCATAAAACTTTTATGATTTGATGTACATATAGTCATTGTTGCAGTAAAGACAATAGAGTGCTGATAGTTTGCTGATGTGATGTTGCACAAAACACATAATGAAGACAACTTCAATATGCAGCTCAAAGATAATTCCAAGATCCTCAAAAATACAAAAGAACTTGAAGTTCACAAGTGAAGATCAAGTTAGGGGAGGATTGTAGGGAATTATATTATGTAAAACAGATTTAAGTTTGTTTAAGTCTGTTTAGGATTAATTCTGGTAGTAAAATAGTTAAGTCTGGTAAAGCAGAATTAAGTCTGTTAGTGGTTAAGTCTGCCAATGCTAATGTAGTTAAGTCTGGCAGAACAAATAGTTGATAGTTAAGTCTGTTTATGATAAAAAAACAAAATAGTTTGTTAGAGTTATATTAGGGAAGGATATGTACGCGTAGAGATATCTTTATCCTTCTACACGTTTTGTATTCTAGGGTTTCCTAAGATTATAAAGGAACCCTAAAGTTATATTGTTATGAATTAAGTTTTAGAGATCAATAGAAAAAGTTATTTAGTAATTATTGTGTTCTTCTTGCTTGTTGTTAATATTTCGCGTTAGCATCAAGTACTCATTGTTAAAGAGTTCTTCACATAATTAATTTGGATTTATCCAAGTTAGTTATTGTCTTACAAGGCTGCTTAGATCCATAACCTTTGGACCTACATGTCTTGTTCATGGATTTGAACATGTATGTATGGTTTTTTCGCCTTCGTTTGTTTAAAAATTATTGGCGAAGATTATTAATCCTACTCTTTAGCTTATTCGAGTTAAGGAATTGAGCAATCATGAACGTAGCGACCATGGATTTGGGCGTGCATTTGTGGTTTTGTCGCCTTTTCTAGAATATTGGTATCGATAGAGATTAAAAAGAGTGATCAAAACTTAAGCCTTATCACATTCACTAAATTTACCTTTTTAGATTTGTTACTCCTTAGCTTTAGTGGGGGAGATGTGTATCATTGACAAGCTTATGATAGAATACTCGTCACGACCGAACAATTGAGCGATCTACTAAATGTTACCACATAGATTAGTTAAATGATTTGAGTGATTTCATTTCCTATTTCGTGAGGTGTTTGGTTGAACACTAGTGATTAAACATGAACGCTTAACGGATAAATCATAGACAAATGTTTATGATACGTTTTATAAGTTTTATCTAAAGTCTACTTGAAGACAAGAAAGATTCAAGTGGGGGGATATTTAATGACATAAAATAAAGAATAAATTATAGCACCATTTATCTCGTTTATATATCGTTATATATCACTTTATATAAGAATTGGTACTTAATCGTTTATTTCTGTAAATCTCAGTTATTATCGAGCAATTGGTGAAAGTTAGTGAAAAGAACATGTTTTGGAGCTAAAGTGATGAAGTTCAAGAAGTCTGCTGATTCTGAACCAATATGCCATATTATTCTAGACAAATACGCCATATCCCAATACTAAGAAGAAATCAAGACCATTGTCTAACTTTGATGCATACACCGTATTCACTTTTACAATACGCCGTATATGAAGTTTTACTTCCAGTAAGTCGTATTCATCTCAGTGAATACGTCGTATCTGCACCTTAACTTCACCAGACATCAATGACGGAAAGACATCAATACGCCGTATGCAATATCACTTATGCGCCGTATTAAAGGGCAGTTGATGAATATTCTGGAATATAATAATTGTGGAGCCCATGCTATTAACCTCGATGCGCTGTATTGGACAACTCCGATACGCCGTATTGACCCTTTTTCATAACTTATAAATAAAAAACCTAACATTCGGTTTTCAGAGAGCTTTTAACCACCAACTACGATTCTCAGACGTTTTTATAAGACAAGAAGGTCTTGCAAGTGCATCCATTTTCGTAGGAAAACTCTTTTAATCATTATACTCCGCTATAAACGTTCGGTTAATTAGTGTATTGTTTTCTTTATGAATTCTACTTTAATCGTTTTGAATATGATATTGTGTATTGTTACTGAGATTATAGGCTAATACCTATAGGTATTAGCCAAGTTTAAGAAAATTTAATGTTTTGATTTGTTTATATTGATTGTTTACTCTTTCATTTCATGTTGATTATGTTTATCACTTGATACACGTTTATGTGTTTGATTATGTTTTCATATGTCATTCAACTAGATCTAGGTTTATAGATAAAGTCATGTTTCATGATTATGTATGATTATGTTAAGTGGATAATAGACTAGACTTATAACTAGGTTTAGATCTATAGATAAAGTGTTGTTTCATAATTAGCATATTCTTGTTAAGTGGATAATAAACTAGAATCTGGGACAAATATTACATATTGCTTATCTTTATGACTAGATCACTAGTACTACAAGTAAGGTCCTGTTTCTACTATTGGTTAGGTGAATAATAGTTCTTAGAACTATAAATAAAGTTCTGTTTCCTTTAGCCGTTAAGTGGATAATAGGCTACTAATATAAAGATAACTATTAGACCATAAGTTTGTAAAACCTCAATGAGCTAGGTTGCAAAATATAATAACTTAGATAGATTATAATAAATGGTGAGACTTTATGCAGATTTTGTTGATTGTGACAGGATTAACCGATATATAAAACTCGAGTTTAGGGAAAAGACCCACCTATCTTTCAGTATTAACCGCTAATTTCTTTATGCTCTTTGAATAAGCATTTAAAATTTTACATTTAAAAAGCGCGTTTAGAAAAAAACAAACCTAAAATATATTATATATTTTTATTTCACAAACATGGGGTGAGATCAATAAAGATCACATAAAAATTAAAGATCAAATAAACAATTCTCAACCATTCATTTTTGATCAAATAAATTAAATTCACTTTCACCCTTATATTTAAAAATTAAATATCTCACAAACCGTTAATAGTTAGATAAAACTAATTATACCATTGCGACAAGAATAAAATTATCTTTCTATAGAGATCCAATATTGTATACTTTCGAAAAACTTATTTTTTATCGTTTTTGCGGTTTTAGATATATTACACTATAAATGAAAATTTTAAAAATAATCTTTTGTGTTAACACAACCCGTAAACCCTAAAAACCCTAACCCCTAAATCTAAAAAACCCTAACCCCTAAACCTTAAAAAACCCTAACCCCTAAACCCTAAAAACCCTAACCCCTAAACACTAAAAACCCTAAACCCCTAAAACCCTAACCGCTAAACCAAAAACCTAAACCCTATCCGCTAAACCGTAAGAAACCTAAACACTTAACCCCTAAAAAGCTTAACCCAAAAAAGTCAAACCCCTAAACCCTAAACACCTAAACCCTAACCGTAAACCCTAAACCCATGAAAAAGTCGGAAAAAAATTTCGCCGAAAGATATGATGGGATATCAAATTAAAGATAATTTTATGCGTCGTGATGGTATGATTAGTTTGTCTAACAATCAATGGTTTGTGAGATATTTAGTTTTTAAAAATGAAGGTGAATGTTTATTTTATTGTTTTGATGAAAAAATGAGTGATTGAAAATGGTTTATTTGATCTTTAGTTTTTATTTGATCTTTATTGAACCTAACTCTCACAAACATAAGACTATTCTTAGCAAAACCCTCTTTATTTACTTAAATATTTAAGTTTCCAATTTATAAGTATTTGAAAAAGGAAACTTGAAAAAGAAAAGAGAAAAAATAGTAAAAAAATGCGCGCCATATGTGTGTAGTACTGTATATCTTTAAGGCTGGCCGGTTGGTGACCCCTGACGCCATTTGCCAGCTTTTGCCCACACCCTCTTCCTCACGCCTTCTTTTAAGTTTTCAACCATCTTTACAACACAAAATTAATTAAACAAACAAATTATTATTATTATTGTGTGTGTAATAAAGATGGCGAGTAATATTGGAATGATGGATAGTGCATATTTTGTGGGAAGGAATGAGCTTTTGTCATGGATCAATGCTAGACTTCAACTCAATCTTTCTCGTATTGAAGAGGTATGTTTTTCAGTTTATTAATAAACAGTTTGAGACTAAAATATCAAAGACCTTCTCAATAATCTCATAACTGAATCTGAAACTAGTTATTCATAGTAGTTTAATGATTTTAATACAAGATTAATCAATTAAAGGAAAGTGGTTAGGCACATAATGGGAGGTCTAGGTTTCAAACCTTACTAGGTGCACATTTGGGGTGGCCAGGGAAAGGGTTGGAAATGGTCATGTGCATATCTCGTTAGGCCGCGTACATCTCAGTCAAAGACTCGGTTAGGTCGCATACTTGTCCGTCAAACAGTCATGAGAGAGAAAATTTTATGTTCTTCACATTGTCAAATTTGGAATCTTAGATTATCTTTTTTAACAGTTTTCTCATTAGTAAAGAAGGTGCGTTTTGGTAACCATGGTTTCTGAGCTAATCTTCGGGTTTTGAACCCAAACCGGGTAAAACCCTCCTTTTTTAGAAGGTTTGCGTGGCCACTTGAGGGTTCTTTGCACCTAGCATGGATTGAATTTGAGACCTCTCACATTTTAGTGATGATAGTCACAAGCCTTATGACACTAAGCCACTCCTGAGTGATAATGCGTTACAAGGAGTATAGGATATAGATAATAAATAGAATTGAAAAACCAGTCTTAACAAAATGGGCTAGATACTGTTTGAGTGTGCTTAATTTCATAGCTCTGATACTTGGATAATTTAATAATGGAGTATATGCATCATACACACAGATGTAGTTTTGTAACTTTGTTTCTGCTATTATTAAACTAATTATTTGACCACAAAAGGTCAATTTCAGCATAACAATATGGTAGAAACGGATTATTTGTAATTTTGAAAATGCAATAATCAGATAATCACTTTCGAAACACAATGCCAATTACCCCCTTAAATTTAAATTGATTGATGTTACATTTGTGTAACACCTAAAGAGGTGTATTAAGGCTTTCCTTATATACTTGTGATTTATTAGCTTCTTAACTGTGAATTGTATCTTTGGTGTATATAGGCTGCTTCAGGTGCAGTACAGTGTCAAATGATGGATATGACCTATCCAGGAGCTGTTCCAATGCACAAGGTGACAATGATTAATTTTCTAGTTGTTTAATCTTTAGCTTAAGGCATGAGCTGACATGATGGTGTTTGACTATAGGTTAACTTCGATGCACGAACAGAATATGATATGATCCAAAACTATAAAGTGCTCCAAGATGTATTTAACAAACTCAAGATTGACAAGGCAAGTACTTTTGGCATGAACTTTTATGGAAGTTAATTTGAAAGCCTACCATGAGCGGCAAAGCATATTTTTGTAATAAAAATGGTTTTATCGATAATTTTCATCAGGGTTTTGATTTTGATTTTGATTTTGTTGCAGCACATTGAAGTAAATAGGCTAGTAAAGGGTCGACCATTGGACAACTTGGAATTTCTACAATGGTTGAAACGCTATTGTGAATCTGTAAATGGTGGCATCATGAATGAGTATGTTTTGACAATTAACTGTAACATGCATCTATTTTCATATAATATTTTAGTTATATTTTTTGGTATTATTTCAGGAATTATAATCCTCTAGAACGTAGAAATAAGGTTGGTAAGGACCGTAATATCATGGCATCTCAAAAGAGTTCAAAGTCGCTGCAAACAAACAACTCCCAAAATCGTACTTCAGGGGACAAAATGAACCTTCCCAAAATAAATGGTTAGCTGATAACTAATACTATACCAAGACAAAATATGCAATATTTTTCTTTGTACCCTAAACGGAATTTTTTTACATTTAATCTGGGATGAATGGAGCGATAGGCAAATTGCTGAAATATGTAAAACTGTTGTTCCATTCTTCCGTTCTATAGCAACTATGATTGCCACTAATTATGTTAATGCATAATATCAATCTTAATGTTGATTGCTTTAGGGACGAAGCAAAAACCAAAAACAGTGGCAGTCGAGTCTGATTCTTCCGAGGAAATTCAAGCTTTATCCAATGAGGTATTACTCATCTATGAACAGATTGATGTTTTTTCCAAAATGTGTAACTACTGAATAAATGTTGAGATACAACAGTAAATAATTGATGTCATTTGACCATCTCTTAATGACGCAGACAAAGTATACAAAATAGTATATGACTAAAGCTAGACAAATGAAAAGTATTTTGATACTTTAGACTGGGTTTAATGGTCACCAAACCCACCACATCCACGTCAGCCCTACATCACCTATCAACACACCACAAAACCCACCACCAAACAGGTGTAATGGTCACCACCAAACCAAACATTTAAAAATACCCCACTATATACAAACATACCCCGCAAACACAAAAAGAAAAGAAAAAAGAGTGCAAAACATTTGGTGGTGCAGACCAGTGTCAATGGGGGACCGCGTGCTCAAATGGGAGGGGGGTAATGGGTCTCACGTGTGGTTGTTGGTGGTGGTGGTGGATCACCCACCATTACATCTTTAATAACCTTATATGCATATCATCTATTATTCTGCTCCAGAAGTAATTTGCAGTTTCGATTTATCATTCAGATTACAGAGCTGAAGGTGTCTGTCGATCTTTTGGAGAAAGAGAGAGACTACTATTTCGCAAAATTACGAGATATTGAGATACTTTGTCAGGGTCCTGAATTGGAACATATTCCGGTAAATTTCTGCTATTTTATATCTTCCCCTGAGTCTATTTCTGTATGCTTAATGTGCAACTTATGAAAATACCGTGACATCACTAGAATCAACAACAGAAGTTTCTATACAAATCTAATGTATTTTACTTCTATTGTACACATTGCACAGATGGTCGTGGCAGTTAAGAAGGTATTGTACGCATCAGATGAGGAGTCTGCACTTGCTGAAGCTCAAGAAATTGTATCTGCCAGTCAATGAACGATAGTTGACCAAAAGTGAAACTGACAATGATATTGAGACAAGCTTCATTCACTATGTAAAATTAAGTTTATCACATGACGATATGAAGAACAAAAACATGGTTAGGTAAAGTAGACCTTGATTTGATTATGGCTGTACAATCGAGCATTCTAGCCTTGGGGATCAGCACTCAGCCTCCGTGATGTGTTTAAATTGCTGAGGTTCTAGGGTTTGTCATTAAGTGTTGTACACTACTTTTCTCTCTAAGTGTTCTAACTTGTGCAATGTTGTTTAGTTTGATTTGATACACGAATGTAATTGTATCAATATCTCTGATGTTTGAGACTAAATTTATCTGTAGTATTGGAAAATCTATTTCGATCAAGAATGGAATGCTAGAAAAAGCTTGACTAGCTTATAGTACGGGGTTTATGTTTGGAGCCAATGAAGCCAATTCTGCTACAAGTTTACAGAAAGCAAGCCCACAATTGTAGCAGTTTGTGATGCTTCATTCTAATTTAAATCGGGCATGACAACCTGTAGAAGGTCAATATAGCACACCTGTTTAGTAACATAAACTGCAACTGCTGCATTACGTTCACATGACATTTTTCACTCGTGTTCCACCCAGAGCTTCAGCTGCTCTTTTCATTCCTTTATCCGTGTGTAAGCCTTAGATTTTACCTTCGATGCGTCGATTACCTATATTTCAGGATTCCCTAGATATCCATAATCTGGACTTCCCATTGAGTACTTGTTCAGTGGTCATTACGGAAACTGTCATACTATGTTCACATTACTTGACTGAAGTGTTAATCATAGAGCAAAGTTAAACAAGACGGAAGAAGTCTTGGACCCTTTTTTGTATGTCCCAGCTCACATTATCCATCACCCAAGTAAAAATTCTTAGAAAACAAGATATCGGAAGTCAAAAGTTTGGGGTCAGCCTACACAAGGGCAGAAGTATGCCAAACACCTCTACTCACCCATTCATACTGCGAGGGTCATAGCATCCATAGTTCTGATTCTTGAATGTTGTGTTTACATAAGTGTGGGTTAATGACTGAGGCATATAGCTGTGTTCGAAAATATATATTTACATATGGTATTGGCATACTCCGTAGTTCGTCGGGCTTGACAAAAACTGCCAAGTCTGAAAGTTAAGCCATTTGACTTGGCAAAATACTATTCCAGTAACGAGTTAGGTAACTTACCAAAAGTATTCAACACACTTCTCGCAAGATAAATAGCATATAAAAAGTTGCACATTCCATACTGCAATGCACTTTGTTTCTATTCTTGTTATGCGTATGCCAACTAAACTCGCATCAGAAGCTCCAAACGGCAGAATTCTGGCTTCCCCATACGCCCATATTTCAGTAAATTCCGACCGTTTCTTTAAAGAAGCGATAGGTCGATAGCCAGAAATTAAAAATATTTTGCTATACAGGAAATTTGGGGTTTGAACTCGTGAGGTATTGAGATGTACAGTCCAAAAATAAACAGACAAGCAATCTCAGACAGCCCCGCTAAATCATTCACGATGGTTAGGCTACAAGCATAGACAGTACCTACTCACAGTATAAATTACATAACCTACAGTTGCGAACAATGTCAAGAACAGCAGAAACGATATATTATTGTAAGGCAAGAGTGCCGGTTATTGCAGAGGCTACTCAGTTTACATCAAGCAACTTTGTGAAACTTAAATACAAGACCAAAAAGACAGTTTTACTGCATAATACTATATACAGATTTCTGATGCCAAGCAAACTGGCAACATCACATGATCCACACTAGCTAACCTCAATACACGTAGTCACCTTCGGTGAAGAAACTGTTGCCTCTATACTCGACTCCATTATCAGACTGCAAAAAAGGAGACCCGCAAATATTATCTGAAGATTCAAACTTTTTATCCTGGCAAGATACGCGGGCTAGAACGGGTCAATTTTACTAGATCACTTTTTATAAAATCTCTTTTTAATAAAGATAATCCTTTAGTTATGTTTACAAAACCAAAATTGCTACAATAATAGCGTAAATAGTAACACGTAATGAATTGGGATGGTCGATACATTTAAAAAAAATAGACTTCGGTTGGTTTTCAACATCCATTTGACTTGCTATATTTTTAGCAAAATATTTCAATTGACCAGTGTTGAGATAAAAACACAACCCAAAGTAACTATTCATCAAGAGTCTCTCAAAATTTCCTATTCTACTTTAGAAGTTTGTGACAAGGGAAAGATGCATACAGGTTGAACAAAGTCCTGATAAGAAACGGGGCCATAATCTTCAGCGTAATTCTGAGCACCAACTAAGATGTCATCTTGTGGGGTAAAAACGTCTTTTTTAATGTCATCCTGTGAGGCAAAAACGACTTTTTTCTCCGGGACATACCAGAGGTTAACGGTCTGGTTTCCAGTGTAGAAAGGTCGAACATAGTGCTGATATACATATGTAGCACCACTAAATTGTGGCATAACCAACCAACACGTGATAATAAGCTTTGCATATGACCAGAACGGGATCCTGCCAAGTGATAGAAAAATCAGACGTTGATTCAAACATAATAAAGTAGCACAAATGAATAGTAATAATCAATTAAGGTAATACTTCGCTTTTGCTTTCATCATTTAGTTTTATAAAGAAATTAATTAATGATTACAAATTTTAGAATTCGATTTTTATAAAGTAGGCAAATTAGAAGATAGTAGAACTATAATATCTGGGCAACCTTAAACTGTTTACTCGTTTCCTATTTAGTTACTTTCTTTTACTTTTACAGAAATCAATTTCACATATATTGGTGAGGTGATTGATAGGATAAGAAAAGACATACCATTCAACTAACGTGTAAAAGGTGAGCTCAAAAAGAGTGATCATAGAATACAAGACCCAATATGTGAGCCATTGTTGATCATCAGTAACATTTCTAGTCTCAATTGCTCTTATCGAGGCATATCTGTAAAAAATACAAACAAAAGAAATCAATGTAGTGCGATTAAGGAACATATTATTGCCGCAATTTGTTCCGGCCTTCACACTATTCCACACGAAGAAAACACTGTCTTTTAAGTCTATTTTAGTGTTATCATATCAGGACAGGTTATTTTCCAATTTGTTGTGATACAAGTGTATAACCTAGGACACCAATTTTAGTTAAATTTCTTAATACTGTATGAAAATTGCAACATTACTCTTCTTCAAAACCACTCAGGGTGGCCTAGTGCCAAAAGGTTTGTGACTATCGCACTAAAAGGTGTGAGGTCTCAATTTCAATTTCAAAACCACCGACCTCATGAAATGGGAGGGCTTTACTTGGTTTGAGTCTGTGTGGCGGTGGTTCAAACTCCGTGGATTAGTCGGCCTAAAGGTCGGAAACCATGGTCACCTAAAAAGACATTACTCTCTTCAAAGCATGTAACTTGTTACATACTTCCCTGTAGATACACAATATTGAGGGTCATAGAAACAAATTTTATCGATTACATGTGTTTTTACGACAAACCAAATACAGAATCACCAAGCTCAAACTTCACAATTTTCAAAGGGAATATAACCAAGCGAAAGGAGGTTATTACAAATTTTTTAAACAAAGGATAACTAAAAAAACTAAATCTGATGGTTTCTTTTGTAACTTAGCTATTACAGTAAAATTTAAACACCATATCAAAAACCGAATAACAAATCAAAAACCGAATAAGATTGATGGAAGAAATTATGCTATATCCACTTCTCATTGTAAAAATTGATTTGAGTGACATGAACCTAACAACATTATACACAAGTGTAACGATAAGGTAACTGACATATGCATAACATGTTACCAAAAAATAAAAAAGACAAGAGACAGGATCGAGTGGAGAACTTACAGAGGGTAAGCCAAGCTAACAAGAGGCCTGCATAAATATAAGTTACACCAACTCAGTTACTTTTGTTATTAGTCAACACATTATATTATATACTCGTACTCAACAACTTATTTACAAAAACAGTTTATCGTATCAAAACACCATGCTATAATTAACTAGCAGTCTAGCACTAATGGGGTGTTTGGATTAACTTAAGCTTATGGTTTATTGGGGTGTTTGAGAAAAAACTAAGCTTACTTTTTTTCGACTTATGAGCTAAGCAACTTAAGCTTATGGTTTATTTAAGTCCAAAAGCTCATACTAGTAAGTTTATAATTTAAGATCGTTTGAGGACAAAAACTTCTTTACATACTGAGGGATCAATCTTCACTCTCTATTTTTATTAGATCTAATTGATGAGATTAATCCCAATAATAAAAAAAACCCACTTTCATCATTTTTTTCAAATATAAATATCTTTCAAACCGTTAATCGTCAAACGAAAAAAAATATACCATTACGACGAGCATTTAATTATCTTTCTATAGATAGGCACTTTGATATACTTTCGACAAAAAATTTTTTTTTCGTGTTTTTCACGTTTTTTTAAAGTTTTTTTCGTCTTTTTTACGTTATTGAAATTTGCATGAAAAATCATATATGATTTAACACTAATTTGAATACCACATGTGATATTAGTGTTAAATCATATATAATATGTATATCATATGTGATTTATCATATATGATTTAAGACTAGTATCACATATGATATTACATATCATATGTATATCATATGTGATCTTCAAATTAGTGTTAAATCATATATGATATTTCATGCAAATTTCAGTTTCGAAGAAAAACGAAAAAAAAAGACAAAACGTGAAAAACCGATTTTTTTTTTTTTTTTTCGAGAGTATATCAAAGTGCCGCCTATAGAAAAATAATTAAATGCTCGTCGCGATGGCGTAATTATTTTTGCTTAACGATTAACGGTTTAAAAGATATTCAAATTATTAAAAATACGTGAAATAATAAATAATTTCAGCCATTGATTTCTTTTTAAATGGATGGTGGAGATGAGTCGTAAGAAAAGTTATAGTATCTAAAATAACTCTCTTCTAAGTTTATAAGCGAAAAAATATTATGTTTATGAGTTTTCAGACTCAATAAGTCCACAAACCGAAAAATTAAGCTAATTCAAACAGACCCAAAGATTATGTTTGTATAAACTTATTTCAAACAGGCATAACCTAAAGAGTAAAGATATAGATAAAAACTGAATTTCATAAGTTGTTTGGTACGGCTAGTTAAATAACATTATTATAAATAGATACATATAAAGTTTGTACCCAGCAAGAACATCAAGGTTTTGAGCAATGAGTAGCAACAAGTCTCCAGCTGCAGCTCCAGGTTTCCCCATTTTTTACCAAACAAAAGTTATTAATAATTTTAGAAGAAAGTGATAGAAGATCTAGAACAACATATGAAGTTCAGTGTTCAGTTTAGTTTCATGTTATTTTTTATGTTATTAATGTAGTTACTAAATACGAGGCAAGTGATAAGTCGGCGGAATATAGGAGAGTGGGACAGGTGTTGGTTGTTTGTCACAACCTTACGATTCTACGTGAATACTCATTCTTACGAAACATCGGGACGTGAACTTATTACTTTCTCTATTTTTATGAAAAGGGTATGATCGAGTGAGTCAATCTTATGAAAACATGACATTTTAAGCTGGCCCTAATAACGCTTTAACGACCGTGTCGCTGGCTTATGTGGCACCAACCTGACGCGTCGCACCTTATTACACACCAAATCATAAGATGCGTCACGTAGCTAGGGACGAAAATGAAATGTGAGTCGATCGACCGATCGAGTCGTGTGCATGTTTGTGCGTAATAAAATGTATTTTATTTAAAATGTATGTTTATAAAGTATGTTTTTTGTGATGTCGGTCTCTTTGTTACATTAAGTTGATCACGAAGTAGTTTTGAAAAGAAAAAACTAACGGAAGAGAAGAGGGTCACCATGGTCCTTATACACTTAGGCTGCCCCAGTAAGGGCACCCAATCGCCCTCATTTTTTCTGCCACGTCAGCTTTCTCTTTCCAGCGACCTTCAGGCGATTGGGTGCCCCAGTAAGGGCGACCATGATCAAATTTTATTTATTTTTTATTTAAAAAAAAACATTTTTAACATAAACTAAAATTTCATTAATAATATAAAAACGATACGAAATACATAAATCATAAATCTAATCTGAATGCTCCCCACATGTAGAGTCATACGAGGGAGTTCGATAACCGGCAAATTCCTCGATGCGAGCCAAATCTTCCTCGTCTAGCAGAGGTTCCCAAAAAAGCTGGCGTCGAAGTTGATGCACCTACACCATCTTTTTCGTTCTCCCGATAGCTCCAATTGATTTTAGTGTTGACGTTGTCCGATACCTTTTGAACACACCGCCACAACTTATCAGCAATCTCGTCGTCTTTGTGGGCTTGATCCTTCAAAAATTTGTCGATCACAGCTTTTCGTTCAGATGTAATGTCGTTGCAACTCTTGTAGTTTTCTCTCATCTGTTGCTTCTCTGCCCTTGCCTGCTCAAACAGATGGATAACGTCTATAATAGCGTTTTTTCGAGCAACATCATCTTCTTCGCATTGTTTGTTAACGTACATTTTCATATCTTCAACGGAATGAGGGAGACGGCAAGCAATAATAAATCTTGTGTTTAGAAGTAGTTTGAGTTTGAATTGTGTGAAATAGATTTGTGGATTGAAGTGTGTTTGTATTGTGTATTTATAAGGTTCAAAAAGAAAAAAAATTTAACCTTTAGCATGCAACGGTATTATTTGAAAAAGTTGAAATTTTACTCGATCGTGTTGGCGACCAACTTGGTTTCCAAAAGTCACTTGATCGACTAGACACAATAACGAGATCGAGTGTGAATCGATCGTTCACCCTTACTGCATCCAGCCTTAGTTTTAGCTTAACATACAAACTTCTTTTATAATATATTATTTCATCCGTCTTAAAATTATAGTTCATATTTTCTTTTGGAGACGCACCAATTTAATTGTCCACTATTAAATATTGATAGGAAAGTTTGATCAAGTTTACCATATTAATCTTGTTTGAAATTATTACTATATTAAAGAAGACAGTAATTAATTACTTAAGGGTAAAACTGTTATTCTAACAAAAATAAGAGAGAAAAAACAATGATAATGTTTTCTTAAACTATGTATTTTTTGTTTGGACAATAATTTGAGACGGCGAGAGTATATATGATGAGACACTACAAGGCCCTGTTTACACAAGGGTCATAGATTAGACCTTTATTCTGTTGCGATAGGGTGGAGAGAATTTCGGAAGAAGAAGCCTCATTACTGGAAAAAGAATTTAATGAATGAGAGTACCTGTTTATTTAGTACAGCTAGTATACAATAGTTGTTTAAGACAATTAAAAAATATTTATTTTATATTAATTTAAAGAAAATTTACTAAAATACACTGGTTGTCTTACGACTTATTTTTTAGACCTAAAATTTTTAAAAGTTCAAAATAGATCAAAGGCGACTCAATCTGATCAGCTCAGGTATACGTTTGACACGTATCCTTAAACAACTGAATAAAGATTAATTCATCTACTATATTTGGACACTTGTTGGTTTGTGGTTGTGTTGTACAAGTTGCTAATCACCATGTCTATTTTAAATTGTTAAAAATTTTAAGCTTAAAAAATGATAAGTCGTAAGACGACTGCCATCTGATCTATTTTGCTAATTTTCCCTTAATTTAATATCAAAAGCATACTTTGGAAATAGATCTAAAAAACAAGCATACCTTTCTCTTTTATTATGAGAAAAAGCATAGAAAGGGAATTTACTCGATGAAACTACAATCAAATATTCAAATTTGTAACGCATGGATGCAGAAATGATACTAAAATGCATGAAAGATTATTACACATAACAAAAACACGTAACTGCAATTTCATAAACACTATGTATGGTTCAATGACTTCAATCAAATACAAATCGTAAAAATTACTTCATGATACATGATTCCAGATAAAAGAACATCAAAGGTACCCAACTGAAACATAAATGTAATCCCTTTTGACACTGATCACAATTTTTGGTACCAATATACACCTTTGTCGCTGTCTTGATCTGGCTCGATGTACATGCATTCTTTAGCCTCTCTCCACATTGCTTTAAAGATTGGAGTCCTATCGATCTTATAATAATCACCCAAAACTGGTTTGATTGCGTCCCTCGCTTCCTTTGCATGATAATGTGGAATATAAGAGATCAAATGATGCAAGACGTGAGTGTGGGTAACGTCATGAAACACCCTATTTAGGAATCCAAAATCTCTATCGATCGTTGATAAAGCTCCTTTGATCCATTTCCATTCGGTTGAATCATAATGAGGCAACGAGAGATGAGTGTGATGCAAATAAGTGATCAAAACAAAGAAAGCGTGCACTCCTATCACGGGAATACCATACATACACATTACCCAAGTGAATCCTTTTGCCGCGACAAGCAGGGACATAAAATGGATTTTTTCGATGTAAAAAAACACTGATTTTCCTAAAATGCATCTTAATGCACCCGGTCCTTCGAAGTGTGTTTACATTATTACGGTTTAAAGATTTTGCACCCGGCATAGATCCGCATAAACAACAGCAATAATACCAAGATCCGAAAGCGTAACTTGAATTCGTTCACGCTCAGTGAAAATAGGACTCAAAGGATCAAAGTGGTTGGCAAACCTTTCATATTTCTTGCCAGATACATTAGTTAAAAGATATAAAGGAAACCCTAGTGTTAAACGAAAAACCAAAGTGAACACTCGACCAGGTGGATTGTTAAGAACTTTCGAATATATCATGACTTTGGACTTACGTTTGGGAATGTAAACTTCATCATTATCGAGTGAGTTTGTGTTGGCATGGTGGCTTCGATGACTATATTTCCAAGAGAAATAAGGGGTAAAAAGAGCAGAATGAAGGACGAATCCAACAATGTCATCAACCAATTGGTATTCACTAAATGCATGGTGACCACATTCATGACCAATGACCCATAATCCTGTGAGGATGCTAGCTTGGCAAAACCAGTAAACAGGCCATGCTAAGTAAGCTAGAGGAGTAGGGAGAAGAGGAATGTAAGTGTTTGCTAAGAAGTAAAAAACTTACGTAACAATGAGATCATGAACAACATAATAAGATGAACGAATGACAGAACGCTCAAAGCAATAAGCAGGGATTGCTTTCTTTAGATCACTCAATGAGAACGGTGGATCAATCGGGACACGTTTGAGAATGCCATCTTTTGCTTGATCAGGAGAATCTGACATACGGCCACCTGCTCCCATTTTTGAACCTAGGTGATTTTATCACTTGTAAATGTTTTTAGTAATACAAGAACAAAAAGCTTAACGAAGTGAGACCTTGAAAAGAATATATGTTTGTTTGTTGTCTTTGTGATACCACCAGTCAGTCTCATATATATAGTCAGGAGTAGTCAAAGCCGACGGCTAACTTAAATTTATTTTCCTGCATGAAACTTCTATGTTATTGCTTTAGCTCATTTATAAAATTCATGAAATGTATCAAAGTATAATATTCAAACAGTACTGAAACACAGCTCTTGTTTCAACACATTCTAAATTAACTCATGCACTAAACTTTATGATTTAAATTCTTGTTATCTTATGTAGTAACTTAGAGTTGGTTCGACTATTTAATCACGTGGACGTGACATTTTATATTTTGGATATTATAAAAAAGTTGGCTACTAATTATTATATAGTTTAGCTCAATTAATTTAGTCTTGAAATACGTACTTTGTTGTGTCTTGCAACCACTGGGTTTCTGTCTTGTTCTGCAAATCACTTGCAAGACTAGAGTTGTGGGCTCAAGCAAGAGGTTAACATTTTTTATGCTCACTCTTAAGTCATAGTTGGTAGGCAAAAAAAGTCACATGTTAATATGTTATGTATGAAATACTTATAACGAGTGATAGGAGCCCGCCGTATTGCGGCGGGAGTCTTTGCTATATTTTTCAGCTATTGTAACTGTATAATCGCAACCCGCTATCAGGTGTTTAATTTGCAATGGCGATTCCAGTTTGACCACCGCATAGAAGCAACAACATGTGATGACGAGCCCAACACGAACTGGGCTACGCTAATAAGCGTTTAGGCCCACGAAGGCTCAAATACAAATCTATTTACGGAATAGATGGAAGATATCTCTTAATCAAGGAGATAATCATTCCCAACCGATTTAAGCGGATACGCCGAAGGTTGGGGAACACGAACCAATAAGGATTCCATGTATATATAAAGGAATCACATCCCTCGTTAAAGATACGACTTACAAACCCTAACTCTCCTTTAACCTAAACCGTTACTTACTCTGCCGGAGGAGGATAATCGGTGGAGACAATCCACGGTAAGCCTAGCGGTGTTTTTACATCTTTAGTCGCGGTCTCAAGCAACAATCGGAATTGTACGAGAGCGGAGCCCAATAAGGACGTCCAACTTTTGTATCAACAAGTGTAGCCATTCGTGGGACCATTCACTAAGAACTAAGACTAGAATGACGAAGCATGGAAATCGGCGATCCTGCGGATCTTCTTGGAAAGAAGGCGCACTGCAGGCGCGGCTCAAGCGGACTCTGGGACAACCACGATCTTGCCAAAACAGGGATTAGGCCTGGACTTGGTCTACCCTATAGGTGGAACGGCGCTCGGGGACAACCAGGGCCACCTGACCACTACCGGCCTGCGATTGGATCCAGCTGCTGTTCTTACAACTCCACTTTCAACCCGTACTAGAGGTGACTTGACAAAAGCACCCAGGCATGGGATAAAAACAAGGACACATGGAGAAGCGAATACCCTAAACTCTAGAAGGGGTCGCATGAGAATTAACACCAAGGGATTTAGTATCCCAAAATTATGAAACCTTGACCGCCTCATGCAGAGGAAGCTAGAAAAGGGTCGAAAGCCTACAAACCCGACTTCGGTTTGATTCGAATCTGAAACCTCACCACCGCGCCGTCCGGAGGAGAAGCGGGAAAAGACAACCGCCGACCCACATGTTTAACGGAGGTGGGAGAGTTGAGGATGATGAGACATCCAACTCGCAAACATCGGAAGGAAGTGAAGAGGATGGGCTGGCGTACCGATCCACACAGGACACTTAGTAGTCGCCAAAATACATAACGGAACAGGCGGCGATATTCCCCAGTAAAGCCCCAGTACAAACTACGAGGGCGGTCGGTATGGCGCGAGGAGAAAACTCGTCCTCTGGAAATTCCTCCCGGACAACGAGGATAGTGGACACTTTGGAAGTCGAGTAGATATAATGACCATGAGGATGAAGATATATCTCTCGGCGTCAAAAGTTGGATCGTTCTGGGCGTACGTGACTTCTCGGAAGAACAAAAAGGCGCATGCACCGCCAACATAAAACCTATGACCGAACGGTGACCACGATGATCACCTCAAAATTTTGAATCGCCTACTGATTGAAAATTGGCCACAACTGTATGGTGCCACATGTTCAACTCCACGCTGGTGGGAAATGCGCAGGCGGTTGAAAGAAGCTTCCACGCGAAGCATCAATGGTTTTGAGGAATTAAGAAAGGCGTTTTGCCTAAACTTTACTCGTAGGAAGAAGTCGCTAAAATCTGTCGAACTAGCGTGGTAAGCGGCCGGGGAGAATCTACAAGCGTATTCATGGAACGTTTCAAAGATGAATGCATGCAAGTTAAAGCATGCCCTGAAGTGTTAAAGATCTCTGGTTTCATGAATGGGATAAATAACCCGGAGCTCATCAAGAGGTTGAACGACAAGATTCCCGGTCAGTATAGATATTGGTTGCTTCAAGCAACTGCGGCCTGAAATACGCAGTCAGTTAAGCCCGGTCGGGGCCTAAGCTGGTTTTACGGGTGAAAAGATATGGCCTATGGGGCAAATACGACTCTTGGTTAGCATTGGAAATGAGGAACACTCCATAGCGGCACGGATGGAATTCATGGTGATCAAATCTCCCTCGCCATATAAGCGGCATTATCGGAAGACCGGGATATCAGCGCTATGCCACGGTGCCATCTACGGCGCAAGGGATGCTTAAATTCCGGTGGAAGGTGGTATTGTTACTCTTTACAATGCCACCATGGCGCTTACGAAGAATGTAACACGGTTATGCGAACGCGGCAAATACCGCAACAACGCGCAACCGAGCTCCAAATGGAAGGTCGCAATTCACCACGAATACCGAGCGAACGAAAGAAATATCCATCGGAGGGTCGCTGTCGGACAACAGCAGAAGAGCAGTAATGCTCCTCACAAAGAACTTGGACATTTTGCATGGGAGCCAAAACACATGATTGGGGTACCACGCTCAATATGAGCATAAAGCGAGAATCCGACAAGGATACTCACCCGTCACCATAAGAGAGCGGCGCAGGCTCCCTCGGCGAAATCTGACGAGGTACACAAGCTTGTAGGCGGGAATTATGCGGGAAGTGTACTATCATGGCCGCTTTCCAACCCAGTCATGGTAAAGAAGCGATGGTAGGCTGGCGGATGTCGTGGACTTCACCGATCTTAACAAAGCATGTCCACAAGACTGCTACCCATTACCAGAGATAGACCGGAAAATAGAGTCTTTGTGCGGGTATCCATTAAAGTGTTTTCTCGATGCATACAAAGGATATCATCAAATCCAGATGGCTAAGGAGGATGAGGAAAAAAACCTTTCTACACAAGCCAAGGCGTCATTCGTTACAAAAATGCCCTTTGGCTTGAAGAATGCAGGCCACCTATCGGTTTAGTAGACAATGCTTTCGAAAGCGGTGGGCATAACCTAGAGGTTTATGTTGATGACTTGGTCATAAAGAGCCATATTGAAGATGAGTTAGTTCGCGATATTGAGGAAACATTCAAAACTCTCCGAGAGATCAACATAAAGTTGAATCAAAAAATGTACATTAGTAGCGTGAAGGCATGTTCCTTGGATACCTAAAAGAACCGGACGGTATAAAAGCTGTCGAAAAGACTAAGGCGTCATTGAACTTCCCTCACCGCCGCGTTGAAGGAAGTCCAATCTCTCAACGGAAAGTTGGCCGGTCTTAACAGATTCCTATCTAAGTCAGCAGACAAATCATTACCCCTTTTCAAAACACTCAAAAAGTGTATAAAAAGGGTGATTTCAGGGTGGACTTCGGAGGCAAGAAGAGGCCTTCACTCCGGTGAAACAACACACGGCAGCGCTCCCCACTTGTTGCACCCCGACCGGGGAAGAGTTAATCATGTATTTATCCGCAGACGGTGGAGCGTCGGTGTGGTGTTACTAACAGATAGGGATTCGATACAAACCCCTGTCTATTTTGTAAGCAAAGGCTCAAAAGACAGAGATGAACTATAGCTCCATGGAAAAATTAGTTCGGCATTGGTGTTTCTTGCGCTAAAGCGGCTCACGCGGTACTTCAAGCGCGCAATAGCGGTAATCACGACCAACCTATCAAGCAAATCATCTCACAAACCCGCGATGCATCGGGACGGCGCAAAATGGAGTGTGTTACTCGGTGAGCATAACATCACTGGACCCGTCTTCGCAATAAAAGGCGGAATCTTGGCGATTTCATCGATGAAAAGCCGGTTTCGCGATGATGCGCCCGCACAGCGAAGGAACTACCAGATCCATGGATCTTGTTCCGAATGGATCTACATGCGTGGATGGGTTAGGAGAGCGAGCCTCATCCTCACAAACCGAAGGAATGGAATTCACTTATGCACTGCGTTTAATTCACAGCGACAAATAATGAGGCGAGTATGAAGCCTTACTAGCGGGACTATACGTCGCATCTCGAATGGGTGTATACATAACACAGGCGAATGTGGGCTCCAGGCGTAACCAAGCGTGTTAGGCGAGTATGTAGCCAAGGAGGAAAACATGATTCAATACCTTGAAAAAACCAAAGCGGCAATTCAAAGCTTTGACAGGTTTACCATCAAACGAGTTCAAGAGGGAAAACCGCAAGCGGATGCCCGAGCAAAATCGCATCCACAAGCTTCCTATCAAACAGGTGTTGGTGGAAACATTGAAAAGAAAATCCATCTTAGACATGGAAGTATCCATGGTAATAGAGGAAGACGGACCTACGTGGATGACACCAATAGTCGAATTCATAAGCAAGGGAGTATTACCCCAGAGCAAGAAGCTTGAAGGATCTGACGCCGCGGCGCAAAGGTTCGAACCGGGACAACATCCTATATCAACGCTCTTTCTTGCAACCATGGCTCGCTGTGTTGGTCCACACAAGCAAACTATGTGCTGCGAGAAATCCACGAAGGTTCATGCGGTATGCATTGGACCACGATTGATGGTAAGCGCTTTACTGTCGGGCTATTATTGGCCCACCCATGCACGCGTCTGGCGGGATTTGATAAGAAAGCGGCGGCGCCAAGTCCACGAACCCGTTCCCCATGAAACCAGTGCCAATTATATGGCGCCATGGCCATTCCACAAGTGGGTATTGACATAGCGAGTCCTTTTCCATTGCGGCGGGAGGTTTAAAGTTCCTCATGGTTGCCATAGACTACTTCACCAAGTGGATCGAAGCAAAGCGGTGGTAACAATCACGGAAACCGGTGAAGCGCTTCGTCGGGAAAACATTGTATGCGCTTTGGTACCACGGTGAGCTTATCTCGGACAACGGGAAACAATTCTGCGACAACCCTTTCAAGGACTGGTGCGAGCTAAACATCACACAACACTTTGCGTCGATAAAACACCCACAAACCAATGGCCTAGTTAGCGTGCGAATCGAAGCTGGTGAAGGAATTAAGGCACGTTTGGACAAACACAAAGGAAGATGGGTGGAAGAACTTTCGCATGTTTTGTGGGGCGCCGCACCTCAATCAAAACCAGCACGGGAGACACTCCCTTTTCTCTATCTACGGGACGAAGCCGTCATACCAGCGAAATCGGAATGCCAACTATCGCACTCACGGGAAATTAATGTGGCAACCAATGATGACAAGAGACATGTCGACTTAGACACCTTTCGAAGAAGCGGCCGACAGCCAGATTATAGGGAAGAAAAATCAAAGTCAAAGATGAAGGGATACTATGGCGCTAAAGTCGCCGTACTTCATTCAGACCGGTGACCGTTTACCGCACCAATGATGCGAGCCACGAGAGAACCGCGTAAGCTTGGACCAAAGTGGGAAGGACCATGAGGTTCTGAAGCATTGGACGGTACAAACTACGAGGCTTGGATGGTGCGTGAAGCGCGGCGCATGGAACATCGCAACCTCGAGAGGTGCTACCTATAAGAGTGGCTACTGACCCAGCGCACAGAGCGCTCACGCACTTCACTAAAGTGCCCGATACACATCTATGTATTTATTTTTTATTTTCCTTAGAATAATGTTTTACTTATTTCTCATAAACACTTGCAAGTATCAATAAAACGCCGCGGTTTCTAGCTAACTCCGCGACATATTTTGATTTGTTATTTCCATATACTGTATTTCTTAACAAATTTTCATTTTTAGCCTACGTGGCGTGCTGATGAGTGTGTAAATACTCATCGTTTTGTCAATCTGAATGAAACATTTAAAAGCGCTCGAGAAATGCATCAAAATACTGAAAATATCCCAAATTGTATTTTATATGTTTCGGATGCAAAATGTTTAAAATCGGATGAAAACGAGCTAAGTTTGCATAATTGGCGGTTTCAGTCCCTCAACTTTCAAATCTTGACAAAATCAGTCCCCGAGCATTTGTTTTGGAATAAAAGTCAACCCAAGTCCTTTCAAAATCAAAATTTATCAAAATGATCCTTGGGTAAAAAGTTTGGAGAATTTACAAGTTTGGTCCTTCAAGTTTCAAAATTGGCAAAAATAGTCCTTGGAAGTTTAAAATGGAAAATTATCTTTTATGGTCCTTGTACTAATGAAACTTGGCAAGAATGACCCTTGGAACAACTTTGCAAAATTGGCAATTTCAGTCCTCAAGTTTGGTGAATTGCAACAATGGTCCTTGTTATTAATAAACACCCTTGAACCCCCTTGGACCATGAACCCGCAAAACACCCTTGACCCCTTGACGGTGAACCCCTTTATTAATACTCCCAGGTCAAACGGATGGTCAAACCAGCACTTTTTCCCTCCAAACACTTCCTTCACCCCAACTCTGCAACTCTCCCATCATCCCTCCGCCAGGCTCATAACCCACACCTTATCCCTCCACCCAACAATCCAAGAAGCATTAAATGCTTCCCCCTCCTTGCACTCAATCGAACCCAACTGGCAATATCTTTTTTGGCGCCAAAATTCATCAAATGGCTAAAAATGATTCTAACAATCCAACGGTCCAGAAAAGTGGTGGGAAATGCTCAGAAGACACGTGGGAGCACTTTTGCTAATAAATAGAAGGAAGAGAAGGAGAGTTGAGTAGTAGTTTTTAGTTTCAATTTCCTTGTATGTCGTTTTTAATTAAATTGTCTTAATTAGTTTCTAAAACTGTAATCTTAAGCTTTCTTGTATTGAACCTAAGCCATTTAGTCATTACAATTTGCTTTCAAGTATTAAATTCAAGGTTTTATCTAGGTCTCATGTTTTATGTTCCTTTATATAAAATCAGTTTTCATGCTCTTATATTCAAGCTTCAATTAGCTTAATTCTAGTTCCAATAAGCTTATTTAAGCTACTTGATAGCTTTAGTAAGCTTATTACAAAGGTTCAAGCAAACTTGGTACTTGGTCAACAAAAGTCAACATACAGTTTCATTTGTGACTTGTTTATGAATTGCTGATATGGAGTTGGATATGGGTGGGTCTGAGTTGGATATGGGTTGAGATAAGTTAGGATAGTGGTACCTTTTGAGCTCATAAGCAAACCATAGTGGTTGGACCTTTTGTGAGTTTTACTCTTTCTCCTTTTCAATCTGCTTAACTCTTGTTCTATTAGATCAAATCTGTTTCGTGTGTTTTTTCTTGTTTAAATTCACTCATAGGTTACCATTAGTCATAGGAATTGGAATTGAGTTGTGATAGAGTATTATGGGATTTAATTGCATTTTGCATCGAACTAGTGTTTGGATCGATTGGGTGAATTGAGTTTGAAGCTTGGTTTGTGCTCATGATCAGTTAACTTGGCCTCATTTAGGATCGGTGGACTTAATTGATGGTCAGATTGCACCTTAGAACACTCAAAGTCAAAATCACCTTCAATCAGTTCTAAGTTGCATAACTGTTGGAATTTTTATAGATCAAAAGCTTGTTTTATGATTAGATAATGTTAGAGTAGCCTATTATAACTTCTATTTTACCATAAAACATCTCAATCAGTTCATAAATTGGATTCAAATCTCAGTTTAGTCAACTTTTCATTTCTCTTCAAAAGTCAAAAGTTGAAAACTCGTTTTCACCAAGGTTTGTGGAATTTTCATTGATTCATTATTGGATCAATTCAAGTAAAATTTTGGACTTAACAAGTTCAGCTGGTCAAGAGTTGGAAACTGATTTTTGTGAAATTTTAGTCATAATCTATAAGCTCTACATAGCTTGCAAATGGGTCGAAAGTGCCACTGTGCACACACTCAATGACAAGCGAGTGTGCACAGCTTCAACTTGTGCAGGTCTTGTTTTTTTGGTCACTAAGGTCTGAAACTTGGTCTTGAGATAGTTAAGCTGGTGATCTTTAGGTTTCCAGTTTTGGTTTTCACATTGGGTTATTGAATAAGCTAGTTCTTTAGCTTAAAAGTAGGCAGATAAACTGTTTTGGCACTTAAGCTTTTAAATCACCAAATCATTGTAGCTTATAGTTCAGAGGTTAATCTTAGTTACTTTAGGTGCAATTGAGTTGATTTTAGCTTAGCTTCTGGTAGCTTTTGGTTTAGTAAAATAGCTTTTAGCTTAATCTTAGTAGCTTAATTAGGGCGGTTTGCACTCAGACTCTTAAATCCTTCACATAAGCCAAAGTTTTTATATTTTTCATAGAATTATAATATTATTTTAGACTTTTCCTGAATTTTTCATAATTTTTCATCACTATTTGCTATTTTTCTTATTTTAAATCAGTTTTTAGGACTTTTTAAATAGCTTTTAATACAATTAAATCAGAAAAAGTTCAAAAAAATAATTTCTCATTTTTCCTAGATTAAGAAAAATATAAAAAGCCAAAAAAATATTTTTCCATAATTTTCCTAGTTTAAATAGTAATTTTTAGCAATTTAATTAGTTTTAAATAGTTTTTAAATCATAGAAATTAGAATATAAATCAGAAAAATACAAAGTTAGTTTTGAAAATTCTCTTTAGTTATTTTAGAATTTATAAAAATAGTTTCATAATTTTCCTCTTTATTTTCATAATTTTTAGTATTTTAATTTAGTTTTAAAGTTTAAAATTAGTTTTTAATTCAAATTTATAAAAGAAAAATCAAGAAAATCCAATTTTAAAAATAGTGATAGCGTTTATTTAATATAATTTAGCTTTTTAATTTTCTTTCATTTTTCCTTTGTTATCTAGTATCGATCATAACCTCTTTCTTGTTCAATATCACCCGATCACTACACGTTTGGTTATTCAATCGCACATCTCGTTGGGACTTAACGACCTGGGGAAACACTATGCTCTCTTGGTTAATTGCATTCTGTTCTCAAATGATTGACTCTTGTTGACCATTCCTGGTTAATTTGGGTTGACCGTTTGGGACCGAATCAATTTTGGCTGTCGGGGGCTGTGCTAACAATCTTACGTCTAGCAGATTAGTGATTTGAATATTCACTCTTTGTTCATACCATCTATATATATTTATATTTTCTTATAAAAATCCAAAAAAATCCAAAAACATCTTAAAACATATAAAACACAAAAATATTTTTCTTTTGTTTCTACATATATATAAAACCATAAAACCCAAAAAGATTCTTCTTTCCCCATTTTCATAATTCTCTTGTTTCCTCGAGTTACGTCTAGTGCATGCACACTCGTTCTTCTAGATCATTGAGTCCTTTTAGGTGATCTAGAGAAATTCCTAGAAGAGCGTTCATAGGCGTCTTTGCCCAAATAGTCGAACCCGAGATTCGTACTATTCCAAACAACAATATGGCAGACGAGCGAACTATGGCGAAATGCTCCGGCATCCACGAGGGTTATGGAGATGCCATCGTTTAGGTAATCAATTGATCACCGAATTAAAGACACATTTGATCCAACTTGTGTCTACGAATCAATTCCGCAGGTTTGATCGAGAAGACCCGTATGCACACATCCGTTGGTTTAACAAGTTGACCTCAACGATCAATTTCAAAGATGTACCACAAAAAAGTGATCAAGTTGATGCTATTTCCATTCTCAGGGAGGCGGAATTTGGTTTGGAAAAAGAACCCCTCGATCCATCGAAACTTGGGAGGATCTTGTTCAAAAGTTTGTGTTATTTCTTTCTCCATCAAAGACGACTAATCTTAAAATGAAATTTCGGATTTCGTCAAAATTTTGATGAAAATTTTGGAGAGGCATGGGAGATTCAAAGATCTCCTCAGGAAATGCCCCCATCATGAATTCACGAAGCTTCAACAAGTTAATATCTTTTATAATGGGTTGAACGGTAACGATCAAGATTCTTTGAGCAGCAGCAGCGGTGGCAATATCTTAAATCGTAAGCCTAAAGATGTGATTGAGATTTGCGAGATAAAATCAAAAGTTCCTATTTCTCGCAACAAAGTCAATATTCCGAACACTCCGGCTTCTTCATCCGGTAACTCTTCTGAGTTAGCCGCTCCGTTAACGCTCTAACGGACGTTATCCGTTGTATGATGAAAGAGGTAAAGGAAATCAAAAGCGAAATTCATAAGCCGGAACCAATCAAAGCCGTGAACAAGGTGTGTGAAACTTGTAGTGGTCCACACGCATATTATGATTGTCAAGCAACCGATTCTTCTTTTTACCAAGCTCCGTAGCCGTAAACCACAATCAATACCGTCCACAAGCTGATCCTCAATACCGTGCACCTAGCGGTATGACACCACAGTTTTCCTCTGTGCAAAACCATGGTAATCAAAATCGCTTTGTTCCAAATCAAGGACAAAACTTCAATAACTCTCAAAATTTCAATCAGGCGGAACAATTTCAACCCACCATATCAAGCTCCAAATCAGCAAAGTTATCAACAACCTTCTCAAGCTCCCTACCAAATGACTTCATGAAAATTCCGAGTCAAGCATCGTTCAATGCAAACTGGATCAATAACATGAGTTGAGCTAAAAGGAAATTGATACCACATTGTCTCGGCAGACAAATGAGTTAAAGAATATGATGAGCAGTTTCATGAACATGAATATGAACAAAGCCGTCATCTTACGGAGGACTCCCAATGCAGTTCCAAATCCAAATGCCGAGTTGAAAGCCGTCACCACTCGTAGTGGTAAGACGCATAATGGACCTTCGACTCCAATGCCTCCTCCACCAGGAGCAATGAGTCAAGTTACCAAGGATACAACGGACAAGGTGCATTTCTCTAGCCCACAGTACCGCACCGTCCCACCTTCTAATCCAAGCTTTAAGTCCGGAACCGAGTTCGAAGACAAATCTGAGCGAAGCTTCCGTCCGGCTCAAAAGTCTAGTCAGCTTCCTTACCCATCAAGATTCCATGATGAGAAGCTCAAAGACAATACCAAAGAGCAAATGGAAATTTTTTTCCAAATTTTCAATGAACTGCACTTTGATATAAGCTTCGTTGATGCTCTCGTTCTAATGCCCAAATTTGCATCCACGCTTAAAGGATTACTGAGCAACAAAGATAAGTTATCCGAGATGGCTAAAACCCTCTCAATGAGCAATGCTCGGTCCTTCTCAAGAAGCTTCCCAAAAGCTTGAAGACCGGCGGTTTTAATCCCGTGTGATTTCTTGGGGATGGTTCAATGCTCCGCCTTGGGCGATCTTGGCGCAAGCATTAACCTCATGCCACTCGGTATGGAAGCTGTCTCTTCCTAAACATACATCCACTTGTATGACACTCGAGCTAGCGGACCGTACCATAACTCGTCCACTTGGGGTAGCCGAGGATGTCGTGGTGAAAGTAGGAAAGTTTCACTTTCCTCCTGACTTTGTTGTAGTAGACTTTGATGCAGATCCTAGAGTTCCCCTCATCTTAGGGAGAGCTTTCTTGAGAACGAGCCGTGCTCTAATTGATGTATTTGCTGAAGAGTTGACCATACGGGTTGACAACGAAGAACTCACGTTTAATATCAACGAACTCCAAACCTATCCAAACATAGTTTTGCCACAATTGATCAAAAATCTGAAAGAATCAATGCAACACTCTCAAATTCCACGGTTAAGAGGAGTCACCAAAAGCGTCTTTGAGCTAAAAGCTTTGAAAATCAACAGTTTCAAACAAATGGTTTATAAAGTTGTACCAAGGAAGTCAAGAGTGTTCTTGATGATGATGATCTAGAATCGGAGACTTTATTGGAAGTGGTGGAAATTGCTAGCTCTAAGAGCACACCACTTGTCCCACCTCGGGTCGGTTTCATTATCGAGTTCGTTAACTCTGTGGATGAAACCAAACTATCTTAGTTTCATCGGATTGGATGATGATGTTTATGATCCAATGGGAGACATTCTTCCCATTGAAGAATTGCTCAAAATTGATCCATCATCTCCTAGTCTTATTATTTCCGACTCTTCCATCCCTTCTCTCACTCCGGATTAGGAAGATGACAACTTTTGGAATGAAGTCGATGCCTTTCTTAGTGATGAGTCGATTCCAACAGGAATGGATAATACTTACTTTGATTCGGAGGGGGACATCCTTTTCCTGGAAAATCTGTTGATTGAAGAACCGTTTCCAACCCTCCCTACCGGAAATTTTGTTGACAATCACCATACAAACTTCAAGACTAAGCTTAAAAATGTCAAAATGGTGATTTGCTTCTTTCTGATGAGGAATGGACTTGCATTCTCATGCACATCTTTATTCCATTCTTCACGGATGGTGTGGTTGCTCTTTCCCTTTTCTCTTTCGGGAATGAGGACACCATCTTTGACCCCGGTATCATCCTTTATAGTTTCTACTATTAACAATACAGCGGTTGTATCGTCGGTTGTGGAACTTTCGATGTTCATATGTTTATTAACAGCTGTGAGCGAAAGTCCGATCGAGATTAGTTTTCCACGTTGCTTCCCCAAGAACAAATGAATGCGGGGATCGAGTCAAGCTAGCGACTCGGGAATCAAAAACAGTAGCACACCATATGGGTTTTCACCCATATTTCTGACTTCTTTCTATTTTCTACCACCCTAGTGTGGGGGAGTTGCCCCCCGCTGTTGTATATAAAGTTTTCAAAAAAAAAAATAAAAAAAAATTTTTTTCTCAAATAATGGCCGTAGTATTTCCCTTTTACGTTCTATGTTTCGGCATAACCGCCGGTACTATGAATATTGAGGGCAATATTCATTTCTAGTGTGGAATTGCGAATTTTATCATGTAATTATACCACAATTCCCATTTTTTGCCAAAATTTTTGGAGTAAGTGTTTTGCACTTACTCGACTACGGTGATCAGTCCGCCATGTCTAATAAACAAAAGGATTGGCTAATTCAGGAGCAAACGGCTCTTGGTAAAGATATCTCAAATCCGTTGACGGCTTGCAATTTGCCCAAAATTGTATGGTGTTCAGCTCACCATATCTTTAATTAGTGAAGAGTTGGCTAGCCCGCAAGTTTATGGCTTGTGGTAAAGGCAGTTGGAAAACCATAATTGGTAATCGACTCACCAAAGATATTTTATCTAAGAGTTGGCTAGTCAAGAAGCAAACGGCTTCTGGTAAAGACAAATCAAATCCGTTGAAAGCTGGTGATTTGCTCAAAATCATTTGGTTATCATTGTACCAAGGTTCTTACTTGAACTGAAACAATTGGCTACTCGAGAAGTAATGGCTTTTGGTAAAGAGATTCAAATCCATTAAGTTTTCATAAAAGATTGCTAGAGACTAGCAATAGTTTAGTGTGGGGGATTGATGAGTGTGTAAATACTCATCATTTTGGTCAAATCTGAACTGAAAACATTTAAAACGCTCAAAATGCATCAAAATACTGGAAATATCCCAAAATTGTATTTTATATGTTTCAGATGCAAAATGTTTAAAATCGAGATGAAAAGCGAGCTAAGTTTGCATAATTGGCGCTTTCAGTCCCTCACTTTCAAATCTTGACAAAATCAGTCCATGAGCATTTGTTTTGGAATAAAAGTCAACCCAAGTCCTTTCAAAATCAAAATTTATCAAAAATGATCCTTGGGTATAAAGTTTGGAGAATTTACAAGTTTGGTCCTTCAAGTTTCAAAATTGGCAAAAATAGTCCTTGGAAGTTTAAAAATGGAAAATTATCTTTTATGGTCCTTGTACTAATGAAACTTGGCAAGAATGACCCTTGGAACAACTTTGGAAAATTGGCAATTTCAGTCCTCAAGTTTGGTGAATTACATGAAAGGTCCTTGTTATTAATAAACACCCTTGAACCCCCTTGGACCATGAACCCTGCCAAAACACCCTTGACCCCTTGACCCGTGAACCCCCTGCCTATTAATACTCCCCAGTCAAACAGATGGTCAAACCCCACCCTTTTTCCCTCCAAACACTTCACCTTCACCTTCTGCGAACTCTCCCATCATCCCTCACCTCCAGCTCATAACCCACACCCTTATCACTCCACCTCACCCAACAATCCAAGAAGAATTAAATGCTTCCCCCTCCTTGCACTCAATCGAACCCAACTGGCAATATCTTTTTTGGCGCCAAAATTCATCAAATGGCTAAAAATGATTCTAACAATCCAACGGTCCAGAAAAGTGGTGGGAAATGCTCAGAAGACACGTGGGAGCACTTTTGCTAATAAATAAAAGGAAGAGAAGGAGAGTTGAGTAGTAGTTTTTAGTTTCAATTTCCTTGTATGTCGTTTTTAATTAAATTTTCTTAATTAGTTTCTAAAACTGTAATCTTAAGCTTTCTTGTATTGAACCTAAGCCATTTAGTCATTACAATTTGCTTTCAAGTATTAAATTCAAGGTTTTATCTAAGTCTCATGTTTTATGTTCCTTTGTTATAAAAAATCGGTTTCGCTAAAAAGCTTCTTATATTCTCAAGCTCGCGATAGTTTTAGTAAGCTTATTGCTAAGGTTCAAGCAAACTTGGTACTTGGTCAACAAAAGTCAACATACAGTTTCATTTGTGACTTGTTTATGAATTGCTGATATGGAGTTGGATATGGGTCGATTCTGAGTTGGATATGGGTTGAGATAAGTTAGGATAGTGGTACCTTTTGAGCTCATAAGCAAACCATAGTGGTTGGACCTTTTGTGAGTTTTTACTCTTTCTCCTTTTTCAATCTGCTTAACTCTTGTTCTATTAGATCAAATATGTTTCTGTGTGTTTTCTTGTTTAAATTCACTCACATAGGTTACCATTAGTCATAGGAATTGGAATTGAGTTCTGTGATAGAGTATTATGGGATTTAATTTGCATTTTAGCATCTGAACTAGTGTTTGGATCAGTGGGTGAATTGAGTTTGAGGCTTAGTTTGTGCTCATGATCAGTTAACTTGGCCTCATTTAGGATCAGTGGACTTAATTAGGTGGTCGATTGCACTTAGAACACTCAAAGTCAAAATCACCTTCAATCAGTTCTAAGTTGCATAACTATTGGAATTTTTATAGATCAAAAGCTTGTTTTATGATTAGATAATGTTAGAGTAGCCTATTATAACTTCTATTTTACCATAAAACATCTCAATCAGTTCATAAATTGGATTCAAATCTCAGTTTAGTCAACTTTTCATTTCTGCTTCAAAAGTCAAAAAGTTGAAAAACTCAGTTTTCACCAAGGTTTGTGGAATTTTCATTGATTCATTATTGGATCAATTCAAGTAAAATTTTGGACTTAACAAGTTCAGCTGGTCAAGAGTTGGAAACTGATTTTGTGAAATTTTAGTCATAATCTATAAGCTCCTACATAGCTTGCAAATGGGTCAAAAGTGCCACACTGCAGTCGATGTTGAGTGTGCCAGGCAACTTCAGAACTGTGCAGTCTTGTTTTGGTCACTAAGGTCTGAAACTTGGTCTTGAGATAGTTAAGCTGGTGATCTTTAGGTTTCCAGTTTTGGTTTTCACATTGGGTTATTGAATAAGCTAGTTCTTTAGCTTAAAAGTAGGCAGATAAACTGTTTTGGCACTTAAGCTTTTAAATCACCAAATCATTGTAGCTTATAGTTCAGAGGTTAAGCTTAGTTACTTTAGGTGCACTTGAGTTGATTTTAGCTTAGAAAAGCTTCTGGTAGCTTTTGGTTTAGTAGAATAGCTTTTAGCTTAATCTTAGTAGCTTAATTAGAGTTTACTACAACTCTTAAATCCTTCACATAAGCCATAGTTTTTATATTTTTCATAGAATTAGAATATTATTTTAGACTTTTCCTGAATTTTTCATAATTTTTCATCACTATTTGCTATTTTTCTTATTTTAAATTAGTTTTTAGGACTTTTTAAATAGCTTTTAATACAATTAAATCAGAAAAAGTTCAAAAAAATAATTTCTCATTTTTCCTAGATTAAGAAAAATATAAAAATCCAAAAAAATATTTTTCCATAATTTTCCTAGTTTAAATAGTAATTTTTAGCAATTTAATTAGTTTTAAATAGTTTTTAAATCATAGAAATTAGAATATAAATCAGAAAAATACAAAGTTAGTTTTGAAAATTCTCTTTAGTTATTTGAGAATTTATAAAAATAGTTTCATAATTTTCCTCTTTATTTTCATAATTTTTAGTATTTTAATTTAGTTTTAAAGTTTAAAATTAGTTTTTAATTCAAATTTATAAAAGAAAAATCAAGAAAATCCAATTTTAAAAATAGTGATATCGTTTATTTAATATAATTTAGCTTTTTAATTTTCTTTCATTTTTCCTTTGTTATCTAGTATCGATCATAGCCTCTTTCTTGTTCAATATCACCAGATCACTACACGTTTGGTTATTCAATCGCACAGCTCGTTGGGACTTAACGACCTGGGGAAACACTATGCTCTCCTGGTTAATTGCATTCTGTTCTGAGATGATTGACTCTGGTTGACCATTCCTGGTTAATTTGGGTTGACCGTTTGGGAGCGAATCACGTGCATGCACTAAATACACCCACGATGGTAAAAGGATAAGTTAACCTACTAAACAACTTGTTGAGTAAGAGGGTTGCAAACCCATCAACATTGGATCACGTATCCTTGTTAAACACCTTGTTCTCAAGACGTTGGGATAAGTTTGTGCGCTTCCCACGCGGCGGATGCGCAACTATGCATATGGTGCGCATTTAACAACATAAGGATTCAACACGCTTGGTTCTTTAAGATGATATTTCTGATCACCAGTACGTATACATCATACTACGACTATGACACTATTAGTTAGAAACTATGTTTAAGTATACTATGATTTTCATACATGACTATGAATTTCCCATATTATTTAACAAGTGTACAATTTGGAAAAATATATCTTTTACAAATAAAACAGGATAAATGCATGTTGAAGAGGCAATAAATATTAACATACATTTAGCAAAAGATGATCTTTATCCAAGACTATGTTCTTACAGAAGATATACAATCCTATATACTATTAGATCGCTCCAGTAATAAAGTCCCTACGCGGCTTGTAGTACTTACACTCTCGCTAAGCCTTTTCAACAAGTCCGCGTCTTGGAGACAGTAGCAACACTCACTGGTACACCATAAGACCTTGGAAGATGGCGACACCAACCCACAAAGTTGCTTTACCCTTAATACCTTCTTTTCTAGCAAGTGGTCGCATGCGCTTCAATACTTCCTTCAAGGACATTTCTTTATCTAAAGCAAAGTTGAGAATATCCCTAGGGCGAGCAAAAACAGTTACACCTGGCTGAGAGACATCGGGCTTCATAAAATAGTCGGTTGTATACGCATCGATGCGATGGCGCGCTAAGGTCAATCCTTCTATAATAACAGTTATAGGATAATCCTGATCACGTTCCATCTCAGCAATCATGGGTAGCTCTAAAGTCTTCATCCTATTCATCACAGCAACCAGGTTATTGATGCGCGCCAAAACAGTCAAGCTAAATCACACAAGCCCGCCACTTGTGAATGGCGGACCGTAGCCAGCTTAAAACTGCTCAAGCACGAAATCAATGAAGATCCGAGGACCTGATGTTCCAGGTCGTTATGTCCCGTGAGCTATCAATGGATTATCGGGCATATAGTGTCAGCGAGATTTGAACGGGAAAGGAGAATTTGGATTATTATAATTACAGGAAAAAGGACATAAACTACAAGGGCTAAAATGAAAATTAAAGGAAATTAAAAAGATTAAAAATATTAAATAAACGCTATCACTATTTTAAAATTGATGAACGTTTAAAACTTAAAACTAAAAACTTACGTTTAAATTAAAATTAAGTGGCGTTATAAACTAAAAATTGAAACTTATACAATATAGATCCTAAAATATGAAAATACATTTTATAAACCTAAAGATATAAGAAAATTTTAAGAAAAAGAAAATTAATTTTATAACTAACTATCTAATTATTATTAATTAAAAACTATTTTTAACTATTAATTAAGTACCTAAAATACAAGAAAATAGGAAATAAAGCTAGAAAAATAAAATTAAGACTTAGAAAAATCTAAAATATCAAAATAGAATTTTCAAAACTATTTTTGTATTTTTCTGATTATTTTTCTATTTTCTATGAATTTTAAACTATTAAAACTAATTTAATTACTAAAAATTACCAAATAAACTATGAAAAATCTGGAAAATTACTTTTTCACTACTTATATTTATCTAAACCTAAGAAAATTGAAATATTATTTTTTTGAACCTTTTCTGAATTTTTTGTATTAAATGCTATTTAAAAAGTGCTAAAAACTAATTAAAATCAAGAAAAATAGAAAAACAGCTAGGAAAATTCTAAAAATTTCAGGGAAACTCTAAATTAATGATAAGAAGCTAGGAAAAATGGAAAAACAGTATGTTATGTGGAAGAAAATGAAACTGCTGAATCAAGTGCTTATTGAAATAAGCACTTGATAAGCAAATGAGCAAATCAAGCAATCCACTGAAAACAGGAACTATGATTAACTAAAAGTGACAAAATGAAACTCAAATCAATAAGCTATAATCACTGATTAGCACAATTTCACAGATTTGGAGATTAAGATATTTAAGCTTAAAACAGATTTAGGTATCAACTTAACTAAAAATAAGCACCCAAATAAGCTACAAACTAAAAACCAATGATTAAGGCTAAAACTAGACCTAAGTGACTACTGTTAACCAAAAGACTAGCCCTTAACAAGCTATTACAAACTCTGTGCAAGCTTTTATAAACACGAGAAAAACTCGGTGTCGGCAGGGCAATAAGGGCTGTTTTGAGCTTATACCGCAGGCTAATCCAGAGGGCAAAAGCTAAAACCAGATGTGAGGTCCTATAGACCTCCTAGTAGACCTTATAACCAAAATTTAGACCTTGAAAACCTTTAATGGAACTGCAGTACACAAGTGCAACGTGGAAAACCAAATTTTGACATGTTTGACTTTGAAAGGTTGTATACTTTGACTAAAATGAGACTTGAATCACTTTGATGGTGATATTGATGTTTTTGATGTAAAGACCACAAAATAAGCCTTGTGTGTGAGGGTTTTAACCTAAAACAAGTTAGCTAGTCTAAAAATCCTAGCAGGTTAGAAGTTGAGATGGATTATAATTAAATTTGACTTTCATTATGAGACCCCCAACATGATTCAAAAATCACTCAATAATACTAAACAAACATGAAACAACCTAAAGAAACCCTGACTAAAAGCCTCCAATAACAGTTAATTGGGGGATTCCAGGCAAACACCTTTTAATACATTAATTAACAAAGTAAAGTGATCTAATCACTTGACAAACACAAGTTATGATCAAACTAAGTTAAGACAACCTAAATACTACTATTCCCACAGATTTTTACGATTTGAACTACAATTACTGCTTATGCATAGAAACTTGTAAATTTGACTTACAAATGTCCAAGCCACAATGGCTAGCCAACTGAGAAACAAAAACACTACCCAATTAAATCAACCTTTGCTTCCATTTCAACCCATTTCCAGCTTTGAACCAGACAATTCCTTCTCTGTACCCATTTTGCTCCTTTCTTTGACTTTTGTTGACGGTGTCAAATATTGTTCCAAACTTAAACGAGGCTTATGAAAAGCTATTATAAGCTAGTATAAGCTTGTTTCAACTTATAAAGAAGCTTATTGAAGCTTGGGATTCAGATTTAGATTTTGCAAATTCAACAGTAAGCATAAAAATGGAACGCACTTGGTGAAATTGATGCTTAAATTAAGTTTGAAATACACTTGAGTAGCTAAATTGAGTACAAATAAACTTTAAAACATAAGTGAAAACTAGTCAAGATGTTACAAGCTAAAAAACGAAATACAATTTTAAAAAAACTAAAACTAACTATCAATCTTGCTTCTCTTTTCTTTTTTATGCACCAAAGTCTTTTCTCTCACCTTCTGGTCAAATCCCAGCATGAATATGAGCCCTTGGATGTCTAAACTTCATCTTGGCCCTTGATCTTGTTTTGGCGGGAAAATGCATTTTAAAGGAAATTGGGGCGAGGGGACAAGGTGCATTAATTGTAGTGGGATGGTTGGTGGTGGGGAGGGACAGGGTAAAATAGAGTGGATAATAGGTGGTGGTGGTGGGCATGGTGGGCGGAACAAGGGGGAGGAAAAAGCGGGAAAGGGGTGTGGGTTTTGTTTATTTAAATCATGGGTTGTCGGGTTGGGTTAGCGGTAGGGTAAAGGGATTTGGGCAAGGTATATTGTTTTGGGCTTGGGGTTTAAATTAGGTCCGAATGGTTTGTAATATTAATAACTCAAGGACCCTTTTTGCAATTTCTCAAAACCAAAGGACCAAACATGTAAAAGCGAAATTTCAGGGGACCAAACATGAAAATTATGAAAAGTAGTCAAAGGACTAGTCTTGCCAAGTTAAATAATCCATGGGTTGATTTTGACATTTTTGAAATTTCCAAGGACTAGATTTGACAAATTTTGGATTGAGGGACTAAATTGTAATTTTCTCAAAACTTTTAGATTTTCCACCAAAGGACTAAATATGACAATTTGTGATTACAAAAGGACCTTTGGTGACTTTACTTTTGAAATTATGTGCTTTCGGGGACTTTTTGACAACTTTTTGAAACTTGGGGACTAAAAGCGCAATTTTTGCAAATTTGAAATGTTTTTCATCGATTTTGATATTTTTTGCATTTAAAACACATAAAACCGATTTGTATATTTTGATCATTTTGATGTGTTTATGAGAGTGTTTTTAGATGATTTCATGATTTTATTTGTACAAAAATGATGAGTATTTACACACTCATCAATCCCCCCCTTGAGATATTGCTAGTCCCTAGCAATGATTTGAAAAACATAATGGATTACATCTCTTTACCAAAAGCCATTACTACGGAGTAGCCAAATGTTTTAGTTCAAGCAAGAACCATGGTACACTGATAACCATGTGATTTTGAGCAAACCACTAGCTTCCAGCAGTTTGATTTGTCTTTACGAAGCCGTTACCCTTACGGACTAGCCAACTCTTAGATAAATTATCAATTATCTTTGGTGAGTGATTACCAATTATGGTTTTCCATGCCTTTACCTGCATATAATCTTGCGGGCTAGCCAACTCTTCACTTTTAAGGATATGGTGAAATTTGAATACCATACAATTTTGGGCAAATTGCAAGCCATATAAGCAGTTTGATATATCTTTACCAAGAGCGTTTGCTCTGGATTAGCCAATCCTTTTGTCTTACAGAGACAAGGCGGATTGATAACTGATGAGAAAGTGTAGAACACTTACTCCAAAAAATTTTTGGCCAAAAGCAGGGAATTGGGTAATATATATATGATAAAATTAAGTGAGAATTCCCCCCCCCCACTTAGAAATGAATATTGCCCTCAATATTCAAAGTACTGGCGGTTATGCCGAAACAAAGAATGTAAAAGGGAAATATTACGGCCATTATTTTAGAAAGAAGATTTTTTTTTTTTTTTTTTAAACAGCTTAGGCAACCCCACACTAGGGTGGTAGAAAATAGAAGAAGTGAGAAATATGGGTGAGAACCCATATTGTGTGCTATTGTTTTTGATTTCCGAGTCGCTAGCTTGACTCGACCAGATTAATTTGTTCATGAGGAAGTAAGTGGAAGAAACAATCTCCATCGGACTTTCATTCAAGATGTTTGGATAAACATTGAAATACGTGAAAGTTCCACACCGATGAGATATACATAGAACCGGCTCAAGATAATGGTACATGAAAATGCCGGGATCAAAGATAATGTCTTCATTCCCAAAGGAGTGAAGAACAGGAGAAGCGGCCGAATATATGAAGAAAATAAAGAAAATCATGATAGAAATCATGACTAACTCTTCATCCTCAATAGGAGAATTCATAGTAGCATGAATCTCATCATTTAAGGTCAATTGGTCTAGACATATCTCGGGTGTGTCTAGATCAAAGTAGAAATATCATACTCATCGGAGATATGATATGAGTGAGTTCATCTGAGAACTCCATGAAGGTGAATGAATCATATTCGGAATTGATATGAGTGGGTTCACTGGCGAACTCCTCAAAAGTAAATGATTCATGATCGAGGAGAGAATTATGAGAATGAGAAGTGAATCTGCCACTAATCTTCTCTCCCATATTATCAAAACAGGGAGGCTTTCATTTCGGAATAGAATCATGGAAAGAATGTCACTACCCTTAATGAGGGTAGGAGATGAAATAGGTTTCTCTTTGAAAGCCTCGATTTTAGAAATGAGAAGACTGACATTCAATAATGTTGCTCGAAGAGCTTCATCTTTGATTTCGATCAACGGTAACTTCATCATTCTCTTCTTCTAAGCTAACAAGCGAGAAGGCGAATCTTCCACATAAATGATGTCTCCACAAGATAACGAATCATCATCATCGAGTCGGAGAGCATCTCAACATGATGTTTTGGAGAGGCAAGAGGAGGAGGGATATCACACACATGATCAAGAATTCCTGTGACTCTCACGGGATTGGGACAAGGTTCTCAACACTAGACTTTATGAATTAGTCCGATTCCTTTTCAGGAACAGTGTCAAGATGCTCGTCCCCCATAATAAGAGAGTGAGTGTGAATCTAGGGTGTGATACAGATTGTTTGAGATGGAATCTCAACTGCTGGAATATCAGCTGAGGGGTTGAGAAATATTACTTTAAAAGGATAAAAACCCTCCTCGTCATCGTCATAAAGAAATTTTGCATGAAATTGGGACGCTTGGCTGCATGCTCTAGGGCTAATAATTCTTCCCTAGATTCTCGGGCCTTTCGCTCTTCGGCAAGTAATTCTCCTATGGTCTTTTCATCACTCACTTGATTCTTAAAATTACTCATCATATCCTCAAGTGTTTTCATTCGGTTTCAAGATCACGGGAGATTTCATGAGACAACGGCTTTCGGGTGGAGTTTGAACCGTATAGTCGCTGGAGGTTGAAAGTATCAAACATGTGAGAGTCATGATTGTTACAAGGGCTGGGTTCCCTATTGACAATCAGTGAAATGGGGACCTCCACAGTACTTCACCTTGATAAACTGTAGTGCGGATAGGTGAATCATATGGATTTTGGTCATAACCAAAGTTACGAGCATCATTGGAGCTGTTCATAGACAAGCGTGTTTCGGATTGACATCAAATCCTTGGTGAGACCTCCACAAAAATTCTAGCGATATGTTGATTATATGAAGAATAGTCGGAATTGTGGTGGGTAATGGAAAAGTTTGAAGAGTCGATTAAATGAGGATGGGTAGGATATAATAAATGAATTCCCGAACCACAAAACAAACAACTCCGTTATGAATATCATTACCACATTGCACACAAGTACACCAACTGACGAGGGTGAACCAAAGAGGCTCACCACAACCGACACAAGGAATAACGATTGCATTTGAGAGTTATGAAGAGGAATCGGTTTATTCAAAGAATCAACAAAACCAACATGGTGATCAGGATGACTATCAAGTCTCGAAGAACATTGAAAGATCAGAGTGGGACAAGTGGTGTGCTCGAGCTAGCAATTTCCACCACTTCGTTATGGTCTCCGGTTACGGTTCTTGAGAAACGTGAAGATTAGGCAAGTCATGCTTGCTAGTCACCGGTGTTTGAACGGTTCGCCGTAATCAATTCTAATTCTTGACCTATTTTCATCGACATAAATTTGTTCGATTAGATTACGGGCTCTAGATTCAAAGTTGTCTCGTAATCCTCGGTGGGTGCTTGGGAGTAGCTCCGGCGTTTGAACCCAGTTTGTCAAGATTAGAATGTATTTGGGTTGTGGCGGTTGGTGAAATAACTTTGAAAAGCATTTTGATGGATAATTACCATACAGTGCAAAATTCGCGAACTAGGACCTCCACCGCTCACACACATTTACGTGATGAAGTTGACGAATTCGACATAAGAATTAAACATATAGAGGATTAGAAGAGAATCAAATGGTTGAGGGATCTGAAGAATAAATTAAGCGGCAAGAGGGTAAGAGAATAGAATCAGCGAATAAGAGGAATGAGAAAGAATATTTTTGGGGTTTTGGATAAGAAAATATAAACATATACTGATGGATGGTATGAACAAAAGTGAATATCAAATCACTAATCCGCTAGGCGTGGGATAATCACGTACTGACTCCGGCGTAAAAGAATTTGATCTTGGCCAAAGCGGTCGAGCTAAATCACACAAGCCGCCGTACTTGTGAATGGCCGGACCGTGCTTGACAAAGCGCTCAAACGCGAAATCAATGAAGATCGAGAACCACGTGTTTCCACAGGGTGCGTTATGTCCCACTGAGCTATGCAATGGATTATCAGGCGATATAGTGATCCGAGATTTGAGCAGGAAAGGAGAATTTGGATTATTATAATTACAGGAAAAAGGACATAAACTACAAGGGCTAAAATGAAAATTAAAGGAAATTAAAAAGATTAAAAATATTAAATAAGCTATAACTATTTTAAAATTGATGAGCGTTTAAAACTTAAAAAAAACTTACGTTTAAATTAAAATTACATTAGCGTATAAACTAAAAGTGAAACTTATACAATATAGATCCTAAAAATATGAAAAATACATTTTTATAAACCTAAAGATATAAGAAAATTTTAAGAAAAAGAAAATTAATTTTATAACTAACTATCTAATTATTATTAATTAAAAACTATTTTTAACTATTAAATAAGTACCTAAAATACAAGAAAATAGGAAATAAAGCTAGAAAAATAAAATTAAGACTTAGAAAAATCTAAAATATCAAAATAGAATTTTCAAAACTATTTTTGTATTTTTAGATTATTTCTATTTTCTATGGATTTTAAACTATTAAAAACTAATTTAATTACTAAAAATTACCAAATAAACTATGAAAATCTGAAAATTACTTTTCACTACTTATATTTATCTAAACCTAAGAAAATTGAAATATTATTTTTGAACCTTTTAAATTTTTGTATTAAATCTATTTAAAAGTGCTAAAACTAATTAAAATCAAGAAAAATAGAAAAAGCTTGACTAGGAAAATTCTGAAAATTTTAGGGAAACTCTAAATTAATGATAAGAAGCTAGGAAAAATGGAAAAACAGTATGTTATGTGGAAGAAAATGAAACTGGCGAATCAAGTGCTTATTGAAATAAGCACTTGATAGGCTCTGACAAATCAAGCAATCCGGCAAAGACTATGATTAACTAAAGTGACCAAATGAAACTCAAATCAATAAGCTATAATCAGCGATTAGCCAATTTCCACAATTTGGAGATTAAGATATTTAAGCTTAAAAAGCATTTGAGGTATCAACTTGCGGACTAAAATAGCACCCAAATAAGCTACAAACTAAAACCATTGATTAAAGGCTAAAACTAGACCTAAGTGACTCTACGTTAACCAAAAGACTAGCCCTTAACAAGCTATTACAAACTACGTACAAGCTTTTATAAACTTTGAGAAAAACTCGGTGACACGAGAGTTATGGAATGAGGAAACTGATAAGAACTTTGTTTTGAGCTTATGCGCAGGCTAATCGAGGCAAAAATAAAACCAGATGTGAGGTCCTATAGACCTCTAGTGAAAATTTACTTATAACCAAATTTAGACCTTGAAAACCTTTAATGGAACACGTACAATCTGCAAATTACGTGGAAAACCAAATTTTGACATGTTTGACTTTTGAAAATGGTTGTATACTTTGACTAAAATGAGACTTGAATCCACTTTGATGACTGATATTGATGTTTTTTTTTGATGTAAAGACCACAAAATAAGCACTTTGTGTGAGTTTTAAACACAAAACAAGGATTAGCTATCTAAAATCCTAGCAGTTAGAGATGGATTATATTAAATTTGACTTTCGGTGTTAGCGGACCCCAAAACTGTGATTCAAATGCACTCAATAATACTAAACAAACATGAAACAACCTAAAGAAACCAGCGACTAAGCCTCGATACTTGATTAATTCAGTTGAGCCAAACACCCTTTTAATACATTAATTAACAAAGTAAAGCGATCTAATCACTAGACAAACACAAGTTATGATCAAACTAAGTTAAGACAACCTAAATACTACTATTCCCGCAGTTTTATGATTTGAACTACAATTACTGCTTATGCATAGAAACTTAAATTTGACTTACAAATGTCCAACCACAATGGCTAGGCCGAGAAACAAAAACACTACCCTAATTAAATCAACCCATTTGCTTCCATTTCAACCCATTTCCGACTTTGAACCCGGACAATTCCTTCTACATTGCCCATTTTGCTCCTTTCTTCTTTGACTTTTGTTGACCCGATTAATCAAATATTGTTCCAAACTTAAACGAGGGCTTATGAAAAGCTATTATAAGCTAGTATAAGCTTGTTTCAACTTATAAAGAAGCTTATTGAAGCTTGGGATTCAGATTTAGATTTTGCAAATTCAACATTAGCATAAAAATGGGCGCATGACTGAAATTGATGCTTAAATTAAGTTTGAAATACACTTGAGTAGCTAAATTGAGTACAAATAAACTTTAAAACATAAGTGAAAACTAGTCAAGATGTTACAAGCTAAAAAACGAAATACAATTTTAAAAAAACTAAAACTAACTATCAATCTTGCTTCTCTTTGCCTCTTTTATGCACCAAAGTCTTTTCTCTCACCTACGGTCAAATCCGGCATGAATATGAGCCAGGATGTCTAACTTCATCTTGGCCCTTGATCTTGTTTTGGTGGGAAAAATGCAATTACAAGGAAATTGGGGTGGGGACAAGGTGCATTAATTGTAGTGGGATGGTTGGTGAGGTGGGAGGGACAACGGGTAAATAGAGTGGTAATAGGTGGTGGGTGGAGTGGGCATTGAAGCGGGAACAAGGGGAGGAAAGAAAGCGGGGGAAAGGGGTGTGGGTTTGTTTATTTAAATCATGGGTTGTCGGGTTGGGTTATGGACGGGTAAAGGGATTTGGGCAGGTATATTGTTTTGGGCTTGGGGTTTAAATTAGGTAGAATGGTTTGTAATATTAATAACTTCAAGACCCTTTTGCAATTTCTCAAAACCAAAGGACCAAACATGTAAGCGAAATTTCCAGGACCAAACATGAAAATTATGAAAAAGTAGTCAAAAGGACTAGTCTTGCCAGTTAAATAATCCATGGGTTGATTTTGACATTTTTAAATTTCAAAGGACTAGATTTGACAAATTTTTGGATTTTCGAGGCTAAATTGTAATTTTCTCAAAACTTTTAGATTTTCCACCAAAGGACTAAATATGACAATTTGTGATTACAAAAGGACCTTTGGTGACTTTACTTTTTGAAATTATATTGCTTTCGGGGTACATTTTTGACAACTTTTGAAACTTGGGGGACTAAAAGCGCAATTTTGCAAATTTGAAATGTTTTCATCGATTTTGATATTTTTGTTTTTAAAACACATAAAACACTGATTTGTGATATTTTGATCATTTTGATGTGTTTATGAGTGTTTTAGAATGATTTTCTTGATTTTATTTTGTCTGAAAAATGATGAGTATTTACACACTCATCGGTTATCATAACAACTATCATACCCGAGAACATTTTAAACATGTACCTTCAGCAAATTATTTCACCTTAGCGCTTCTATAGCCTTTGATTTTCCTGCGCCAAAGCACCTTTGGACTACCGCCAAAATTTTTCCACTACCTCCTTGGACTCAAGAGTACTCAAGCGACAAGGCCTTGAGACCATGGTGATAAGCCACTAGCGCTCGAGATGGCGGAACATCGGATGAGGATATAATTCCTCATCATACTCAAACTAAACTACGCTGACTTAGGTCTCTTGTACCTCCAGACACTATTCAGTGGCACAAATTCTGCTTCAAGCTGCGTGGTCAAGGCGTCACTCTTTTGAGATATTTTAGGGCCCAGAGGCCGCGAGCCTTGTACCACGATGACTCTGTAAATATGCTTGCTAGTTGGCCATCGGCGCCGGTTTCTCCTCGACGCATACGTCTGTGCGGCTCAAACTTTCTACCTCACGACCACGGCACTAGCCAGCTGGCGCTTCCAACAAAGAAATTTTTCTCATCTCTTTGAGCACTTTGGGCGCCTTCACTAGCTATCGCACCCTTAGCTTCTCCGGTATTGAAGCTTGGTGCGCATGATTTACTAATGCCAACTCCTCAACCATTTGACCTTGATGCATCCCAGCTGATTAAGTCTTCATCTTTTTTGGTACTGCTTTCGGGCTATGCTTGGACTATCCTTGGGGCGAGACTCATAACTTGTTCAAACACGCATACCGGGACATAGCATTCTCATTCCCACTCACATAGCTGGTGCACAAAAAAAAGGAAAAATTCACTTACTACTTTGTGGGCGGCGACATCAGAGATGGAGTGCGAGGGCCTTAACATCAGCGGTGGATGATTCCACAGTGAAAATGCGGCGTTTTTCCTCGAGCTTCGCACCATCCTCTTAGCGGGATCTCTTAATTTGTAACCGGTTCGGCTCTTCCTCTTCTTCTGCTTCCATAGGTTGCGCCACGGCTATAGGTGGTGGCTGCGCAAGCGAGCGGGCACACGGGGGCTCGCGCGCTACTGCAGCGGTGTCGCCTCCACTAAGCAACGAGGAGCTAGTACATGTTCCTCCTATGTTCATCTCCATGGTATGACTGCAGTGGCGCTAGTATGGCCTCCTCTCCTTCCCTCGAGGGGCTGCGTCTACCTTCACCTCAATTGGCTTCGCTATGCATACGGCGGTGAAAAGATCCATCTTTGCGCAATAAAAGACAACAAATAACACAGGTTATATAATGTGCGAAAAATTGAAAACTCTTACAAAAGGAGGTCACGAGGCGAGTACCCACCCAACCATTGGCGCCCAAAAGATTGGCATCTCATCCGGCATACCAAAATAATTACGGTGATGCCCATATGCACCAAAAATTCCTCAGGATAGGAACTAATGGGGATGCGGTTTGCGTTTGCTCGGTTCGCATCCTCAGCTACATATGATCGAGGCACGGGCACTCATCCCTCGGCAATGTTCCCGGGTAAAAAGTCATAGTGCCACGAGCATGTGTCGTCTACCGAAAAGCGACTCTCTCCGGTTTCTAAGCATCCACTTTCTCGATTATAACGAAATCTGCTTGCGTAGCTTAGCAAAGGATACCCACCCATGTGACCATAATAGTGTGATAAAGGCACGAATAGGTGGATGGTTGGGTTAACGCCCGACAAGCGGCAGTTCACCTCAAAGTTAGTAATTTTAGCCGCACCAATGGTTACACGAGATATGTGCAGCAAGTAATAATTTAAAACATCGCACTAAAATGGGGATAGGGCACAGCGTTGATTTGCAAATTCAAAGAATCGTGTGTATGCCCTATTTTCCCTTCGGGAAATCAGCGATAGATGCTCGGCACCGAACAACGGATGCCGTCATCGCGTTATAAAGTAATCCGAAGTGAATTCTAGAAGATCGCTTTCGGTAAGGTTGGAGGTGAAATCAGACAACTGTTTGACCATGGTATTGTTTTTTTTTTAAGCGCTTGCTTGTGATTTACCTTTAAATCTGTAATGTTTTAGGGTTGAAGTTTGATGTCTTGTTAGCAATGGCGGGATGAGCGTTTTTCTTGAGTGAACGAAGTGGAAATGCCAGGGTTATATAATTCCTCTCACCCAACGATGAGTGACGTGGACCCACCTAACACTAATTGTGTGGGTGAGATTGCTATTTGGGGCGTCACAGATAACTTTCCTCGCTTTCACGAGGCCAATTTTTAATCCTATGTCTAGATACAATGTATGGGAAGATATGTTTTATAGCTTCTTGGCTTTCGCAGCCATTTGTTGTTTCTTTGACTACGGCTATTAGTCTAGCATCCTTGATTATTCCTTTAGCATACTAGGCGGGGGACATATGATGACGTATAGTCTATATCCGGGTCCGCGAACCGCCCAAAAATATCTTACGACAAGCCCAACACGAACTGGGCTACGCTAATAAGCGTTTAGGCACGAGGCCCAAATACAAATCTATTTACGGAATAGATGGAAGATATCTCTTAATCAAGGAGATAATCATTCCCAACGATTTAGGCGGGATCGCCGAAGGTTGGGAACACGGAACCAATAAGGATTCCGTGTATATAAAAAGGGAATCACATCCCTCGTTAAAGGTACGACTTACAAACCCTAACTCTCCTTTAACCTTAAACCGATTACTTACTCTCACGCCGGAGGATAATCGTGGGAGACAATCCGCAACCTAGCGGTGTTTTCATCTCTTAGTGCGCAGTCTCCAGCAACAATAACAATGGTATGAGAGCGGGCCCCAAATAGAAACGTCCAACTTTTGTATCAAGCGGACAGGAATGACTCGTTGGCCAGATCTTTACTTAATAGGATGTATATATAATAAGTATATTATTGCATTTTTGCAATACTTCGATCAAAAGACACAATTAAAAAGATGTAGTTTGCACAAAGGTAAAACCTATTATGATTCAACCTCTCTTCAAACCAAAAGAGAGCGTGACAATGCAAGCAGACCTGGTTACAACGCCCAAAGTGTCTGTACCCAACTGGAGGACCTAATAATGTAGCAAGATGTTTTATAAGAAAACAAATAATAGCATAAGAGCATTGACTGTATTTGAGATATCACGAAAGCACCATAGATAATCATAACTCAATTTCATACACGTATTAGATTTCAAAGGTATAATGAAGGAGTGGCTGCATATACGTTGGAAGCTCGTGTAGGCGCTATAATAAAAACTGCAATATAGCTAGAAATATTAGCAACATTCTCTGTACGCACATTTTTTTAACAAATGTTGCTTGAATACATTAGTGAAATATTACTTGCAGCCTTCCTCTTGCCTTTGGTATGAACTATTTTTCACTTGTGAGATAGCAGGCTCGCCAGTATTTGCTAATCAGAGACATTATGGGCGTAAGTATCTTGTCGTCTGAGAGGAGGCACCAATTGCCTCGCAACCTGAAGGCGTATCATCAACAATGTCAGCAGTAAAGTATAAACTTTTTGGCCAGAGGTAATTCCTGAAATACCAAAAAAAAGTTATGAAAAAACACATATGTTGGAAACCAAAAAAAAACCAAGAAACAAAGCAAATAGCAACAGAACAAACCAAACGTTTCGGCGCAAAAAAGGAGTGGCACAGAACATTGTGCACCAGTTGATGCCGAATAAGACCCATGACTATTGGCGATAAATGTAGTCAATATGTGTTGGCAAGCTCCTTCTACGCTAGGAATAATACCTTTGCATTGGATGTATGCGTTGCCGCTCTCACGATAAGCAGATTCATAGAATCCATACTGATTTTCCACCTCAATAAGTCAAGATAGATGATTAAGACTACAAAAGTTTCTACTGAGCTAAAATAAAATCAAGGATTTAGAAATGACTTAAAAACATAACGATATTGCTACATACCTATTCCAAGAACGGACATTGAGAGGCGTCCTAAACAATGTAAATCAAGAAATATAAACTCGTAGTTCGGTTAAGGGTGAGCATATGACCCGAACGGACCGGACCGACCGAAGGACCGACCGGACCGACCGCGGACGAGACGGACCGACCACATTGATCCGGTCGCGGATCCCGGCACCTAATTTAGGCGTGGTCGGTCGGTCGGTCGGACCAAAACCGACAATTGGCCTTGTTGGACGGACGGACCACATTCGGTCCGGTCTCGGTCTAGGGTTTATGCCAAATTCGGTTTTCGGTCCGGTCCGGTCTTGGCCGGTCCGGTCCGGTTTTTGGACCATGCACACCCTTAAGTTCGGTGATTCATAATTTCTTTACTTAAATGAAAAGGCGTCCCAATCCACTCAAATAAAGGAATTATAAACCATCCTATTCATACACTTCCGACATATCACTAATACATATCCGTAACCCACTTTAACAATCAAAATTTTTATTTATTAGCATTGGATCCTTTTTACTATAACGCTCCCTTAAGGAGCCATTTCACATGCCAAGGTTATAGGCAATTCTTTGCCGATGAAGGAAATTTAATGTATCCCGAAGGATTTCTATAACTTTCCCTTGCCAACTCGTACTATAACACATCTCATAGGATTCACTATAATATATCCCGAAGGATTACCATTATGTATATCCGTAGGATTTTATAACAATAACTGTAACATCTTTCGAGTGGCCTATAACATCACACTATAACAACATATAGGATCCAAGCTATTATTAATTTATCAAACATATCATTTCATCATTTCCATTTAACCAATACAAAATTATTGGGAAACATGAGCCGCCTTCCTTATTTACACATTTACCATGTGTTTATTCATTTCATTTTCTCATTGACCCGTCAACCCTCGTTGACTATTTTCACATCTTATTACAGTTTTAGTCTATTCGACTATATTTACATGTAAACCTTTATAGGTTTGTTCTCAAGACACACCCATTATCTTTCAATATTTACTCATACACATTATATAACATTATCACGACTTCATCGTTTTTTTTATTATATCACTAATATTCATAATTTCTTTTAGTATATTTAGCTTATAAACTTTCGTTAATTAGCACTTGGCTTTACCATTTTCACATTTACTTGTGGGCTAAAACACACCTTAATATTATACTATGACTCGTTATTATCAATCATTCATGCTCATTTATTACATTCTATAACTTTTACTTGTCCCATCTCTAATACCATCATATTGGCTACCCATTAGCCATTGGATAACAAGACCATAGGTTGGTCATTAACATGCAGTCGCACCTTGTCTTATTCATAATCATATATGGGGATCATTTTTGGGTGGTTTAGGTTTGAATGGACAATAATAATAGCGCAAAATACTATAACATACAATTTACACAATCATATATGTATATTCATCGACACTACCAAAGTGTATGGTGTTTTATAACCTAACACATTTAGTCCGTCATGTCATCACATATACTAACTTGATTCTATTACGTGACTACACAATCATAAAACGTTTATGGTGATCTACTCACTTATACACATATAATTAGCCATGGACCACATAAATACATAATAGCACTATAACATATAAAACATTTTCACTTAGCACAAACGCATAATTCATTCTATAACTATCACATACATTTCCACTTACTTAATTCCGCAACTATGAGTGGTTTAAGACTAGGAAACCTATAGTGGAAACCTAATTCACTTAAACCGAAGCTCTGATACCAATTTGTTACACCCCGATTCTCGGTTTGACCAGAAATTACTCAAATTTTAAAACTTTGACGCGGAAAGTTTGACTATTACTTAAACTCTTCAATGAATAACAAAAACTATAACAATTGACCTTTGACAACTCTTTTATAACATATACTCGATTACCCTTTTTTTTTAAACAATGACACAAGATTTCAATAAAACATCATTTTATTGCTGTAATACGGGGCTGACGTCGTCGCCTTGACAGCTGCGACGCCGTTACCCTTTAATTATAACCCAAAACACATTTTCAGATTTAACACGCGACGGCTCAGGGGACTTAAAACTCTTTTAGTCTCCATTCTGGCGGACGCCATCGCCCATAACTGCGATGCCGTGAGGCTCTGTTGCACATTTTGACAACAAAACTGCACAATCAATGTTGACCCTTTTCAACCAATTCAACACTTGAACATTTACAAAATAACTAATGACCTTACAAACTGTAACTAAACCATCCTGATGTATTTTAATAATTATTTGACCCTTCAACCCAAAATGGGTAGGAATACGCTTTAATCCAAACACTCCAAAATACTATGACAACCATGACCCATACTTGTTGATTGAAGATACTTTTACAAAACTATAAAAGACTCCCGGGGGTACAAACTCATCACATGAGCTCGGTATCTACCTAGCTCCTAATATTATATATTACCAACTTCCTTTATCAATCATGGCCCAATATCGAATCCAAGCTATAGCACTTCCGTTACACATGAACCTACAATAACATAGCAACTATAACATGTAAGCGATTATGCTTAGTAAGTAATTGGTTAATACATGTTCAATATATACATCTTTATAACATCACAACCACATAATCATAACATACAACTATTCAATTAGCACATAAGACATCTAACCCATACCTTAGCCATTCAATAATTCTAAGACATATCTATAACCACTTAACACAACATTAATCACATACTATAACATTTCATATTAACCACATAGTAACCAAGTTACTTACCTTAGCTAGCCAAGCTAAGCTATTATGAGATTATCATCATCTTCCATCATCTCCATCATCCCAAGCTAACATCCTTAACACAAAATCATAATACACTTAAAACATCATCAATTAGCCATAGCTATGGTTTACACAACCATTTGGCCTACATAAGTAACCTCTAATCATCATATAATCATATATTGATTATATGATGATCTACCCATAATTTATCCAACTTTACCCATAACAAGATTCCTCCAAGATTACTATAACTCTTTTTAATCTAACCTTATGATCATAACACGATCATATCCAATTTACTCATTTACTTCAATTTAATAAAAGAGGTTTCACCCAATTACACTATAACATCTTAATTAGTGTTTAAAACCACAACTACCCAAAACCCCCAACTTGGGTACATGAATCCTAACTCTTCAATTCACAATTAAACCTAATTAAGGATTACTCACCACGCAAGGATCATCTCTATGACTTCCCATTAGGGATGACACCCTTAATTTATCTCCAATTGGTCTACCAGACCAGCCCATATTTTCCCTTCATTCCTCTAAACCGACATTCATCCATAATCCAGAAGAAATGAGAAATCTGGACTTTTAATACATAAAACTTTCTTCATTTTAAAGTTTTATCAACACTTGACACTTTTGGTCCCTCAAGCTCATTTCTTTCTATTTTGGCAACAAGATACTTATAATAAGTTTACAATGTGGCAACTTAGGTCCCCCTCATTTATATAACTATAACATAACATTTATAAATTATTAGATTGACTATCGGGTTGACTAGTCAATCCCATCAAGTCCTTAGACCATATTCATCTAGGGTGAGGCCTATTTGTATTTAGGGATGACGAATGTAACACATAGGTCGCATGGAAGCATATCATGGCAGATCATTCCAATGGTGGCCTTGGAATTGGTAGTCTCTCGGCAAGCAATCTTGGTCTTCTCAGAAAGTAGTGGTGGAGTTTCACACTGAATCGGATGCTCTATGGCGTCAAGTTATATCCTCCATTCATGGCTCATTTGGTGGGTTTAATTCTAATAAGGAATCTGTCAAAGGTTCTGTCTCTTGATTAACATCCTTAAAAGCTGGTTGAAAGAATAATGATAATGGTGTTCCATTCATAATCTCTTTTAAACGTAAGGTTATATCAGGTTCCTTTACTAGGATTTGCAAACATGTTTGGTTAGGATCACAAAGACTTGATTAGACTTTTCCAATCTTTGTTTTCTTTAGCTTTAGATAAAAATTATTCTGTGAAACAATGGGTATCTGCTAGTTTGGAGAATCATGATATTTGGATGAGAGATTTGTTCTTAGGAAGAGAAATGCAGGAGCTTGAAAAATTTGACAGTGTGATCATGGGTTTATCTTTACAAGATGGAGTTGATGGATGGACATGATCTTTGGATACTAGTGGTTCATTCTCAATATCCATTTTAAGATCTTGCATTGACTCGCTAGAATTTTTGCAATCTGATCCTACCACTTTATGGAACGAGTTGATTCCAAAGAAGGTGGATATTTTCTTTGGAAGATAGATTCGGAATCTCTTGCCAATGAAGACAAACCTAGTTGAAAAAAGGTATTGAATTTCGCACCGTACTATGTTCCTTTTGTGATGATTATTGTGAATAGTTAGACCACATTTTCATTGAGTGCAAGATGGTGAAACCGATTTGGGACTCTATAAGCAGATGGTGTTATGTCCATCTCTTTTTGGCAAGATCCCATGATTTGTCATAGACTTTTAGTTATCAAGTTCGGTTAGTCTAGCCTCGGTGTTCAAAAAAACCTTTGACGCTATTATTCATATTACGTCATGGGTGTCTGGAAAATCTAGAAGGGAAAGATTGGGTTGGGGATGGTTTTGAGATCTTATTGAAAGATCAATTAATATTGATCTTAGATATGTTAGTGAATGATAATCAATATGCAAGCAATATATAAAGAGTAGATAAGGAAAGAAACAATCAAACCACGACAAGTTGTTTATAGTGGTTAGGTCTACAAGGACTCTTTTTCCTTGCCTACTCCACTCCCGAGTCTCACTTCGAGAGTTTAACTTTATTAGTCAACAAGCTCCTTTCACCGGCGGAGAAACCTTTACACTTCGCTTACACACTATTTCGATACTAAGCTAGATGTCGAGTTCTTTCCAAGGGTACAACCACTCCCACACACACAATGTATTTTGAGGACTAAAATACTAACAACTCACACTCACAAGATTATGATGGTTTGGTACAACAACGATGTATGAATCAACACTAGATCATACAACAACAAACAAACAAGACTTCCAACAACTTGTTGAAGCTTGAATATGTCTTGATCTTCTTTGCTACAAAGGATATCACTATTATGATATGAAACTGAGTTAGAAATGTTAGAGAGAAGGAATGTATGTGAATATGATAGAAAGGGATGAAAACAACTTGGTTTGGCTTTGCTATTTATAGCCAAAATGATCAGCAGGCACCACGGACCACGGATCCCTCAAAAGGGTTCGTCCGTGTTAAGTTTTGTGCCGTGAGTGCGGCAAGATCACCAAATTTTACCAAAGTCAACCATATCTATCCAAGATTGTGTAAGATATGTAGAGTCTAAATCTACACAAAGTATCTAGTGAAATCTTCTAAGGATTTCAATGATGCACTACATGATGTCATGTGTTGTTTTTTATTTTTGGAAATATGTTTTAAAATGTAAATACATATGTAATGTTTTGTTTTAAGAAACTAAAACATTCTTGATCTAAAAATATTAACATACATTATGGTTTAGAGTCATATAAAAAATATGATTAATCAAAATGTAAATGCTTGAGTGATGAAGATATTATTTGAAAAGCTTGTTTTAATATCTATTAGACTTGACAAGCTTTAAGCTTTATAAAAATTAAATTTACTTTTGTCGTTAACAAAACTTAGGTCAAGATCATAAAATATAAATAACGTTTAATGACGATATTTGTATTAACAATCTCCCTCTTTTTGTTGAGGACAAAACATATATTTTCTTTTTATAAAAGATGTAAAGATTGTACAAGAGTTATAAAAATATTAGTTTTAGAACTTGAAAAATAAAGATGATAATGCATGTATGTCCAATTTAGACATGATGTTGACTTTTCAGAAAGTCAAAGTATGCAATTGACTTTTCATTAGAAAGTCAAAGTCTTCATTAGTTGAAGTATGATGTTGACTTTTCAGAAAGTCAAAGTATGCAGTTGACTTTTATAAAAGTCAAATTTAATAAGTTTTATAATATTTTTCCCCTTTTTGTCTCAACAAAAGAAGATCTTGGTAGGAATATGTAATGAGCCCGAGCCATTATCTCCCCCTTGACCAATGCTCCTCCTAAATTGGGTGACAAGAGAAAGATACATGAATTGTGAGAAAGCTACAAAAAAAATTGTTAGTAATAAGTATCATCACAAGCATTTCCAAACACAATGTAACAATCCACAACAATATAATAAACACCAATCATTTGTTAAAAGTTTTCATGATATGAAAATCATGAAAAGGGAATACAATAAAGTGTTAGTACAAGAATAAAATCCTAGCAAACAACAAAAAATTATCCTAGAAAATAAAAAAAAATACAAAGAAAATCCTAGAAAATTTAAAAAGCTTAAAGAAAATAAATTAGGACCCTCCTATTGAGGTGGTGGATGAGCAAGAGCATTGATGCGCTCTAGGATGTGATTGAGGATGAACCTCATTTCGTCTTGAAGCTCATGGACCATCACCCGGGTCCTTTCGGTAATGTGGGCGGTCCACTCACAATTGGAGCAACCATGTCTAGGGGTAGTATGGTTCATGATTTTGTGGTGGTGGAATGGTGGAGTTGTTGGTGTTGGTGGTTGGAGTGGTGATTATGGAGGCTAGCAAAGCACTTTGCATTTGCATGGTCTCACTAAGATGAGATTCCACCATATTAGAAAATTGGTGGGGATGATTGAGCTCGGTTTCAATCTCTTCTTTGGTGATGATCATCCCACATGAATTCCTCAATGTCCTCTATATGAGGAGGCATGGATGTTGGAGGTAGTGGTTGATCCCCATACAAAGGACCATGGATTTCCTTGTGGATGGGATGGAAGAAGAGGTTTTGGCCCTAATGGGGTTTGGGTCAAAGGATGGGTGGTGGAGACTCATGAGCTATTTGCTCAATAGTACCAAAGGATGGTAGTGGTGGTGGATGATTGGGCCTAGGAGGCAAGTCCTCAAAGTCTTCCAAAAATGGATTTGGAGATGTAGGTGGTGTAGAGAATAGCTCTAATGGGATGAGTGTTGGAGATTTTGGAGGTGATGGTGACTTTTGATGTTTGGATAGGGCGGTGGTGGTGAGCTAGTGATAGGAGTCTTTGTTGGTGGTGGAGTAGTGACAATGATAGGTGATTTTGGAGGTGGTATAGGTGTAGCCAAAGTGAGGAAGTTCTCATCTCTTATGGGTGATGATATGGTTAAAGGAGAGGACTCGGAAGAGGAGCTTATGTTGACAAAACAACATGGTCTTACGCTCATTATAGCGGTTCTCTTGCAAGACTTGGTTGATGGAGAAGACTTAGTCATTTTAGCTTAAGGTTTTGCTAGTAGATGATAAGATTTGAGAAAGTGTGAGGAAGATCATCTTAGAAGCTCTTAATTTATAGGATTGTTAAATTATGGAGAAGTGTGTTTGATTTGATGTTAAACCATAGAAGAGATGAGGTTCCTAATGATTTTGAAGTGGGTTTAATGCTAGTCATATCACCCAAGTCAATCCATACAAGAAGGATGGAGTGAAGTGACAAAGATTTGCAATAAATGTGTTCTAATGATTATGGGATCTTTAGAATCGGATCACTTACCCAGTTGCAAGGAACCAAATTTTTGGTTCCTTTCTTTATGAAAAAGGGTTCCTTGGATGAATTTTTGAAATTTTTGAATTTTGGTGGGAAATGGATATCCTATATGCCTAAGTGTGTTAAACTAGTTCTAATATGGGTAAAAACTAGTTAAGACTATCCTAGAAGCAATGTATGGTAATTTGGAATGTTGAAATAAGCGAAATTTAGAAAATTACTGTAGGATCCACGGCACCAAAATTTACACATCGAAACCCTTAAAATGGTGCCGCTGGTCCACTGTCAGATGATGCTGAACCATATAATGCGGACCAAAAATGGTGCCGTCGGTCCGTGAGAACCAGAAATCTTCACATACCCCTTTTTAAGTAGCGGGGACTTCAAAACCTGGAATTTTGCTTAAAACATATGACATTAATTATTTCTAGTTAGGAAAAGTCGATAACACATATATAAACATAGTGGAGCATAGACTTTGACCAAGGGCTAACGATTTTCACATAAAAGTGAAAATTGGTAAAATTTGATAACACACTTGTGCTATCCCCCGACATAAACCGGTTAGCATACAACATTGTTTTAAGTTATTTTATCATCCTACAAAGTAAAAACAACCAAATTGTATCATACACCATAGTTATTGTCTTGTTCCAAACACTCCTTTAAATAAACTTCACTTATCCAACTTCTTGTAGATCTTTGTCATCATCCTACCAAGGCACTTGAACATCCCCTTGGTTTGCTTGAACTCCGCTGATTCATTCTCAATCTCGAGGAGAGATGCATAGTACTCTTGAGGTGGAAGACGAGAATTTGGGAGACCGTCTTCGGAGCTATTTGATGATGATGATGAAGGAGTTGGAGGTTTTGCCCTTTTGCCTTTAGTCTTAGCCACTCGTTCGTCACTCAAGGGCACAAATATGTGAGGGATGAGAATAGTCCTTCAACCCTTTTGGTCTTGGTGGAATGGGTGCAAATGCTCTATAGAGACGGGTGAGTAGCATCCCGTAAGGAAGAGCGACCGATCCTTGAGTTGGAATATCTACCACTCTCCTAGCAATGTAGTAGGCTAAATTGAATGGTTGACAGGTGGACAAGTTGTAGAGCATGTGACAAAGGCAAGCATTGATATGGTCTCTATTTCCTATAGTGCTAATGACATTGGCTCTAAGGAGTTCCTCCCTTCTTAAATTAGGGTTTAAGCTCATTGAGTTCCATACCATATGGATCTCGGTTTACTTCCTTTCCCTTTTGGGTGACACGGGTTGGAGGCCCCTTTCGTTAAAAGGTGCTCACGGATGACATCCTATCCGCCAAAGGAGTTTGGTAGGGAAGAGGCGGTCATTGATTGCATCAAGGATGAGTGACCACTTATCGAGAGTAGACACATGTACCACGGTTAGGAATTCCTATCACTTGAGCAAATTGGTTTAGGGAGATGGAGTAGTCGGTTTGATTGATCCTAAACCTAAGAGCTATTTCATCGTCTTCATTAGTGAAAGAGGTAACACTAGCATAGAATTCTAAAACAAACCTAGGACAAATGGGTTCATCGATGTCAAGGAGACAATTGAAGTTAATGGTGGCAAGTTCTTGGCGGAGGTTGGTTCGTCGACAAAGGATGAGTGAATGGTTCTACCCTCATGGAAGTACCTTTGCTCTAGACTCTTAAAGATTTCGACTTGTTCTTTGGAGAGCCCTTGGTTTTGTGGTGTTTAGGGATGTAGCTACGAGTATCCTTGTGATCATAGAATTTTGCGGCTACCATGGTTGTTCCTATGAGCAAGAGTTTACATGTTAAAAATAAAAACAAACTTAGCGTTTTGGTTCTAGTGTGTGCCTATATGAAAACGATTTGGAGTTGCGGTTATCTCGACTCATTTTATGCATAAAATGGTTTTAGTGGGGTGTTTGGCAAACGGCATGAGATAACCCAAACGCTCCTAATTCAATGTGGCTTCATTTGAATATACCGGGAATGCATATTAGTTATGCATTACCTTTAGTATTCAAGAGCATTATGCAAGTGATGAAAATTTACGTTTCTATTTGTATTAACAATGAAAAATTATTTTCCTACAAGTGAGAAGCTTTTCAAAAATTTTGACATGGGGTGTTTGCTTATTTAGAATAAGGCCTTATATTCATTATCTTTTAATTAGTGGGAAACATGATTTGTTTATGCAATGTGACAATGTAGTACCTAATTTCAATGACTAGTTATGCAATTTTCCAGTTAAATCCATGTTTTGTACAAGAATATACATAATCCCCATGTAATGATTTTGTGCACAAATTAGAATCCTAGACTGAATTAAGAGATGAAAATGTAGTTAGGATACTTACAATGATGTTATCTTCAGTGATTAGTGGGTGAAAAAGTGTCAACAATGAGTTAGGTATGTTGTTGAACGTTTTGGTAAAGTGGGTTTGTGAGGAAGAAGATGTTTTGTAGGTAGTATTTTTGCTCTTGTTGTCACCACGGACCAGGCGGCACCAAAAATTGGTTCGTCTTTGTTGTCGTTTGGTTTTGTGGGAACGATGCAGACTTAAACTAATTTGTTTTGTTTTGTTTGTTCTAAGGTTTAGACTATGTTTAAACTACATGTTTGGTTCCATTAGCCCCAAACCAAGTCTAAGAAGATTAAATGGTTCTCGTTTGAGAGGCTTAGTTAGGATGTCGGCAATGTTGTCTTCGGAGGATACTTTCTCATTTGAGATGTTTCCTTTTGAACATTGTCGCGAAAAGAAGTGATGGCGATTTCAATATGCTTTATGCGAGCATGTTGGGCGGGATTTCTTTGAGATCAATAGCTCCTTTGTTGTGCAAAGTATAGCGATATCGTTGAGATGAATTCCGTAATCACGAGCTTGCTTCATCCAAAGAGCTTGTTGACATGCTTTTCGGTGAGGCGTATTAGGCCGTGTAGTTGAGATAGCTTGAGCCGTTTGCTTCTTTGCAAACCATGAGGTGAGACAATGTCCAACAAAAGTGCAAATACCACTTGTACTTTTTCTATCGACATAGTCACCGGCATGGTCGGCATACACTATGGTTTCTACACCCGTTCCTTTGGGATACCATAATCCTAAACATGGTGTTCCCTTAATGTATCTAAATATCCTTTTTAAGGCTTCTAAGTGTGATGCCTTTGGATTTTCTTGAAAGCGAGCACATAGACAAACACTAAACATAATGTCGGGTCTACTAGCCGTGAGATAGAGTAGGCTACCAATTATTCCTCTATATTTAGTGTTATCTACGGATTCACCTTCATCATCCTTGGTGAGTTTAGTGTCCGAAGACATGGGTGTCTTAGTTGGTTTTGAATCTTCAAGACCAAATTTCTTAAGCATGTCTTTTATATATTTATATTGGTTAAGAATATGCCATCTTCTAGTTGTTTAATTTGGAGTCCTAGAAAAAAGTTTAATTCACCTATCATACTCATCTCAAACTCGCCGTGCATGATTTTAGAGAAATCATCACATAGCTCTTGACAAGTTGATCCGAATATGATGTCATCAACATATATTTGAACAATGATAATGTGTGATTCCTTTTTCTTGGTAAAAAGAGTATTATCTACTAATCCCATGGTATATTTGTTTTCAACAAGAAAAGTCTTAAGTCGATCGTACCAAGCTTTTGGTGCTTGCTTAAGACCGTATAATGCCTTCTTGAGTTTGAAGACATGATGTGGTTTCTCAAAGTCGGTAAAACCGGGAGGTTGAGCAACATATACTTCTTTGTTAATAAACCCATTAAGAAATGCACTCTTAACATCCATTTGAAATAATTTAAAGTCATAAGCACATGCATATGCAAGTAAGATTCTAATAGACTCGAGCCTAGCTACTGGTGCATAAGTTTCATCATAATCAATCCCCTCTTGTTGATTATAACCTTGTGCGACAAGCCTAGCTTTGTTTCTAGACACTACACCATTTTCGTCCATTTTATTTTGAAAAACCCATTTCGTTCCAATTATAGTTTGATCTTTAGGTTTTGGAACTAACTTCCAAACATCATTTCTAACAAATTGGTTTAACTCTTCTTGCATAGCAATTACCCAAGATTCATCTTTTATTGCTTCATTTATGTTTTTTGGTTCAATGGTAGATACAAAGCAAAAATGATTACTTTGATTTTGGGCTTGTGATCTTAACGTTATTTGATTTAGTTGTCCTATGACCTTTTCTAAAGGATGACTTTTGGATTCTTTGATGATTATAATTTGATTATTTAATGGTTCATCTTCCTTGTTATTTTCAATTATTTCTTGACTTTCTATAAGTTGACTTTCAACTAAGTCATCATCTACCAAAGGTGATGTCTTAGAGGGAGGTGGACTTTCGTCGAATGTTATGTTCAACGATTCCTCGACTCTAATTGTTTCTTTGTTTAAGACAATGTAAGCTTTACTAGTTTGTGAGTAACCAAGAAATACACCTTCATAAGACTTTGGGTCAAACTTGGTGAGATAATCTTTAGTATTAAGAATGAAACATTTACATCCAAACACTCTAAAATATCCTAAAGTTGGCTTTTACCTTTATATAATTCATATGGTGTTTTGTTTAAGAAATGACGTATTAAGACTCTATTTAAAATATATGTAGAAGTGTCAGCGGCGTTACACCAAAACTTTTGAGGAATGTTTTGTTCATTAAGCATTGTTCTACTCATTTCTTGAATGGTTCTATTTTTACGTTCTACAACTCCATTAGATTGAGGTGTTAGGAGCGAAAGTTGTGTGTTATATCATTTGTATCACAAAAGTTTCCAAATTGTGTTTCATTGTCAAATTCACGACCATGATCCGTTCGGATCGATACAATGTTAACACCTAGTTGATTTTGAATTTTCTTGCTAAGAATTTCAAATTTATCAAAAGCTTCATTTTAGTTTAAAAATAACGTCCAAGAAAACCTTGAGTAATCATCTACTATGACCAAAGTGTATAAGTTGCCTCCATAGCTTTTTATAGCGGATGGACCAAACAAGTCCATACGCAAAAGTTCTAGACACTTAGATGTGGACACCATGTTTTTAGCCTTATGACTACTATGGGTTTGTTTACCAATTTTGCAAGCATGCAAAATGTTGGTCATATTTTAATTTTGGTAAATTCCTAACTAGCTCTTTTGAAGATAGGTTTTGAATAAGTCTCATATTAGCGTGACCTAGCGTCTATGCCAAAAGTTGAGCTTATCATCTAAAGTTGTTAGACAAAGTTTGTCATTAGATGTTTTATCTATTTTCATGGCGTATATGTTATTTTTCCTAACTCCTTTAGCTATGGTGATACCATCTTTTAGTATTTTACTACCATTTTCTTCAAATAGTACTTTATACTTTTTATCACATAATTGGCTAATACTAAGTAGATTAAATCCTAACCTATCGACATGAGCAACATTTTCAATAGTTAGGGAGTTATGGGCGATCGTACCTTTGCCAATGATTTTGCTTTTGAGATTGCTACCAAAGTGACATTACCTCCGTCATACTCTTGGTATGTTGAGAAGAGACTTTTGTTGCCCGTCATGTGTCGTGAGCATCCACTATCTTTTATCCACTCATCGGGTTCCAATCCAACTTTCAAGCATACCTAAGACACAAATAACTCAAGCGTTTGGTCCCCAATATCTCATGGGTCCGTTTGGGTTAAACATACCATTTACTTGTTTCATGTATGGAAATGATGGGTAAGGGTTCCATGGCATGTAATCTGGAGTTTGATATGGTCTAGGAAGGTTTTGATTCCAACCGTTGTGTTGGTAGTTGGGTTGTATGTTGTGGTTGCTCTTAGGAAATTTGGCAATAGGTGTTTTATATATCGTTGTTGAGTAGTTTTGATCTAAATTCATTTCTAGTAAGTCCTACTACGATGCAATGAGGTTTTAGTTTAACATTATCCTTGGTTTTCTTTGTTACTTTGATAAATTCACTACGGTCCGTATTAAAAACATTCTGTCCTGCTGGTCCGTGATGTACTGCAGCAGTTTTGACATTATGTTTGTCTTTTTCGACCATTTTGGTTTGACTCTTTGGAATTAATACTTCATTAAATCCTAGTCCATTCATGTTTCAGGTGTTTTTGAATTCTAACTATTTCATGGCACAAACAATTTTAAACCTTTTAAATTTAGAATTATGTTCGATTAGAACATCTTGTATGAGCTTTAGTTTTTCTATTTCAAGATTAAGCTCTTGACATGATTTGCAATAAGTCATTTGCTTTTCCCTTTTCTAATCGTTTTTCCTTTTCTTTTTGTTGGGTTCAGTAAATACCCAAAGCCCTTAATCTCGGATTTGAATAGAAAATAGCCCAAGTGTCTTGTCCATTAAAGACTAATAGGTCATTGAGTGCATAGTCTCTCAGTGAGCCATCTTGAGATACTCATGCGAGGCAACAAGATAGTCTCTCCCACTTTCGGCAAAGAGGAACTTAAAGGGTGATGGCCGGAGTCAAGAAAGAAGATGGTGGATTCATTGAGTGATAATAATAACTCACTTGAATCCTAAGACTCCTCTCCAACTACTTACGAAGACAAAGCTGAAGTAGAAGGCTGAAGGATGTAGAACCGAAGAATGAGGGTTAAAGTAGGGATAAGTTTGAATCGAGATAAGGCGAAGTCCTTATCAACCAAAGTCAACTTTCCTGAATGGCTAAAAGATCAGGGCTTCGATGTCATCGACCTTAGGAAAGTAGTCTTGTCTCTTACACAAATAGTCTTTGTAAGCAGAGACAAAGTACATGATTATTTTGTCTTACGTATATGATGTTAGTTTGTCACTTAGGAAAGAGTTAAAACTCATGCATGTATAAATAGCATAAGAGATGGAGTGAAAAGGTTAATCTTGTAAATTGTAAAAAACACACATACATAAGCCATCTTTTCACAACTTCAAATACAACTTAGTTCTGAGATAGCTCGTGAGCTCTAATAGTTGTGCTCGGACTTAGCTTTGAGCTTAGAGAGGTCACAAACTTTGTTATTTCAATCCCAAGTACTTTTCATAAGTACTTGGGTAGCGTGTCTTTTGATTAATTTCTAATAAAGAATATGATGTTAAAAATTACTTTGTGTGTTTTGCTTATGTTAATTTAGGTTATTGTTCACTATTAACTTGTTTTGATTCTTAAGCTGTTTTAGCGATAGTGAGCGAGGGAACAACAAGTGGTATAAGAGCAAGGCTAATTATAAAACTTGTTTTTAGGCGCTCTAAAAAGTTTTTAAATTAGGATCCTAAATGGTGAAATTGATGTACCTAACTAGTCGATAAAAGGGTGGAGCTTATTAAGCTGTTTGCCCCTAGACTTGAAGTTGGTAAATTCAACAAATGGAAAAAGCGAATGCTTTGCTATTTGATTGGGATGGAACCTTATTATATCAAGTGTATAAATGAAGGTCCATTTGTCCCAAATACTGCTGAAGGTTTGCCTAAACACGAAATCAATGGACAAGATGAAGGAGAGTGGTCAACAGGACCAAAGACTCAAAAGTATCATAATATCTTGTCTTTCTGGCGATATTATGGAGTGATTATAGTACGTAGTACTGACTAAACAAACCTAGGATGACCTAGTTCATAGTCATGAAGGCCCATTTGATACCAAGGAAAGCAGGATAATGGACACGAAACTTGGAGTATAACACCTTAGGGGCTAAGGACTGAAACTCTCTCTCAAACTTACACCCGATACAAAACTCTTTTAAATGAACTATCAAATGATGGTGTTGAGTTGTCCAAACATGAAATCAATGTTGGTTTTGTCAAGTCTCACGAGAAGTGGTTGAATTTCTCTCGGGGTGAGGAATGCAAATCATATCTAGAATCTTGAGCTTCACTGAAATTTATGGGAAATTTTTCTATATGAGGAAAACCTCATCAGCGAGACGATACCTAACTTAAAGAAGTCTAGGAAGTCAAGTCCCTAACCACCACCTCATCACCAATATCAAGCTGCTTTTATTCTAACAATGTTGTTCAAGATTTTTGGAAAATTACGATGATGAGCACGATGAGAATCAAATGAGGAGTACCTAAATGACACGAACGAATTTCAAGAAGACACTCCTTGCTAACTATCGAAGGTTTATAAAAAGAAACAAAGGTTTTTCAAATGCCAAAGCAAATGAGGACATTGAATGCTTTAAGTGTCATAAAAGAGGTCATTTTGCCAAAAGCATTTTCAAAAACAATTTTGAACCCTCTTATAAACCATCGAGGGTCCATCGGTCCTCGGGCTTTAGCAAATTTCAACCAAAAATCTATGAGTCTCATCAAAACTTTCAAAACAAATGCGATCAAAACAAAGCTGTTGATTTTGAAGCTAAGTATAAGAAAGTGGCTAAGCTTGCATTACTTTCGAGGCGAGTCCCTCAGAAACAACAAAAAGTGTTCAATGCATGTTGAGGGTAAAAACAAAGGCCTTGTTCTTTGAGACCTTCGGCCGGGATGAAGAGCAGTGTCATCGAGATGATGAAATGGTGCATGTCGGTCTGCTGATGGCCCTCTCAGAAGAGGACAAGCTAGCTGTTGGAAAGAATCATGCCAGGAATGGAGAATCGGTCAATATCACAATGAAGAAGGTAAATATTCTACTTTCTATGGATGATGACTCTGATTAGCTGAGACTTACATGAATTATCTTAATGTTGACCTTAAGTTCATAGAGGAGCAAAGACTAAATCGTTTTTCAAAATACAACAAGCTAAGTTTTGAATTAAACAAGTGTAGGGATGAGCTGCTTCTTTAAAACAAGCTAAGCTTGAGGCACGTCACTTTGCAAATTCAAAACGAAACTAGTTAAAAGGACGAGGGGCTCTTCAAGACGAAACTCAAAAGGTTCAAGATATTCTTGATAGTTGGACTGCCAAGAATCCCGGTCTTTGATCTTTTAAGAGGCCCAGTGCAGGGAAGAGAGTCTTAGGTGAAGATCATCTTCACGAATCTCTCAACAAAGACAGGGGTCCTAAGCCATTTGTGTCG